>CM056998.1:131807377-132437088 GCA_029891345.1 Dryococelus australis | reverse complement strand
ACTACTGCATAAAGTAAGGCATAGGCCTTTAGTTAGAGTTATGTAAAAACACATCCTGCGCATGAAGTCCTGGTATGCTACTTCAGGATGCAGGAAGACCTCCCCTCGACTAAATAAAAGTACTTAAATGTTCTTGAGTTTCATCAACTAATGCGATGAAAGACAATGCAGCCTAGATTGAATTGCCGAGTGGGGTACGTGGAGTTTACCATCTGCCCTGCTGGTTGTCTGGAGTGCTGAAGTCTGACAAACAACATGGCGTCGGTTTCGCCGCACGTCCATCGATTCCGGGGGCAAAAATGAAAACTTGAAAAAATTTAACTAAATAACTAACATGATATTGAACATAATAATGATTATCAAACTAAAACACATTGATGACATACTCGTGAATGTCCACAGCCCCAGATATGGCTAAGAATGTGACGACACGAGTATTTCACTGCACTTGAAGGTTGATATTAAATGAAAATATGCCTCAGTTGGCTGATTATCAGTAGATTATTACATGCAAACTCTTATAATTAACATATTAACATCGTTGTGTTTCGTAATGGTTATAATTACAGCAATGCACATAGTTGTGACGACACATGGTTTTCGTCACTAGGGGCGGAGCTACTTGACACTTAAATCTATGATATGTTATCAACTCTCTATCTAGGAGCGGGCGGCTTCCCTAGTTAATTGTGGTACAATCACCGCTAAAAATACCTAAAATGTTCTCCTATTAATTAATGCAGCTAGGGAGCCACTCGCCACTTTACTCTTCCTGCAGGAATGTGATTCCCGATCTTTTGACATTACTTGGAGCCACGTCGCACTCCGAATTCGGCCACGGGGCATGTCGACATCGCGCACATCAGAAAGCTGTGGGAATAAACAGCGCCGCTTATCCCAGTGTTTCCTCCAATGACAGTTGCGTCTAACGATCGTGACTTCGCGGGACACACTCATTAAGGCCATATATCAATTAATCACGAAAGCCAGCTCTTGTGATGAATATTAAATATTATGACCCGTGGCTACGTGTTACAGGGCGGCAAGAAAAGTGTGAACACAATTCTTGTCGACCTGCACTGATCGCGACCGCGATCTAATGTCGATCGGTTTAGTGTAGCTGTGTGGTTAAAGCGTCTGTGATTTAACAAATGGGCACAAGGGATACGTGGACGTCAGGAACATGCAAACCTAACGCGTCCATTACGGTAACCAACGACGTAGAGTTGAAGGAAGTGTTGCCACCTTTTAAGCAGGAACCACTCACTGAAGTGAATGTAAACAAAGTAAACATTGTTGAAAGTGACATGCTCATGTCGGAACTGTACAACGAAGTAGTAGCGGTACAAGAACATTGTGCATTCACTCTGGAGACAAAAGAAAAATGCGAGAGGGAAAGGCCGAAGGTTGGCGAGTAATGGAGGGACACATGGAGACCCCTAATCCCCTCGCGACAAAACAACATGGACGCTCTATGTACCCGCGAAATGCCTGGAAAAGGTTTTTAAGCACCCACACTCCAGTATGACGGTGGGACACCCAGGGGCTGATCAAACAGTTAAAAATATATTGGAAACTTTTTCTGGCCTGGTCTAACACATTGCGTAGGAAACGAAGTATGGAAGTGTAATAAATGCAGTTTATTCAAAACACGCAGGGCAGATGGCAACCAATAACCGCCGAGACAGCCACGAAAACCATTCGAAACAGTATGTTTGGCTTTGATGGGATCATACTCCAAATCAGCTGGGGGAAAGCAATTTATTTTAGTGGCGATGGATTATTTTAGTCTCACGGTGGATTGAAGCATACCCTTTGACATGTGCAGCGAATGTCAGCCCGTTCACTATGCCTGTTTGACAGCACTTCAATCTACACAGCATCATCGTCGAGCAGTAGCGAAATGCAGTGCCACATGGTAAAAGTTTTAGGATCAGTGCTCATGCGTATAAAGTGAAAATTTGTTTTATTTTTCCATGGCCATTAGAAATTTTTATAGAGCAGTGTTTGTTTATGTAATTTGTCATGTGTCATAGGGTAAGTTTATGCTGTGTTTCTACGCAGTGCATTGTGCACCTGTGCGCCCAACAGAAGTGCCCCGTATGTATTTCACCTGTAGCTATTTTCAATAACTTATGCAACATAGCAAGCCTATTGATGCGCCCTTGTGCTCTTGTTTGCATTCACTTATGTTTTCTTTGAGGGTTACAAGGTGTATTATTATAAAAGTGTCATGTAATAAAGATGTTTGTGTAGTGCAGGTTTGTATAGTATTAAGTCAGGGTAATGGTTTTATGTCGTGTGCTGTCATTATATGTGATTGCCAGCTAGAATGCCAAGTGGTGACATTCCATAGATAAAGTGTGTTGTTGTTATTGTTACGTGGTCGAGAGGCGACCATGTGCTCTTGTTTACATTTTTTCATGTTGACATTTTGTCACAGAATATTTTTTCCAGGTTGTGTTAGTTAATTTTTAAGGGCAACCACCATGTATGTTTCATTATTAATAATTCCGCATCTTTTAGCATAGGCATGCAAAAGTCTTCCACATTATTTCGTGTGAGAGATGAATAACATATGTAGTGTCATGTCTGCCACTAGGGGCACCACTTAGAGTAACCAGAACAAATGTGTAAATATGAGAGGTGTTTAGTACAATTATAATTACTCTCCATTTAGTGGCAGATGCCACACAAAAATCAGTTGTAAAAGTAAATAACCATATAAGTCATCATAGCAGTAAATACTGGCCTCGCCAGTATTGTGTTTTAGTTCAACAGCGACCAGCCACCACACCCAGCAACGTGGCTAGCACATGGCCAGCTAACCCCAAAATGTTAGTATTTCAGAATGTAAGAGTGTTTGTTTTGTATTATCAGGAAACAAGTTTTCTTAGGGTTATTAATTATATTATGTGTAACCAGTTTGATGCGAGAAGGCTCTGGTGGGGCTCCAGGCCATAAAACCATCACGAACAAAAGTGAGGGTAGGAAAGATATGGCAACACTAGATATTTATTTTTATCTATGTTATGTTTAACTATTATTAACACCTGTTCAACGACTTCATTATCATTAATTTCATTTTTATAAAATAAATATCTTACTTGTCTACAACAAGTCATGTGACTTGTTACGGAGACATGGTCAATTGGCTGGCTCCGCACCATGAGAGTTCAGTAGATTCGCCACAACCTAGCAGAGTGGACGTGCATGTAATGTCGTCCTCGGACCTTCAACTTTCTTTGTAATAATCATGTAGTATATCAATAGTTTAACATTAATGTAATTGGAACCTTTTTGCTTTCATCGTCTTGGGTGTGAACCACTCTGGACTCGGTCATGTTGTATAAGTCTATCGTAACACATGTATCCTAGTGCTTTTTTGCTCAGTATCAGTGTTCACCCACTTTAATGGTGGCCCCGAATGTATGTGCCCGCAAAGGGATTAAAGTAAATAAATGAAGTTGTAAAGAATTCGGCCTTTTATTTACTCGACCGCCTCTCTGTCGTTTAACTGATGTAAGAACACCGACATAACCTTTTATGGCTTACGGCGGCCTATAACATCCCCGGGAGTAAGCATGAGCGTATGGGGGTAGCTCCGATAACCTCCACTAGCCCAGGGTCTTCTGGTATTATAAGAATGGATACCACACTCTTTACAATTATACAATATTCGTTAATTGTTCCATATTTCACATCATAATGGGAAAACCATACAAACATTCCAGATGTACTATAAAGTATCCATCCCAATTGTTTACATTGCAGTCTAGTGCCGTATCGCGTAACTGGCCAAGTTCCGTTTAACGTATCCAAATTAAGGAACTATTGTTTCGTATAGCGTATCCAAGCATTTTTTCTGCAACATTTTTTTGTGTTTCACAAGATGGTTTGCAAGGGATGTAAAATTACAATGTTGAACGCCAGGCAAGTTATTCATTCCTCGCCAGACATAAACACTTTTCTCATCCAGCACGACATTATCAAATCGACGATGCGGTGCGAAAAATGTGGGGAAGGCGAAGTGAAATTGGTGGAAAACAGGGGCTTGTTTTACTGGTGCCGACGGCGAATGGAGGACAGTACTAAATGCAAGTGTCTGCGAGACAGGGCAATTTCGTGGGAGATTCAAACTTGTCTCCGGGCTAGAGTGTCGATCTGTGTTCACTCTGGTGCCTGATCAAATATCCTCGACAGCAGACTATAGTGAACTAACTTTTGCGCTCGGGTCGAGTTTCAGTCACCAAGTGTGCATAGACTGTGTGTTGACGTACAGGAAACACATCGGTGGGCTGGACAAAGTGGTCGAGATCGTCGAGTCGAAATTGGGCCAACGCAAGAACCACAAAGGGCGAAAAAATTCATGGTCAGTCGGTTTTAGGCAGAGTGCAGTGGGACGATACGACGAACTTCTTCATGGGGCTGGTGGAAAAGAGGAATGTGGCGACCCTGACCAAAAACATTAGCAAGTGGATTGCTCTGGGCACGACGATAATTTCAGACTGCTGGCACGGTTACAGCAACTTGGACATTCATGGCTACCGTTACATGCAGGTGAATCACAGGCGGGAATTTACGCGCAGCGAAAAGAGTGGAATTGTAAACACTCGAAACATGCTAAAGATGAAGAGGGCCGAGACGTTGAGGATGCAATCTCAAAACATCGAGTGAACTTGGTGTTCTATACATTACAGCATTCCCTGCTTTGGCCGATGGAAAAAATCTTGGGTCGGCTAGCTGGCCGAGTACGTCTGGAAAAAGAATCATCGGTACAGAGAACGACTGCACGCTTTGCTTATTTACACCGCCGACATGCACCATCGTAATCAGCGCAGAGGAGATGGTTGCGAATGCTATCTCAATTTCGACAGGTATGGTTGATTTTAATTTTGCAAGCATGAGCGATATTGAGTTGCTGATGCGGTTGCACTTTTGAAAATGTTCATTGAGCTGCTGTTGCTATTGCATTATAAAATTAATGTGTGATGGATTTGCTGTTTCTTTCAAGTTTAAATTAATTTTTAATTGAGTTGCTGTTTGATTCAAATTAAATTAATGCTCTATTGAGTAGCTGTTTGATTCAAGTTTAAATTAATGTTTAATTGAGTTGTTGTTTGATTCAAGTTTAAATTAATTTTGTATTAAGTAGCTGTTATATTCAAGTTTAAATTAATGTTTAAATCACTTGCTGTTTGATTCAGTTTGAATTAATATTTAATTAAGTTGCTCTTTGATTTAATTTACAGGTGCGAGTGAGACAGTGTAGCTGTTTGTTTCAGTTAAAAAAATGTTTGATTGACATGCCGTTTGTTTTGGTTAAAAAAATAAAGTGTGATTGACATACTGTTTGCGTAAACGTTCATTCGCAATCTGGAAAATAGTCTAAAATTGTCGAGTGGGTCGTGATGGGTCTGCCCGGCGACAACTGGTGTACTTACATCTGTTACATCCGCAAAACTTGGATCTGCCAGTTTCACTTATTGAGATCAATTGATTAAAAATATAATTACATTCATTCGCGATCCCGAAAAGGCATAGCGAGGTCATGTCTGTCATGACTGGTTCGGCTGTTGGTGGATGCAATTGCATACGCTGTTGCTTTCGCGGGCTTTGGAGCTGCCAGTTTCAAGTGTTGAGATAATTTACAAAAAAAAACGGATGGTGTATATATAAAATATAAAACTCTATATGGTTAAATTTATAAAAAAAATTAATTTTTAACTGTACAATGTTTTGCTGTGCCCTTTTTCGTGATTGTGTACATGTGACCCTATGTATAATAAATTATTAAAATAATACAATAAAATGTTAATAATTAATAGATATTCTCTTTAAAGTAAATAAATTAATTATGCATCGCGAATCACGTGTGTTTAAACAGGGTCGAGAAAAAGGCGAGAAAATATTTTTTGGATATGCTATTGCAAACGTTTAGCAATTGTTACTTTTGGCACTTAGATACACCACGGAAACACAAGGGGTCTTTTACCCTATATTCCGTTTTCGGTTTGGATACACTATAGGAAATAATTGGGTGTAGGTCAAAATATTTCCCCCGACTCGGCTGGATATGCAATTCGAAACAAGTGGGTTGTGGCACCAATTTTCCCCCTGCCTGCTTGGATACGCAATATCGTCCTTTTCTGTCCTGCACGTTTTGCCACCTTAATATGCAAAGGGTAACTTGGGATAAAAACCAGCTTTTTCAAGGTGCACTGGATATGCAGGGGGAAAGTTGTATTTTATTTGGGCTTTTTCCCGGTTGTGGTTGGATACGTAATTGGCAGTTTTTTGTCTCGACATATTGTGTCATTGGATACTTAATACAGTGGTTTTTGAGCGATTTAGATATGCAATACGGAACAATCACCCAATATTCTTCAGTTAAGACATCGGACATCGAGGAGGCCACTTAAGGCAGTCGGCCACATGGCCCAATCAATCATCGTGCTCTCCACTGAGAATGCTGGTGCACACCTGGAATCATCATGGTAACAACTTCTTCATATTTGTCCACATAACCTCTCTCCTCAACGGTCCACCATCCAGACATCAAATGACTATGCCCAACTAGGGGCTTGGTCTCAACTAGCCTCCACCTGACGTCACCGTTACGCAGTGCGAGAACAGGAAAGATTGCGAAATAACTGCAGAGTGAATTCTTTCCTCACTGAGGATATCCCAAAGAAATCCTAACGGATAATGGGATACAATTTACCGGGAAGCGTTGGCTAGAGCTATGAACAGACTGAGGAGTGCGGCATCTGAAAACTGCAGTGTATCACCCCTGTGCTCACCCTATTGAGCGGCGCAACCAAGATTTGAAGGTGAAACTCCGGCTCCCTGTATCTGAGCAACATACCAGCTGGGTTGATTACCTTCCCATCGCACTCTTCACACTCTGCCAAAGATTAAATGCCTCAACGACAAAATCCCCAGCGCAGGTGATTTAAGAAAGAATATAACATTGACTAGCGAACGAAATAGCCAGCATGCAAAGGACAGCAGCACAACTGAGACCAGTGCACGATCAGCCGGCATACGTGATAGGGCAGATCAGGGCCCCTGTACGCGCTCCTGTATGCTGGAACCAAGCCACACAAAATATACTGGACACATTGAAGATGACTTGCGTGCAGTATACTGTGGGAGAATGATCCTAAGTGGGGGAACCAGAGTGTGGGGAAAAAAAAATCAGTCGTACGCATGGTGCCATAGCGTATAACTGTTCAGCACGCCTGACCAGGTGTAGAAAGTTCTCCAACATGTTGTAAATTCTCACAGTGCAGATATACACACACTGACGACATGCTTGACAAGAACACTATACAACTCCTGTAGGTACTCAAGCATACCATCCAGGCAAACCAACACACCTAGTAGAAATGATGTGACTCCTATATATGCTATAGTGTGTTGGAACTAGAGCAGGAGAATGCCATCATACATGGCAGGATTCATATACAGCTCCTGCTAGAAGCTCCAGCATGCTGGGAGTAAATCTATACAATCACATACGCAAGATGTTCTATGTGGGAGAGGGAAAAGGAAGTGTTTCTGCTTGCGACAATCCCGGGGTGAGGAACTGCCTGTGCATCCCGACCTGGTTGCCCTCCCGGGGACAGACACATATATGATGATACATGCTTGCACCAGTATGTGTGTGTGTCTAGACCTACTTGTCGTAGCCATAAGGGACGGTATGTATCCCATCGTCCAGGATCCGACGCTTGTCTACCATCCACGACAGTGCAAGCTTATTGCTGCATTCCGAGTATACATCGTGGTGATGCGACCTAATGCTATGGACCTACACCTTCATAAGTTGGTGGTCCAGAAGAGCGCGCCTATAGCCATCGATGGTGATGTGTCGATGTATGATGCTCTTCTGGACCCCCTTGGCCCACTTCACGACCATATCCCTACACCTATAAGCATAGAGCTTCACCTTCAGCCCGACAAACTCGATCATGTCGTTCCCTTCGCACTCATTCTTAAACTTCCCAATGACTTCACCATTGGTGGGTGAGTAGCAAGGATGAGTGGGAGGATATCCATTAGTGTCGAATTCAAACATCAGTGCTGGGTCTGATGCAAGGTTGTTGTAGAAATCGGAGCACGATATGGCCACGATGTAGGAATCCGTGTCCATATACACGAGTTCCATGTCAGGGCCCTACAGTGTCTTCATTGCGTTGTAATAGAAATGTTACATGAGCATTTTTGACAGGTTTAGTACGGCAAAGCCAGCATATATGGGATTGTCGAACAATATACTCTCGTGGTCCAGCTTGACATGGGAAAGAGTTTCGCTGTATATTGTTCGACAGTGGAATGCCAGCTTGGCGATGAGCTTCTTGGTCCACAACTCCTTACAGACGAGCTCCATCCACAGATGTTTGCATTTATTCTCCATCAGCTTGCCATAAATCGCATTATTCATTAGTTTGAAGAAGTCACGTCGAAGGCGCTAGTGGCAGCCTGTCATTTGGCTGTGTTCAGTTTGATGTATGGCTTCCACCACGCCTTCTGGCGGAACTTCAAGACATGGTGGACATTTGCCAACAGGAGCCCACACGCTATTGCCTGCTTGAGTGTAACAAAGTGGATGATGTAGCGTGTCTTCCCCTCAAGATTCGTCATTAACTTGGGCAGTTTCGACTCCGGGGGACATTCATTGACGGGCAGGAACAGCATGTCTCGATGTTCTTCATGCAGTGACCTAGAGTAATCTATATCAACCTCCAGTATATAGCCAATCGGGTCGTCATTCGGTACGGACATCATGTCAATATCCATACCGGTCCATTCGAAGCCGCCATAGGGCAGGGGCAGGGACATTGCCCATCCATAGAGATTATTTGCATTGACATACTGGAGGTAGGTAGACGGCCGAGTAGCATCGTAAGTGGCACACAAGTCCTTGTTGTTCGCTACCCCGTGACATGTGATACACTGGGCCACCCCTCCCCGGATACCAACCTCGACGAGCAGGTGGGTGTCGTAGTCCACTAGAAGTTCTAGCTCCACACCTGTCTTGCGCAGCATGGCATCGAACGAAAACCCAGGAGCACATACATCGACAGACAAAGCCCCCGAAAGTTCTCGAAGACGTCGCACAAAATCAAGACGTCGATCTGAAGATACAAATTAGAATAGCCTCAGAGTGTGTTGCATTTAAATACCTTCCAGACCATCTGCGCTACATGGTAGTCTTCTTCAGTGATTCCACATCCGGTGAGCCGGTTGTGAAAGGTGGTCATGTCCGGCACCTGCGTCTCGTCGAGTGTCCCCAATGATGAGATATAATTGTAGGAGAACACTCCTTTGCGAGTTACCAACTCGAGCTGCCGGGGATCGGAGAATAATGCGGCAGTTGTCTTGAAATCTTCGGCTGGTAGATTCTGCACAAGAGTCGCGAGGCTGACAGACATAAACCTTAAGGTGTCGCTAACCTGGATGGTGAATCTTTCACCCAAATGTTTGGAAAACGTCATTAACTTTTCCTCTGTATTAGGGATTTTAAAAATGTCCTCCGTGTCATAATCAAGCTGCATGACGATAAAATTCGCATCATATGCCAAATTGGGGAACAGGATTGGCAAGCCTTTGGGATGGTGTCAGAGCTTGTTGCAGGAGTTACACACCACCACAAGTAACGAACAGGTAAAGTGGTCGTGGTCACGGACCTTCTGGTTTGTCTCGGTGAAGGGGCTGGAGTAGAGGTAGTAGGCTTCGGTCAAAGTATAGCCAGTCTGTTCGCATGTGGTGAGTTGACGCATCGGCTCGGAATGGCTATAAATCTCTTTCTCCAGATTGCCAATCCTAACGATCTCGTCCATAAACTTTTTCGCAGGGCCCTCCCTGGTGTATAATGTCATAGTGGGGGGGCTGGCAACCTTGGCAGCCGGTATTATATAGTTGTTCACTTTGACGTAAAGTCCATCGCTGTATGGCAGATGTTTTGGTTCCCATAGCTGTACAGACATGCCGACTGGCATGTCTGTACAGGTTTTAGTATTACCTCGAAATCTGCATAAACAACTATGGGTATCTTATCCATGTTGTGATAGTTCTGAAACCTGAGCACATGCGGCTGGCTGTTCTTCTCCAGCTGTGGCATGTCCACTTTAATGGTGTCGTGGTTCGCACAATATCTCATGTGCTCCTCCAGAGTCTCTGCACCATTCAGCCCTGTCACCCACGGCCTGTCGTCGTATGCTCGCAGACATCTATTGCTAAACACAACTACATCTGTGTGCTTCATCACCTGCGAGCGTACGAGGTGGGAGAAGTTTGCTATGAAACAATAATGCGAATTGCCCTCTTCTGTTTACATGAGGAAAATATCGAAGTTCTTCCTTCGATATCCTTATCAGAACGATCTTGCAGTCAACGACTACTTCATGCATGTAAATATTCATGCTGATCTCGGGAGCCCTACGTTCGAAGCGAGGTATCTGTTGCAAAGAGGTAGGGAAAACTAACCCACAGAAGTCGAACATCTCCAGGTTGTGGCACCGCTGGTTGACACAATCCAGATGTTCCCCCTCTATGAAGCATGCCAGGATTGCCCATTTAAAACACTGTTGGTCCTTGCTTTGTGGGTTAATAATGCCCTTCTTGGCATACATCCTCGAGGGCAGGGCAATGTAAGAAGAGGCACGTATCGGGTCCAGTTTGTTGACATGCTGCTTAAGCCTTTTACGACATTTAAGGCCCAGTTGCTACCCTTGGACACATACTCAACTTTTTCCTGGCATATCTTTAAGATGGCTTTTGTCACTGCGTCTTCCATGTCTGCTACGTTGAAGACAGGAACGTTCTTCGTTTTAAAAGCACGCTAGTCCATCTTTTCCTCGTGTGGCTTGCCATAAGTACACTCGAGGAAAATATTAGATTTTATGGAGCCATTAACCGCTATCTCTTGCCCTAGTTGACCAATGATACCGGCTTTGATGTGCTCGAGGTAGCCATAAATGTCGACGGCATCGCTCGAGGTATTTTCCGCTATGTAGATCTTTACAACGCCCCTAGACGCATTCTCTGTCTCCACGAATCCATGCTCATTATTTGCATCGGCGCCGGTGATGACGGCCTGGCACCGATGACGTTCCATAGAAGTAATTGATCGCGCAGGTGCTCATGGTAATTATGGTCCAAGTCGAGCGTGTTTAGTGGTTGGTGTCCAGTACACTTTGCACTGTGAGCACACAGGTTATCCGTATGGGTAAACTGCCCTACCACAGATCCCACACCACAGTGATTCGGCATTCGGGTTGGCCCAGCAAGTATGCTCATGACATCGAGCATCTCTAACATGTTGGAAAGTTTTGTTGCAGTACTTGCAACAAGACAACCCAGCAGGCTTAATCAGTCCCGTACACATCTCACGATGTGTAACAAGGTTATCGCTATGGGAAAATGATGTCCCGCAGTGCTCGCATACGTACTGTGCCTCCCTAAATGGATTTAAGGCTCAAGTACGCTCGAGGTGCAGTCCATTGCGATGATCGGCAAACATGCGGTCGCAGAACCCATATTGTAGCACGGGTCTAAGTATCGAAGTTCTCGATGAAGATTAAGGGAAAGATGGTCGTGAAGATGCCATCGAAATAATCACAACAACATCGAACTTCTTCTGGTCTGTTCGGGGGTGGCGATGGCACTTACATGATGGCCATCCTCGCGTAAAGCGAAGTCGACCCGTCTTGCGCGAGCACTGCTGTTCACTGATGTCTTCAAACTCTGCCTTTACTTTGAGAATGTGTCCATTTGTTGGCAGTTGACTGTGGGGCTGCAAATTAACGACAGCACAGTTGTCATATTTGTTGCACGGCCTCTCTTTACCGCACTTGCGTTATGCTACTCAGTACGTTCCACTTCCACTGTTCTTATCTAAGTGTATAATAGCACTCTCCAAGTGCCATGGATGGTACGAAAGCCTGTCTAGCATGAAAACACCTCGAAAATTGGTTAAGTTCAGTCTATGGGTGCTTGTCTGTATATCATTGTCTGTGAGTGGAGCGTTAGATGACCATCTCAGGGCCAATTTTTCACACCTTGTTATCGTCCTCTTGATCCCACACACCGCCACACCACGTGTATTGTGGGCTGGCCAACTCTCACTGCTGCCGCGGGGCACGCTTACGTCCTTCTGCTGCCTGAAGTTCACCTTCACTTTCTCGAGCCTCCACCTTGCTTGAAAGGCCGAATAAACAGACCCTGACCAGCTATTTTTCCTGCGAGCAGTTCCATTTTTTATTATGCCGTATATCTTCTGTGAGTCGTTGATTCTCACTCTTTGCTGAGTTTGCTGTACGTGCAATACCACGTGTGCCTCCGATCAGGCTTCCAAGTAAACCTATAGTTGGTAAGAGCAAGGGGAGAATGTCACTACATTTAACTTTGTGACTTGCGAGTCCCATGCCCCTTTTGATTTTCGTGTGTAAGATCGTGGACACTCCCCAGGCGGTCAATCGTTCGCCGAGTTTCGTTGCTGGTGATATACCTACTGTTCGTGCTTTTTCCGCAAGAATAGCATCTACCTTGTTTCTATCTTCTAGTAGATTACTAGTAGCATAAGCTACGCCGCGCTCCCAGCATGCCCTATTTAGCGAATTGATGAGAATAACACCACATTTTAATCACCGTGCCAACAGGGTTCGGGACCACAGAATCGATAACCTGGGATGTGAGCTTCGAGCAGGAGATTATTTATTAAGGAGTTGATAAATCCTCGCTCGCTCTTGACCTTACTCCCACGCTGCATTACTGCATACTAACAATAAACAAACATAATAAAACTTTAATTAAAAATTAAAAATAATAATATAAAAAGTAAATTAATAACTAAAATATTCAAAACTCAAATTTCGCAATTCAAATCTACTTGATACACACAATTATATATCTTCCGCTGATTTTGAGTACTCACTGTTTAGTGGTCATTTGTCAGTGCAATGGAGATCGTCCCTCAATTAACAACACTCCCAGTTCGTATCACTGCCGAGGGTGAATCAACAGCTTGCGAATCGCGTCATGGCAAACTTTTACCAAACACTGTTCGTGCTATTATCGCTGGTCTGAGCAATTGCGGCAAGACATGTGTTCTTCTCAGCCTTCTGGAACATCCGAAGGACGTCGCTTCGAAAATGTATATCTGTACTCCAAATCTCTACAACAACCGAAATACCTGTGCCTCGCACAAATTCTACGGGGAGTGAATCGACCAGTTTTTTTTCGTTTATTGAAAATGCCGAGATTGTGTCTCCGGATATAGACAAGCCGAACTCCGTATTCGTTTTCGGCGATGTCTCGTGCGAAAAGCAGAACATTATGCAAAGTACTTCAGCATGGGATTATATGCAAATGTGGACTCGATCCATTTCTGTCAGATTTATTCACGCATGCCAAAGTAACTTCTGTGCGACAACGGTAATTTCCTCGTTCTGTTTGTCATGGATGACATGAATATACCTCACATATAGAGCGATCATGTGAATACCGATATGACGTTCGACAGTTTTAAGAATATGTGTACATGTTGCTGGAACGAACTGTATGGTTTTCTAGTAATAGCCAAGGACTTTCCCCTTAAAAACGGAATGGTATCGCAAATATTTCCAACAGTATATCGTTACATGGCAATGAGTTACACCGTGTCAAAGTTCGGCAATAGCAGCCTGAAACGTACACCGGAAATTTGTATTCCATCTGTGCATGATGGCAACTGTAAATTTGGAGGCAATCGTGCCAAACATCTAGGCGAGACTAAACATGATGGCGATGCTGCGAACGTCTCCTTTGTTCGCAGCATCACCTCCTAGGCTTTACAGTCCATGTCTAAGAAAACCGAGACACAGGTTCGCTAGCTCATGTCCGATATGTCCTGGCTCGTGGCATAGGAGCCGAAACTCACTGGTGTGGGTGAAAAAACTGGCTGGCAAGGTGACTACTGGATTAAAGACTGTGACTGAAGATGTTCACAAACTGGCTGCCTTGAGTGAGAAACTGTCCATTGCGGAAAGTCGAATTTTCGATACTAATGTCTTAGCGACAGCTATAGATATTCGGCTCGTCACATTACTCGAGACTGTGAAGAGTCTAACTGATTTTGCTTCCGGTGATGCACTCAAGGTCGTGGAAGGACGGATATGGTCCAACACAAATGCACTGTCTGCCAAGATGGAGGCCCAGATTAGCTCGTTGACATTTTCTGGTGCAGATACGCTGACTACACTCAGTAGCAAGCTAGAAGCATTGGATAAAAAATTTGATGTTGTAGGCACGCAACATGGAAGCATACTTTACAGCCAGGTCGAAGAAACTGGATGATGTATGATTTACCGCCGATGATCTGCCCACCAAGTTAGACAAGAGCATTAATGTAGAAGCAGCTACAACTGTGGGAGCACTTGCCGCTTTAACTACGAAGTTGGAATCAGACATCGCTGCGGTTGGAGGACAATTAAAAAACGTAATTGCCAGTGTGCAGTCTCTGAGTGTCTTACGTAGTGCAGTTGCAGCTGTAGAAAAGAGGGTTGATGACCACATGAATGCACTGTCTGTCGAGGCTCAGATTAGCTCATCTACCGATGCAGATACGCTGACCACTCTCGGAGTCAAGCTTGAAGCTTTGGATAAGAAAGTGGATATCTTGGGCGCAAAAGTTACCGACAGAGGTGTCCTGATTGCGAAGAACCTTAATGCAAAATTGACCGGCCTGGAACAGAACTTCGCAGCTATGTCGAATAAATTGGACTATGTACGAGTTACCGCCGGTGACCTGCCCTCTAAGGTAGACCAGAGCCTTAATGTGAGAGCTGCTACAAATGCCAGTGTACTTGCTGCATTCACTACAAAGCTGGAATCGAATATCTTTGCTGCTGTTAGACAAATTAAAACCGCAACTGCCTGTGTGCAGTCTCTAAGCGACTTACGCAACATGCTCACTATGCTGGTTCAGAAAGTGAGTGATTTGGGCGAGCGTGTGATAGTAGAGTGCTTACAGCCCTGGATGCTAACTTGAAGGATCATCTGCTCGTAAAGAAAGAAAATTCAAGCAAACTGAATGCTCTGAGTACACAGATAGAAAATGTGTCCCACATAGTTACGCCGCCCCCCGACCTCGCGGCCAAACTCACTGCTATAGAAGCAAAACTTGGCAGTGATGGTGGGGCGGACACTTAAATTATATTCGATCTGACTGTGAAATTCGACAAACAGCTTACTGCCTCAGCGGGGAACCCAGAAGCAAAATTTAGCTCTATTATTGCGGGTGTCATGAATACCATTCTCAATGGCATTATCAATTCGCTCGCATCCCACATCAGTCCCTTGACTATGCAGCTTACTACCATGGAAGAGGCGGTTTTTTCGCACGATTTAACGTCATCTGTGTGCTGACAAGTGGGCTCATTGAAAACATGTGCGTGATGATGTTATTCGTCGAATTGTGAAAACAGAACAAACACTTAAGAAGCTGATCGAGCGACATCACTAATTACGTATACTATATGTATTCGGCATTATATTTTAGTGACATGTCTGCCTCTGCCGAGGACCTGAGTCGCATCGTTGCGGCCATTCGCAAAAAGTATTTGCTCACCAAACGAGCACGTATGGAGCGGGATGTTGCCTTATCGGAAGTCTTCCAACCGATAACATCGAGACTCGACCAACCCGTTCCTGCTGCTACTACTGCTCTGAAGATGGAACCTGGCTTCGAAGCCCCCAAAACCAAGGACGAAGATGATGTGCCTCACAAGAGGGAACGATCTAAAGCATGTTCGTTGATTGCACGTCATTACCTCACTTCCTCCACACACGATCCACTGATACGACTTATGGAGTGTGTAAATGGAATAATAAATAGTTTCTTGGTGGTAAGAAAGTTTTCTTTCTACCTAACGATATTATACAAGTGGATAACGATTTTCTGAAAGCCACGCCTAGACTCTACGAGCTACTGTTCAAACGAGAACCATCAATAATTATCGTGCAGCATTGAGGAAGTACAAGCGCCTACTGCTACTCACCAGTGCTCATTTGGCTGGAAACAATGCTGCCGGCACTGATTATAAGGACGAAACACATCCTAAATTTGATATCGCCAATCTCTTCCTTCAGGTGGGCTCGGGTCTGAAGCTTGATGGTGACAGACACATGGAATGATGTCAACGAGCTTGTAGACTATCTATGTGTGCTCACTGCATCTCAGCATGCTGGAAACAAATCGCATACGAACGAAATAGTGAACATTTTGGCAGAATTTCGAGAATATGGATATATCAAGTGACCCCCCCCCCCCCCGACCACAACCATGTTAAGAGCACAAATCTCAGAAGAGCTTCACTGCCCTGCATGCAGAAACTACCCCAGATGCAGAGTTCTTCTGTTCGGCCTTATGGACCTCTTTCAAGCTGATTTGGTGGAGATGCAGACATATGCCTGTGCCAATAAAGGTCATAAGTACATTCGGACCATAATTAACTGTTTCTCGAAGTGTATGTCGGGGCCCTCCCTGTGCGCAGCAAGCGGGGTGCTGATGTTGCAGCTGCTATGAAATTGGTTTTGGACGAGTTGGGCACGCCGGCCCATCTCCAGACAGATTTCGGCAAGGAGTGCTACAATTCTAAGATCCATTCACTTATGGCAACGCACAAGATTAACCACTACTCTACATTTTCCATCGCAAAAGCTTTTATAGAATAGTGTTTTAACCGGATGCTGAAGACCATGACGTGGAAGGCATTCTCGGCAAAAGGCAGCTATGAATGGTTGACCCTGCTTCCTCGCCTCCTAGCACATTACAATAACAGCAAACCTCGCACGATCGGCATGAGTCCTGCACAAGTTACTGCTGAACATGTTTCATCTCTCGTGCAAAGTGTATATAAGAAATCCAAGAAGCTGGACCTACATCGGCCACATGCTAAGGTAGGATCTTTTGTCAGGGTGTCTCGCATGAAAGTCGTTTTTGAGAAATCGTATTATCCGAACTGGAGTGTTGGAGTGTTTTGTGTTTTCAAAGTGAGAAATACAGCACCTCAGACCTACACACTCGTCGAGATGAACGACCTACCATTTGCAGGCACTTTTTACAATTCCGAAGTTAAAGTGACAAAGATATCCCAGAGATTATCTAATCGAATGTGTCATTCGTCGATGTGCAAATAGCTTATTTGTTAAATGTTTGGGCTTTCAAAAATTCCTTTAACCAATGGGTGCCATAAATGGCAATTAGAAAAATATGATGTATGAATTTTTTGAATAGAAATATTTTGTTTTCTACCTATGTGTCTCATTTCCAAACCTTGACCACCAAGCTCCAAGTTAAAACTTTGTGTGTACCTTGTAGACTGTGTATGAGCTCTTGATAAGGGGGCAGAATGATGGAGTAGGAAGCTTCCAGACTTTTTTGGCGTACTGACTGCCCTGTTGGTCAGTCGGGGCTCTAGCAGCCGCCATTTTGATAGTCAGCAGCAAAGAGTGGGATGTACTGGCCACCAACATGCATAGGGACACAGCCAGTGGGTGGCGCCTCTATAGTGACATGTGGAATCTCTATAGGGATACAACCACCATATTGCCAGCAAGCATCACCACAGGGTGGTACCTCTGTAGGGACACATGCTGACACATGGACATGCTGCATAGTGCCTCTATATGAACACAGCCATAGGGTGGCACCTATGTAGGGACACAGCCACCATTTTGCAGCATAGGGTGGTACCTCTGTAGGGACACAGCTGCCATAATGCCAGCCAGCATCAGCATAAGGTGGCACTCTGTAGGGCCACAGCCATAGGGTGGCGCCTCTATAGGGAGAGAGCTGCCATATTTCAGCATCGGCATAGGGTGGCACCTCTATAGGGATAGAGCTGCCATAGGGTGGCAACGACTTAAGGACACCATATTGCTAGCCAGTGCAGGACACAGACAGCAGGAAGCTTCCAGATTAGCCGCCTAATGCCTGCCAGCCAGTGCGATGTATGGCAGCATGCTGAGGGAACCCCTGCACTGGAATGATAGAGCAGGAGGTCCAAGCCGAGAGTGGTTGTACAATGATTGCAAACTTAATGCAGCATTCCGCAAACTTCAACCACATTGAGCAAACTCTCAGCTGCCATCTGGTTAGCCAGCATCGCCACCATATTGCTAGCCAGAATCGCCGCCATCTTGCTAGCCAGTGTAAGGAATTAAATAGCATGGAAATCTGATCCAAGATGGCAGCACATCTCACATGCTAGACAGAAGTTTCGCATCGCCGCCATATTGCTAGCCAGTGCCACTTCAAATATGGCGGACCAGATTGACTGAGCAGGAAGTTCTGTTGGTTTGACGCCACATTCCACACGAGTAAAAAACCACAATGAGGGGTCATTGAGAAATTTGCACCCACATTCCACAAACGTGCGAAAAACATGATTATTTCACGAAATGTTACCGGTTTTGGCCATTTTTGGTAGTTTTCTGTGCGAAAAACACAGTTTTTTTGCACAAAATCCAGGATGGTGACCGTGTGTCCTGTGTCCTGCACCATGCGCCTGTGTCCCAGAAAAAACCTTTTCCAACTACTAAAATGGATATTTTTAAAGGTATTTTGGTCGATTTGGAAATTTCTGGGGTATTTTAGTCTATTATGAGGGAAAAAAGGGAAATTTTGAAGAAAATGGCCGCAGTCGCCTACCGCACAAGCCGCTACAGTGCCATTTAAAATACATTATGCCTGAACATACTATATTATACTACTCACAATCTCCCTGCGATCTCAATTTATACATTAAAATTTTTACAAAAACTTTTCACGGGAATGAGAATAAGACAAATTTGTAATGTTACCATTCACAACTTACTTTGACCATAACTGATCTTCCGTTATCTTTAAACATCTTTTTCCATATAATATTTTCTGGTACGAAGTGTTTTTCACATACTACTTGTCCCGATTCGATTTCAACTTGAAATGATTTTGCGGTATCGCAGATTACTACTTCGCTCTTTATAAGTGGATTATTTGGAACAATACAAAAACGAATAATTTGAAGGTTTAGTATAGCGTAAATAAAAAAATGCAGATATCTTGACACAATTAAATTATATTGACACCACTAGATGTTGCTAATGAATTTAATAACTATTTTGCAAATATTGCTACAACCCTAAATATGTAAAAAATAATCAAATTCATCCAAATAAAATAGTTGTGCATTATGCATACTAGCAGATGTATTACAACCCCAATACCTTAAACCAGTGTATCATGCCTTGAGCAACGCATTTTCACCATTCGGAATATTATTTAGGGGATTTGCAACTATGGCAAACAAAATATCTGTAGCTATCAAAAGGTGCATTATAATATTCTCTACAGTAAATAGGCATGATACAAGTTGCAGGCCCTTATTAAAAAAATTCAAATTATCATTTACATCAATCTACATGTTTGAACTTCTTAATTTATTTCCTCAAAACAAATATATACCTTAAAAATTCTGATTTCTATCACTATTCCACAAGGTAAAGGAAAAAGTATAGGGTATATTATAACTGGACAAATTTGTATGAGAAAAGTATTGAGTTCATATGTAGAATAAGCTGCCAGACTCAATAACCCCAATATACTTAAATAACTTTAAGAAATGTATTAAATATCGTGTGCTGAGTAAGGTTTTTTTTACAGTAAATATGGACTTGAGCAGTTGTTGACTACACTTAAAACACACTGTCATATATGTGGACGTGATGATAATGGAGAAGTATATATTTGTAATGTATATAATTGTCTTTTTACTTTATACTAAAAAAAAATTATACAATATTTATTGACGTGTCCTATACTGTTGTGCTGCTAGGCACGATGTACGATCTTACTGGACAGAATTATCTTAAACGAACTTATCGAACCATAACCTTCATTAAAATGAAATAAAAAAACAATAAACATGGTGCGAGATAAAAATGCGACCCAGAGGTTTTCATGAACTCAGTATACTGCTCCAGCAAAACATTGACGTAAACGAAACCAACCTCAAACGCACATAAATATATCACAATCCTTTATACCGAACGGACATATGAAAATAAAGAGGCGTTATTTAATATTATTCAAAAATCTTCGAAACTCCCATATACCGCAATGTTAAAAACGGGTCAGCCTGTACTAGCGCTGTTAGTTCTCAAGCCTCCGCGTGCCTCACTAAGCGTACGGGTTCGATCAAGGCAAAATTATAGCAGTTGCCAGACCTAACTTTATGACCGTGTTCCTGTTCCTCGTCCCTTTGTGTTTGAATGCTTATTTTCCTACTACTTAAACCCTATCTTTCGAAACATCAGGCTTATTACATCCAAATGTGATGCTACGAACCCGACCTACGTAACACAGTTAATTGCATGCTAACTCATTGTACTATGTTTTCTGGGTTCGATTCCCGGGTAAATCACGTGTGTGTTTGTAATGTCTCAATACTTATTTATATGTTTCTGGTTCCATCTCTAACGATATTGTAATTAACGAACCGTCAAAGCCTTCCAACAATTTAAACTTTCAAAAACGTAATTAAAAATTATTTTCATTCACGTAAAGGAAAGTAGGTTGAGGTTCATTAGTTACATCAGTAACATGTTTCAGTTTTTGACGTGAAAGTCAGAAACGCGCCAGGAACAAAATAATCCTGCTTCTGACAAGTATGAACAATCCACCTTTTTCCTCCTGTAGGTCGTCATGCCATCTGAAGTTGTGCATCTTGCCAGTACCTACTGACAGTGCCTGCTGTATAAATCCAGGTCTCGACGACGTATATAAATGGTCGTTTGTTTTCTCCGAAATTGTCATTGTTCCTCATTTAGCGTAAAGATCAACCCCGACGTGTAGCGACTGTTCTCTCCATTTAAACAAACCTGTCATTTGTACATTTCTTTAATATGAAACCCGATATCCTCTACAGTTTCCCTCGACGTTTGTCTATGGCCGTGAAAATCAATTTCCGTTTTCAACAATGGCAATATTTTCTAAATTGAGAACATATTTTTCTTACTGTATAACATTTTTGTATCTGTAGCCGATCAACACACAAATCAAAGTCACCTAAAATCATTTTTCTACCGCTATCGTCCTGCGTGTTTTCTCGGGAGTACACTTGTACATGCATTGTTCGTCTCTATACGTATTTTGAGAACTGTAGACATATACAGCCTTGTTGAAGCCACCACTCCCTGTGTAGCATTTCCTATTTTATATTTGTGTCTTCCAGGAGATTTCTAGCACTGAGGAGCTTTATAACATTACCGATAATTTCACGGCTTTCACTATGAGTTGTAGACCGTTTCTTACTCGACGATGCCATTTCCTGGTAACGACCTGGAGTCTACAAGAAAAACCAGATCTCTGGTCGCCTACTAAGCAGTTCCTCTTTTCACTTCAAATAGTACTTCAAGTAGTACAAACAAAAGATACACACAAAAGCTTTTGGGGGAAAAAAACTGAGCAGTTTTCTTGAAACTTCAATTGCAATAAACATAGGAGAAAATAATTAATGCTTATTAAAATAATAATTCCTTTACTCTAATATCATATATTTTCTATTTATGCCGGGTTTCGTTTCAACATTGGCGGTATACAATAATTCGAATCATCTGAATAATTCACCGTTAAGTAAAAAATTATATAGTAGGCCTATTAACTACTTAAAATATCCGCTCTAAATTAATTATGTACAAATATTGTAAAAATTGAAAATTTTGTATTGGTTAAAATTGGCAACTATAGCTAAAGCTCTGCTTTATCTCAAACGAGCTGACTGGTGCTACTTCGTTCGCATGACATTTAGGTATTTGACTCTCTCCATCCACTGAGCCATTGCGGTCCCACTTGGAATCGATCTAGCCACAGGGTCACTGAGTCCCCATTTGATATATATCTATTCACACTTGGCCACTATATATATGTAGTTAAATAAAATAAGAATGGTAACATTCGACTTAGCTGTAGCTTGAAGTAGTATTTATTATGCTATACTACGACTTGGTTAAAATAACAGTAAAAAGTATTCTACTCTTGGCATAATGAAATACAAAGCGACAACGGAGTGGCAACTTTAATTAATTCAATACAACAGTCGAATAACAGAGACTATTTTTCCGGTGATCTCAAACCGCTGTTTAATTACGCATTGAGGCACCCTACGTTGAAGTAACTGTAAAAATTCGTTTTCAAGGGCCGTACTGCCTTTAGAAATCGCATTATACAAGGATACGTATTTCTGTTATGCTTTCACTACATCTGACGTTTGTTGATCCAACTCATATTCACTCAGTATGCATGCATACAATAGGGAACATACAGTTCAGGTGTGCGGAACGTGTCACGATACTTTCATTTTCAAAGCCAGTAAGGTAAAATAACAGTAAAAAAACTTTTAAAACCAAGCTTTTATTAATAAATGCACTAAAAAGAAAAATAATTATGGTAGTTACACAATTTGTAGAACTTGTAAGATGTGGTAGAACAGACGTAATAAACTTTACTACAAATTAATACGTTTGAATAAATCTATATTTAGTACTAGATGACCAGTGTGACTTCATTCGCGTGACATTTAGGACTGCGGCCACACGTGATATATATCCACTGCGGCCCCACTATTGGGTTCTCTACCCACTGAGCTACTGCGGCCCCACTATTGGGTTCTCTACCTACTGTGCTACTGCGGCTCTTGGGAAGGAATAGAAGACATCACATACACAAAAAAGAAAGGAGAACTGACGGAATTGTTTTTTAACAATGCTCTTTTTATGCAATAAAATTACAATAAGAATTTTTCTGAAGGAATGAGATAAAATTACAATAATTTTTCTTAAGGAAACGAGATATTTTTCCAGGATAAAAAGTAGCCTATGTCACTCTCCGAACCTCCAACTATATCTGTATTCCGAATAGTTAAGAAACGTACGCAAGATATGTGGTAACTACGCTTACGCAAACGAGGTATTAATTCTATATTGCGCCAAGATTATATATACTAAATATAAATTGACACAAATATATTAATTATAGTAAAGTTTATTACGGCTGTTCGACCACATCTTACAAGTTCTACAAATTCTGTAATTACTATAATTATATTTTTCTTTTAGTGCATTTATTAATAAAAGCTTGGTTTTAAAGGTTTTTTACTATTATTTTATTTTTCACTCTTTAGATTCACCAATTTACTTGTTATTATGTTATGTAGCAATGCCCAGCTCACGACAAACTGTATGTCTGTTAATGTGCATTGCTATATAATTGCTACAGGCCCTGGTCACCATCTACAATCAAATTATTTATTGAGACAAGTACAACGTGGTCAAACTAGATACCTTTACTGTGTGAGGAGAAAAATTAACTAACTATGTGTTTCCAAGACATTGCAGATTCGCATAAACTTTCACCAAGAAACTAAAATATTCGTGCAAAATGCATTAGTTACATAATATGAAAAACCAGTATTAATACACTAGATAACGACGCAACTCGACACTGTGTGTGCACGTGCGCGCGATCACAGCTGATCGGAGTCACCAAGCCACGCTGCCTGGTCGAGGCAGACTTGTGCCATCCACACGAGGGCGACAGTCAAAGAGAGGAAGGTATGGCAACATTGCTGCAGTAAGATCAATTTGATAACGGGAACTCGTTTAACAAACATACATGTGAAGTAACATAAACGCTTGTAACTCCCGGCTGCATCATCAGATCAGCCAGTGGTAACTTTACATTGTATTGTCATCGGAACTACTCATGTATGCATAATTTAAGCTCAATTGGATAACGGAAAGTGGTAAACATACATAATTGTAAAGTTACATAAAAGTGTGTAACTTCCAGCTCCAACATCAGATCAGCTCAGTGGTACCTTCACATTGTATTGGGATGGGAACTAAACATGAATGCGAAATTTTAGCTCAATTGGGTAACGGGAAGTGGATTAACATACATACACACACATGAAGTTACATAAAATCTTGTAATTTCCGGCTCCATCATCAGATCTGCTCAGTGGTACCTTCACATTATACTGTCATGGGAACTACACTAGTATGCGAAGTTTCAGCTTAATTGGAGAACGCGAAGTGGTTTAACATACATACACGTAAGTTACATAAAGGCTTGTAACTTCTGGCTCCGTCATCAAATCAGCTCAGTTATTGTATTGCCATAGGAACTTTACAAGTCTGCATAATTTCAGCTCAATTGGCTAATAGGAAGTGGTTTAACATACATACACGTGGAAGTTACATAAATGCTTGTAAATTCCAGCTCCATAATTAGATCAGCTCAGTGGTACCTTCACATTGTATTGTCATTGGAACTACACATGGATGCGAAATTTCAGATCAATTGGTGAACGGGACGCGGTTTAACATATATACATGTGAAGTTACATAAATACTTGTAACTACCGGCTCCCTATACAGATCAGCTCAGTGGTACCTTCACATTGTATTGTCTTTGGAACTACACATGTATGCGAAATTTCAGCTCAATTGGATAACGGGAAGTGGTTTAACATATATAATTGTAAAACTTTGTAACTTCTGGCTCCATCATCATATCAGCTCAGTGGTACCTTCACATTGTTTTGTCATGGGGACTACACACGTATGCAAAATTTCAGCTCAAGTGAATAATGGGAAGTGGTTCACACACGCATTACTCGTGATGTTACATAAAAGCTTGTAACTTCCGGTTACATTATCATATCAGCTCAGTGGTACCTTCACATTGTACTGTCATAGTATCTATTGCCCATTCCACATTCGAAGCAACTTTCTCGGAGCCCTGCTAAATATCAACTTGCAGGCCCGTTTCGTATCCTTCTGCCAAATGTAAGCAAACATTGCCATGTGGCTGCCATGTAGCATCTGTCAAAATCAATATTTACATTCCATCGTGTGTGTTCATATATTCCTATACCTTCACTACATCTGAAAATAAATATTGAAACGTGACTTTTACTTTTATACCTGTCAAATGTGTTGTTTACTGTTTACAGCTTTTCAAAGAATTCTGTCATATTCCAAAAAAAAAACATTCCGTATGAATATTCACAGTTCAGGCCTCTAGCATTATTTATGTCAGATTTATGACGTTTTAAAAATGACTGAATTGAAGACAGATCTTACGGTTATTTTACATTAACATATTTGTTTTCCCCGACATAGCTTAATACATGTAATACACATTAGTATTACATGTATTTTGTTTACCACTGTTACAACTGCGAGGTAAAGGGCTGTACTAATTGTAATTATCCTTTTGTTATTGACATGTGTTGGGTAATTTCTCTAAAAGTACGGACTCATTTGGAATAAATATTAAAACGAAGGAACCAGTGAAAAAGGCTCATTAAATTCAAGCATGCAACTCGTGTTGCTCATTTTTGTCATACAAACTTTAAAAGATAGCGGCAAATAGTGCTAATGAAATATTTGAAATCACGCACACAGAGCGCCAGCGTATCGACCACGATGCACAAAGGCATGCCATTTCACAAATACAATGATTAACGAAGCACACGTCACAGTATATTTATTAATGCTGTGGAAACACAGATTTATCACAACATCGTAACTTGCCTAGGAAGATTAAAAAAAACACGTCTACAAACGTGATGTATTAATTTGAAACATTCTTCGGAGTAAGAATAATTTACATTTCGTTTGACAAACAGCAACATGCCATGTCATGTCTCGCCACGTCTGCCAACTTCACTAGGTAACCGCCCGAACATCATATCTAAATATATTAAAATACATATTCAAACATTAAAATCTCTTTTCAGCTGTAAATTACAAATTCAAAAATCATTATTTTCCTGTAATAAGTATGAAGTATGCCTAGTGTGAAAGAGACGAAGAAAGAGAAAGAGAGCGACAAGCCTCACAGGCAGATAGTTTTTCAATTGCTTTCTCGCTCGATTAAACAATACTGTAACGTTACAGCCTACTCACAATATTTTCCGCGGTTCTTTTAAACTGTAAAAATTAGATATGTTGCCACTGGGGCTACTTAAATGTTTAAATATTTCAATAGGAACAGTTTAATTGACAAATAGTGTACTAAAAACGAGGTTAAAATAATATTTTAACTGTGAACTATTTCTTAATGGTCATTGTCAACACGTCGCTGTACTCGCTGTTGTTAATTAATATTTAAGAAATAAATACATATTACAAGTTACAGAAGACATTAAGGTTAAGATTCATTTATTAAATAATACAGTACTCCGAAGTTAACCACAGTGTTATATATTTATGGAATACAAGATATTAAAAAAACAAGTGACATGTTATACTAGAGTGTTGTATTCAAAGGTTGATTTTCATAAATCGCTTCCAATCGGGAATTGACTATACACATGTATGCAAAATTTCAGCTTAATTGGATAATGGGACGTGGTTTAACATATATACACGTGAAGTTACATAAAAGATTTTAACTTCCGGCTCCATCATCAAATCAGCTTAGTGGTACCTTCACATTGTATTGTCTGAGAACTACACATGCATGCAAAATTCCAGCATAATTGGACGAGGGGAAGTGGTTTAATATACATATAATAGAAATTGCATTAAAACTTGTAACTTCCAGTTCCCTCATCATATCTGCTCAGCGGTACCTTCATATTGCATCACACTAAGTTACATAAAAGCTTGTAACTTCTGGCTCCTCATCAGATCAGCTCAGTGGTACCTTCACATTGTACTGTCATGGGAACTACACATTGCTGCAGCTAGCCTCTCTAAGGGATGCAAAGCTGCGAGCTAAGGCAAGGCAGAGCGACCTCGGCCAGCCGAGCTGTTGTTGTAGAAAAACAAATTCTGGGGGATTGAGCGCGAGGTCAGGAAGGAAGTGTATAAGCTCGGAGCATTGGCGGCTCTGGGCGCCATCTTGCAAGTATCGCCGGAGGCTCTGCCCATGTCCTGCCAGACGAGAGGACCACCTCCTGTGGTCCAACTTCATCATCTGACAAGCCTGCTGTGGAGAGAGCTTCATCGAGACATCGTCATTTAGAGGGTAATTATATTCCCTGGTAGCGAGACTGAAGACACGTTAGGAATCGGGACATGCGAAGACATTTTCAGCTCCATCCAAGCAGAGTACCACCTTTTAAACTTAATGCTTATTGCAACTGATTAAAAGCATTTGTTCCTCTTTGAGTGAATATTGGACGTATACCAGCACTTCCATAGCTGAATATCTTAGTGTAAATAATTGGATAGATAAACACTCTCTTGCAACGTAATTGTATTGTTAAGAGTTGAATAAAAGTAGTATTTTGTATGAGTGCTTTTCCATCTAGTTACCCTTATCTCCCTAGTTATTGCATGACCTGTTCCCCTCAGGACAGACCACAGCAAATGGTGGGGACACCTTAGCTTTCCCACCCTCCCCTTTAGCTTGGAATTGAATTAATTAGTAAATTCATTGTAGAAGTTTGCAAGATAGTACATAAACAAGTATAAAGTTGTTTAATGCAATAATTAAAATAAATTGCAGTCGAATAATAGAGAAATTCATAAATATGTCTAGTACTGTAAACCTACCTACATGGTTAGAATTGCCTAGAGAATTACGGGTCAATGAATCCGCTATAGTAAACAATAGCAAAAGAGCAAGCACTCATTCACTGCATTATTTGTTGGACTATTCAGCAGAAAATCGCAGCCACACCAGAGCATGTGAATAGGAACTGCCATGTTGCAAATAGCTGTTTGGCCAGACAGGAACACAGTATATTCAGTAGTATGGTGTGTGTAAGCTTGGCTTTAAATTAATTAATGCATGCTTAACCATTTTTCCACTCTTCGGACCAATTGCAATTTGCTTAATGCAATTTCCGCAAGAGTGCGCATTTGTGGTACAGTAAAGAATATAATACTTGGGAGTGTGCAGAGTATAATCTAACATATGCCACACCATCATATAACAAGATTATTTCATGACAGACAAGCCCACATTACCGTTCGCAAAAACAGCCAGGAATATTTTGAAACACACTACTATAGATCTATCATACACATAAAAGAAATTTCAAGCACATAGCATAACTAGAACAGAAAAATCTTATCAATTAGTAGCATCAGTAGAGAAATTTCTAAACAAAAATCCAGAACTTATGAATAATTCGACACAAAGTCAACATGCCTGACACGTAGCCTAATTACAAAAATCACATATTGCGACCTTCTGGTATCAACACCCCCACCCTCATATGAAAACATAAAACACCACATTACAGATTACCTCACACCTAGAGAGATTGACACCACAACAGAACCAATATACGAGAACTCGCCACTAGCTTCCCCACTTGAAACACAACAGCACCCTAACATGGCAAATACTCCACCAGTAAACTTTATCATCCAGCAGCCAATGTCAGTTAAAAAATGTTGGGGTGATGGTATCGAAAAACTTCCTGAATTTCTAGAGCAATATAACCATGCAGCAGAGAATAACAACTGGGACGAAACAGAGGGAGTGAAGAATATTCGAAAAACTTACTTTATACCACAAAACAAAAATTAAATGGAATAGCACAGAAACATATTGAGAGCCTACTATTTTACAAAGGAAATACAGTTCCAACATACCAGATGCGAACTTCATTGGTATCGTATGGCGTTCCCTGCTTCCGTCCATCACAGACAACATTGTTGGATTGAAAAACGACACAACTGAAGACTTACAAACATTCAAGGAGTAGAGGTCGGTTTATTCCACTACAACCAGGCAATTATGGGACAGCAAATCCACTCAGACACAGATTCACTGAAAGCAGAGGTAGTTAAATTAGAAGAAGAAATCACAAACAATTTAGTGTTGCAGAACGAAAAACCCTACGCTTACAGAAAACCACAACTCTACAATAACACACAGACACCCCAACACTACAGATACAACATGTACAAATAAAACCAACAACCTGTTGTTGTCAAGGAGGATGTGCATGCAACCTCAAAGGAGATACTACAACAACCAACAGTCTAACTGAAAACCTCTACAAAACTGTAATTTTCAAAGAACAACAACTTCCAGATAAACTCAAGACAGGTAAATAATCACCCATCTCACATCCAAACAAGGCAAAATTACAATCAAACCATCAAATACAATTAACAAAATAACTCCTACACGAGGGGGCAATAGGCACCCCCCTCCCCCGGCTCAGAAAAGACAAAGTAAGGTGCAACATTTTCAAAACAATAAGTACCACCAGGCAGATCCATTAAGAATACCGCGAAGTAACCAGGGACCACTTCGAAATGAGGAACGTATGTTTCCCTACCACACTAACAAACGCTATACAGGCACTTTTAGGGAGGAAAATTAATAGTACCAAAAACCAATTAAACACACATGTGCAACCATGTGCAACCAATGCCAAAGAAAAGCACATATTTTATGCTTGTGAGGCACTATTTAGTAATAAAGTACCTACACAGGCATATGCAGATATTGCAAAATTTAATTCTCGCAGGGAAAACTCTCAGCTAACACAGAAAGAAAAAAATTCAAGTTAAACAAAACACTTCAAAACATGAAAACATGGAAACCAGGTCATCATGCATTAGGTTCAGAGAGATTAAATGCAGGTCAGGAGCGAACAGCCGTAACACTGACACCACATACAAGAACATGGCTTCATGTAAACAAAACATGACGCCCGTGAAAGCAGAGAAGGTACACATCACGGAAGCAGAGGCACATGCCAAGGTTGGACCCATAGAATGCATGACTCAGCACGGTTGTGGTGGCAGCGCACACACGGCCCTCATAGGACCACAGTTGCTGGCAGTCATGACGTGTGCTCTGTGTATGTACCAGGGCCACCGAATCGTAGAATGCCCCCTATTTCCAAATCAATCTCAGCCATTTAACAAAGACATAAATGAACGATTTAGTAAATTTAAAAAACATTTTTGCATGGCACAAATCAATATACACACCCCAAAGGTGAAAACTGAAAATTCACAAGCATTACATAACTCTCATAATATCAACTCAGAAGACAGTGGCAGCGATGAAATGTGCAAGCAGAAACTGAGCCACAGATCCGAGTCACATGTCACAAACAAACACGCCCTGAAAACTACAAGGACAAATGTTGTGTAAACTACGTGAAAACATCAATGCAGTGTATCCTTGTCTGGATTGCAGGCAGTTCATATAACACGTTACTCGACACCGGGTGCTCGCGATCGTGCGTAGCGACCACACTTATACACAAACATAAAAGGCAACCACTCACAGAACAATTCACACTAGTGGGGGCAACAACAGACATCGACATGTAAATGTACAAAACAAACATGAATATCAACATTGCAAGGTATAACTTCAACAAGGACTTCCTGTTAATAGTTAATTTTTAATTGTACATAATACTTGGGGTCGATTTTAATAAAAGGTATGACATACTATCAATATACATATATGCTTATCATAATAAAGACATAATAGAAATACGAATCAATACCAACCTAGTGGATGCATAGGATATTACATGAATAAAATAGAATCACTGGAGAACACAAAGGAGGACATGACACTAGGAAACATAAAAAAAAAACCTACCCCTACAAAAGAAAGCACAACTTAAGGAGTTACTTCAGCAGTACAAAGATAGTTTTGCAAGCAACATTACCGTGTTAACAGAGACAAAAAAACTACGAAATTAAGCTCGAGCTATCCACAAAGAAACGTATACAAACACGTCCATACAGAATAAACCCACAATTGCTGGAACAGGTACTTGAACAAATACAACAAATGCTTGATGCTCAAATAATCACACCTTCTGATTCCCCTTACACAGCGCAAAGTCTCGTTATAAAAAAAGTCAAGTGGACATACATTTTTAAACTCGTTTTGGACTCCTAAATAAGTGCTTAAAAAAAGTACAATTCCCGATCCCCAGAAAAGAAGACATCATAAACACACTTCATAATTCTAAATACATTTCATACATTGACATGTTTAGTGGACTCTATGCAATCCCAGTAAGGCAACACAGCAGGGAAATACTCGCTGTTAGCATCGATGGCATCAGTTTATATGAGTATGCCCATATGCCTATGGGCCTGGCCACAAGTCATAATTACTTTGAAAATTTTGTAGACATAAGGCTTGGCCCACTATGCTGGAACACAGCCGTAGCCTATATCGATGATATTTTCATCATAGGCAATACCTTTGAGGAACACAATAAAATATTGATAAAATTATGGAAAGATTATGAATATATAATATATAAATTAATACCAAAATGCCACTTTGCACCACAAGAAATATAAATTCTTGGATAATGGATCCAAATGGACCCCGAGAAAATCGAAACCATCAAACAGATGATATCACTCAAGAATATAAAACAGCTATGAACATATTTAGGACTAATGTCTTACTTAAGAAGATACATTCTTAACCATGCGAAACTTGCCGAACCACTCAGAGATCTAATAAAAAAAATCCAAACCATTTCAATGCACACAAGCACAACAGGCATTTGAGAACCTTAAATCAGCATTACTAGAACCACCCAAATTAGCGAAATTCTATGAAAACCGACACACCATTTTAACCTGTGATGCTTCACGAACAATAGGAGCAGTCCTCATGCAGGATACAGTAGGAAGCAAAGGCAGCACCATTATTGCATTTTCATTAAAAAACTCTCGCTAAATGAAAAAGAAATGGTCGGCCATGGAATTTGTCCTGTCGAATATCAAATATTTCGTTATCTATTTTAAACAATACCTGTATGGGAGAAAATTTACTATTGAAACGGATCACACAAGCCCTACATTATTTAAAGATGATGGCCGAACATAATGTAAGAATTCAAAATTTAGTGATAGCACTTACAGAGTATGATTTCGAAGCTAAAATGATCAAAGCAAATTTAAATACACTTGTTGATGTGACGAGTTGAATCCCGACAACAGGAAAAGCAGAAACTATGCGAATAACAATAGAAAACCAAAAATACACTCTCAAAAAGGACTACATTACGCGCACCTCATTTTACAAAGCTCTTGCCGAATCATTATTACAAAATTCAAACAAAGATAGCATTGTAAAACAAAGTATTGCGAATTACATAATTAATGATTGGCAAGAGACTAAAACTTTTTAAAAATCAAATAGAGGTACAAATGACAAAGCCTGTATACCCAAAATTGTTATAAACTAAAAATATTTTCCCTTACAAGCCACTGCGAAAATAACCACTACCTTATACCAGGTAAATCTCGAAATCACTATCGAAGGCCACGAGAACAAAATTAAATCCACATGTATTGATCCACGACTAAACTGTAAAATTGTAATAACAGTACACACCTCCACACCACACTAGCATCCAATTTACATACACGATTAAGAATATATTAAAGTCGAAGAGGACACACATTTGTTCTTAGCACCACTTACCCAAACGCCAACATCACCAATCTTAGCAGAATATGCCAGAGACCCACACATTACACAACTGAAAACAGCCCTTACAGAACCACAAAATGCCACACCAAAATACATATGCCTGGTAAGAAGATGTGGCATTACAGGCAACTGTATAATATACCTTAAAGTACACACACCCATGGGGGAAAAATGCCTAACACTCATACCACAATACTTCATTATGGAAATTATTACAGCATATCATGATGCCCTATTAAGAGGAGGGTACTTCAGCTAATTTAAGGCCCTCGAGAAAATAAAACAACAGTATTATTGGGACACCATGGCCAAATATGTAAAAGACTACATACAAAACTGCCCCACATGCAAGAAGGTGAAACACAAACCGAAAACCTATCGGCCTTATGACTCCTATGAAGCCCTTCTCTTATTCCACTCGTGGGGTATCGATGCAAAAGGTCCTTTCCAAACAGCAGCATCAGGTAACAAATACATTCTTGTAATGATGGAGTTTTTTTACGTGTTGCGTAGTAGCTAAACCCGTCAAAGCCACCGATGCGAAAACTTGTGCCTACTTCATTAAAGACATCATATTTCGATATGGGTGTCCCAAGTCAATATTAACCGATCGTGGGGCATCTCTTATTAACGACATGACTGCTGAATTTTTGCAAAAAACTACAAAACTACAAATAAAAAACTACAGACGATAGCATACAACCCAGCTTGTAACGGGCTGACCGAGCAAGTAAGTAAAATTTTATCACAACAATTGACCGCCTGTGCGAACGAAGACCATGCACACTGGGATGAATATGTCCGATACCTAGTCTTCAATTACAATTCCACAATTGCACTAAATGTTCACCATTCTTTCTTTAACACGGCATTGAAGCCATCCAACAGTGCTGTGTCATATCACACACATTTTCGCAGCGAACCAGCAGATTGGTGTGAACAGCTACAGCAAGCACATGAACAAGCCTACACCAATTTACTTACTTCACAAGAACAACAGAAAATCATTTTTGACAGAAAATTTCAACCCAATGACCTAAAAATCGGGCAATTCGTATGGGTAAAAATACACATGAGACACAAAGCCCTAAATTCCAAATACCACAGTTCATACATGATCAACGATATCCTGGGACCATCCACGATTTCAATCGAAATAAAAATCGAGGACACACCAAAACTGATAAAGTCAACACAAGGAACATTAAACTCGCTAATATCAGAAACTAATAACAGCATGTATGTTACTGTTTAATCACCGCTGAAATGGGGACATAGCAAGTGGGGGTGCTGCTCCTAGCACTCCAAATAGTGTCGGCATCCACTGGCATGCACTTGTACAAGAACCGCACTGCGGTTATTTTCAAAAGCTCACGCAAGCCCGGCAGCATGAAGAAAATGGTCCACATGGTTACACCTCTTCAGCTGCCACTTCGCATCTACCCACCGCCAAAAATAACACCGCAGTTTCAGCCAGATGAGCAAATGCCTCGCTCGGCTGCAACAGGGCGTAATCTACAGCACGAGGAGCAGGCGACAGCACACGGCGACTTCGCCAATGATATATTATTGTTTCAATTAAAGAATTCTAGATTCTGTGTAAATTCAGTGCAATTTGTGTACCCCACCATTTTGTTACAGCTGTGGTGTACGAACAAGGGGACAGCAATCGAGGCCAATTGTGGCCCAGGTGTAATTGGTTAATACGGCAGTGCAAACATGACCATTTGCCTTCCCTACTTATTTTTGCTCCAATATTGTCACTGAATTTGAATGAGTAAAAGTCATTTTTGAAGCTACTAACTGCACTTTAAACGAAGGCATTGTTTTAATTAGATTATAAAGTAAGTAGTTTAAGAATGGAAAATCATTCAGGTGAAACTTCCTACCATAAAGTATACAGAAACAACATCGTCATTTCGACAAATGCACATATTTACTTGTTAACGCAGCAACATTACAACAACATTAGCTTTTCCACAATTAGAATACTGATTTTAGCTCTTGCAGCATTATACAAGCTAATTAATATATCTGTGTGAATGAACTGATGAACTGCTTAGCGCAGGCTGCGCTACCTAAGATGACGTAAGTAAAAAGGTAGCATTCAGATCAGTAAAATCAATGTGCTCTTAAAGTTGGATACCGAAAAAATGAATTACAAATAGTAGCAGTACTACACTGTATTACAATAAAAGGAAGTACCTGATGCAAAGGCTAAGCCAACAAAACTGGTTAGGGTATAAGTTGACTGTCAGTACAATATGAGAAACAAGTAAAAGCAAAGAACGTCAGTATGGAATATATATATTTTTTTCAGATGCGGAATGGCTTTTTTAAGAGTAGATGTCTATTGCAGATCCTAGCGCAAATCAATAATTTTACTCAAATTCAAGAAATTTCAAGCCAAATTCAAGCAAATTTCTAATTTCCTGTATAATCTTTCAAAGCATAACTCATAATCAATCAAATTTAAGGCCAAAATCATAATTAACTTTCAACTTGTGTTCATTCTTTGTGAGGGGTTCTTTAAAGCCTTATTTGCAAGCTAAATCGTCATATTTTTTATGAAATTCCAAGAATTTTCATACTTTTCTTGTGATATTATTTTGACTAATTGATTTGGCTTGCAAATTTAGAGTAAATCTAGCCTTTTTTTGACCTAAATTTGGCCTCATTCACTCCCGAGAAGGACACGGATCAAAGATTGAAGAAAGCATTTTTTTTTAAGTGTGCTTGATTGAGAATGCAGATTTTAGTCAAATTAGTTTGATTTTAGAGTAAAATGTGGTAAAATTTGTGGTAAATTTGAAGAGATAAATTATGTCTCCAGAAAATTTGAAAAAAGTTGCTTCAAAGTGAGAAATTTACTTGAATTTTAGTCGAATTAATGAGTTGGGCTAGGATCTGCAATAGATATTTACTGAATTTATAAAAAATATATACATATAAACCCAATCGACCCTTTTAAAAAAATTCTCAAATAAAATTGGCGCAAATAAAGCTGACACAAATATAATTGTTATGCTCGAAGTTCTACTAACTTTTTAAAAATTTCTTCTATCTCCTCAAAATCGTCCCCTATTACACAAAGTATAAATTCATCATTAATATTTTCATAGAGTGTTAATTGTAAACTTAGTAGATTTCGATGGAATTTTTAAACTAAGGTTTTTGATTTCGTTGGAGTCATTATCTATTTTATACGAAGGTGTAGTTTTACAACCATATTAAAAAAGTTTTGTCATTCTGCAAGGCAACACAGATCTCTATATTTATGAAAGAGAAGATTTATTAAGAGAGAAAAAAGCTCATTCAAGTTTAACAAAAATATGATTTATTAGATCAATCACTTTAACAATAAATATAAAAAATTGTATTAAAATATCGAAACAGATTCTTGTTTCAGTAAAATTGTTTACATCCTCCATTTAATAAAATTAAATATCTATATAACTTCAGTAATCCGTTCTTTCATATTCATAAGTTAAATTCCGTTGGCTATTTAAAATAACATTACAAATTGTATGTGCTTGAACAGTTTTATCGAAATCAACACTAATTTTTATATTTGTTTTTTCTTTATTTAAAGTTGTTTTTCTTTATATGCAATTAAGAATATACAAAGGTCTTCGAAGCCAAAATGAATAATAATTGGTTTTACCAGTAAAGTTTAGAACCAACTTATAATAAAGTTCATTCTTTCTATATACAGTAGCCAGTTTTCTTTTAGAAGTTCGAAAATCGTTATAAGCAAGAAACGCTGTATCACAAAAATCATTGCCAATATCTAGATTCCAATTTTATTTCTACCATTTTTAAAACAAATATTTTTCACATTCCAATGGTAAAACATAGAAGTGTGGACATACTGTTCAGCACGATTTTTTCTGTTAGTTTGAAATGCTACAATTACAAAATCGGGCATGTCAAATTGTAAATTATTAAACTGATCTTGTATATCAAAGCTAAAAACATTTGGTCTAGTAGGAACTTCTTTTTCTAAAAATCAACTATAATCAAAACTAATTAGCAGTTTAGGTTCTTTGTATATTTTCCCTTTAATCGCAATGGCAGTGATAACTCCGTATTCAACAATAGGCCACATAATATCTAATATTTGAATAACAATTCTACCCGGATCAGCATAATATCTATCAAGTGTACCATCTGCTTTCTTATTTTGAAAGACAAATAAACCGTTGTTATCGGATGAATAATGAATAAAAGTAAATTATTACCACCTTTCAAATAAATTCCATTATTATCTCGAATAAAACCAAACAAATATTTCAGTGGATAAATTATTTCATTTGGTTTAGGACTTTTGAGTAGCTTTTACTCGATAATAATCATCAACACAAGATAATTCTAAATAATTTTGTTCACCTGGAGATCTTAACAAAGTATTCATAACTGTCGAAGTTATATCCGGATTATCAATAGCCTCAATAATATGTCCATGTTTTGAGATTTCTACTCTGGAAAGCTGAAAAGGATAAAGTTTAGAACAGAAATCAATATTATCTAACGTATCGTAGTTTGCAGCATCTCCAACTTTATGTCTCTTTTGTAATCTACGTTGTTCATAAACATAAGCTTCATTTGGAAAAGAAAAGCCATCTCGTATAGGAATATCAAACTCAATTCTATTATTGTAAACATTTAAGTTCCCCCTTGTTTGATCAGTTGGAGGAAAAGTTTGTCTCTCAAAACTCTCAATGATTTTATAACTCATTTTTAAGTAAAAAAAAATTATATGTGAATTAAAGAAACAAAGGATATTTTTCGAGTTACATTACTCATCGAGAGGTTCAAAGATTATAAAAAGCACCAAGAAGGGGAATATGAAAGAAATAAGAAAAAGGAGCTGCCATTAATTGATGAATTACGAAACATAATTTGAAAGAGAATTATTCCCAGAATCACCTAATGTAGAAAAGCGAATTGGCATTGTACCCATAAAAAATTTGACGCATCCAGATTCTGTTATAGAACTTGGGAAAGAAATTTCTGAAAAAATAATTTTTATAACACCATATATTTTACAAGGAGATGGTCATAAATTTAAAATTGGAGATACAGAAGTAAAGATAAATAATAATAAATATCTGTTAAAGGTAAAGAATATAATTTAACAGATGGACTTTCTAATTTGTTAACAAAAAAAACGCCAACATATCTTGAAGGTTAATTCACCAATAATGACTATGAAAATTACACAGAATTTTTTTTACTAACTAATGCCGCATCCAAGAATATAATCCTAAAAAGCGAATAAATTCGAATAGAAATTGGAAGTATGAAAATATAATTAAACGAATTTATAATAATTATATAAGAGCATCAAGATCAACACCAAAAACACCAGAAAGAGCGAATTTTACATATTCTCCTTGATCTGGAGAAAGTATAAAAAAAATACAATTTGCCGACAGAATATATTTGGATGGATGATGTTAGAAAATTAATTGATAAATTGTTAGTTATTCATGGTAAAGAATCTGCTGGAAATAAATATTATTGCAAATGAAAAAGTTAACATAATGAATATTATAAACAAAAAATTTTCTGATTATGTCGTTAATACCACGAAAGGAATTTCGTATCTAATAAGAGATTTAAACACAACTCCACATTCATTTTGGAATTCTGAACACCATGGCAAAGGTGTGATAAATTGGGCACTAAACAATTTAAATTTTCCCGAAATGCATTTTCCTGGTTATAATTATTGTGGCCCATTTACAAAATTTAATGAAAGATTAGAAAGAGGAGACTCAGGAATAAATAAATTAGACGAAGCTTGCAAATATCACGATATTGCATATAGAGACCATGAAGATTTAGAATGTAGGCATGAAACTGATAAAATTTTACAAAAAGAAGTAAAAGAAATTATGTTTAGTAAAGATACACCAATAGGTGAAAAAATTGCTTATGCAGCTGTTGCCTCAACAATGTTTGCAAAAATAAAACTTGGTCCGGGCAGTAAAATGTGCAATTAAACATATATTTATTTACTTCTTCAATATTTTTTAAAATATAAATGAAGATAATAAGCTTAACTTTCGATATACCCATTGCTCAATTAAGAGACTTGGGTATAGATAAATTTTTAACTAAAGATCAACTTGAGCGAAAAAATAAAACAAATAAAAATGCAAAGTTTTCTTGCTAACCTTGTCATAGCCAATACTCAAAAAATATTAAAAGAAAAAACAGGAAGTGGTTTACAATGGGGAGGACTTTTACAAATTTTATTTGCAGCTTTAGGTGCGCTCGGTGCTTTAACTGGAGGAGTTAGTGCAGTTTATAATTCTGTTGAACAAATGAAAAAAAAAATTAGAAAAACACTAAATACACAATTTGGCAGTGGAAATTAAAGATGGAAGTGATGTAGTTGCTAAAAAAAAAAAAAAAAAGAGGACGGCTAAAAAAAAAACTATTTGAATATATACCCACTATCTAATGTCGATATTGAAAAATATGTAAAAATATTAAGAATTTCAGAAATATTTTTATGATTGACGAACTGCCAAATAGAATGCACAAAAATGAATGTGCTGTGGTAAATTTCGATATTTCAACAAATCCTGGCACTCATTGGGTTTGCTATTTTAAAGAAAATAATGATGTTTACTATTTAAATTAATTTGGAGACAATATTCCCACTAATTAAACCAATTACTTTAAAAACAGAAATTTTTATTACAATGATGACAGAATTCAGAATTTTGATTCAGTTATTTGTGGACATCTAAGTTTAATGGTTTTATATCTTTTTTCGAGAGAATTTAAGTTTAATGAAATAATTTCTATGGTATTAAATGATGGATATATTTGGGAAACCATTAAAAAATCTTTAAATATCATTTTTGACACTAGTGCTTATGCTTTAAAGTTATATGTAGATTCACAATGCAATTCAAGTGTTTCTTCTTTACAAAGTGAACTAGCCAACTATTTTGATTATTCAAAATCATATGTTTCTTTTCTAGGACGTAGACTTGTTAATATAGGTGAACCTGTAGATAATAAAGACGTGGTCAATAACAGATTTCTCGATTGATCTAAAAGAAGATACAAATTTACAATTTAGTAATACTATTCCTGATTGTAAAACGAATAAATAATGCGAAACAGACATTAAAAAAAGATGTAGATTCAAAATATAAAACTATCGTTTCTGATAATGCATTAAAAACCGATGTCGAATCAAAATAGTGTTTCTGATTTAAAAACATACGTAGATTCAAAATATAATACAATTGTTTCTGCTTTACAAGATTAACGTAGTAAAGTTTATGTTTATACAACATACTGATTTCTATTCAAAATCGTAGAATTAATAATATGGCTGATCCTGTAGATGGCAAAGATGCTGCCAATAAAAGAAATTTTGATCATTAATTGCAAAATTTAAACCTATCATTTGTGATTTATTGTGATACACTTGTTAACAAAAAATTTAAAAAAGCAAAGAAGACTCAAATAGAGAATTAGATGTTAAATTGCAAAATTTAATTCAATCAATTGAAAAATGTAAGGAAGAAAAATCGTGTGCATTTCATTTACACACAATGTGAAATAAAACTGATAATGATTTTCTCTTGGATAATAATCTAATTTACTTTACTTTTTTGATCGATTGTACTGTTTATAAAATAATTACTGTTAATCCCAATTTACCAAATGATACTCTAAGAATAATAATATAAAAACTGAAAAAAAAAAAAAAAAAAAAAAAGTAATTAGTTCAGAAAATCAAATGATCCATTTTTAATCCTAATAAATCAACATTTAAAAAAATGCTTAATGTAAGAGAAGGCACAGAGAAAATTAATTGCCTGTAATTATAATATTTGTAATGATTGGGAAATTGGTTTTTCAACATCTTACCAATACAATAATTAATTTGTTTCAGTCCAAATTTTTATATTACCTGCATTGTCTAATCCTAATCCGCTTAATACATCTTTGCATGATATTTATAATTTGTTTTCGGCAATGAAGTCATCCAATTCTTTAAATAATTTTGTTTGTAGATTAGATGTCAATGTATCATCATATAAAGACACAGGCTCTGGAATAATTGGTTCCAAGAATACATTTCTGCTGAATGATTTTTAGTTAAATTATTGGTATAATAAAAATGTTTATTTGTGTCTTCGATTGCCATTTCTACAATTTCAAGTAAAAAAGTGTAATGTAAAACCAATATCTCTTTATTGTTTTTATCGCGAAAATTATTTTAATTGCTCATGAAACACATTTTCTGTTTTGTTTACATCATACACTTTCTTGTGGAAACAAATATAAAATTTTCTTGTATATTATGCGAAGAATGGGAATTTGCATTTCTGGTGATAAAATTATCTGTTTGACCAACTTTAAAATTATTAATTGAAGCATATCATTTATATTTTGCAATGTGTATGTAACCATTTTTTGTCTTCTGCTTGACTTTGTCTATAAAATTTATCATATTCATGTTAAAATGCTATAGTTTTTTATTTCCTAAAGCGAGTTGTTCAGATTTATGTTCTATCATTTTTATATGCTAGTCTTTTAACTCACTATTTTTTTTTTTTTTTTTGTAATTTATAAGAGCCGTATTTTATAATTGAAGGAAGAACTTCTTTAGAAACCCATTTTTTTTCAGATTCTTTTGCATCTTCTTTTTTAGAAAACAATGTTAATGATTAGAGACCGGGTTCATTGATAGATATATAAGATTTCTCATTACCAACCAACCCGTCCATGGTGGACAGGTTCAGAGTTTCTAGTTGACACTTATCAACATCTGAAATATGTTTATAAGCTTTATGTATTTGTTTGTATTTTAATATTTCTGCAACATCTTTTGCTTTAAACCAAGGCTCACTGTTAACATCTAGCACAAAAGTTATATTTTTATTGTTGAAAATTAAATTATTTAAATTAAGTAATGTAGTATTTTTATTGCTATCTTATAGTTGCAGGTTCTCTAGTTGTTTGTCTAGTGATTCGGCCATCTTGTAAGTAGGAAATCTTATATATATATATATATATATATATATATATATATATATATATATATATATATATATATATATATATAATATATATATATATATAAAGGAAATTAAAAATTAAAGAAAATTAAATCTATAAAATATGTACCAAATACATTAATATATTTTGCATTGCTTCCTACTCAATTCGACCAAGAATATTAAAATCATTAATCAAGTGTTGCTGAGTTTAATTATCTCCGACAATTATAAAATAGTTCTTTGATACAAATTTACAAAATTTGCAATATAATCAAATCTCAATATTTGTATAAAATTGGGATGTTTATTTTTAATTCCATGCAAACTTGTTTGAAGATTTTTTCTTTGAGTTCTAATTACATAATAATCAAATTCACAAGTACCATCATATAATTATAAAGGAAGAAAAGTTGGATTTAAATTTGGATTTTGTGTTGTAGTACCTCATTTCTGAGATTTATTCCATCTAAGGCCCTATCAACTGATTCTCCTAAATTTCCCACATGTTCACCTTGAGTTCTATTTGTACCTTTTATATTTTCAATACGATCATCATTAATTTTATTAGCATGCTCTAATTGTTTTAATTTTATATCTTTTAAAACACATTATAGTTTTTAACATAATCAAAATATGAATAAAATATTTTTTCTAATTGAAGATGATATTTCCTAACTTATTTAGCCTTAGAATTATTTATCAACATAACAGCACATTTATATTTGTCCATAGACATTAAAGCCATTTTGTATAAGGAAGTATTTTTATCAGAATTGTTTTACTTGATTTTGAATATAAGGTTATAATCTTACTTTATCATTGAGATAACCTTTTTCTTCGAATTCTATATAATTTTTTTTAAAACTTAATATATCCATGTTCTCATTTTCTTGTGATAGCATCAATATTTTGAGGATGCGTTTCATCTTTAATATTTTTTATTTTTTAAATGTTAACCCAATTATAAAAATATTTCATTATCAGAAAGGGCTAAATTATTTTCTTTCATAAATTCAAAACGAGTTAAACATGAGTTGGTAACTAATTCAGCATTATGAATCTTGCCATCTACTAGTTTTAGGTTCTTTAGCTGTTTCTTTAGTGATTCGGCCATTTTGTATGCAGGAAAATACGGTTTATATATATTTTTTTGGTTAAGAAAATTAAAAATTGAAGAACATAATTTTATAAAATAGACCATATTCGGTGATAAAATTGTATTTTTTTTTCGTTATATGTTAGACCCAGCATTTTGTCGGTTATACTAATTTCTTCTAATTTAACCTTATCTTCCACATCTAAATGCTTTCTTATGTCATCATCAGTTTCTTTATACTCTAATATTTCAGCAACATCGTCGGCTTTAAAACAAGGATTATTATTCTCATCAACAATCATAAAAACTCGTTTACCATTGTAAATATATTTATTGTTAATTATGTCTAGAATTGACTCAATTTTATGTGCGAAATTAAGCGCAATTGAAATTGGCGATTTGTAATAAGTGTTTTTATACATATTCTTTTTATAAAAAAATGAAAAACTAAAGAATGTAATATTAAATAATATAGACTAAATTCATTGATAAATATTGTATGTGGTTGCATATTTGAAGAAGGGGTGGGTAAATCGCCCGCCCCTAGATTGATATATAATCGTCTATGTTTCACTCACAATGTATTGGGGTGCTATCGAATAGCACCCCTGTTGATATATTTTCCTCTAATTGTATAGCTCTTAAGGAGTTAAATAATAAAACCCAGATTCATTGATAAATTGCTTTACCACTAGTGTCCATGATTCGTGGACATTTATATATTTTAAGTGTCGGTAAAACACCGACACTTGGTGTCAGTAAAACACCGACACTTGGTGCTATCCAAAAATTCAACTTCTCTAAAGGCTGTTTACGATTCTACTATTCTGCTATTCGGGGCCCCAATAAAAATTCAACTTTTTTTCTCCACTTATAGATTGTTATATAAAATTAAAGACTACTGTGTAGGCAAATGTTTGTACACATAGAATCAACATTCTTCGGGCTCTTAGTATATATTTAAGCCTTATCTGCGAGCTAAATCGGCTTATCTTGATAAAATTTCAGCACCATCTTTTTTATTCTTCTTAATAAACTTTTTTCTTTGTAAATTAAAGATGGAATCTCTGTTTTACAAGTTGAACAATTCGTTTGAATTCACCACACTACAAGACCTAGAAAAAAATTAATGGTTTGCTGCTATAGATTATTAAATTTAAGAATCTAATTTAGGTAAAAAAATTTATTTAATTCTAGATAGCAAACTAAAAATTTCATTACCTGTCAAGATACTCCATAAAAATCTTTTGAAACTAATAAATGAGGAGGAAGTTTTTCTAATGTATAAAGGTTTAAAAGAAATGAAAAAATGGAAAATTGGTCTTTTATCTAGAGTTTTCTTAAGTACATTTTTAAAGCATTAGTTTAAAAAATTTTTACTATTTTTTACAAATTTGTTTCTCTATAAATAAACATGACATCGCCTATCTTTCCTTGCCGTTTGACCAGCGTCTTAAAAGGTGGCAGTGGCTTCATATAAATTAGATAGAGCCTTTGAAGATCTTAAAATTTTAGTTCACAAATTTCATTCAAATTTACAAAGCTTACAATTATCTCTCTTGGATAACATTGATGATAAACATGATCTTCAAGAGATGGGCGAGTATCTAGAGCAAATAGAAGAAGGGTTAAAAAAATTAGTAGAGCATCATATATAAGCATTTTATTTATGTCAATTTTATTTGTTAATAAATATGGTTTATATAAAATGTTTAGTACTGGTTTATTTTTTATTTTCATAATAAATTTCTTGCCTTATAAATAAAAATGGAATTGTCACCCTCTTACAAAATGGAAAATAATACCACATGTAATCAATGTAAAAAATGTGAAGTTTTGAACATTGAATGTTTTCCATTACATAAACACACAAAAGATAAATACACTAATTCCTGTAAAAAATGTATCAATGAATATTCTAGAAGTCGTTACGAGTTAAATAATGAGAAAGGGCTATAAGCCCTATCGAATCTTATTCGTCTGATAAAAACACAATATATAAGCATTTTAAAAGTTGCAAAAAATATTATACCAAATATTCCAAACGACATTATAGGTCAAAAAAAGATAACGTACAATGCGAATGCAGAAAATATGTATATAATCATTCTCTAAAAAAGCATAAAAATAGTAAATCACACAACGCAGCGATACATATTCTAAATGAAGTTCAGCATTCGCCGACTTCATAAATTTTATTTTATTTTATTTTATTATACATAAATGACGAGGCTTAACTCCATAAGCGATCTGAGAGAAAAGAGATTGCACAAGTAGAGAATTATAGGTAGAGAAAATTAAAAAAAATTATATTAAAAAAATATATATAAATTACATAAAGATGGTCTTATTACAAGTATTATTCAAAAAAGGGAATATACATTTTAAAAACATATCGAGAATCTAAATGATTTAATAGTTGCAGAATTAAGAACTAAAGCTAAAAACTGTAACATAAATAATATACATAATTTAAGAAAAGCTTATTTAATTCCAGTTCTTACACCAATAATTAAAAATGAACAAAGAAAAAGAAACATTGCAAATTTACCTCTTCCAAATGGCAAAATAATATGTAGAAAAGCCACAAAGGATTTAAAATACATTTTCTCCTTTTCCACTAATGTATATGTGAACAACAAAAATAGAAAAACCAATAAAACCTATACAGTCGAAAAATCTTTTAAATGCAGGTTATTAACATATAACATTGAACATAATTTTAATGTAGTGTTACCCAGGAATTTCTTTTAATTCAGTAAAGGACAAAGTGTTTAAAATAATACATGATCAGCTTATAAATCTTAAGAGCTGTGAAATCTAACATTAAACTTGTCGCCCATTTTCGAAGCGGGAAAACTGACGAGATACGAATTTTTGACGACATTCAACAACACATATCTACAATATTGAACGAAGGAAACACTAAAAAGATTTCCAAAATAAACAAAAGAAGTACTCGCACGAATAGCAAACATTGAAAGATGTACTTCAGATTGGGCTGTATATAGCATAGTTGGGTTGCAGCTAGCAATAAACAAGTATAATCCATTAAATGGAGCTTCTTATATTGAACTAGCAGAAGTGAAGTGATTAAGAATAAAAAGCATGCATTAATTTGAAAAATGATGATAAAAAATGATTTCTATGGGCAATAAAATCTGCATTAATTCCTGCTGAATAAGACCCACAGAGAGTATCTAAATTTAAAAATGTGGGTCTTAACATTGACAAAGTATTAGATAATAATGAATATCCTATGAAAATTGATGATATACCAAAAATAGAAAACAAAATTGATGTCTCGATAAACGTATACTCTATTAATGATAATTCTTCTGTATATCCATTAAAGCTTACAAAAAATAAAAAGGACACGCATATAAATTTCCTTTCTTTCAAAGATGATAAAAATTCGAATTACTGTTGGATTAAAGATTTATCTAAAATGCATAAGAATGCTCAAAAAATGAAGCAGTAAAAATTCAATTACCTTCGAAAGGCGAACAAATAAAAATTAAAAACTACAAACACTCTACGAAACTTCCATTCACAATATATGCAGATTTAGTATCACGTCTAAAAAGAAATATCAATAATTAAGCTAAATCCAAGAGAAATAAAAAAATTTTAATTGATCCAAAAATATCCAGTTTGAACAGAAGATGATATCGACAATGGTCTTTACAAAGCGGTACTCAAAGAAAGATACAATCTTACTAATGATCAAATAAATAACATTGATTTAAAGTTGGATGATGAATCATACACACTGAAATATCAACTAGATGAAGCTTCTGGTTTTTGCTATGATATTGTATCTAGCTATGGTGATTATAAGCCACCACTTGTATATCGAGGCCCAAATGTACATCGACATTTTATAGAACCAATGCAAAAAGAAGTAGAAGAAATTGGGGAAATATATTCGCAAATTGAAGAAATGCATCCACTTACAAAATAAGAAAAAACAAGATACAATAAATCTGGAAAATCCACTGTATGCGAGTGCGATATTCCAAGGACAATAAAAAAGTGTGCCTCCACGATCACAAATCTGAAAAATTTACTAACCCAACATGTAATAATTGTAATCTACAATTAAAAAGACCAAATTTTGTTCCAATTTATTTTCATAACTTAGCTGGTTATGATACTCACTTATTTATTAAAGAGCAAGGATATGAATGAAAAAAGACAGATTTACTTGCGAATAACAAAGAAAAGTTTATCAATTTGGGGGGGGAAAAAAAACAGAAAATTTTAAAATGAGGTTAATAGGCACATTTAAATTTATGGCAAGTAGTTTAGATAAATAAGCATCTAAATTAACTAAAGGATTAATTAAGAATATGCAAAAAAAATCCTCAAGATAAAGTAAGTTTGATCTTTAGGAAAGGAGTTTACCCCTATGATTATATTGACAGTTCTAAATTTTTTTACGAAATTTAACTTTCCCCAAAGAGTGAATTTTTACAATAAATTAAATGATTGTGATATACATGATGATTATCAGCATGCAAAAATCTATGGAATCAATTTAATATTGAAAATATAGGGGAATACCATGGTTTTTAATGAAAAAAAGTTACGTATTATAGTTGACATATATATTCGAAAATTTTAGAGATAGATGTATAAAAGTTTGTGGTCTAGCCCCTGCACGGTATTTTACAGCACCAGGTTTATCTTAGGATGCAATGTTAAATATGGCTAAACAACCACTAGAATTATTACATGATTTTGATATGATTTCAGTCGTAGACAAGGGAATTAGGGGTGGAATTTCACAATGTTCTAAGCATTATGTTAAAGCCAATAACAAATATTTGGAATATTTTAATTCAAATCAAGCATCTAATTATTTACCCTATCTCAATGCAAATAAACTATATGGTTGGACAATGTCACAACATTTGCCATATGGATTTGCGAATGGATTGATTATACAGAATTCGATTTTGATTTTTGTACGAGAGTATATATTAAATATGAAGGATGATTCACAACATGGCTACATAATAGAAGTTGATTTAGAATATCCACTAGAACTACTTACTTTACACAAAGAACTTCCTTTTTTCGAGAAAATAAGGCCGTTCCAGGAACAAATGAATCTAAACTATTAACAACTTTACACAACAAAGAAAAATATGTACTACATTATCACAGTTTCAAAAAGGGCTTAAATAATGGATTGATACTTACAAATATACATAGAATATTGAAGTTTACTCATTCTGATTGGTTAAAAAAAAGTATACGGATTTTAATACATTGATGAGGACTAATGCGAAATTTATTTTGAAATTTTTTTTTACAAACTGATGAATAATTCTGTGTTTGGTAAAACAAGGGATAATGTAAGAAACAGAGTAGATATAAAGCTGGTTTCAAGTGAAAAAATTTGCGAAAAACCCAATTTCAAAGGAGTAATATATTTAATGAGAATCTTGCAGCCATTCACATGAATAAAGCTAATGTAAATGTTAACAAGCCTATTAATGAGGGTATGTCAATTTTAGATTAATCGAAAGAATTGATGTACTATTTCCATTATTAAGTGATGAAAGTCAGATATGGAAATAAAATAGAATATATATATATATATATATATATATATATATATATATATATATATATATATATATATATATATATATATATAACAACCCATAAACATATAAACAATAAGGCTTTAAATAATGCATGAGTTAATAAATGAAAATAAGCCAAATATACAAACCCAAAAGAAAGAATATTATTAAATCCAATTGACTTAAAGTAGATAGGGAAATAAAAGGGATATATCATTAAAACAGATGATTTTTATGAAGAATTGAAGTCGATGTTAAATAAATTTGACACAAGTGATTATACAAATGACAATAGTTATAACATGCCAAAAATAAATAAAAATGTCTTAGGCAACATGAAAGATGAATGTAATAGTAAAATAGTAAAAGTATTTATTGATTTAAGAGCAAAAATGTATGAATATAGAGTTGAGGAAAAAGAAAACAAAAGAGCAAAAGGTGTAAAGAAGTGTGTAGTCAACAAAAGAATTACATTTGGTGAGTATAAGAAATGTGTGTTTAATGAGATAATTCAGTATAGAACAAAGAATCTAATAAGGAGTGAGAAACACAAAATATATACAGTCGAAGTTTATAAAATTGCATTAAGTTATTGATATCAAGAGATTTATTCTAGAAAATAAAATAGATATATACTGCCATATGGATATCAAAATTAATAATATTTTTTCATTTCTCAACTAGCACCAAAATGGCGCTAGTCAATCTTCATAATATTATTAATGAGAGGTTGGTATCAGTTTTCGATAATAACTATTTCCGAAAGAAAAGTTTTAGATTTTATGTACTTCTTAAGAGGTGATCAGCAGGCCCTCCTATATTTTTAATAAAACGTTAATATTTGAAATTTCTTTGATCTCCAAAACAATGTGAATTTAAGAACCATCAAAATAACCGTTAACCATTAACCAAATTAACCATTTTCGACTCTGATTTATAAAATTAACTGATTAAACTGCTCATTATTTATTTGATAAACTATTGGATATACAGGCTCATAGCTAATGTAATTTCTAAAGCCAAACATAGTTTTTGGTGGAACACTGGTAATTATGACTGTTTCTAAGTGATTATATATTCATCACATTTTATAAACATGCCATATACCACATTACAGTGGACATTTATTGTTTTAATTTGATTAAAATTAGATAATTTAGTACCAGTGACACATTTGTCTTTTTCAGTAGTCATATTTCTTTCAAAGCCAAGGATATCACATAAGTTATTGTCAAGTTTAATATCAAACATAAATTTAATCCTCATTATATTTTTCACACTGTCTGTTGTTATTTCAATGTTGTTTTGTTGAAAATGGATCGACTGAATTTATAGTTTCCTTTAAAGAATCAAAATCGTATTGTCCTTTGAGAATAGTTATAAATTCATTTTTACCAACAACAGAACTCGTGTCTTCAATTGTTGTTATGGTATTATTATCTAGATTGGGTGTTAAAATTTTTACATGAAAACTAATTAAAGTAATCGATTTATATTTATGAATTATATCATAGTGGAGCATCATCTTAAAAATATAACTATTATCTGTTAATTTGAATACTTTGTTCTCCATTTATTACAAGAATTATGTTATTAAATGATTAAAGTCTTTTGGGGTGTTGGTGTTTAAATTTCTGAAGAAAACTCTAAAAATAAAATAAAATGGCGAATTTTTGTCTGATGATACTAGAGGTATAATTGTTAGTCCTAATAATTGCACAAAGACGAATTTAATGCTAAATTTTATTTATAAGACAGGATGGCAAAATTTTAACAAATTGCATGTTTGATAAAAAAGTTTGAATCAACTAAAATATATTCATTTACAAGATAACTTTGATGTGATTTCCCACAAGTTTAATGAAAAAATGGCTTAATTTTTAAAAAACAGAGACAAAATATTCCACTGGATCAATGTGAAAATAATCATTTAGTTATTTTTGATGATGTAATTTTAGATGACCAAAATTTCGTCCACGAGTACTTTACTAGAGGTCGGCATAACAATATTGTTGTATTTTATCTTGCACAGACATATTTTAAGAGATAATACAAATTTTCTACGTATATATAGACATGACAACACAAAACTCAAGCATATCTATTGGGATTTTGTTGGTGAGGACATGTGATATGAGAAATTTAAAGAGATTTGTTGAAAGTGCTTGAGAGAGGACTATGGTTTTTAACATTATATTTGAGTAAAAAAATGGACAGTGGTAAGTATCGAAATCAAATAAATTTTTTTTATATTTTAACTCTCTCTTTCATGTGTTTATATGTAAACATTCTTTATATATTCAGCAGATATGTATCTTGCAGATCCTGGTGCAACTCAATAATTAGGCTTCAGGTCAAGCAATTTCAACTAAATTCAAGCAAATTTCTAATATCCTGTAAAATCTTTCAAAGTGCAACTCAAAACAAATCAAATTTAAGGCCAAAATCAAAATCAATTTTCAACTTGTGTTCACTCCTTGTGAGGGGGTCTTTAAAGCCTTATTTGCAAACTAAATCATCATTTTTTGATGAAATTCCAAAAATTTGGATGCATTTCTTGTGATATTATTTTTGACTAATTGGTTTAGCTTGCGAATTCAGAGTAAATTTGGCCTTTTATGAACTAAATTTAGACTCATTCACTCCTTAGAAGGACACTGATCAAAGAATGAAGGAAGCATTTTTTTGAAAAAAAAAAAAAAATAAAATAAAAGTGTGCTTGATTGAGAATGCAGATTTGAGTCAGATTAGTTTGATTTTAGAGTAAAACTAGGTAAAATTTGTGGTAAATGTGAAGAGCTAAATTATGTCTCCTGAAGATTTTGAAAAATGTTACTTGAAAATGTGAAATTTGCTTGAATTTTAGTCAAAGAAATGAGTTGTGATAGGATCTACAATGGATATTTACTCTTAAGATATCAGATAATTCGGGCTAACAAATAATTTCTCTTGTTATGAGACAAGCGAACCAAGTTCCTCATAAATATCGACTTCGAAAGACAGAGCTTTTCCCAGTCTGCACAGGCAGGGCGCTTAAGAATTTAAAAGCGCAATTGCAAAGCAATGCATACAGCACTACCTAGGAACAAGGATTAAAAGTGCAGTGGCCACAGTTGCAAATTGCAGCCTGCTTAATGCAGAACATGGCAACAGAGCACACTAGTTGAGGCGCACAACCTACTACAGTACAATTGAATCGCTCTAGAGAGAGCTAGACGGCACTTCCCACGCCATGTGGCATTCACGCCATAGCTATCCGGTCGTGGCTCCTAGAAATGTGTATAACTTATGTATAAATCAATGTTATCTTATAACAATTTCTACCATTTTTGCATACCAAGTTATTTTGATCCACAAGTCTGTCATTACGACACATGGTTCCTTCCAAAGAGAACAATTTTAAAGTATAAATGCCGAAAGTAGTATGTAAATTATTACTTTGACAATGCCAGGTTGCCAATTATAATTTTAGTAATATTAAATATTAACTAAATGAAAAAAGCATACCACAATGCTATTAAGCAATTAAAAGACTGTAAATCACATGAAGCTATTACAGACTGTTGCATTCATTAAGTGTGCACATCCTTAGATTCCCACCCTTATGTGTTCGATGCCGGGTTTCTTTGTGTTCAAATTTCTTTTAAAGGGGTTCTTCTCTAGTCATCGAGTCGAGTACATCCTTCAAACCAATAAGAACTAACAGGAACCAATAGTTGCCTTAAGTTAGTTTAGGTACCAGCAAAAACAATATACAAATTGTGACTTACTTTTGTCACTATGTAATAAGGAATTCAAGTTCCAATATATAAAATGTAATTTCATAGTTTCAATATTTTTGTACATGAACCATTTTTACATAGAAGTATTTTTACAGCCACACGATGATCAAATATTATGAAGTACGTAAATAAGGTAACTATATTTCATCTGTTATATCATGTTTAAGCCTATAGAGGCACAATCAGTCTTCGGACAAACATATTTTTCGTGTGAATAAATAAACTGTTGTAACAAGTCTGAATTTCATGTATGTAAAACTCTAATAACCAGAAGTACAAGTTAAACTCTATATTCAATGTAAAAAAATATTTGAAGTTTTAATCACAGCTAAAGAAAATGGTTTAGCATCGCGATTATTATAAGGCAGCCATTCATGTAATGCATGCCAGTCCCTCCATGCCTGACATCGCCCTAGGGAGTCAACTTTATGTGGAAAGCATTTCCAGTCAGTCTTCATACTTTTTATTATGACTGCAAAGAAGTAAAGCTCTTTCTGGTGGGCCCCACTGCTACCACAAGGCCCGGCGGCCCACTCAACTTCCACATCGCTTTCTTGCACCGACTGCCTGACCTGACCCAGTAAATATCCCACACCGTTCAACGCCAGTTTCTAGGCGAGGGCGCTTGGATGCTCATAAGAGAGGCCTTGCTGCGGCTGGACTCTGTAAGGGTTGCAAAGCTGTGAGCTGAGATAAGGCAGAGCGACCTCGGCCAGCAGAGCCGTTGCTGTAGAAAAACCAATTCTGGTGGATTGAGTGCGAGGTCAGGAAGGAAGTATATAAGCTCGGAGTAATGGTGGCTCTGGGCGCCATCTTGCCAGCATCGATGAAGGCTCTGCCAGTGTCCTGCCAGACGAGAGGACCACTTCCTGTGGTCCGACTTCATCACCTGACGAGCCTGCCGTGGAGAGAGCCTCTTCGAGACGTCATTATCTAGAGGGTAATTATATTCCCTGGTAGGGCGACTGAAGGCATGTTAGGAAGAGGGACATGCAATGCATTTTAAGCTCCATCCGAGCAGAGTACCGCATTTTAAGATAAATGCTTATTGTAACTGAATAAAGGCATTTGGGCCTCTTTGAAAGAATACTGGACGTATCCCAGCTCTTTTATAGCTGAACAGCTTAGTGTAAATAACAGGATTGATAAATGCTCTCTTGCAGCATACATGTATTGTTTAGAGTTGAATAAAAGTAGTATTTTGCATTCGAGTGCTTTTCCATCTAGTTACCCTTATCCCCTTAGTTAATGCGTGACCTGCTCCCCCCAGGACAGGCCACACCAACATGTATGCAAAATTTCAGCTTAATTGGATAACGCTAAGTGGTTTTGAATACATACACATGAAGTTACATAAAAGCTTGTAACTTCCAGCTCCATCATCAGATCAGCTCAGTGGTACCTTTACAATGTATTGTCATCGGAACTACATATGTATGCAAAATATCAGCTTAATTAGATAGCGGGAAGTGGTTTCACATACATACATGTGAAATTACATAAAAGCTTGTAACTTCCGACTCCATCATCAGATCAGCTCACTGGTACATTCACATTGTATTGTCATCTGAACTACATATGTATGAAAAATTTCAGCTGAATTGGATAACAGGAAGTGGTTTAAAATCGACTTGCAAGATTTCACACAAACATCCAAATAAACAAACAAGGCAAGTTAAATAAAAGCTTGTAAAAATTATATTTATTCATCACTTTTTACATAACGACATCTGTGTGATAAATATCAAATACCTCAAACATAAAACAGATATTTAAATAATGTAGTTTCTGTATTTAATGTTGGAAGTCAGCTAAATGGTCTAAAGGAGGAATTTACTTTGAATCACTTCTAGTAATGAATCTACATGAAATTACTTATATAAATAGCTACAACACAAACAAAAATAATCTGCTAACATTTTGTATGATTTATGAGTATGGAATTACAAATCACCTAAAACAAATATTGGTCCATACTTTCCGAAAAAAAAGTATAGAATACTTGAAGACTTTACAATAATAAGAAACTTTGCTAACAATAGCATAATTATTTACATTTTCAATTATCGATGTAGCTAAATATATTAGGCCTAAACTAAATCTACATAATTTTATACACAGCCACTACCTTTATTTACACGATTTCCACATTAATATGAAAATAATAAGTGCCATTGAGATTTACATTAAAAATTCAACAAACTATTCCTCTGCTCAGAGCTTAATTTAAACGCCTAACAGTGTGACACACACATTGGCTATCAACAATTCCTGTTAAAAATACATGCATTTATAAAAATGTAAACTTTATTCATGAAATAACGAAAATAATAACAGTTTGTATACTTTTTATTTCAACTGAAAGTAACCAACAGTATAAAATATTTTATGTGTATATAACCTTCCAGCTGCCCACAAAATGTATAAAGCAACGCATGAAATTACAATGATCAGTATATACAGTTACATACTGTATAGGCTGTTCACAGTAAAGTGAGCACTTTTGAAAGCCCTGCTTAAGATCTACTTGTAGGCACTTTGTGTACTATTCCACCTGATGTTAAATCAACATTGCCATGGGCCTCATCACTTTATTCATTCATCGATTAAATGAAACTCTGAAAATATTTTTAAAGTAAACATTTTAGTAATCTGCTCATTTTTAAACACCTGGGTGTTAAAAAAAACAGAAAGCATAAAAAATAATTTAAATAATCACAAATAGTTACCTAACACTTTTTATTCGACGTTTACATATGGAACTATTTTCCAACTTTTGTTACCAACTTTACTGTGTGCTTGTCATTCAGTGTGCCTGTTAAATTACATGCTGGCACTGGCAGTGAAATGTTTCTAAGGTTGATTTCAAAAGTGCTCACTTTATTGTGAACAGCCTTTAATCTAAAGAAAGTAACATTCCTTTTTTTTTTTTTTGTACCAATTGTAACAGCCATAAAATAATTTTAAACAACAGTTTTAGAGCAAGGAAAGAAAAATGTATCGAAAAACCGCTTGGTTTATATTCCTTGAAATATGATGCAGTATCCATTTCACGTCGACAGTACATCAGTAAGTGCTCTTAACTCTTGATGATCGCCTGCATAGCGCGGCTAGCACACTGCCGTTCCCGAGCTAGCAGGTCTGTTCTCGAGAATCGACATGTTTCAGAAAGTTCTGCAGTGGCGGCCATGTGAGCAGCCGAAGAAGGACTGTCCAGGCACCTGCAGAGTTACTGGTGTCTCAGATGCACTTGACGTTGTACCACCAGTCGCAGTTGTTGATGGCCTCATTGAATACCGTCCCCTTGGGACAGAGGAACGAGTCCTGTCGCCCGTCGCTCTGGCATGAGTGGAACATCTGCAACAATGATAACCACAGCTCAGGCATAATATTACCCCTGTGGCTCCCTTGACACTATGGTTATGGGCTCTTCACTGTAAAATGAGCACTTTTGGAAGATCTGCTTAGTATCTACTTGTATACACGTTATATGTTCTTCCATCTCATGAAAAATGAAAATTGCCATGGGCCTCATCACTTTATTCACTCGTCGGACAGGTGAATCTGTGAAATTATTACAAAAGTAAGTATTTTACAAATCTGGTAATTTTTACACTCCTGTGCATAAAAAAAACAGATAGCGAAAAAAATTTATTTAATGTATTACATGGACACCAATACTTTTTATTCGATATTAAGTTATGGAACTTCTTTCCATCCATCGTTACCAACTTTTCTGGGCACACGTCTCTCAGTGCGCCCATTGAAATATATGCAGGCAGGAGCAGTGACATTTTTTAAAGTTGATTTCAAAAGTGCTCACTTTATCGTGAAAAGCCTTTACCGACATTTTCAGATTTGCCGTTAATGACACTTCCCACACCTCAACTCATGACATCTGATCACGTACAATACCAAAATATTAGTTTCAACATTACTCATAATTTTCTGTGACAAATAACACAAACACACACTGGAAGAAAAAAAGATATGATACATGTCACATTGCGGCAAGCGCTACTTCCATGAACGCTCTTGTACGAATGCCAACTGCCGATATCAACTGACTGTATGTGGCCATTCGGTTAGAAAATAAGAGTATATGTACATGTAATCGCGGAACTGGTAAGTTACTGTCACATTGTTTATTAATACACTCTTTAGCAAAAATATCGATCATCCTAAGTACCATCGCAGGGGCACGTAAGTGGGTACAGGCACATAACATGGTGGTATGTATAAAGAAAATATCGAAATAAATACCACACAAAGCATGTATTGCTGGGAAGTAATACTTACAGGATGCATTTAGTATGGTGTTGGACCATCCATAGCAAGGACAAGGAAGCGATACGGTTTGGTATACAGGCATACAGACGTCGGATGTACTCCCTAAAGATCCTACCTCAGCTAGCAATACCGACCCTCAAAATCTACCATAGTTGATGCTGGACAAATTTACTGTCCAATTTGGCCCCAAACATTCTAGATGGGTGACAGGTCTAGGGACTTTGTTGGCCAAACAAGCATGTTGACATCACGAAGGCAGGGCATAGACGCCCGTGTTGTTTGAGACAAGGATTTATCATACTGGGAAATGGGGTTATCAAGCTATATCAGGAAGGGGAGCACATATAGTTGCAGATTTCCTGGACATATCGCAGCGTTATGAGGGCTCCATCAATCATCAAAAGTAGCATTCAGGAATTGCAGGAAATGTCTCCACACATCATGACCCTTCTCGTTGGGGCAATGTGTCACTCTAAAATGAAGTGTGAATCACGGTGCTGGCCAGAACTTCTCCAGACTCGAATTTGGCGGTCCTCTGTATCCAGACAGAGCCGTGATTAGTCGGTAAAAATCACTCGTCGCCAATTCGCAAGCTGCCACCCTTGCTTTCCCAGCAGAAGGTCACATATGGTCGGTGATACTCAGGTCTTAATGATAGACATCATAAGAAACACAGCGATCACAGACCTTGCTCTGCTAGCCACCTGGATATGGTACTGATGGACACGTGCGTATTTCCATCTGCCATGTCACATCCCTGGAGGGTACTCAGCGACAACCGTAGAGTGATTACTGCCTATCGCACAATTAAACAATCCTTCCGGCCAGTGGTCCACAGGAGCGACCCGAGCCTTCTAGACTGGTGTTTGTATTCTGCTGTTCCCACTGCTCTAATACCAACTCACAGTGTATGTACCGTGGCCAGCAGACATCTAGGCATGCCTGAATGCAGGTCAGCGGGGATAGCGAAGCGAGGTGGGAAGAGATGAGAGTGCAGGTGATTATGACAGGTCAAGGCAGAACACTGCACAAACATCCTCGAAGAGAAAATTATTTTTAAAATAATGGACGTACTAAAAATTTCCATAAATATAGCACAGTTCTCAACACAAACAGTATTTTAGGAATTTTCGTAGACTGAACACAGAATTTGAAAACCTTATCACAATACTGATTTAACACATGAAAAATTCATATTCTCCTGATAAATAAAAAAAAATATTTCACACTCTAGTTTACGAATACTGTGAACAAGGTGTGAACCCTGGAGCAAATAATATCGCCTAACAAAAATCATGACTATCACTAAAGATGGTTGCCGGTCCATAGTTGAACTAACTTACGATCGTAACCTCATCATCCACCAACTGCCTACCCGCCTGATGAAGACGAGCGAGAGAGCTGTACACACCTGTCTCCTCCAAGTTTCTATCACGAACTGAAGAGGGCGAAGACTGGATAGCTGAGGGCACTTTGCTCCAGAGCACCCCTATACCGCCTCCCTCCCCTATGCTCCCCCCTCGCCTGACTGCTACCCCAGGCTGCCTACAATTGTCGATTTTTTCAGCATTAAGGTAAGATGGTGTCAACTGTCTACTTGTACTCAGACCAGGTCCTGCTCGTCTGTAGGCATCCCCTACCCTCCCAACCTTACCCTACGCCCCTCAGAACCAGCCTGAGTCCACAATGCCAACCACCCCCTACACCTTCCTCCTCGACAAGCTGTGTCTGGAAGTTCCTGGGGGTCGTTAACCTGCATGCCCTCGATTGTCATTTTTTGTAACTGAGTCAAGATTTGCAACAAATGCCTAGTTGTGTGCATATTGGGAGCTGCCTGCTCGTAGTCAACTCCTCCCACCTCCACCCCTCAGAAACAGCTCTTATCCAGGAGAGCATGCCCCCTGTCCAAGCATCCCTCCCCTACTCACGAAGGTGACTTTTCTGAAGACCTCCACTATCGATCTAGCCTGGTGTTGGTAAAAACCAGTTTTACGCACCCCAGTGTCAGCCCTGAGAATGATTTTTCGTATATTTTCGTGAGTTGGCGCTCCTGCAGTATCTGTTTCAGGACAATGCACCCCTCTCCTGCTAGAGTATTCAGAACATGTTTTTTCTAGTGTTGGCTTCCACCCGTTTACCTCTGAATGCTTACATCGAGAGATTTCACCTGAATTGCTGTGGTTTCAACCTTACGCAACAGGTTGTCTATATGAGCAGTGAAAAAAAAAAATTAAAAAGTTCCTAAAATCAATTTCCCAATATCAGCCCCAGATTTAATATTCAAACAACAACAAATGTATATTTGATTCAAGCAAACTATAATGAGTAAAATCACACAGAAATACAAGTCTTATTTTATTCACTCATAAAGAAAGTTTTTTTTTTTTCAATATATTGGAAGAGATTTGCCTACATATTATAACAACGATATCGCGAGAGTCGATGAGGAGAAACGAGGTGAGAAGCGCCGTGTCGCCCATGTGAGACTAGGGGAAACAAGAGAGATCTCTGATAAAACCTACCAACAAACAGCAACGTCTAACACGACATCCACACATTGCGAACAAAATTTGTTTTTAGGGTGTGACCTGCCTGGGGAGGCGAGCATACTAACTGCTTAACAATCACATACCCTTTCTTTACGTCTAACCATAAACTTTCCAACAGCAAAATGTATTCTGTGTAACATGAACTGTATATATTTTAATTTATTTAATATTTTAAGAGTTTCCGACGTAAGTTTAACAAAACAGTATAAATGCAGGCGGAAATCATGTTTTTCATAGTTGTAAAATAGTAATTTCAACCTTATTCGTACTTTTTTACTAAAAGAACCAAAAACTTGGAAATTCACAGGAAAATGGTGGCCAATTAAAATCCTTACAGTATATAAGGAGGGATAAATTAATATTTTCTCAGTCTTACTCGGCATCTGCTACGATCACTTTGTGTGTGTATGCATGTGCATAGCAGTAGCACAGAGAATAATACCAGGTATTTACTACAGGCATGCGGGAAGCATCGACATCAACTGCAAGTGTTGACAATGTGAACGATGCCAGGCATTCACTACAACAACAGATGCTCACTACTTAAACTATAATGCCAGATGTGAATCACAACTACTAAAGCTCCAAACGTCTACTACAACTTCGCTACATCTAGATCATCATCAATGCAGAATTTACAAGACATTTCATCTTTGCATCAGGTACAATGCATCAACGTCACTGCTGTGACAATAGCGACTCTGAATGCATTGAAACGTTCAATGCTATTTTAGCTTATGGGAAGGCTAAAATCTTATTTAGTCTAGAGTGTTCCTAACTGCAAGTGTTGCCGAAAGAATTTATAATTTGTTTTGGAGGTCACAAATGAAATTAGTGTATATGTTTCTGGCTGAACATTAAAAAGCTGATGAGGATATCGTATCCTATTTACCTTGTGAGGACTGTCCTTATGGCATGCCTGCCTTTGCTAACAATGAGAACTTACAGTATATGTGGAGCGATTGTATGTCGCGCTGGCTGGAATCGATGCTTGAAGCTAAAATCATTTCAGATATAGTAATGGACGATTTCGGAGTCGATGAAGTAGATTATGAGGCGAGCATTGTCATCTTATAAAACTTTATATATCAGAGAGACTTTTTTTTTGTAAATAGTGTAAAAAAGAAATAACATAAAAAATTATGTGCTACGCTCAGGGTTTCGAAAACTATCAAGACAACTCATTTATAATTGAGGAGCTTGCTATTTCTTATGCAAATGACTTTAAAGTAATATACTTTAAATCTCCCACATCTCAGTATACTTTAAAACCTGAAGTTAAAGTAATATTTCGGGAACAGACTTACAGGATACATAACCTGAAATGGGACTCTGGTGACATAGCTTACGAAAAACGTTTTCAATATGTAAATGGTGCATTACTCGAAGACTATCCCATATACTTGCTAGGAAAAATTCAGAAGGAAATTTTAAAAACTTTAACTAATGCAGAAGTAACAAATATTACAAGTTACCAGGACTGTTCGAGTATTAATAAAATAATCAAATGTTATAATAATAATCACTGTGAAGAAAAAACCTTCTGCTACCAATGTAAAAGCGAAGTGTTAAGAGAATATTTGTACCAAAATCCTACCTACATATAGAAATATTAATTTTTCCAAAAAATTGTTTCGAAAAAAAAAAAAAAAAAAAGGAGAAATTCGACTCTGAGAAGATGTACTCTAATATTTTTCCAGGACACAAGAAAGTATGGTTCCAGTCTCTAGGAAACATATACTTTCAAACACAGAGTTGTAACAGAAATGAACATTGGACTTTCGCAAAAAGTTTCGGACAAACCCTGTATACAGAACGAGTGCTGTGTGATGAAGAAGACTGCCCTGTTTTTAATATGTGGTCTCACAGCGAACTGCCTTGTTCTTCTCGGGACCTATGTTTTAAAAATCGCAGAATAGAAATACCCCAAGAATCAGGTTTTCATCAAATAAAGTATAAATTGACTAGAGAATTTTTCGACACAACTACAAGCTTATGGAGTGAAACATGTAATAGTAAGGAACACATCATGCAAATACAAGGCAGTAGCGTACTTTTAAGAACACCATGCGGAATGTGGGACTGTAAGGTTTGGAACAGTAATGTTTGTGTGTGTAAATTTGATCTAACAAAGTTATCGTTGAAGAAATAATTTTAACTGGAAGAACATAAGTCTATATAAAGGGAGAGAGAATCGTACAGCAGAGCTTCATTTGCGATGGAGAGGTTTGACTCATCACTTCAGTATGCTCGTGTTACTCCAGGATTCAGACGAGTGTGGTTTCGAATTGAAGACGAAGATAGTCCACTACAGATACAGATGTGCAATGGAGATGAACATTGGCATTTCTCGTTAATCAGTCCAACAGAAACTTTTAAAGTGTTGGACGTATGTTATGGGCGAAATTATTATCCTTTATATAATTCACGTCCTGACAGCAAGCTGCCTTGTAAGGAATGTAAACTGGAATTTGAAGCTCACAGTGGATACATCACCAAATGCAAATCCTACAAGAAAATCAAATACACCATGCAGAAGGAGTGTAGTTGCTGTTCTCTTACTACAGTTTGGACAGAACAATGCAACAACAATTAACAGTACATCGGTGACCAAGAATTAATTTCTCCCTGTGGCAAGAACATCTGGCAGACTATATAGAGTGTGCTTAGTATAAAATCGTCAGTCATGGCTAGGATCTTCAACCCTATAGACATATACGAGGTCCTTCAAATTGGATACAGAAAAGTCCAGACCTTACCAAGGAATCACCATTTATTGGAAGAAGACCTGCGACGAGGACATCTACAACTTTATTTTCGAACAAGGAGGATTAGTTTTTCCATCGATGTGTAATTTATATGTATGTGAAGTGGCTAATTCAGAATAATGATCTCAATGTTCCGATTATATCCAATGATATACAAGTATGCATTTTTTACTAAAGATTGGTATTCTGCAACTTACAGCATTATGTTGTAAAGGAAATGTGTGAGTCGGACTTTCATTTCAAATGTACCTACTTACAAAACTAATATATTTACCCATTCACTGCCCTACCTACCACTCTACCTACTTACGCATCCACCTTTCTCTCTACAATCCTACCCATATTCCTAAAGCTCTACTAACCTACACACACCTACTGCTCTACCCATCTAATTAACTGGCTACCATTCTACCTAACCGTATTTCAACACGCACCACAACTGTTACTGCATGGACCACAATTGGCACCACATGCACCACAATTGGAACTGCATGCACCGTAATTTACACCGCACCCCCGCACAACTCTCCACACCATCCACACTCATCTCTGCCCCCCTCTCCCTGCCCACCAGCAGAAGGTTAAAAATATTCCAAGTCCTACACCAGCAGAAAAATTTACATGACCTAGCATTACATAGGAGTAGGAAATATTCCACGTTCAACATCAGGTATAAATTGTTTTAGTAAGTTAGGTGTGAGAAACAAAGTCCCTACACACAAGAAAAATTCTAAGTCCCTACAGAAGGAAAAATTATTATCTAAGTGAATAAACTATCAACCAAATGTATTGAACCATTATTACATTGTTTGACGAGTCAACCATCGAGATGCCATATTATTACAGCTGGTTAATTAAATGTGATGGTGGTGGTGGATCGATGGCTCTGCAGATTGGTGGATTAGATTGGTGGATCGATAAATTGGGGGATTGATGGATCAATGACCAAGAGTCAAGCTCACCTGTGGCCCATCATGATGGTTGGGTGGCAGCATAACATGATGCCTGGTAATAGTCGATTATATTACGTTGACAGATGGTAAGAATGTTCGTGTTGTGGGTTTGTCTAGACGATAAATTTGCTTGGTACACTTGGGTTAAAATGCGTGGTATGGTTGGTATGTTGGGTGATATGCTTTTCAGTATATCTGTCTTGCGATTGTTGGTGTATGTCGAATTGTGTGAACAGTATGTGTGTATCGGTGAGTCCTGTAATTCCAAGGCATGCTTGAATTATAGTAAGAGGTATGAGTGACCAGTGTATTTGACTGGTGTCAGTCGGCATGGTGTATGGTATGAGAAGAAGTTTAATTTGTTATTGGCATGGGCTGTATGGTCTGTGTGGATGAATGGTTGATGTATACTAGAGTTATGGTTGGTATGTGTAAGTGGTATTGGTTGGTAGAGCAAGTACGTTATGGGCTGGTTTCAGCTGTAGAGTTGCTTGGTACACTTGAGTTATGATGGATATTGTGCTTGGTGTATTTGGTGGTGCAGTTGAATTGAATTTTTCTTATGATATAGGAGATGGCTGATATTTGGCTGGTGTCGATCAGTAGAGCAGTAAGTAATTTTTTTTGGTACGGTCAGTGTATGGACTGAATGGTTGAGGTATGCTTGAGTTTTAGTAAGAGTCATTAACAATGAGTATATTTCGTTTGGTGCTGTTGGTAGAGCAAATGGTATGGAGGAGTTACAGTGGCTGGTATGGCTTGTTTTTTATGTGTAAATGGTAAAGTTAGATGGGCTGAAATGGTAGTCAATATAGTTGGCTGTTACGACTGTTCAGTAAGTTATTGGTATGGAGGTTGATATGTCCTGTATTGTTAATATCATGATTCAGGTATGCTTGGGTTAGAGGGAATTAAATGGTTACATGGTTGTATGTTTTAGTTGATGTTTTCAGATGGTATATTATGTTTGTATGCCAGGTTCTATGGTCGGTATATTATCCAGTACTCCTGGTCAGCAAGGTGATTCATATTTTGTTTCGTATGCCTGAGGTGTGGTAGTTAACATTTTTATTGATGAGGATGGTTGGTATAGTCAGGTGGTTTGTTGTGATGGGTGGTATGATATTTAGCTGGTGCTGGTCAGTAGTGCAAATGGAATGGATGTTAAGTTGTGGGCTGATCTCAACTGTATATTTGTTCGAGTTTGAATTTTTATTTCGTTAAAGATGTTAGTACATTGGCTGGTCTGGTATCAGTTGGTTATGTTAGGTTGACGAATGGTAGGAATGTTTGCATTATTGTTTAGTCTGGAGTGTAAAGTGACTTGGTACAATTGAGTTAACATAGATGGTATGGCGGGTATGTTGGGTGATATGGCTGGTGTAATACTCAGTACTCCTGGTCAGAATTGTTACTCGTATTTTTGTTTTGTATGTCTGAGATGTGGTCAGCATTTGCTGTTATTGGAATGGATGGTTGGTACAATCAGGCGATTTTTTTGATGAGTGATATGATATTTGTTTGGTGTCTGATGGCAATGGTTTTATGGCAGGTATTCTGGAGTTACGAATTTTGGTATATTTTTTCCCAATTTTTGTGATTTTTCTTTGTTTTGCAGTATTGGATGGTGGCTAGGCAAAGATAGGTGTTGATTTGTAGGGTAATGGACAGTAAATTCCCTATTGTAGACAAGCATCTCCTTAGCAGCAATGTTGGAACTAGTTTCGTCCTCCCCTACTCATCGTCTTCATCTCCTTTGCAACTTGGTTAGCCGTACTCACATCTACAGTTAAAGAGATATAACCTCTCGAGAGATTTTGCTAGAGATGTGTGGACAGTATAATTTCTTTTAACTATTCTATATGGTGAGTTGGGTATATTAATTGGTTTACTGGTTTGTTGGTGTTTCTTGCTTGTATGGCTTATCAGTTTGGGAGTAGCGATGCTTGAAATGTGTGAATGGCAACATTATAGTAATTTGGGTTGACTGAAGGGGAAAGTTTTTTTGATGGAATAACTTTGTCTCTGAGTGTGACATGCCTGTATGGCTATTATACAGAATGGGAGGTGGTATGATGACAGGTGAGATGGTTAGTATAAAAGGTCTAAATGTATGGCTTGAATATTTTGTGGGTTAGTCTGATGACATGAAGTGTATTTAGGTTGATCATTGGTAGAGCAGCAGGTAGGTGAGTAGGTGGTTAGAGTGGTAGGCAGAGCAGTGGGTAGGAGGGTAGTGTGTTAGATAGGCGGGTACAGCTGTAAGTAGAGCAGTTGATGGGCAATTATAGAGGAGGTGAGTGTTTAGTGGGTAGGGGATAGTACCATCGGTAAGTTAGTAATTAAGATAATAAGTGTTAGGTGTGAAGAGCGACAGGTAGAACAGGTGGAGTAGGTGAGTATTTGAGTTAAACCGAAGGTGGGTAGGTCGATATGAAAGCTGGTACAACAGTAGGTGGTTAGGTGAGTAGAGCAATATGTTGGTGGGGAAGTGGGTAGAGCAGTGGGCATGTAGGTACGTATGTATAGTGATAGGTATGTGGGGAGAGCATTCGTTGGAATGGTTAGTAGGTTTGTAGAGCAGGAGGTGGTTAGGTAGTTGGGTAGGTAGGTAGATGGGAAGGTAAGAAGAGCTGCGGGTGTGTGGGTAGGCAGAATGGTAAGCAGTTGATTATATGTGTAGAGTAGTAGGTATGTGTGTAGGTAGATGAGATTATTAGAGTTGTGGGTAGGTGGTTAGAGTGGCAGGTGGGTATAAATGTAGGTATGTGGGTAGGTAAAAGTGTGGTATTGGGGTAGAATAGTGGTTGGGTAGTCAGGTTGAGCAGTTGGTTGGTACATGTGTAGAGAAGTGGGTTGGTCGGTAGGTGTGTATAGCAGTGGGTATGTAGGTAGGGTGTGGATCGGTGCGTGAATGAGCAGAGTGCCATGAGAAGCATGTGGAGATGTGTGCTGAGGGCGTGGGGATAAGTGTGTGGAGGATGCAGAGAGTTGTGCGTAGAGTGCAGAGAGTTGTGTGGAGGGTGCGGAGAGTTGTGCGGTGCCTGCGGTACTAAGTGTGGTGCCTGCTGTGGTGCTAAGTGTGGTGCCTGCTGCAGTACTAAGTGTGGTGCCTGCTACGGTGCTAAGTGTGGTGCCTGTGGTGCTTGTGTTGCTAAGTGCGGATGGTGTGGAGATGAGTACGGAGTCAGCAGTGAGGAATAAGTAGAGCTGTTGAAATGTAGTTACAAAGAATGGTAAGCAGTTGGTTAAATGGGAAGAGCAGTAGGTGTGTGTATGTTAGTAAAGCTTTAGGAATGTGGGTAGCATTGTAGAGTGAAAGGTGGATGAATAGGTAGGTAGTGTGGTAGGTAGGTGGGTGAGCGTGTGTAGGTGCATAGAGTGGTGGGTAGGGCTGTGAGAAGGGGGTATATTAGTTTTGTAAGTAGGTTAATAGAGCGATGGGTTAGTAGAGTGGTAAGTAGGGCAATAGGTAGAGCAGTGGGTATGTAGGTAGGTAAGTAGAGTGGTGGGTAGGTGGATAGAGCAGTAGGTGGGCGGGTCGAGCAGTAGGTAGGCGGTTCGAGCAGTAGGTAGGCGGGTCGAGCATTAGATAGGTTTGCCGAGCAGTAGGCAAGTGAGTAGGTGGTTAAAGTTGTAGGTAGATGGGAGGAGCGATGGGTGGGGTAGAGTGTTGGGTAGGTAAGTGCATAGAGCAGTAGGTAGGTGGGATATTTTTAGATATGTGAAGTGGTGACTAGGCGAGTGAGCAGGTAAGTGGGTGAATGGAGCAATAGGTATGTGAGTGGGTGGAGTGATATGTAGGTAAAATATTGGGTAGCTAAATAGAGTGGTGGGTAGGAGTATAGAGCAGTGAGTAGATGGGTGGAGTGGATAGTAAATGGGTAGAGTAGTGGGTAGATGGGGAGATTGGTGGGTACATGGGTAGAGTGATGGCTATATGGGTTGAGTGGTGGGTAGGTGGGTTGTGCAGTGTGTAGGTGTGCAGAGCTTTGGGTGGGACAGTAGGTAGATCAGTGGGTAGGTAGGTTGGTTGGTAGAAATATAAATGTTTAGAGCAATCGGTTGTTGGGTATATAAGTAGGTAGAGTTTTGGGTAGTGGGATGGGTAGAGCTGCAGGTAAGTGAGTAGGTGATTAGAGTGGGTAGTTGGATAGGAGGGTAGGAGGGTAGGGTGTTAGGTAGGTAGGTACAGTTGTAAGTAGAGTGGTTGATTGGGTAATAATAATGGAGGGTGATTGTTTAGTGGGTAGATAGTAAGATGGGTAGAGCAATGTGTTGGTGGGAAGTTAGGTATATCAGTGGGTTGGTGGGTAGGTGGTTAGAGCAGTGCATATGTAGGTAAATATGTAGAGTGGTGGGTATGTGGGTAGAGCATTGGTTGGAGTGGTGAGTAGCTGTGTAGAGCAGGAGGTGGTTAGATAGTTGGACATGTGTTTAGGTAGTTGGATATGTGGTTAGGTAGGTGGGAGGTAAGAAGAGCAGTGGGCATGAAGGTAGGGCACAGAGCGGTATTTGAATGTGCGGAGCACAATGCGAAGCATGCAGAGATGTATGCTGAGGGTGCGGAGATGAGTGTGGAGAGTGCGGAGAGTTGTGCGTAGGGTGCGGAGAGTTGTGCCACTCTAACCTACCCAACATTCTACCTACCGAACCACCTACTTATCACTCCATCCACCCTCCTACCTATTGCTCCATTCATCCATTTACCTGCCAACTCACTCATTGCTGTACCTACCCAACTACTTATTGCTCTATGCGTTTACCTCTACACCACTCGATCCACCCATCTACCTAGAACTCTAGCCACCTACTCAAATACCTATTAATCGGCCCCCCTACCTACTGCTCGACCTTACCTACCTACTGCCCCAGCCACCAAACCACTACACAACCCAAAAGTCTACCCACATCATTACCCAAAAGTCTACCCACCGCACTCTCCACCAACCCATTGCTCTACCCACCTGCCCACCACTCTACTTACCTACCTACATACCCACTTTTCTATCTACTGCATTACTTTCCACGCTAACCACCTACTACTCTACACATCTACCCACCACTCTACGAACCTACTTAGAACAATAATATATCCACCCAGTCACTGCCCTACCTATCACTCTATGCACCTACCTACAGCTCTACCCATCTACATACCCATCCACCTACCTACCAATCTACCTACCTACGCATCCACCTTTCACTCTACAATCCTAACCATATTCCTAAAGATCTACTAACCTACACACACCTTCTGCTCTACCCATCTAACAAAATGCCTGCCAATCTACCAAACCACATTTCAACAGCTCCACTTACTCCTCACTGCTGACTCTGCACTCATCTCTGCACCCTCTGCACTTAGCACCACAAGCACCACATGCATCACAATCGACACCGCATGCACCGCAATTGACACTACATGCACCGTAATTGACACTGCGATTGAAACTGTATGCACCGCAATTGACACTGCACACACCACAATTGAGACGCACCCTCCACTGAGTAGATTGGTAGAGTGGTGGGTAGATTGGGAGCATGTGGGTAGATTGGTTGAGTGGTGAATAGTGCATTGGGTAGGTGTGTAGGCGTGGAGAGCTTTGGGTGGGACAGTAGGTAGAGCAGTGGGTAGGAAAGTTGGTTGTTTGGTATAAAGGTAGGTTGGTAGAATAATGGGTTGGTGGGTATAGAAGAGGGTAGAGCAGTAGGTAGGTGAGTATGTGATTAGAATGGTAGTCACAGCAGTGGGTAGGAGGGCAGATTGTAAGGTAGGTGGGCACGGTGAGTCACCCCTTGGCGCTTCACATCAGGGGACAAGAAAAACATCCCAGTGCTTTCCTACAAAAGGAAAACCCCAGCTGCTGACCCCCAACATAAGCGCCAAGGTGCCCCAGAAGAGGACGTAAAACGAAGTATCTCCACTCCCATGTGCAATCCCTCAGTGTATAAATAAATAATCATGCCCAAAATATTTATGAAACATCTAACTCCACTCTCTTACCTTATTCTCCATTTAGGTACACATGTTGTGGGTTTCTTTTAATACCCATCGAAAAACAACAACACACTATAATTCTCGTCAATAAACAAGTTAAACCATGAATGTGCACTTACAAAAAAGGTAGTAGGTATTAGTTTATTTCTTATTCTTTAACAAATAAAAATAAATTGCTATCTGGTTTGGGTTTATATTTCACAGTATTTTTTTTCTTACCACACACACACAATGAGAAGAGATAAGATATATTTGAACAAAACAATAATTGGTTTTATGAATAGTAGAGTTGCTTCAAACAGACCACTTTTTTTTAATGTTTTCATATTCAGATTTTTTTTTCTAAACAACTTAGGGTGCACCCGAAATTTACAATTTTAGCTACAGCTTTCTCGCTTCCCCCTTAATTTTATTTTAGAACCAACACACCTAAAACATGTAAATATAAAATTCTTATGGTTGTCCACACCATTTCATTACAAGACAAGTATAAGTATTACATTTTTAACATGTTGTTTTCAAGGATACTTGAGTCCAGAATAAAACATCGTGCAGCAAGTTGAAGGCAGCCACTGCCGTAGTGTCATGCAGTAGTCAAAAAATCACATGCAATAATAATATATTTTTGACCAAGGGATGAAAGGTGGTGGCCGAGGAGTCGACACACAACTGTTGTGTGGGCCGCGGCCCCATCATTTGAAAAGTACGAGGTAGAGATCACATCACCAAAATGGCTACGTTGTGTAGCCGGTAAACCACATTAAACAAAATTTCAAAGGAAACAATAAATGAGCACCGTTAATGAAACAAACAATTACCGCAACCACTTACCAAAAGGTAAGTACAAATCACTCACCTAGGCAGTGAAGTATGGCACTTATACCATAAAAAAAGCTGAAAGTCAGGTAGTAAATTTTCTAAACCAACTACATTGTGTGGAAGTAATAATCCTAGAAGACAGGGTCAGCACATTCCTTCATGTACGACAGTGACTGCACGTTGTTCTAAACTCGCGACATGACCAGTCGATAATTATCGAAAAGCCTATCGCAGAGTTAAATACAATAGAAAATTATATATTTCATTTAAACATAATTAACATAACTACAAAACAAATGAAAAGTTTGACATTAAATAAATTACAATAAAGGTAGCAAACAAGCAAAACACATTACAGCCAGGAAAATCAAAAGTTTGATACAAATATTTTATGTTATTACGATAATAGTGCTGCCACCTATCTTGACTGCGGACAGACACATTCATAGAGACACAAAAGAAAGTTGTTAAATAAACAATATGTTACTATAATGAGAGATTTAATTATTTTTTCACTGTTTATGGCAAATGAACATTAAGTATATTATCCAGTATGGTTTAGAATTAACACAAAGTGTAGAGTAACATTAAGAGAATACAATAAAATACAATGTACACACTTAATACAGCGGTAAAATGAGTGATTTGAACAAATTGCTAAAATTAATATTACAGTATTCGTTATATGTTATATGTGCTGCCCTCTGAATTGAGAAGCAGCAGATTAATTAATACATAATATATTATATTATGTATTTACTACTTCGCAAACAAGAGTGAAATAAAAACATTTGTATCGTCAGCGATAAAGGTTATAAATGCCAATAACCTTAACACATATCAATTCTTTTGGTTCGCACAATTAAATAATAAAAAAGATTAATTTTTTTTCAGATTAACACAAATGTGGTGTTCCGACTGGAAACAAGGAAATATCATAAAGAGTTTGCTCGGGTGAACAATGTGGCGTTTCTCTCATTTCCACCTCGCAACACAAATAAACTCCAGCCCCTATACAGAGCTGTATATGGACCCTTCAGGACATTCTTTGAGCAGAAAATAAACACATTCCAAAAAGCACATCCTGGAAGAATTGTGAACCAACTAGACTTCGCAAGACTGGTCACTCCAGCTTTCCTAAAATCTGCATCGGCCAAAAATGTTGTTCATGAATTTTCATCAACAGAATTGTGGCCTTTTAACAGAAACATTTTCGGAGAAGAAGATTTTGCACCAGCGACAGTCACAGATCGTCCCCTTCCTCTTGACAAGCCAGTTCGAAACCAGGATCGAGTTGCCAGTCCTCCAGACACACCAAAGCAGTTTCTTGAAGACCAGGAAGCATGCTCCTCGAAAACAAAGTCTATTTCAGTTGCGGCCACTCAAGCCCTACGAGACTCGAAACGAAAAATGCTAAAGAAAATGTTAGTGGTCAGAGATATTTACAAGCACTCCACAAAAGGAAGCCCAAAAAAAATGTGTTATCTTAAGGGCCTACAACAGATAGCACGCAACAAGAAGGCACCTTCTAGAAATGTTCATAGGCCTACAACCAATTTTTTTCAGAAAAAGAAGTAAATCAAGATGAAACTCGCTGTTTAGTTTGCACAGAAACATTTGCCGACTCTGCTGGACAAGGAGAGTGGATTCAGTGTGGAGACTGTCAAGACAGGGTAAATAAAGTGTTTACATCTTACACAGGTGTGGGAGCCTACTATTGCGATTTATGCCAAGAATAGCTTAATTTAAGTCTAAAGACAGTTTCTGTAACCTTCGACAACTTGAGTCGCCTTGAGAGAATGGCTATCCATTTTGCCCTGATCCACTGTCTCTCTTACGGTAGTGGACAAGATGGATTTTTTCCTTTCTTTTGTATTTTCGTAAACTAATTCAGTTTCTCATTTTTCATCTAAATGGTTTTGTTACATTTTTTTTGTAAGTGTTGCTGATTCTTTTCGCTGAATTTAAATGTGCGACCTTTTTATGTAAAAAGTTTGGCTATTTTCTTGTTATACACCGCTCCATGAAAGATATTACAAATAAGAAACATTGAAAATTATTTGATGATCATACTTATGCGCCATAAGGTACTTCATATACAGATTGTTAAAACTCGTCTTAGTAACCAAAATCCATTGCATACAAAGGTTAAGAAAAGAGATTATGTTTTTACATCAAAGGGTAGGATTTCAATTTTCCCATTTGTCCCATGTAATTATCTAAAGTATATTCCTGTTTCCCTAAAATATTTTAAGGAAACATCATATGTAATAAAAATATTTTGTGAATAACCTAGTCCTATTATAAATATTCAGTGCTTAAGTTCACAACGAAGCAGACTTGATGGAGTAGTACTTATATGCATAAATAAGCAATGCTTCTTTGACTATGAATACTTGAGAAGTATGTAAAATTTATTTCTTTACTGTGAATATATGATAAGCAGTACTTCTGAATCAGTGTTTCATGAAGCATTATTTACATCTATCAAAATAAGCAATACTTGTATGTATCTGACACTATGAATTGAAAATCATACTTAAGGACTAGTACAAGTATTTCTTGTTTCAAGTATTGCTCATATGTTCACTATGAATTACACCCTTAGACACTAAGCACGCTATTGCTATGTGCATTTCAATGGCAGTACCTGAAGAAAATAACGTATTAATATAAATGAACTTAGAAATGTGACATAACTTCTGACACTTAGACAATTAGGAAATACTTGAGCATTATATATATATATATATATATATATATATATATATATAACTATAGAGGGTCTGGCTCAGGTTATGAAACTTTACCATAAAATACGTGTGTGTTGTGTGAGCAAATTAAGATAATGGCATAAGGTATTTCATTAGGAACTCTATTGCCATTCATTAATTTTGTTTTCTTTTGCCAACAAGTCCGGGATAATAACGTAGCATGCTGTTCACATACATTAAATAGAGGGAGCTGTCTGCGTGATTTTATAAACATTCCTACGATAAAGTACAGAGTTACGCATGGTGTGAACGGCAAAGTGTAGGACGAGAAAACTGCAAATTATAATATATATGAATTTCTCCTAAACTACTAAGTACGGATTCATGGCCGCACTTTTATATATGTAATGATTACATTGATATGTGATGGCAGCACTGTTCGAAATTGTGAGACAAAGGGGAAGGGAACTTAGTTGTGCAGCAATGGAGCATTTACTGCAGTGCATATAGCATGCAAAAAGTAAGAGATACCCCACACATGCGTGCTTGTGTCAGAGCGCACTCCAACCTCCCGGACGTGGCGCCGCTCCGGCCTCCTTTTGTTGCACACGCGCTGCATTCCAGGGACCACATCAACACCCCCCCCCCCCTTCGTGACACTTGTTAAAATGCTGTGTCTTGCATTGAGACACAGCAGCGAGGGTGCGATGCGCCTCCTTCCCATGTCAGCACAAATCATTTGTACTGCAACACATCGCTTCACTTCATTTATGATGTGTTTTAATAATTTACATTTCCATCTTAAGTTCTCAGTAACTTTCCCTTCAAATCTTCGTATTTACGAATTACCAATAGCCCTTATCGATATATATATATATATATTATATATCATCTCAGTGTTATATAACATCTCAGTGTGCGTCGCTCGTACTTTCGTTCCCACATGTAAAGTTACTACAGTCTCATGTTCATTTCCTTCCATGAGTCACTTATCAGTGTCCCATAACTAAGGGCGGTTTTTAATGCCATGACAATTCTTATAAATAATCCATGTTACCGATAGAATTTTCCCATGGCACTACCCCTCCCCCCTTTTTTTTTTCATTAGTAGTTTTAAGTTTTCTATATACGTTCACCTCATTCCCCAGTCCCTCCACTCAACTCACTGGCACGCTACCCTTAATTATGACTCAAACAAGGTTGGAATGAACCCTGGACGTAAATGGATCGCTGTGGCTGTTTTAGCTCCAGCCGGCTGGGTAATTGCCCCCGAGCTCATCCCTTTGAAACTCCCTTTGTTTCGCGTGAGACGTGGAATTGCGAGCCTTGGACGGGAGGAGGATCCCACTAGGCAATTCCCCCCCCCCCCCCCTTTTTTTCCCCTGCTGGCCTTGAAGGAGCTTCAGGCAGCATAGGTGTGAATCTTTTTTGTGGGGTTTGTACTTGGCTTCGCTGAAACAAGAATTATATTTATTCTATTAGCTAACACTCATTTCATTGCCATATACGATACAGCTAATAACAAGGAAGGTGTAACATTTGAATTAAGCAGTGTTGAATGGTTGATGCCACATATTGAAATTAACACGCGTGAACATGTAAAGTTTTTAAAATATATCGAAAAAAGGAAGAATTTAGATATTGCATAAAGATCGTGTGATTTGGAGTCTTTTCTTACTCTACCAACAACACAAAAAGTTGAGTGGCGTGTGAAATCAAGTTTTTCATCTGAGAAACCATGATTTGTTGTCATTTGTTTCCAAACAAACCTTCAAAACAATGTAAAATGAGACAGATCAATATGCGGTAATTGTGATATGAAAAATATTAAACTGTATATAAACAGTCAAACCTATCCCAATTCAAATTTAAATATTAACTTTGGTAATGGGGAATTCCTTAGTTTCTACAATATGTACTCAAAGTTTCAGGAAACATCGTAGAATAACAACTGAATTTTATTATAAAAAGTATTTGGTTTTATGTAAACCAATATTTCGTAGAGATGGATCGAGAGAACAAAATCACATGCTCGTGTATACAGAAATAAAAGTGTAAATTGGTTATCAGCAAATCATTTACACAGTGGAGTAAAGCATTTAGAACCTGTCTTTGAAAGAAATAGTTTTACTATTTTTTGGAACATTCTGCACTGACTTGTGTGTGTTTTAAAAGAATGTCATACCTACATTTTTGGATCAACCTGTACTTGTATATTTGTGAAACAAATCTGTCAATAAAATATGTTTTAAAATGAATTCATTCATAAGTTAATTTAACCTCTCCTCTTAAAAAGTGTATTTGTTTACCTAAGAAAGGAATAATAATATTATAATTGGTTAATAAAATAAACGTAACTAATGCTATGACTAAGTGTCTTTGGATTCTATCACACCGTGTTCTTAGTAACACAAAGTAATGTTCTAAGGAAAAAAGGCAGATGTGTTCAATTCTATAGTGCTTTTACCTAAGTGAAATGCGAGGAATAATTAATAATCACTTCGAAAGGGTTAATTTAGAGCCTTTGAAAATATCTCAAGAAAGTAAAAACTGTTACGTTCAGAGGTCTACGGCCCTAATAGGGCTACCGAACTTGGCCAGAGTCACAAGATATACAGGTTTAACTTCAATGATTTTTCAGTATTACCAACCACAAAACCGAGATCTCATAGTGTGAAAGCTTGAGTTCAACGGCCCTCTCCGGAAACACTTCAGCTTCACAATATCCTGGTGACGTCTCTCACGTAGCTTTTCATGAAGCATGGGGCCCATGGACCACCCTGCTAGTGGCCAGGTCAACAACTTAACCGTTGACCATACTAAGGCGAAAACGTCTTCCTACCTGGTCGTAAACTCTCTAGCAATGTACTTTTTCTAATTAATAAAATGTATAAACACTTCCCAGCTTCCATTATGCTAGAAAATGCACAGAGATTAAAACAATGAAATTTTACACTATTTGGAAACATATCCAGACTTATATGAAAATGCATTATTATTATTATTAATATTATTATTATTTATGAAAAAGGGTTTATTTCACATACACACCAACCTTTACAAATATTGTAAAAACATATCCTGTGATTTCGTCTATATATCCCATATATTTGTAGTAACAATCGAGAAAGAGTTAAAACCTGTTATCCTTTACCGAAAAATCAGTAGACGAGTTTTTTGTTTATCCAAACACAGCTAGTATTTTAACCATAATGAAAACATGATCGTATATATTAACGGGAGATATCTGTTCATGTTTAGCGCAAATTTGAATAACAAATGTACATATTTACTTAAATTACATTGCAGCATGTTTATTGAATCCATAAAGTTTATAAGTAAAGATAAATTATGTTAATTTAAGGTTTACAGAAATATTGGGTAATGTCTTATTATTACGGAACATAACAGTTCATTTTATTAAACAGTATTTAATTTATACCTTCCAAAAAGAATAAACAACAACATTCCCTTTACAAGGTATAAATAACTATTCTTAGAATTCCTAAAAGATGAAATATCGCAAACCGTTAATGATATTTAGACGTATTTTGTAATTTCTGTAAATCCCTAGCACATAAATTATATATCGCTTTACTGAGTGTGTTGATCTGTAACGCATTTGGTAATCCTTTTAATTTTGTTAATAATCATCCAGAATTTATTAAGTTATATATTTATTTGTAATGAATCAAAAATTATTTATTTAATTATTATTTTAATAGATTCGTTTTCATTTTTTCGAGGAGGAAACTGTGTAGAGAGGTTTGTGGCGAGGGGTTGAAATTGTTTGAACGTCGAGGATGCGGGAAGGGAAGGGGTGTTTGGCTTTCTGGTTGGAGGGAAAAAATGCTGCTTCTTGACCGATTATTTGGGAATTTGAAATTTTTATAAATAACTGTTTAGCCTCTACGCCCCCTTCCTCTGTTTCCGGTAGTTCATTTGTGCGGTACGCATTGCGATGTCATGCTCCTACAAAGATTATTTTCTTGGATTGTCTAGTCAAGACTTTCATAGAGAACTTCAAATCTTCAATTGGGGTTATTTTAATGACATTGTGAATGGCTCAGATCCTTTAGACACAAATTTGTTGGATTCATTGGAGGAGGAGGAGGAGGAGGCGGAGGAGGAGGAAGAGGAGGAGGAGGAGGAGGAAGAGGAGGAGGAGGAAGAGGAGGAGGAGGCGGAGGAGGAGGAGGAGATTCCTACATTACAATCATTGATAATGTCAATTCCATCCTTAGGGTTAACACAGTCGTCTCTGAGAACGTAGGCTACGAGTTCGCTTCCTGTTTCGACGCCGCTTCCATCGCCGACTCCGGCGTTGTCCCGCTTCCAGTTTCGGCACCGCCTCCAATTTCAATGACGTCTCCGGCGTCGACGTCGCATCTAATTTCGACGTCGTCTCCAACAACGTTAGCTTCGACATTGCAAGCTACAGATTTAACAACATCAAAATCAAGTGAGAGATGTCGGCAAAAGCAAAAAAATTGTTCTAGTTGTAAATCATTAGGCTTGACGGCTCTACACTTAAATAATGCGTGGATAGATATTTATAACAACGGTTTATTTCATGAGTTAAAAGGATTTTCACATTTAAATTTTGTGTCTTCACCTGCTCCAAGCATACTGTCTCCTGATATAATATCACCGGAATCAACACAACATAATTTTATTTCACCACCCCCTCCTTCCTTTATAAATTCACCCCAGGAAATAAGATATAGTCCTATCTTATCACCAATAACACCTCCACACCTGCTTCCCCACCACCATCACCACCTGTTGCTCCTCTAAAGAGACGTAAATTCAGTTTAAGTCTTATCTCTAAATGCAAATTGTAGCGATAATTCAAATTTACAGTGTTTAATGGTTTCCAGTCAAAAACTGAATGATTTTTACTGATGATATTTAGAGTTTAAAAGTTTTATGATGTAACATGTAAAAAATTGTTAAGAGTTTTTCAGTTGTAAAATGATGTGATGATTTTTCAGTTTAAATGTTTTTAATGATTGCAAATGTAATATGGTGAAAAATTGTAAAAATATTTTCAGTTGTAAAATGATATGATGATTTTAAAGTTTTTTTTTGTATGGTTGCTGATGTGATATGGTAAAAAATAGTTCAAAGTTCTTCAGTCATAAAATTATGTGAAGATGTTACATTTTAATGGTTTATGATGTAATATGATGTGATGATTTTACAGCTTAAAATTTTTTAGTAGTTGCTGACATTATATGGTGAAAAATTGATAAACGTTTTTGAGTCGTATAATGATATGATTTTACATTGAATGGTTTCTGGTGTAAGATGATGTGATAATTTTACAGTTTAAAAATTGTATGATGTAATATGATGAACAAGTTTGCAATAATTTTAAAGTTTTTGATGATTTTCAGATGTAAGTTTTTAAACTTTGTAATGATTTTAATGATTTCAGGCATAAAGTTGTGTCATGATTTTAAAGTTTTTAATGATGTCTGATGTAATACGATGTGATATTTTTCCAGTTTTGAAGTTTGTAATGATTTTCAGTCATAATATGCTGAAAAATGGTAAACATTGTAATGATTTTAATGATTTCAGGCGTAAAATTATCTGAAATTGCCTCATGATTTTAAAGTTTTTAATGATTTCTGGCATATTATGTGATGTTTTATTCCAGTTTTACAGTTTTTGATGATTTTCAGATGTAAATGTGACATGTTTGTAAACTTTGTAATGATTTGAATGATTTCAGGCATAAATTTGTCTCATGATTTTAAAGTTTTTAATGATTTATGACATAATGTGATGTGATGTGTTTTCCAGTTTGAAAGTTTGTAATGATTTTCAATCGTAATATGGTGAAAGTTTGCTATGATTTTCAGTTGTAACATTATTTGATGTTTACATACAGTCTTTTTTTCTTGTAAGTGATTTTTTTTATAAATTATTTTGATAAAAAAATTAATTTTTGAGAAATATCTTGTAAACAAATGGTGATTATGAAATGTCTTGTAAACAAGTGGTTGTTAAGAAATGTCTTGTAAACAAGTAGTAGTTAAATATCTGTTTTTGTATGGTTTTATATTTCCTGTTTTGGAAATAAAAATATTTCAATGTTGAAATTAATCATATATCTTGTTATTTAATCATTTTAATTCCTCGTGTCACTATTTAATATTTTATGTATGAATGCTGAAGCGATAGTTTCAATACAAAGCTTTTATATTATGTTTAAAACTTGCTTGTTTATGGAATTCTTTTAAAAATAAACATTTAATATTCCTGCAGAGAACATCGAAAAATGTAGTTAAGTGTAAAAGTTTACTCAGTGGTTTTGTTGTCCAGCAGTGAAAAGGGTCTTTTTTCAAACGCATTATCCTCAGGTACAGTTAACGGGATGTTGGTTGCCTTGCACAACATATACACGTTTCTCGCGTAAAGGCACAGCTCAGTCCTCTTCCTTGTTCGTGATACATTATTCAATTATGATTTATTTTAATGAATAGCACGAAAGTATAATTTTCAATATGATATAGTATTTATTATAAAATTAGTTTATATTTGATCAAATATATACATTTTATGATAGATGGTGTCGCCGAAAATATTTCATGGGAAGCTTTTTTACACATACATGAAACTTTAGTTATAACTTAAATTCGGTCTCTACATGCAAAATACATAAAAAACGTATATCGTATATCGTATATCGCAGAACCCTGAAACATGAAGTCGTCAGAAATAGGGCGAAACCCTTGGCTACCATCTGACAGGAGTTTTATGCAGCAACAAGAGTATCGGCTTCCACTGGAACGTTGCATACAGTCCCACCGACTTGGATATTTCGGAAGAGCAGCTGCACATAAGCCCCATATCACAACAAGCAATAAAGCTCGGCGACTTTGAATGTGTTTGGACCATCGCAACTGGACACTGGAGCAGTGGAAATCGGTTATGTGGAGTGATGAGTCGAGGTTTACATTATTTTGGTCCGATGGACGCGCATGGGTGTGGCGTCTACCCGGGGAACGGCTTCTGCTGGAGTTTATAGTGCCAGTTAGGAAATTCGGTGGTGGTGGAGTAATGGTGTAGGGCTGTTTCATGGCCTTCGGCGTATGACAGCTGGTGTTTGTCCGTGGTAGCATGAACACAGGGACCTATTGTAACATTCTGGATAATGAAATGCTCCCAACATTGTGGTGTTTTTACATAATGGACCCGTGTTACTTCCAGGATGAAGATACCAGGTGCCATGTTTCAGGGGCTACTATGCAGTGGTACGCCGACAACAATGTTTGCCGATTGGAATGGCCCACCCAGAGCCCCGACCTCAACCATATATAATATCTTTGGGAAGAATTGATTCGCCGGGTGAGGGTTCGTCAGGCGCGGCCAAAATCCATTGCTCAACTCATGGAACGGTTGCAAGAGGAATGGCGACGAATCCCCGTGGATGTCCTGCAAACACTCGTAGAGAGCATGCCAGACAAGGTGGCCGCTGTTATAGCCGCAAGAAGTGGTAATACGAGATTATAATGGGGTGACAACCACTGAGCAAACATTTTGGACAGTTGCCCATTTACTTTTTGGTTGATAGTGTATTTAAATGGGCGCCCTGAGTGACATTCACCCACTAAAGTTGGTAGTGATAGAAGAAAAGTAGTTACGTATCTTATCGTCGAATAAAAAGTGTTCAGTAACTATTTCTGATAACTTAAATTATAAGTTTTGCTTTCTGTTTCTTTAAGCGTAAAAAATGATTATATTTGTAAACTATTTTCTTTTCTAATAATTCCAAACTTTCACTTCGCCAATGCGTGAATAAAGTGACGAGGCTCATGACAATGTTAATTATACATAAAATGGAAGAATACACAACTTTTAGCAAAGCAGATCTTAAGCAGGGTGTCTAAAAGTGCTCAGTTTACCTTGAACAGCCTATGTAAAGAAACACTTATAAAGTGCATTGATTTTGTATAGGGTAATTAGAAGTCGAAAAGATACAATTACGTGAATGGATAGAAATTATGATGACGATGCACATATTATTATATAAATTACACTACTTGAATTAAAATAAATAATTCACTTCCATTATTTAATGATGTATCCAGAGAACTGGTGTACCACTGCGAATAAATGTTCCTATCATAAGAAGAAGAAGAAATCACTTTTAATTTCCATTGAAGATTAGCGAGAGGTTCGGCTCACACACGAACGTTTTTTCCCCGATAAATTAATGCTTATAAATAATACTGAAAAATATTTCGGAAAATATTGGTACGATGACAGTGAGCAGATATGTCGAGCGATATCTGAACCCAGAGCATATAATATCACTTAACGAGAGTTGAATTCCACTGCTCGGCTTCGCAAATCGGCTAGCCTATGTCATAGGCCTAGTCGCCGCCAAATAACGCAGCGACTGGTGATACTGGAAGAAGTGCTTCAGAGGAGAGAGCAATGCATCCAGGGCGAGGCTTGTCAAACTAAAGATGGCGTCAGCCAGCAAGAAGTGGCAATGAAGCTCCTGCCTACACCCCTAAAACCCCTGCTCTATTTCAGAGAGCATCTTCTGGTATGCGCCCCACTCCCCCTCCAGCCATCCAACTCTATAGTTCAAAACGTACTTTCCGTTAGCTGGAGCACTACCTGCCTCGGCTAAGTCCCCCTCCCCTCTCTCTCCACCAGAACACATCTTTGTGCACCACATCGGAGACTCTCCACCTGCCAAACACCCCCTCCTCGGGCCAGCAAATTTTGAACTCACCCGAAAGCGTTGACCTTGCAAGGATCCCCTCCCCCTCTGCCAGCCAAACATTCACATTCGCCTGTCCGTTGACTTGTTCAGAAAGGGAGGTTTCTGCTATTCTCGAAACCCTGTCTTACTTCAGGTGAAATAAAATTTTGCTACCAAAGTCCCGATTATGAAATTTATATTCCTCAGCACTAGGAATCAGATCTTACACAATATTTTAATCCCCTGGTTAAATTCCAAGAAATTTTATATTTTAATCCAAGAAACTTTAAGTTTATCCCATTTTCAAGCATACTTACAATAAATGTTATGTTTAAAGTAATCCAGGTATCTATAAAAAAATATTTCGTACAAGAGATATTTTCACTTGCTAAATATTAGGAGAGTTAAAGAACACAGTTTTTCAAACAAGTATTATTCCATTTACCTAAGTTTCAACTATTGACATGGAAGACACACGACATGCATACATATTCAAACTTTCAATATGTTTTTAATATACGTGTATAACAGGGAAAAATACGTTTTTACATGTAGACTTCTCTATGACACAAAAATGAACTTATAACCAAAGTTTCATTTCAAAAGCTTCCCAGCCTAGAATTTCGACTATACTATCTAGCATAAAATATGTATAATTTAATCAAATATAAACTTATTTTATCTACAAATAATACTTTTTCGATGTAATATAAATGAAACAGCACGAATCCAGTCTGAAATTACTGCTATCGAAGCTGATTTATGTTACATTTCACATTATTTTCAAAAAACTTCAAATGTAAGCAAATTTAAAGGAAATCAGCGGGCATTTTAACACAAGTTTGGTTTTAAAAAACCATTCAAAGCTGTTTATGTTTGTGTAAAGTAGGTGGGTGTTTAACCAGCAGTCATCATCATGTTGAATCCCAGCAGCAGTAGTTGTAATCTGTTTTGTGTGATAAAATATTTTTTGTTAAAAGTTCTGTGGGCTCTGCCACTAACTGCTGTAGTGATGAAGTCAGCAGGAAATATTCTTGTAGGTAGGATGGTAAGAGGCCTTTTACCTGTTTCTAAATAGGTATTTTTTCTCAAAATTCTTTCCCCCTTTCTTGCATCCCCATTGTGTTAAGCTTTGGCAGACAGGGTTACCTCAAGATATTACTGCTCTCCTCGTTTTGTTTCAAATTCATTCATTGAGACATTCGATTCTTTTCTCCATCACTTTTGTAAATATATTTCCCCCTAAACCCTTCAGAGTTGTTTCATTAAATTTTAATTGAAATGTTAGTTTTAAAAATATTTTATCATTCCATTTATAAACATATTTTTCTCGCTTGCAAAGACTGAAGTGAGAAACTTTTATTTTATCATTAAAGACATTCTGCTACCTGAGTTTAAATACAAACCAGACCGAAAAACTTACTACTAGTCACTCATTTGTTATTTTTACCAACATTTTTTTCAAACTTCTCTTTAGTAAAATTAATGTTTATCATATCATCACAGACAAAATAATGACACAAGGAATGACAAAATATCAAATAACAAGACACACCACCCCTTTTTTTATGATAAATTTTTTTAATTTAAAAGATTTATAAAAGAACATCTTAGTTAAAACTTCCAAGAAAAATACTATATATTACACCTAAAATTTCATTAAAATAATCACAACTAATCGTTTTACAATAGAAAAACTTTCAAACATTCCTTTACAATTTACGCCTGAAAGCACTACAAACTTAAAAATCGTTTCTTCATGTTATGTCACAAAGCATTAAACTCATTCAATTTCATTAAAATTCATTACACACTTTTTCAATATAATACCACTGAAAACCTTATAATCTTAAAACCATTACTTCATTCTATGTCTTTAAACTTTAAAATAATCGCAACAAATTATGTTACAACTGAAAAACTTTCCAACATTTCGTTACCATTTACAACTGAAAACCTTACAAGCTTAAAACCAATACTTCATCTTATGTCTTTAAACTGTAAAATAATCGAAACAAATCATGTTATGGCTGAAAAACTTTGAAATATTTCTTTAACATTTATGTGTGAGCCTCACAAAGCTTAAAACCAATACTTCATCGTACATATTTAAACTGTAAAATTAGCATAACAAATCATGCTATGATTAAAAAAAGTTTTAATTTGAAAAATTTTCACATCATACTATGTCAGAAATCATTGACACCGTAAAACCTTCACTTCAAATTATGGTTTAAAAAAACTTTTCAGCTGGTAAATTATATTACATCACAAAACAAAAAAAAATGCAGTATTATTACTTCATCATACAACTGCAAAATCATTAAACAATATTAATCTGAATGTTCCCAATAATTTCTGTTTAGGATTAAGAGATAAACTCATTTTGTGTCTCTTTACAGAAGGTGGTGGTGTTGGTGTAGCAGGTGATATTGGCGATAATATAGGAATATATATTATTTATCGTGGCGAATGCATGAACAAAGAAGGTGGCAGAGAAATTAATTTACATTGCAGTGATTCAGATGATAATAATTCAGGAGATGGCAGACTTGGAGGAGGTGATGACACAAAATTGTAATGTAAAAATTCTCTCTAACTCTTGGAATAAGTAGTTATACACCTCTTCCTGCACATTTTTAAGGGTGTAACCTTTAAGTCTAATAGAGTGCAACAAGAAAAAAAATTATTTTTACATGTTGATCACCTGATGTGATAGTTGTTGTAAAATTGAGAGTTTCTTCACTCAATGCCGAAGGCAATGCCAGAGGCAGCACTGTAAACACTCTCGACCCCCGGAGGTGGAGCTCCGATTCCTCTCGACATTAAAGGCAGTGGTGTAGACATTCTCGACGCCATAGGCAATGCCAGAGGCAACACTGTAGACTCTCTCGATGCTGGGGCAGAGCTCAATTCCTCTCGATTCCGAGGGCGGTGATTCAGTTCCTCTCGATGCCGGAGGCGGCACTCTACTTCCTCTCGACTTTGAAGATGGCGCTCTAGTTTCTCTCGATCCTGTAGTCGCTGGAGGCGGCACTCTACTTCCTCTCGAAATTGAAGACGGCGGTATAGCTATTCCCGATGCTGTAGTCACCGGAAGTGGCGCTCTACTTCCTCTTGATTTTGAAGGTGGTGGTGTAGTTATTTTCGATGCTGTAGTCGCTGGAGGCAGCGCTCCACTTCCTCTCGATGTTGAAGGTGGCAGTGTAGCTAGTCTCGACGATATAGTCGCCAGAGGTGGTGCTGTAGACAGTCGCGACATCGGAGGTGATTGTGATACCCATAAGAAGGGCATTGACAATAGCAATGGTTGTAGTGCAGGACCACTTTCATCGTCGTTGTCCAAGGAATCTATCAAACTTATAATTAAAGGATCTGAACGATTCATTATCTCATTAAAATAGTCCCAATTAAACTTTTCAAGTTCGATATCAAAGTCTTTGCTCTATACACCAAGCAAGTAATCTTCCTAGTAATGTAACATCGCAATGCGAACTGCACAGGTTAACTACTGGAAACAGTGGAAGGGGGGCTACATGCTGAACACCTTTTTAGAAAATTTTTCTAATTCCCAGGTAAACACTCAAAAAATGGCATTTCTCCCCTCCAACCCTAAGGTCAGAAAGGCAAACATTCCCTTACCTTCCCTCCCCACACCATTGACTTTCAAATAACTTCAACACCTCATTCCAACCTCTGAGGCAAACCTCTCTACTAAGATTCCTCCTCGAAGAAATGAAAACGAATCGATTTCAATTATAAATAAGTAATAATTTATGTTTCACTACAAATAAATATATTATGAATATTAATTCTGGTTGATTATTAACAATAATATTAAAATGTTATATATTAATAAAGGCATATATAATTTATAGGTTGCAGATTCACCTGCCTTAGTATAATCCGTATAAAAAAATCATTATCGGTATAAGATAATCACATTTTAAGTTTTTCTAAGATTAGTTTTACCCTTCAAGGTAATGTTTATATCTTTTTTTATTTATGTATTATTTTTAATGCTTTGAATGCAATTACTGTTTAATAACATAAACTTATGCATTACATGTAATTAAAACCTTACCCCTTATTTATTGTAAACCGTAAAATAAATTAATCTTAACCACTGAACTTATTGAATTCAACATTCATGTTGCAAAGTTATTTAAGTAAATTATGTTCCCTTTTTATTATACTATATATTCTTATTATATGGGATAAAGATGTACAGATGTCTTCCATAAATTTACATGCTCAGTATTCACTATGATTAAAATTATATTTTATAGTATGATTTTTTTTAACTTATTTATAAATAAGTGTTTTATATAAGTCTGAGTATTTTGTCATTTTTCAGTATATTTTATAACATAGTGAAAGATGCAAAATGATTATAAATTTTACTTAGTAGACAACTAAATATATTGCTCCAGAGTGGCAATGATATAGAATGGCGTTTTCACCTTGGTATCCTCGATTGTTAAATTGTTTACCTGAGCTGAGGCCTTGTAGGGGATGCGAACAGTCTTGTCTGTCTCGTTCATGAAAAGCTAGGCGCCTAGGTCGTCTCCAGGGTATTATAAAACTGAAATGCTTCCTGCGAGGCTTGTTGGACTCAGGCATGCACCCTCTGTGATCTCAGTTTGTGGTTGGTAACACTGGAAAGATGTTGAATTTAAACTCTATCGCTTGTGAGTCTGCTCAAAGGTTTTTAGCACTGCTAGGTCTGTATAGCTCTAAATGTAACTGTTTTTACATGTCTGGAGACATCTGCAAACAATATAAGTTTACCAATTCGAAGCGAGTGTAAATTATTCAGCTTATAATTTTTATCACAAATAATTCTGCAATTCACTTAGGTTAAAACATCTATCAAATTGAGTACATATAGCTTTCACAACAGCAGTAGTAACATTAATTTTATTAACCAAGGATAATATTATCCCTGCCTTAGGAAAACAAGTTAACTTTTTAAGAGGTAAAGTTAAATAAGAGTAAAAAAATCGTTTTAAGACATATTTATTAATAAAAATATATACAAACATAATTTATTTCACAAATTACAGTATTTTTACTACAGGTTGTTTTAAAATGTTAAAAATCAATACTTCTTTCCAAAACCAACTCGAAATGGTTTACTCCAACGTACTAATAACTTGCTGATAGTCAATTTACACTTCGATTCTTGGATGCATGAACAGGTGCTTTCATTCTCTTGTTCATTTATTTATATGAACTGCTGGATTACATACAATGAAATATTTTTATACTCAATTTCACTCATTAGTTCACAATTTTTCTCATCCTAACTAGTGTAATATGAATCGTATCATATCCACAGATAATTCAGGAGGAGAATCATCATAATCTATTTCACCCCAGTCAGACATAATTGCCCAAGTTAGCATTAATTTTGAGTTTTCATCTGCAGAGAAGAATGTTGAATAAGGTCTCTGTGTTTTACATGATTGTTTGAACGATGGGCAGTTGTATTCTTTTTAATATCTGTTACTTTCCCATTCCACACACTTTTGAAAATACATTTATTCTCAATTCAACCTACATTTATTTCACAATTAATTAAGTATTGTTTGCAAATATCTTCAATATTCTCATACTCCATACATCCACTCTCCCATTTTAAACCGTGGTGGTGTTTGCTTACCCACCTATTAGTTTTCTTATATTTGGAAGTTAGATATTTCCAGTCGAAAGGTGTTTTGAAGCTGAATACAGTTGTATGTTCTTCCATATAAGTAATAGCGAATTCTTTATCGACACAATTTTCTGGAGTTTCAAATCCTTGTACATTACAACATATGTTGTCGTAACTGTGGTTCGTTGCCTACTGACGCAATCCATTATTCTCAATAGCTTATCTGTTACATTGTAACTCGCTAATCTATCTAGAATTATCAAAGCAAACACTTGTGTATTTTCTGGAATGTGTGTATTTGAAATTATTTTAATTTGTGAATCAATCATGCTATTGGTTATTGTATTGTCTTTCCTAACATCAAACACAAATAATGTTTCTCTACTTTTAAAGGTTTCTAGATCTAGTATTGGTGAGCTCATTTTGTTATAATATGATTCCAGGAATTTTAATACATATCATAGCAAATAGGGAATTCCCCATTATATAAATTTGTATTGAAAACAACATAGGGATAAGCTTGGTTGTTTAGTTATAGTTAAATATATTTCATAATACAACTATCGAATATTGATCAATCAGCATTTAAATTGGTTTGTCGATATTTTTGAAAACATATGACAATAAATTGTGATTTCTCAGACAAAAAACTTTATTTCGCATACCACACTACTTTTTGTGTAGTTGGGAGAGTTAGTAAAGGGCTCCAGAGTCCATGATCTGTATGCAGTGTCTAAATTCTTCCCTTTTTTGTTATATTTTAAAAACGTTACACGATTGTGTGTGTTAATATAATATATGGCATCAGCCATTCGACACTGTTTAATTCAAATGCTACACCTTCATCATTATTAGCTGTATCATATATGGCATTCAAATGTGTGTTAGCAAATAGAATAATTAAATCTTGTTTAGCTTTAAAAATAACATGTTTATAGTCTTCAGCAAAGCCCAAAACCATGCTTAACGGTAAAACAACTTGAAATTTTCTGCCTGGATTTATTTCTAGTGAATAATCGCTAGCATTGCTCCACCCAACCATCATACTTATATAAATATTGTTTACAGTTTGCAAGAGATAGTTTTTTTTTATTGTGGAAGTAATTCCTCCATTTCTTGTCTGATCGATTTCTACTCCATTTAGCAAATATGAAATAATATCGATTAAATGAAGTATTCAGTTGCTTACTTATTTTGAAGTTGCTGGATTGCTTGCATTGACCGTTTCTTTAATTGTTCCTCTTAACCTAAAACTTGATTTCGACATTAGTGTGTAAATATTATGATTTTGTATTGTAATCCTTATTTCTGATAGAAATGTATACAGACCAGCACGGAATAGTTCACACTCATGTATTTCAGTATTTGTGATTGCATCTTCATAACTGAATGGTTGTTCAACAATGAGTATGTGTTCCATTTCAATTAACCATATATCCTAATTATTTTAAAAATAATTTGTTGCCTCCTGTGACTTTACAGGTAACTTATTTTAAGTGAGTGTTTTATGCTTGTGTTTACAACTTTTTATAGTTCCTTTCTTTGAAATACATCCCTAAGTGGGATACTTATTAAAGGTACCGCCTACTTTACATCCGTATTGGGTTTTATATACAATACCCATTTTGATTGCAATGTGCATGGAATACAATAGTTTATATAGCTTTTTTCAAATGTAAACAGATGGTAATTTCTTTGTTTCTAAAATTAATAAGTTTACCATCTTGATCGACAATTATACCAACTATTTCAGCAACATGATTCACTATTACTGGAAGATATATCAATGTATTCGGTTTTTCAATTATTTAATATCCTGGAGCCACCGCACATGTGAATTCATGTAGTGTATTTGTCGGTTTCCCAATCAAATATGAACCGCCTACAATATTAACATTTATATGACATACATTTACCAACAATATATTAACCTGTTTGGATGAATTGTGTAATTCATTAGCCGGATACACTCTCCGTTCATAACCTAATATATTTGAGATTGAATTATCTTACGAGAAATCGATATCAATGTGATTTCCACATGATTGAAAATGCACATCTTTAGGTAATGCTGCTTTAATGAACATTTCCAAGTCATCCAACTCATAAGATCTTATCAGTATCACAATCTTGTAGGTTTTTTCACCACTTTTAACTGTAAATGATTGTTTGAGCATATCAATGTTTGGAATGCTGTGGCAAGTAATGAATTCGATTAGACTTATTTGCCATTCTCCATCTAACTCCAATGCAGGGAAATATACTGCACGCAATTGTGATGAATTACCTCTTAATATGAAAGTTATTGACATATTTATATTATGTTTTATATTGCACTTACTTATATATCCTATTCATAAACAAAAAACATAGACATAAATGTCCACAATTAATTGTATTTGGTAATTGTTCCTTTGGGAAATTGAGCCATAATTGACTGATTTTTAAATAATTAGGTAGTTCAAACTGCAGGATGTAAATCACCAAAATTGCTGTAATACAATGATTGATTTGCATTTTTAATTAATGCTACCCAATGTGTTCCTTTGTTTTGTTTTGAATCCAAATTAACTACCATGCATTCATAGAGATTTGGTTTCTTTGGTAAATCGTCTCTCATATACCACGAAATAGGGAATATCCCGTTTCTTTACAAATACACGAATGTCTTTGTTTGTTAATGAATGTTTTGGAAGACTCTTTAGGACTTTCTGGGTTTTTTTTTCCACATTTGGAGTTTTTGTCCTTGTCCAACTTTGTAGGGTTTCAAATACATTCCTTTACCTTTTGATTTAACTGCTATACTGATAGCCGAAATTCCTACAAGGACTGATCCAATAGCTGTTTATTTCCGAAATAGGAACAGAATGATTCCTCATTTCTTTGTTTTTTGTTTAGTTTTAAGTTTTAAACTTATGACTTTTTTTTACGTTTGTGCGCATTATTTTTGTCAACAACCCAGGCATCTAGCTTTTCACCAGTCAATATAGACGGATTCTTTGTTATATTTGCTGCTTTATTGGCTAGAATTTTATCTGCTGTACGTCTTTCTTTCAAATCGTTTGTTCGATCATTAACTATATTGTGTTCTTTAAAAGCATTATCCAGAGAGTTCATTCCTTGATTGTTCCCTGCCAGATGTTTTACAAGTTTAATACCAGGCCCACAATAATTGTATTTCGGTAAATGCAACTCAAATTGTAATTTATTAATCAATGTATTTTTAACAAGGCATTATTTTTAACTGAATGCAAGCCTATAAATAGACCCACATTTATAGTTTATGTTAGTACATTATGTAATACTGTAAAAATTAATGTTATGAAACAAAATGCACATTTTCCAGTAATTGAAAATACAAAAGAAATCATAAATGAAGAGAAACACGGCATTCCATTATCATCAAATATACGTTTTATAATAAGCGGTCCTTCTTCATGTGGAAAAAACTTATGTTATTATGTCGCTGTTGGCTCATCCAAATAGGCTTAGTATTCAAAATGTATATGTGCTGTCTAAAACAATACAATAAAAATATCAACGGTTAGTGAGTATTTTATCACTAATTGAAAGAAAGTGATATTTCTCTTATACAAATAAAGAATATATCTTGCCTCCAAATGAAGTATTACCCAATTTCGTATTTATTTTTGACGATGTTTGGTGGTAACTGCAGGGTTAAATACAGCAATGTTTTAGTTTTGGTAGACATTCAAAAGTTTATTGTTTTTTTCTATCACAAAGTAAGGCATGTATTTCAAATTATAATTTGGGCTATAATGCAAATATGATAATTGTGTTTAAAATTGATAACCTGGACCTACAACATATTTACAATGATCATGTTTTAGGCGATATGACATTTACAAAATTTAAAGATATGTGTTTTTACTGTTGGAACAACAAATATAGTTTACTGGTAATTATACCAGTGCCTCCCCTATATAAAGGCAGACATAGGTCTGGATTTGACAGTTTTTTAATTCCTGAGCAAGAATAATGAGTATTGCAAAGTTTGGACATAGCGGTATAAAACGCAATCATTACAATTGTTGTTTAACCAAAAATTGCGATGGGAATTGTGATTTAAATGGATATATATTACGTAATGTGGGTATGGCTGTGAAAGATACTGAGGGGGTAAATGAGCGTAACATGGAATACTTTAACACCACCATGCTAAATGTGTTTAAATCGTAATTGAGCGATGTTCAAAAGAAATTAATAAAGTTAGGTAACGGGAATGATAATGTTTATAAAAACATGAGTGTAATTGCAAACGTTTAAACCAATATTAGTAATTATTTGCATATTAATGAACTTAGAATAAAAGAATGTTTAAATGAATTTAGTAAGGACATTAATGATATGAGAAACATAATTTTTACAATACAACTTGCAAAAATGCAAGATAATCTAAGACTTCTAATTAATGAAGTGGTAAGCACTAGTATTACAAAACAACTTGAAACAGAAATGAAAGAAATATCGAAATATATGTGATGAATTGATTAATATAAAATATGGTTTAGTTATGCAAACAGATCTGAGAAAACTATATAATGATATACATAACATTATATCTTCTGTGAAGGAGAAATATTTACAAGCCAAATGAGCCAGTATCGAACAGGATGTTTTAAAAGAAAAAATATTTAAACCTGTTACAAGTTGAATGGAGGTATTACATCCTGTGTTGAATAGAACCAATGAAATCTCTTTGGAAATTAAATCGGTAGAAGAAGAACATTTAAAGAAAGAGAAAAAGCAACCCCTCTCTCATTTAACATGTTGTTATTTAGCTTTAAAGCATACCTCACCTATGCATGCTACGACATTTGGTGTATATCGAAAAGGAAAACATGGTTTCTTGGAGATTCGGTACTTACATTTTGTCTGACAATAGAATTAAAATAGGTGATTACATAACTGAAGCGAGTCAAGGTTTGTTTGAATTATTATTTGAAAAACATTCCAAATGGATATTCCGACACTGATTTGGAGAAATATAAAAAACTTCTTTGTTGTACGAATGTGAATAATCATTTGGGAGATGAAAATCATTCGAAACTACATTTAATAGGAGATATTATAGGCTGTGGAAAATGTAAAGCTGAAATTGGCGACTGGTTTTCTCCTGTATATTGGAACAATCCTAATGAATTTGTCGATAGATTAAAACTTCTCATCGCTTTGAGAGAATCTGTTAATAATTCACATATGAACGAAATTATTTCTATTATTGAAGAGCTGAAAGAAGATGGTTATATTACCAATGAAGTTTATTATTATTGCTCAAGAATTTCATGCTCCCAAGCAAATATATATCCTGGCAGATGAGTTATTACTAAGGGGATAAATGAACTTTATCAAGCCAATTTGTGTGAAATGACATTGCTTTCCAAATACAGTAAGGGATACCAATATATTTTAACCATAATAGATGTTTATTCTAAATGTGGTTGGGCTATACCTTTGAAAAACAAAACTGGGAAACATGTTAGCAATGCAATGAAGATTGCTTTGAAGAGAGAGCCCAAATTCGCTCCAAACCGACAAAGGAACCGATTTTTTTCTACAGCATTTTAATAATATTAAAATAATCGACAAGAGAAAACAAAAGTTCCAAGTTGGCGAATATATACGTATCTCGAAACACAAAGGTATCCTTGTGAAAAAAATTACAGTTAATAGTTCTTATGAAATATTTCAAATTATTTCAATTAGACAAATATATCCCAGAGTATTACCTAGAAAACTATCATGGCAAATTTTATGAACATGAACTGAAAACAGTTCTCCAAATGAATATTTGATTTATAAAATAATTTAAATGAAAAAAGATATGTCCTTGGTTCAATGAAGGGGTTTCTCATAAGCCACGATTCGTGGGTTAAGAATAAAGATCTTGAAATATCGTAATACAATGTTTGTAAAATTATGATACCAAATAAAAATACTTTAAATAATATTTGATGTGTTATTTTATTTTATAAACCTATCGATATCAATATTTTTAGAATGTGAAATCAATCTGCTTGTTTGTTGGAATATCTTTCATTGGATTAGCATTTAAGCGATAATCCATTCCAGTTAATTCATGTTATTATTATCATTCTTGGAAAATTATTTAAGTTAAAAACATTTATAGTCGAATTGTTCATTTTCATGGAGATGAATAGTTATTTATTTCTTCATTTATATTTTTACCTGAAAAAATTCTTTTTAGGGGAAACCTCAAAGTTTTGCAAACAATGTGTATGACAAAGAAAGGGCTTACTGATCCTGTGTTAACAATTGGAATCAAAAATTGAAGACAGAAAGGAGGACGAGTGAGATAAGAGAAAACATAATTAGGTGTTCATTCTGTGTTCCTAAGAAGAATTTCATTTAGTTTCCCTTAAACATTCGGAATGGGTTAGAACATCCTATATGCAGGATTGGCTTTCAATGTTATTATTAGCGAATTTAATGCTACGAAGGAAATGAAAGTTTAACACTGGAAGAAATTAAATAGCTTTTCTAAAAATTTCATCAAAGATTGATAAAAAGTATTCACTATGCGATTCAAGAGTTGATAGGTTTCGATAGAACAGGCGATAAAAATAATTCCACATTAGCTAAAATTATTCGGAATCGACGAATTGCAATTCTGTAAAGACATTTACATATCTATGGATATTACTTTTTCTTAATATAGCTTTTAAAGCGAGGGAATACATTTTAAAAGTAGGACTTTAGTAGCAAGATTTTATTTTGCTGAAAGCAAGTCAGTGTTTTATGGATGGAGAAAAAATTTTCTCGATGGGTCAGTGTCCATGTGAAAGTGAAAGTTTGGTATGACGACAAGGGAGGGGAAGTAAGCAGACCAGCCCACTTCACACTTGTGGGTAGAAGATAGTTATCGCAGACCGGTTAACACTTTCAGGTGAGTTCAAAATTTGCTGGCCTGAGGGGGTGTTTGGGAGGTGTAGAGTCTCCGACATGATGCCCAAAGACGTGTTCTAAGGTGGAGAGGGAGGGGACCTTGCCAATGTAGGTAGTACTCCAGCTTAATGAAAACATGTTCTGGACTATGGTGTTGGATGGCTGTAGGGGGGGTGCAATTCCGAAGACACTCACTGATCTAGGGAGGGGATTGGGAGGTGTAGGTAGGAGCTTCGTTACCACTTCTCGCTGGCTGGCACCATCTTTGGTTTGACAACAAGCCTCGCCCTGGATACATCGCTATCTCCTCTGAAGCACTTCTTCCGATATCACCGGTCGTGGCAATGTTTGGTGGAGACTTGGCTTATGACCGAGGGTAGCCAATTTGTGAACCTGAGCAGCTGATTTCAACTCTCTTTAAGCGTTATTATATGCTCTGGGTTCAGATCTCTCTCGACATATCTGTTCACTGTCTTCGTACCAATATTTTTCGAAATATTTTTCAGTATTTTTTGTAAGAATTAATTTATCAGGAAAACATATTTGTGTGTTAAGACCGGATCGATACACTGTGTTTGTGTTAAGTAATTTAATATTGTTTTTCTTTGAGGAAGTTTATATACTGAAAACGTGATTAAATTTTCTCATTGTGTAATTACAATTTCCGTTTCTAAGTTAATCTTCGTCATAATTTTACAGTCGGCTTCGACATGAGCCGAACCTCGTGCTAATATTCTATGGAAATTAAAAGTGATTTCTTCTTCTTCTTATGATAGGAACATTTACTCACAGTGGTAAACCAGTTATCTGGATACGTCGTTAAATAATGGGAGTGAATTATTTGTTTTAATTCAAGTAGTGTAATTCATATATGTGCATCATAATATGTGCATCATAAATATGATTTTTATCCAGTCAGGTAGTTGTGTGTTCAACACTCTTTTCGTTTAATTACTATTTCATACACATTTTTAAAATTTTTGCTTCATTTATGTGTCTTTCCCATAATTTCAACTCAGTTGCTTGCGAGACACCGACCGTACTCCATGTCTATAGTCAGGCTCTCGACACACAGATTATAATTCGACACAAGTCCTACACTCAATGCAGACTCCACAACGAATGGACATGTTTTAAAATTATCTAAGGTACATGCTCAAATGATAGGGAGACGTACATGTATAGTACGCTATTGTGCCTGGTTAAAATTTAATTCTTATAATTAAAAATGCGAGTTTGGAAATCTTGAATTGTCAATGTTAAGTTGTCTGCTGTAGTGTATTCAAATCAGTTCTTAGTAAGTTTGCGTATTCAGAATGTGTGCTTTATTCCATCTTTAAGTTATTAGAATGGGTGGTAAACGAGATTTCTAGGGAAATATTAATTCGTTAACATATTTTTTTTTCCATTAACATAGTTGTGTGATTAACTCGGCCACAAGCTCCATGCCTATAAGCAATTCCTTGACTAACCTCACAGCTGGACAGACGTGTTTTGGGAGAGGTGCTTGTTCGATTTCATTAATTTAATTCAAGCAGTGTAATTTTTATATTAGTACATGCATGCATTGTAAACATATTCTATATCCATTTATCACATACTTGTGTTCGTTCGCCATTTAATTAAGAAATCTTGAAACTCATATTTAATCAGATGGGGTAGATTTCATTTCCCAGTAATACATGCTATAAGTAATTCATTCTGCGATCTCCCCAACCCAACGGACGAATATTAAAATAATTTTATTTCTTTACATAGCTGGGCTATGTCATTCGTTTTTTCCTGTGCGAAGTTCCATAACATCTCTCATGTGTTAACTATACATCATGTTCTCTTTCTGTTTAGTTACTATAACAAAAAAATCGCCTGTCCCCCACTGATGTCTGCGAGCAATATCACTCCCAACCTAAAAATACTTATGCCACTCTTGCGCAAAACTCAACACAATTATACCCTTTCCCCAGCACATCACACCTCAGTACCACACCAAAGCTCAAGAGGGCGAACATCGCTTCCCTATATACACCCCTTCCCCAACACACCACACCTCAGTACAACGCCAGAGCTCCAAGGGCGAGGACGTACCAGAGCTTCTCCCCAACCTAAAAAAAAAGGAAAAAAGAAAGTACACCTAAATATACACACAAAAAAATTTCCATTTAAGAAATGTGATCAAACAATCAGATCAAATCGGATTAGGATTAAGGATTAACGAAATATTTTCATCGGATTAAAACCGGATTTAAATTTTTTTATCATATTAAGATTGGATTAATCCAATTAATTCAATCAATCAAATCGATAATCCGGTTAACCAAACGTGAGATGAAACCGGCACGCCCCTACAACTAGTGTTTGGAAAGAAAGGGGGAGCCAAGGCAAACGGAGACCATTACCCTCAATTCTAATTCTACAATATCTATTAAATCTCCTATAGGCATATTTGGATGTGTATGGTTATTGTAGCCTGACCTGATACTATTCCGGTGTAATGATTTGTTGCCAGTCGAATAATGTGTGATTATGGTGTAATATTAGATGGGTACGCAATTAATTATTTATGAGTTGAGTACAGGAATTTTTTCGAACGTTACATAAACATTGATTCCGACACAGCGTAGGTAAGTGTACAGATGCGAAGTGGCGTGCCGGTTCCTTTGATATGGGCGTATTAATTCCCGGGTTGGCTGCGCGGAGCTCTGGGATCGTCTGACTGACCACTCTGCGTGCAGCTAAGACCTCTAGTAGTAGAGCGGCCTGCTGGCAGGGAGGCGCTGATTGGTGGAAGAAAGGCTCTGCCGGCCTGTTACGTTGGCGTGTGTGGTTCGAGGTCGCGCGGATGTTTCACTTCTGCGATATCACGACGTTATGAAAGTACACTATCTACCAAAAATTAATTGGGCAACTGTCCACAATGTCTGCTCGGTGGTAGTCACTCCGTTAGAATCTCGTAGGGCCACCTATTGCGGCTATAAGAGCAGCCACCCTGTCTGGCATGCTCTACAAGTATTTGTAGGACATTCACGGGGATTCGTCGCAATTCCTCTTGCAACCATTCCATGTGTTGAGCAATGGATTTTGGCCGCGCCTGATGAGCCCTCAGCCGGCGATCCAATTCATCCCAAAGATCTTCTATAGGGTTGAGGTCGGGGCTCTGGGTGGGCCAGTCCAATCGGCGAACATTGTTGTCGGCGTACCACTGCATAGTAACCCTTGAAACATGGCACCTGGCATTGTAATCCTGGAAGTAACACGGGTCCATTCCGTAAAAACGTCACAATGTTGGGAGCATTTTCACTATCCAGAATGTTACACTAGGCCGCTGTGTTCATGTTACCACGGACAAACACCAGCGATCCTACGTCGAAGGCCGTGAAACACAAGTGAACTGACGTACTGAATTACCTATCTTCATGGGTGCCCAATTACTTTTTGGTAGATAGTGTATTACAAATTCGTGCTAGGCATTGTTACCCATATGTAAATACTAATGAAATAATTATATTTTATTAATACAAAAAATCACTATGAATAATTTAAAACAATGTGTTACTGTATCACATTACACGCGCAGAGCTTCATTAAACTTGAGACCCATGGATAACTTGGCGCAGGTCCGGATACTGAAAAATTATCTCTTTAAATAGGCACTCGTTCACGCTTATAAGTGTCATCTCAAAATATGTAGGAAACAAATTCTCCTCTTCTCAAGAGGTGATGAATAAAAGTTATGAAATCAATGCATCCAGCCATTTAAATTTATATTTATAGTGCAAAATTAAGAATTTTTAATGTTTTGAACGGTGGCTAACTTCCATGGTTTCCTTCTGGCTCTCTGAAAGATGGTAGAAGGGAGCAAGGTGACCCCGGACCCCGTGGAGAGGGGAACAACGAAAGACTCCGTAGTCGTTGCTTAAGTGATAGAAGTCTACCCCGTCACTTTGAACGAATTCGCAGAATTCTCAGGTGGGCTAGTTATGGCTGGTGGCTACAGCAACCTTGTAGGGTCAGTCGCGTGCTAGCCTCTGCCACCACTGTCTCTTTCACCGACGCGATGGTGCGAGGGACTACCGCAAGAAGATCCGAGCGCTCTCTGGTCGGACATGGAATCGAACCTGGGTCCTCTTATTTCACCACTGCGCCACATCGCTCCATGTGTGATGAAAAGTAAAACATCCTAAACATATTGAAACCGCAAACTTTTCTTCGCTCAGGTGGACTTCATGAAAACTGTGCAGTCAACTACATGATATTTCAATATATTCTTCGAAAATATGGTAAGATTTATTATTTCCTAATTGATGCATTTTTGAAGAAAAGGATCATGTTTTAGTATATTTTTCAATGCCACGATGATACGCTAGAAGTTTACCAAAAATCAACAACTCTAAGAGAGGTGGCTGAGCGGTTAGACTGCTCGCCTCCCACCAAGGTGAACCGGGTTCAATCCCCGGCAGACTCACTCCGGATTTTTGCAAGTAGGAATTATGCGATACGATGCCGCTGGTCCGCGGGTTTTCTCGGTGATCTCCGTTTCCCCTGCCCTTTCATTCCGGCGCTGCTCCATACTCATCTCACTTCACCCTCAACGACTCTCAAGACCTCGATGTTAAGAACCACCCAAATCTCTTCACTCACTCACTCTAAGAGAGGTCGTTCTGTTCGATACAGTTTAAGAAACGTGTTTTCCATTTGTACTTCCATATTTCGTGCAAAAATTGCGTATATGGCAGAGTCAAAAACGTATTTATTCGTGTGGAAATAAACGGTAAAAAATGTATTTATGTAGCGCAATATTTCCAAAAGGAAATGAACGGCTTTAAATTTTTGAAGACAAATTTTTCATGAATTTGGTTTTGAAGTCGTGATTTCTGAGGGGGAATGCCCCAGTCTCTCTTCCTCCTTCCCGTAAACCCGCACTGGGTGCGCTGCGCAAGTTAGACATCAACAAATTACATAATATGTGCTCGCCTGCCGCTCTCTTATCGTTACTATCCACAATTTTCTGTGAGAAGACATTTCATTACGTGTCTGAGCTAATCAAAGTTAAGTTACTCCTATACTGAACGCTCCTGATTCTCGGCAGAAAGCTAAGATACGTAACAATAAAAATAATGTATCGACGACAGTGGGAATGAGCTAAAGTATCTTGGAACATATCTTCTCGTGGAACATTTTTCGTGAAGGACAAGTGACCCTACCTATGGCCAGACACACCGACTAGCGAATGACTGAAACTTCACGAGTCCTGGCGTGCAGCGATAGATATTTATCTCACGGTACAAGTCAAGCCATTAGTGGATAGCAGCTGACAGCATAGATATGAAGCAGATTTGTATATCATGAACTGCGAACACTCAAGCCAGAGAAAAGTAACCTTACTGCACAGCAGTTATGGCGGAACGTGTTCTGTACGTAAGGTTTGCCTTTAATTTCTCAAATTACAGAGAAACAACTATTCCAGACATGTGGAACGGCGAAGTTACATGTCATAACATGTACGAAGAAACAATTATGGAGTTTGTTTGAATGTAGGCCTATTTCGTGAAAACGACTGAAAACTAACGGAAATCAAGATGGATTATCGAATCCAAGATCCTCCTAAAGCAGGTGTAGTGTGGCAGCACCGCGGCCGCTCGGGCACGTCACGTAGCCGGTCAGCGCTTTAAGTTTCAACACGACAGTATACTCATCAGCAAGCATGGAATAGCCAGTCAAACCAAACGCCCGTTTGACTTAATTTCACACAGTTAATAATCGACCAAAATCGCTTAGATCGAAGAAACGGACGCACCTCTTTGGCGCGGCTACGTAATGATTATCTTATGGTTACCTTGGCTGTACAGATAATTCACATGAGGCGTGTTTTGTATGCTTTGTCGACGCAGGTTAGGCATCTCCCCCCCGCAGGCGAGGTCACTTATGTAATAAATTCAAACCATGAGATTTCAGGGTTGAATACCAAATCAGTTACATATGTATCTGCTAATTTTGGTTGCAAACGTACGTTTATTTAAGCATGGAAGCCATCCCTATAAGATCATGCTAGCCCAAATGCAAATTCACGCTGAATTTAATGAAAGGGCTCGCTGCATCAAACTAAATTGTTTTTATATCCATGCATAAATCGAGCAGTAGTGTATTCACAATGAATTAAAAGCGATTTAAAGTTAAATTTTCCATACAACAACTTGACCCAATTTTTTCACAACGTAATGTAGTGTCAGCCATTCAGAGTAAAGCGAACGATTCTTTTCTTTTGTATTATGTATTCATTTTTAATTCTAACTATTTGCAGATGGACTGCATTTCCTATTACGCCAAGATTTCAACTGACTTTGAACTTGTAGTTTAATTTGGGCATATTTAAAATAATTAACAAATTACCGACATGAAAAACTCCGAAATAAAAATATGTGTGTGCAACGTGGCGTCAATTTAATTGAGAGAAGAAAAGCGACATATACTGTAGACGCACACGTTTCAAATATTAGAACTGCAACTATAAACATGTATGCATTAGCATTATTTATATTCCATATACCTACAGCATAATACTTATAGACGAAACTTTCTCAACGTCAGCATGATCATTGATTTTATAACTATTTTATAAAAACGTCTGATGCAGAAGAGTCAATACAAGATTAACATGCCGAGGACTAAGAATAAGCTTTCAAAAATTTGTTAGAAAATATGAATAATTTTTTCTCAGCAATGATAAGAATAATCTGCGTTGCTAGTCAAAAATATTTGACCCTGCAAGAATTTATACATTTATAATTTTTTGATCGCCTGTCAAGTATTCAAAATTCAAGCACAATGTCACCTTTACCATATTACTTTTCTTCTAGTAACTTAATGTTTTTTTGGAACCACGCCTTAGTATAGCAACTGAATGCGAGCAAGCCAAACCGGATGTAGCTCACTCGACCCGCGATCAATACGAGCCAGGTTCGAGTCCAGGTCCAGCCATTCTAATTTCAGTTTTCCCATGATTTTATAAAAAAAAAAGCTCCAGTTAAATGCTGGAATGGTGTCCCATTACATATCATGGTCGAGGAGAGAGTTCTGTCTGCAACTACCCTACTGCTGACAAAACGTTAAAACACACACTATAAATGAACAAAAATAAATAAGTATACATTTAAAATTAATAAACAATGCCAAATTTAAACAGTTTATGTTTTTTACAGCAATCACAGACTCAACTACTCGAAATCAAGTCACTTAATGACGAAACACTACCCCACGCAGAACTTTAATATTATTTATTTATATTTTTTTCGTTTATGTGACGCGGTAACTATAACTTTTGAATGTGTCATATAATTATTCAAAAGTTTTCAAACAGTCATGTATGCTTTCTTTCAAAGACATTACACGAATTTTTCACAAACTGAACAGTCTTTGGACGAAATACGAAATCATGTGTATGCTTTCTGTCCTTTTTTCTTCGCGTTATTATTAAAAAGGAACATGCTTTTGTAATGGGTTAGCAAATTGTTTCTGGTTAACATGCAAATTTTACAACTGCGTTAAAAAATTAATCAACACAAGGAGCTCTATGTATTTTTTCGGTAAAGCTCTCTCAAATGTATTTCTCTATAGGATACGTCATATTATTTACGTTTAAAAATCCAGTGAAAGGCAGAAGTCTGATTCTGTAATGGTATTAAAGTCAACCACATAACCGTTTCATCCCCACAGGCTAAGGTACTTTTACCAGAACTTGGTATTAAGCAAAATACGTAAGATCATTTAGAGCCATCTCAGGTTACTGCATTCATGTGGCATATGGCCAAACGTATATTATTATTGCTTAATGTCTTTATGATTCCTGTGCCTAACAAGGAGAGAAAGTCTTCTGAACTTTCGTTATTGCAGCTCATGTCACCAGGAATTCACTTCGTGTGTGACATGTTTAGCCAACGTTTTTTATACTTCAGAACTTGCTTAATTTGGGTGTTTTTAATACTGTGATTAAATTGGTGTTATTGTATTGATTGGAATTTTTGTCGTGATGCTTATAGCTAATTCACACCTACGAATTTCTTCATTTAAAACTATTGTTTTGCTTGATTACATCCGAAAATTGATTTTCTACAGCTCTGTCGCGAAGTAAGTTTTGTCGTATCACAGATATTTGATAATTTTCTTGCTTGGTTACAGGAATTAAAAATAACTATTTTACTACACAAAAGTTAATTTATGTAATGCATTTTTTTTTAGATTAAGTACGACCACCGTTTCTAACATATTTCACGAAATTGTTCAGGAGAACATAATTTCATTGGAGCAGACCTTTGTGATGTAGCTGCCTGTGTGACGAACTAAAGTAAAATTAAGTATTTTACTTCACACGAAAGTGTACAGAGCCAATTAACAACGACGAGTCCTCGTGGTTACAGGTATCTCCTACACCTTTGCTTTGTGGAATCGGCATACTAGGAATAGAGCTCAAATTGTCGTCAGTCGGGTGTGAAACACTCTGGATTCCATTTGTACTGGGGAGAGGTCACGGTGGCTGAGTGGTCAGCCTGCTCGCCTCCCACCGGCCAGGTCACCCCGAATTTTGACATGTGGGAATCGTGCCGGACGATGCCGTTGGTCGGCTGGTCTTCTCGGGGATCTCCCGTTTCCCCCTCCCCCTCATTCCGGCGCTGCTCCATACCTCAATCACCCTCATCGGCTATCAAGACCCTGATGTTACGAGCCGTCCAAATCTCGTCACTCACTCGATTTCTGGGCAAGGCTACAGCAAGTGTCTTGTTTTTGTCAAATAAATTACACAAGTGATAATGCACGTAGTAAATATCACCCAATTCAAACGGGTTTTACAACCTGAACTTGCCATTATAGAGGACACTCTGATCGTTAGTAGAACAGCAGGTTCCTTTGCGTGTGTATCACAGAGTATGACTACAATACCACTCACTTGGGGGCGTGACGTGTCAGCGTTATATCGGTGGCGGAGAAGGTGTGAGACCCACAGCCGCCTCCAGCGCCACCTCGCTGCACTGATGTGCGCTTGCGGGTCTATTACGACCGTGAGGCAAGGAAACCCAAAGCAGTCTTGCGTTCGACCACGACGCAAAACAGTATTTTGCGTTAGCTCTGATTACGGCCGCTCAGTTTGCGAACGCAAAGTCTGCGTCGACGATAAAAACGGTGGCAAACTTAACCGCGCAAACCACTTTGCGTCTCGCTCAGCAAGAGTCAAATGGCGGACAGTTTTCATGAGTGGCCGTAACTTCGCGGAAAAAAAAGAAGAAAAAAACTGATGTAATTAAATAATGGAGCTTAGAAACAGAGTGTTCCGTAAGTTAAAGTATTAATTTTCATTTCCAAAGTAGTTTAAGGTTACAGAAGAAAGTGATCATATTGGTTTTCAAAACACTCTAAATCTAAATCATTGAGAATTTTCCTATTTCAGTCAAGCGTATCTGAGTGATTCAACAGTCAATTCAGTGAATGTCAGATTTCTTTAACTTATTGACTCAGTGACATATTCCACTGATTCATCAGTCATTCTTTTCACAGTTTACTCGGTGATTTATTTTTTACTGATGGGTCAGTTAAACAGCGTGTAGAAATGACCGTCAAACAACGCGTGACAAGTGAAAAACAACGAATAAACTAATAAAACCAATACAAAATACTTTCTAAAATGTGTTTCGTCTTTGAAAACGCCATTTTATGAGATAATATGAACACCCAGCCTTTCATTCCGTTTTTACGTATTTCGTTTCATTTTCATGTAATCATCACAGCGCTCTGTTTGAAGGTTTAAACTGCATACCACGTGATGAAGAGAGTGCACTCATATATACAATTCATTTTAACAATCCTAATGGAACTAATTAAACCAAATCGAGATGTAAGAGCATACAATTTAAATCTTGACGAGTTCGCGTCGAAACTATAAGACATATACTTTCCGGTCGTTATTTCCAACTTGGCTGGGTGACACTGATAGTAAGATAATGGCTTAAAGACGAATGGCGTGTGTGTTCAATCCCGGTCGCCTCCGGAAATCTTTTTGCTTTATTAAATTATGGCAAATTGCGCCATATAAATAGTAAACTAACGTAAATATGTCTATTTCACGTAATTATTCGGCTACATTCAATAAAACCAATATTTAATTTGTCACTAGTCAACCGTCACTAATTCAACCAGTGAAATAATTTCACGTCACTAATTCAATCAGTGAAATTTTTTCACTGAAGCAATCAGTGGTTTTCCACTGATTCTAAGTGGAGCCATTTTCACTATTCGAGTAGTGGAACTTCACTGCGAATCCGTTGTTTTCCCACTGATTCGAATTTTGAGTGACTGAGTAGGTATATTTTGAAACCGCTGTGTCGCGCAGTTGTGTAGAGCATACTTAAATTATTGTGAGTGATGTGATTGTTAAGTGCACTGTAGTGTAGTGGGCAGGGTCGTGGCTTGAGCAGTAAAGGTAGAATGTTCGTGAGTTAAAATACGGTAAGGTCTTTTTTTAACTTATGATCGATTTTCAAAGTTTCGACTATCTAGTTCTTTTAAAAGTTTTCTCGCCTTGCGCACAAATTATGAGTCTTTTTAAATATCTGAAATGTTTGTCCACGTAAGCCTACGGCTTTATTTACAACATACTACGTGCTTGTTAAAAATGCAACGAACATATTTTCAGTTTTTTTTTTAATTATAGGCCTGTATTACGAGTTACAAATTACAAGAACTAAATTAAATATGGTTCATAGTTCAGAGTATTTATTATGAATTAACACTCTAAAAAGAGAATATTCTGTTCGTTAGGTTGCATTATTTGAGTGAAATTCGCGCTTCCAAAAGTTTTATTGTCATCTTTTTTAGAAACTCCTGCTTATGACGTGAAATCTTATAAATTGACAAAGAATGTTAGCGTTTGAGCTATGATCATCACTAAGAACGAAAAAAAAAACGCACGTAAAGAGTTTACGCAAAATTTGAAATATCACAGTTCACTACTTCGAGCTAGATGGCCACGTTTCAATAATTTGCTCCATGTTTGTAATGTGTGTATTTTTATACTTATTTTATTCTTTGCGCACATGTTGTTCATTTAACTGACCTCAAAATTGGCTGAAATATGCCTCGATTTTATTTAAAAGAGATATTTTTCAATGTAAGTATTACCAACTGTTGTTGCAAAGTGTGTGTTGATGCAAAGTGTTTGCTTTGAAGCAAAATGTAGCGGTCGTCGCAGGGAGGAGTTGTCATAATCGCTAAAACGCTTTCTGAAACACGGTACAACGCAAGAGTTGCCTTTGGAAGCGAACTGGCGTTCGTGGGTCACAATGGGCCTACCGGAAGGAAGAATTGTTCGGGTCGCCCAGACTGGCAGAACACTGCACGTGCAATCAGAGCCACTGTGGCCCCCATGTCTCTGCACGGACAATAAACAACCGATTGTTCGAGGTATATTTACGTTCCCGTGTTCCATTGGCACGTTTACCCCTGACACCTGCTCCTCGTCCTGAACGTCTCCGGTGGTGTGGAAAGAGTGTACGTCGGAGCGGCGAATGGAGGGCAGTGGCGTTCAGTGATGGTGAAAGTCGTTTCTGCCTTGGCTAAATTATAATGGCTGTGTAACGTCCAGCTGAGCGCAACAATCCTTCATGTATTCGCACTCGACATACCGGACCCACATCTGCCACTATGATATTGTGGAAGGGAGGGAGGATAAACTGCATATTCCGATCGCATTTGGTATTCATTCAGGGGAGAATTACGAGTCCTGATGTAGCTAGGGTGATCCAGCGTGTTCTAAACAGTGTACACATGCTACAGGCACTTTGGGAGCCCTGCTTGAGATCTACTTGTATGCACGCTGTGTATTCTTCCATCTTATGTAAAATTACCGTTGCATTGGACCTTATCACTTTATTCATGCGTCGGTCAAGTGAAACTGAAAATTTTTTTCGAAAGTAAAATTTAAAAAATGTGCTAATTTTTTCACTTCGATGCATTAGATAAAACAAAAGGAAAAAGAAACAATTTAAATAATTATTAATGGTTACCTAACGCTTTCTATTCGCCGTTAAGATATGGAACCACTTTTTCTCCATCGTTACCAACTTTACTGGACGCATGTCACTCAGTTGCAGTTCGGGGCAGTGACTTTTTTCTGAGGTTGATTTCAAAAGTGCTTACTTTATCGTGTACAGCCTTTACACTGCTATATCTCCAGACCTCAGCCCCATCGAGTATGTAGAAGACATAAAGGACGGCAGCCACGGCAACGACCATCGCCAAATTACGCCAAGAAGTACAGTGAGCGTGGGATACCGTACCCCAGAAAATTTCTCAGCATTTGTACGACGGGGTACATGTCATAATTGCTGCAAGTGTGGTCGTTCGGAGTGGTTACAGTCGTTATTAAGGTGCCTGTTTTATATGTCGCAGTTAATATCCTGGATGTCCTACGGATTTTATCTTTGGATAATTTGTACTAACTACCTCCTTCTGCACATGGGCCAACTTTGGGGCAGGTAAATGTATTTCTAGGGGGGTTTTTATGAAATGCTTTTCCAGTAATGTGTTTTCATTTACCGGTTTACCGTAAGAAATAAATATGTTGTTAGGAACGAAAGTTTATTACTCATGCTACTGAAGGGCATCGCTGAAATTCGTTTATCTTTTTAATTAGGGAATAGAAAATTTTACGAATTCATTTCAGGACAATCTAGTCTTTGAACACACGTACATTTTTGTTGTGTTTGCAATTGGATCAGAGTTTATGAGACATGCTTAGGTGAACTCTGAACCAATATAATAAACCTGCAAGGAAACAAGAACAGAATACCGTACCACCTGAGGTAGAACTGGCTACATACTGGGGCAGCACCCAGTGAACACAAAGCTGAGGCTGCTCGAACATACAAAGGATTGCGGAATCTAGCACACATGTCGTATAATACGCAACATTTTCCTGTCCCTATTTATAATCTAACTTGCGCCTCTATACCGCCAGCATTTCGCGCCAACGTCGGGTCAACACACGAAGAATTTGTGTCCCAGACAACATGCGGTTGTTGCACTAGATGGCTGGGAGTAGAATGACGTAGGATGTACACTGATGCACTGTCAGCATATATTGCGCATTGTGGAGATAACGGAATTCGGCCATGAATTTCTGAGGTTGTGAAACTTACTCTGAGGTTTGCTCATACACATCACCTAGTGAAGATGACACTATCTTACTGAAACTAGAGGGGCAACATTGCTGCATCGAGACATGCCGAAGAAGGGATTCGCCTCTGCAGAACCACGCCTACTGAAGAGTAATGGTAGCTTCTTGTGCCTGTGAATTGACATGGGTCACGTAGAAAGTGTGCTCACACGAGACAACTGCATGTTTAGTGACAGGAGTTTCGAGTGAGGAGTCATGCGTGCATGGAGATGCACCTCTTCGACATAGTTATGCAACCGGCGGGTTAGTCGTGGCCTTTGAAGAGCATCTAAACGACGTGACGCAAATCGCAGCGAAAGTAGTAAATACCAACCGCCATGCGATGACGATACTCACATATACGACATGGCTGACCATCGTGACCCTTAGTAGGTTGATTATAGGGTTGTTTGCCATCGCCTTCCGCAGTGGGGGACAAGATAACACAAAAACCTCCCAAGAATCGAACCAAGGACCTTTCTTTGTAGTAAAAAGGTCGCACAATCGGACGCACTTTGCAACTGGCATTCACTACGCCACTCTACACTTCGATGCTTGGCCACATTTACATCATCATACGAGAATATAACTGAGAAAGCAGACCCATTCAAATTTAACACAATGCAATGTATTTCTGTATTTGACTCACGACTATTTGATAACTTTTGAAAATCAGCTCAGTCACTTCTTTATCTCAAGGGCTTATCTTATTGCCTTCCATTCGAAGGTCAAGTGAACTTGAGAGACTTATGTAGTTAGCCTATTTGTCCGAACACTAAAATATTAATAACTAACTGAGGTCGATGAAGATTTATAGTCACTGGAGACAAACTAGACTTGACTAGACTATTGCCTGCCACAGCTGAAAGATAATTAGCTTTCAGGGGTTTCTGTGTTGTCGCTTATAATGACCAACAATTCACTGGTTACATTTCTGGCAGGCTGTCAGCCAATGCAATGCCCAGTAGATAAAATCCCGTCAGCTGATCTTTCTTGTGTTAGCCTGAGTAATTTACACTTACGAGTGTTACATACGTATCGTTTCGTTGCAACAAATTTAGAAAAAACTGTTTCCAATCTACACTCTAAATCTGAATCTGTGAATTTTTCACTGTTTAAATCATTTAACAGCGCCTGACTTATTCAACAGTCTTTTTAACGGACTTGTGAATGAAATAATGCCAGTTTTCCTCCAATTATTGATTCAGTGATATTTTCTACTCATTCATCAACCATTTTATTCGCTGTTTTTCAGTAATTTGTCTTTTGACTAATGAGCCAGTTAAACAAAGGGTTAAAAATGAAATAACAACACATAAAGTAATGAAGCCAATAAAAAAATATTATTTTAAATATGAATTTTGTGTTTTATAATACATTTTACTAGGCGACATGAAAATTCAGTCTTTTACGTTTTTACTTCTTTCATTTCGTTTTCACGTATTCACCATAGTGCTCGGTTTGAAAATTTAAAATGCAGTAAATGTGGCGAAGCGAGTGCATTCATAGGTACTATTAAAACTCCTAATGTTACCAATTAATAACAAAACGAAAAAAGCATATAATTTAAAACTACATATTATTGATAAGACGAATAATTCGTATATTTTTCTCTTTGAGGTTAAAGTTAGTTTGGTACCTTGATTGGTTAGGTAGCGGTCTAGAAACGGCGTTATGTCGATTAAAATCCTGGACACTCCGAATATTTTTCACTTTTTTTTTAACTGCGCCAAATTCCATAATATTTACAGTGGCTATCAGAGATACGTTTATTTCTCGTAATGGTTATTTAGGTAATAATTAAGTAAATGAACTAAAAGTAATATTTAATTCGGTGCACGCAGTTGGCTGTAATTAATTCGATCAGCGAAATTGTTTCGAAACAATCAGTAGTTTTCCACCGATTCTACGTGGAGCCTTTTCCACTGATTCGAATAACTGAATTTACTCGCGAATTAAGAGAGTAGTAGTACTTCACCGATGTATTAAAATAATTCGGAACTTGTGATATTACGGCAATTTATATATAAATATGTTGCCTTCAGGCAACTTCATGAGATGTTGGCAGCATCCAGAGAGTGCAAAGTCCTACTTCGTCGCCAAACAACATATTAGTGAACATCAATTTGAACGCTAGACATTTTCAGAGTTATAAACAGGGCTATGCTGAAATCGGGGTCAAAAGACTGTCAGCAGACAAATCATCTACAGTTATTACTTTGGGAGCATCTTGAAAATCGAGAATTTTGAATAATCCTATACGAAAATATCAGAAAATACTAAAGATGAAACAACACATTTCTAGAAAGTAATTTTTTTATCTTCAGTGAAGATGGGCAATCTATAGAGGCTTAGAAACGTCGGGAATGATTTGGCATCAAGCTAGCCTCCGCAATCCTTTGTGTAAGTGAGCCTCAATACGTTATTCATTGGCTGTTGCTCCAGTTTAACCTCAGACCAAGGATTCTGTAATTACTTTCCAAGGATACTCGTTATTGGTTGATAGTTATGTGGGGTGTGCCTACGAAACTGTGACCCAATCAAAGCAGAAGCTCGAATGTACATGCAGTTGAGTCTGACTTGTCTTCAGAAGTTTTCGCGACATTTGCAGTTTTCTAGTAATCTATGAAGGAATGATGTTAATAGTATTACTAACGCCATTCCAATAAAAATTAGAGACTTTTTATAGCACAAAGCTTTGGAATACTCGATTGAGAACAAGATTTTGTTGATTGATACGAATTTTCACGTATAACCTAGGAAAAAAATTATTTCCCTGGAGTAACCTTCCAATACGCGATCAGTTATCAAGTATAGAGTTTGAAATTGTGTGTTTGTTTATCAGTACGCTATGGAACATTTCGTCCAGCGTATTTCCATATTTTTTGAATGAAAGGAAAATTATATTACCAACACAGTTATCATAAATATGTATAAGTTCAGGAAATGACTTTTCGTTTCAGGAATTTGTTGTTTCATCTCATATACTTTCTAACATTTTGACGTAAAATCATTTGAAAATACCGATTTTTAAAGACACTTCCTTTCGGTAATCATTTTAGCTCATTAGTCTTGATATGTTTATATTTAATTTTATGAGGAATCACGTCACACCGCTTTAAACTGGAGTTCGGTGGAATCATTAAAACAGTTACAGGCAGGGGTTTTGTTGTTTCAATGTTAGTTTCCAAAGTTTTTATTTAACAGCGAATCAGTTGTTGTAATATTGCTTCTTGCCCAGAATCCTCCAGCTACTTCATTAACTGAACAATAGGGTAAGAAATATTTCTCACGGAGACACGTGGCCAATAATAAAGGAAATTGATAACTGTGTACATAGGATAGTGGAGTCTAGTTTGCGCATAAATATTTTCGCAAAAGAATGCCGTTCTTATTAAATCAAATTATTTAATAACCACTTGTTTACAAAGGCGACAAAGATAATCAGAGTCCGATAAGGGCTCGTTGAATATTTGCATGGGGTAGCTAAGAAAGAAATGAGTTAATGAAATACGTGCACTGATACGTGAACAAAAAAATAAATATAATGAACGCCATGAAGTAGGAAGAATGTGGGGCGGTTCGCAAGCTTCTGAGGAGTACGCACGCAGTCCGAGGAGTACGGCATGAAACAAGTTGCTAATCAGTGAAAAGCCAGGCCTCGCCAGGATAAACAGGACTTCGGGATAACTCACTGGCCAACGCAGCGTCAGCCGAGGGTCTATATCTAGAGTCGCGCCGGAGAGCTGCAGGGCGACATCCAAGCCTTACCCCAAATAAACAAGGTCAGTGGTTTAACCACATAATAGTTCAATTGTACGGTAGAAACCAATGCAACACGCTCCCGACAACTGCTATTTTTTTTTTTTTTTTTTTTTTTTGCAAAAACTTAATGATTTGGCTACCTGTCACAGATTTTGGTCAGCTTAACGACGAATGATATTTAAGTCATTTGAAATGCAACTATAAGGAAACGTAAAAAATTATAAGGGAACGGAAACATAACTTTATTCAACAATCTATACCTTCAAGTTCTACACTATTTAATCATCTTTCGGCGTATGCATTAAGTGCAGTTCCTGACGGTATTGAAATTGGTATACAGAAGATCGCATCTGCTCTGAAAAATCTAGTGAAATACCATAAATAAGTTTCTCCACTTAGTCAGCAGATTTTGTTTCGCGGTTTCAAATCACTCACTTGAATTAAAGCTTCTCTGACAGCTGCGATTATAGTTCAACTGGTGAAGAACTGAGATTATACCAGTTTTAAAATTCAGTGACATAATCTTTAGGAAATATATGGTTTTAAATTAAATTCATGATGCACCGAACAAAATTATTTTTATATATGTACGAAGACAGAGAATATTTGTAATGTTGGTCCTTTAGCTTGGTATTCACTGACAACTTAGATATTGATAACATTGTTGCTTAGTTCATTGCCTACTGACACAGCGAGAAGAATGTCTGAACTTGACTTGTTCACTCATGATGCAGTCATTATTTTATTATGTGTTTACGTTGAACCCCATGTTATACAAAAGGTGTCGAATAAATCGTGCTCCGTAATACGTGCGGTCATCATGCCGTCTTCCCATCTTCGGCGATAAAATTTGGGCAATCGGCGGATTCGAGTCGACTGTTTCGATCGCTCGTAGAAAGCGTGGTGGATGTTGCTAATGGCTAGTGGGTTTTATCGGTGTGATGTCATTTAATCCACTAGTGCGTTCAATTATTGCTCTATTGAAGGACACATTTCATGTTACACTTCAATGGTGATGGTGTCCACATGCCCCGCTAGTTTGTCAAATAGGTGAGTGTTTCCTCTTGTCTTAGGGTGCAAATTCCAATAGAAGTGATTCACATAAAATGGGACAAATGTAAAACCGCTATACTAGCTTTATAGTGGGAGTGTACCTACTACGCAGTCTGGGTAAACCCACTGCAAATAGGCAGGTCTTTCAAACAATTGTTGGGGAGGCAACCGAGGAATTGAGGAAAAAGGCATTACGGGCTTTGCAATGTAACGTTGCACATGGACGTTAAATGACAAGAATTCAGACTGATGGACGGGTTCTGCGGGGGAAGGGTCATCAAAAAGGGGCCCACAGGCCCCCTTTCCGGCTGCTGCCTACCGGAGGGATGGGTATAAAAGTAATAGAATGTAGAGTCGTTATAAAATTGCATTGAAAAGTATAGTAGAAATATATATATTACTAGATGTTAGAATGCTAGGAGACTCAGGGTGCATGAGATAATCAACTACACCACACTCACCCTCCAGGCATCTTGGTAGTAGAATATAGTTCTCAGTCATATACAATAACAATAAACCAAGGAGGCTATGGTATACAAAGCAATAAAAAACAAACAAAACGAAAAAGGAGAAAGCCGAAAGAGGAAAAGATATGTGGTCCTGAGAGGGGCGAAGGATAGAATATCACAAGATATATAACATTATAAGTTAACGGAACAACTCATACCCCGGCATTACCCAGAAAGGGGATAAGTGCGTGGGTAATAAGAATGCGTGTTATTGAAATTTGTATGCAAGGAAATGAAGAAAAGTTGAGGAGTTAATGGGAATGAGTGTGAGTGTAGCAAGAGGGGCTAGAGTACCTGGCAGCGCGCCTCGCGGTCGGCGTACATCCTGGTGGAGTGCTGGCGGTCGTGGCAGCTGAAGGAGGTGGAGGGCATAGAGGAGAGCGCGGGGTAGTCCCTGCCCTCAACACCCGGCAGCCGCGAGCCCACGCCATTGTAGCGCAGCGTCGTCGACGACGACCTGGGAGTCGCCCTCACCAGTCGCTCCTGCTGTTGCAACTGCTGCAGGAAGGCGTCCAGCTCTGACACCGGCTACCGACAACAACAACCACTGTGGCTCAGACATGACAACCACACCTCCCCTCTTTGCTCAACTACTCCACACGCATACGCACACGCACACACACACGACACACCGACTGTGCTGGGGACGATGCAGAAGTTTCCCTAGCACCGGCACTGGCTGCAATGGAAAAAACCACTCGCTCACTGAGTTGCAATTTTTACAAACTATTCTTCCATCCAACCCTGACGACTTCTGTTATTTTTAATGATTTGGGGGTTGATGTAACCAGGAAATATTACTGTAACTGCTTTAAGAAAGCCAGTTATAACATCATCTAGTTTCAATAAATACATAAGGCTCAGATTTACAAACACCCGTATCCTCTCTTTCCGTTACAGATTACTGGTTCATTTTATTACAATTAGTCCAATCAGGACAAATGGTGACTTTCAATGTTTCATGAATTTGCTTGGATTAATTGAATAGTTCACTTATCATTTACTTATGTTAGAATTTGTATGTAAAACTCTGTAAAAACAATTATCTTGTTTCCAGGAACCCTCTTAAAATCAGGAGTGGATACAAGAAGGGAGGAGAGGAAAATTCATCACTCCCGCCCCTCCTCCTTAAGAAGATTAACCGTGCTCCAGAAATTGTATGCGATTTATTTGTGTAAAAAATGTATACACAACTAAATAAAATAGATACACAGTCTATAGATAACAACCCTAGGACTAACTTAGTCATTGTTTCATCGAGATATCTCAAACGGTTCCGAAAATATGATGATCAGGGATGTACATAGGTACTGGGTTAAGCTTACTGCATAAAAGAAAGCATTGTTACAAAAATGTTCCTTCATTTCTCCTTTCTTTTTTGTCTATGGGCTGTCATACTTTTTTTCCCAAGAGCAGTGGCTACAGCCATTCCAATACCTAAATGCCATGCGAACGAAGTAGCACTGATCTGCTAGTTGTAAATATATCTGGGAATATCCTTGGAAGATACTTCGCTCCTTTACTGGAACAGAAGATATATTTAAGGGAGTATTTTAGCATAAAGTACAGCAGCACTGACAGTGTCAAAGTAAAATAATATGTTTTAGCTACATTTATTACATTTACACTCCCTACCTTTAGATTTAACCAAAAAAAATGTATTGCCTATGTAGGAGCATTGTATTATTTTTGACACTGCAGTGAAGAATCAAAACTCTACAATATGTGTGTATAAATATATGTATACATAAAACTTTGGTATTTTAATAAATAACAGCAGCAGAATTTTTGATTAAATTAAAGTAGTCATAGTAACTTTATGTGTTATTTACGTGATTCAATGGATTAAAAACATAAAGTTTCAACAAGTTGTACATTTCAATATTTACTACAAAGCAAAATCTCTCCCTCACCCCTGCCCCACAATACTGATTGCTGTATCCGCAACTGCATAAAATGCTTACCTCATAGTTGTCAGAAGGTTATTCGGATAGGAATTATCATACTGGTAATATACTGGTAAACACTGCCTTGTCACTGTTTCATCAGGGTGTTGCCGTTTCTTCCCCACCTTCAGTCCGACGATTACCCATGCCGATCTCACCTAACAACATTCATTTTTAAGAAAGCCAAGTATACACATGGCCGTCCCGAAAAGAGTAAGGCCAGGCAACTGCCCATTATGCCTGCTTGTTTCTTTTCGTTTTGTGTCTCTCACAGAAATGAAAAAATTCAGATATATATTTTCACAACCATTAACCCCTACCGTAAATAATTAGTCACAAACTTCGTATAGATTGCATACAAGGACACCGTTCACACTAATACACAAGATATAACTTCAATCGATCACTCAATATAATACCAGGGGTCAGGCCCGCGAAAACCGCAGTCTGAGCCACCAAAGATGAAGCAGGTAACCGTACGAATTAGTATTTATGATGCAATGTCGTCTGGGAACTTCGGCACGTGCTCGCTCGCGCTATCGGCACTCACAATGATAGTGAACGTATAACATAAGCCTTAGTCCTTAAGACTTACAACTTAAGACTTAAAACTAAATACATAAGACGTAAGACTTAAGATTTATGCCTTAGGCTTACGAAGGGCCTAACTGCCAATTTGGGGGGGGGGGGCACTCTAAAGCACCCCTTCCCCACATCTGAAGAAAATCTGTCGAAAAAAAAACACCTTCCAGGCCGATTCGAAGGTGAAAAGGACACCCCCAATGACCTACAAAATGAAAGAAAAAAAAAACCCTGTCCCTCTAACTCCTCCCGGGGGAGGGGTGGTAATTTGTGTGGGAGGGTTTCAAAGAGTAAGGATGTGAGATCACTGAGGGGGAAGGGTCGGCTTCCCCCTCCTCCCTTCCGTTTGCCCACAGCGGTCCTCAAAAAACAGCGGTTTTTTTTGTGCGAAAACTTCCGTTCTTGAATAATTAGTGTGAAACTAGTGAACCCCAAACTACCGGAGATAATTTTCCATTATACATAATTAATAAAACTGCCTAGGGAAATCATTTTACATAGGGGAGACTCGAGAAATTCGACAGTTCTGATGGTTTGGTACTATTTTGTATTTATTTTATTTCAAAATTACACTGATGTTCCAACGTAGTTTCTCATCCTGCCAAGTTAGAGCAGCACCTAACAGATACTATCTGCGTGTTTCATAACTAATCGAAGTATTTTGTTCTGAGTTACTAACACTATATGATGCATATTGTGTATGAAGTCATATATTTTTTGCTTCTAGTGACATACAAAATAATCGCGACAGTATTTTGAAGTACAAACTCGAAGCTTTCCGTACGTTAGTAATAGTTATAACATTTTTTGACCCCTCCGAGATCTTAGCTCAGGACGTATTAAATCGATGTTGTGGAGTTTGGCGAATTTTCTGTTCACGCGTGGTTAGAGAGCCGTACTAACAGTTCTAAATATTTTAACCTGCTTTGAAGCTGAACAGCATGTGCCACCTATCTGGTAGTTGTGTTAATATTTGCGGCATATATGCAGTGTTGCAGACATGCTAGCGGAACGTAGGCAATACTCTTCAAGATATACCTCTGAAGACGTGCGGTGTGCTGTACGAAGAATCCTACGAGAAGGTTGGCCAGGAAAGACAATGGCATTTGCCATAGTTACCAAGGATTATTTACCAACGACAAAAGTGGTGAAGCATGGATTCAATGTGTTAAGTGTTGTACATGGTATCATGAGGTTTGTTAAGGCCTATAGCGGCATCGTGACAATTTTGAATGACTTGGTTTTAGTGGTGATTCAGACTGAAACGGCTGAGGAAAATGCATTTTCAAATGAATTTTAAGTAAATGACTTTTATAGTGCTTATTACTAGCAGTGGGCGATATTGTATTGCATTAACATCACTTTTCTTACTATACTGCCAAAGTACCTTTGCGCTACTGCTTATAGCAACACTTTTGTAAACGTATAAACCTATAAAGGAAACATCTTTATATTATGTTATTTTCAAAATACACTGTGCACTAAATTCCTCAATTTTTCTCTTCGATAAAACTGTATATATATATATATATATATATATATATATATATATATATATATATATATATATATATACACACACACACACACACACACACACACACACAGAACAAAAATATCATTGATAAAGGTACTCATCTTGTAGTAGAAGATGAAAAATATGCACTTCAGAGCTGAACCGTACACTTTCTCTCATGCTCTTCTTGGTCTGTTAGACCACATGTGATAATAAGAATACCCATTCAAATGTTTTAAAGTCTAGTCAAATTCAGTAATCGTGGAAATAAATATAGTATTTCATTAATACTGTTACCATGTCTGCTTCTCAAGATCTATGTAGTTAGTATGAACTGCCTCCAGGCATAAATTTATTGAAAGTATGAAAAATAATATAAGATTTTAAATCAACAATTGAAGATATCAATAATAAAAGATTAATGTAATTAATAAAAATAATTTTGGAAATATTTTCAATTTTACAGAAGACTAGCCTATTAAATGTTACCTCCTAATTAAGTCTCCTGTTCATTCCCAGTCCCAAGATTAGTGCCGATTATAGAAGGAATTGTTAGGCCTCAGGCGTTCTGAGTGCTCGCTCTCCTTCCTCCACAATAGATACTGGGAACTTTCTCTTGAGATCAAAAGTGACCGGACCACCAAACTACAATTATCATTAAACTGGTTCTAGGCATTGGGGGACCTGATCCAGCGAGCCATTAAGTGTTGCAACCTTTACAGCTGTACTTTTATAATATGCATTAACTTTACAACAATTCAACAAAATTACACCAGCGGGTCACAGATATACGGTCAGAGTACTGATCCTTATTTGGTATTGCTCGTGTACAGAATAACGACTGATTACTGCCCTAGGATAATTCTTGAATTGCAGATTGCCGTCTCCCTTCTTAACGACCAAGCGAGGTAACGGAGTACTAACACAACAGGCTGCCGTTCAGAAGGACCCAGTTTCAATTAGCGGTTCGGTTATCTTGACTTCGCTTAAACAGGTTTCCCGAAATCACTTCAGGTATACGTTAATACGGTTTCCTCTATTATCCTATTTGTCCGAGCCAATGGTCTCATCGTCAACGAGATTTACAGACATATTCATAACCATTAACAAGGAAGAATTGAGAAGAGGATTCCTCTTATGCGATTGCAAATTTAAAGTAAAATTTTGGGTTTTGCATGGCATAGTTGAGAACATAAGGTGCAAATATCACGGGGCTTCCATGATTATAATTGACTGCAGTGAGTTATGCTGGAAGTTTGTGATTAACTATCACCTATTAGACATCCTCAACACATAACTCTCACGTGCATGACAATCAGTGCCCAAGGGTACTCGCTGATATGTTAAGGCGTGAGCACTATGTCGCATAATTAAGCTAACAACGCATCCATTAGTTAGGTGAAGAACCGAGAGTAAGAATTTGTCCCATCTCCCCCTTTAGTGTCAGCAGAAGCTGTAGTAATGACTGGAGATTCAGGTGTGTGTGCCCCAACTCAGTATTTTTAAAATATCAGAGCTCTTTTATTTTGTAGCCTAGCTATGCACATATCTCAAAGATAAAACAATGTAACTTTGGAGGACTGCAAACAATGTGGTTTCCGATTAAGGTCTCAAAAATTCTTCACTCGTGCAGGGTGTTGGACTGAAATTGTCATCGGTACAGCCTCCTCACCACATGAGTGTGACTCCATAGCGATCACGACTACTAAGCGTATATGTATGAAAGAGACATTTGAGGGTGCTTTAACAGCCGAAACAAATATATTAGAGACGAATACTAATTTTTCCGAGAAAACCTAGTGGTGGTGGTGACACCTTTAAACAACAGGTACCATCACCTCTCTTCAAGAATGCGTTTAAAATCTAATATCAGTATAATGTGCTCGGAGACCTAACGTCCTTTTCTCTCTATAAAACAATTTTTTTTTCTGGAATGGTGATCGCAATATAATGCCGAATTCAAAATCTCGAAAATTACAATGCGTGCAAAGAAAATTGTTGTAGAAACGTTCGAAAATTAAATAAAAATGCCGAAGAATTATTGTAATGTCACCTCTTGCCACTTTGTTATTTTTAACTTCCGTACCTATACTGTTTGCATTAGATCTGTCCAGGGTATTGGTCCCTAGTGTATTTAGCCGAAGTATTCAGCGCAGATGGGGCGAAGGAGAGTTAAAATAACGAGGGAAACATGAGTGTTTCGAAAAAACCCGTCGGCCACCTTCAATGTCCGCCATGTTTCAAGAATGGTCTGACGACCTTACCAGAGAAGAGTCTCCCCCCGGTGGGGGGGGGGGGGAGAAGCTTACTGGTGAGTGCACCTACCTGAGGCGTGTAGAAGGGGTAGAGGTGGTCGGAGAAGAAGGTGTGCGCGCTGAGAAGGTGCCGGCTGCCCAGTCCCAGGAAGAAGCCTAGGTCAGTGTTGATGGGTGGTGGCGGCTCCATCCTGGTGGGCAGCTCTAGAGGTGCGTGCAGAGGTCGATGTGGCCGCCGCAATACTTGCTTGTAGGCGCCGATGGGCGGCCGGATCACGTATGTCGAGTCGACAGTGGGCAGGTTGGTGTAGTGGTAGCGGCCCTCGGGCGGTACGTAGCGCCCGTCCGGCGTCAGCACAACCTGTCGAAGCAAACTCCATCACTACGTCGACAAACTGTACTGCCAGCGCCTCCAGGTCACTGCATTTCACTATCTGCGACATGCACATTGCCTTCTACGGGCTCTTTGAAAATAACCATTTTAATAAACATTGTACTTATAAATAACACCAAGTGGGATAATGGTTTGGACCCATTCAGACCTAGTGTAAACAATAATGTATATAACGCACAGGAATGCTATTTTTTGACTGAACTGCACATTGCGAGGCTCAAATGAAACAGTCGGGGGGAGAGATTTGGTTAGCTCTTAACATCGAGGACTTGAGAGCCGATGAGTGCAAAACAACTTGTGGAGCAGCGCCAGAATTGGAAATAGGAGGGTGGAGGGGATCTCCTAGAAAACCCACCGACGAGTGGCATTGTCCGGCACTATCCCCAAATGCGAAAATGCGGGAGCGACCCCGGTGGGAATTGAACCCTGTTCGTCTAGGTGGGAGGCGAGTAGTCTGACCACTACACCACTGCGGCCCCTGTGAAGCTTAGTGCCCAATGAATTTCTCTGTGGGTAACTGAATCGTATACCATGGTAAAGCTTCTTACCCAATAGAAAACTTTACCATTTGATTTTATGTTTCCTTTCCCCTGACGAAACCACCAATACACAATACAATATTATAAAGTCAGAACATCGGTTCTGCGACCTTCGTAAAAAAGTGTATCTTGTTATGTAAATAATTATATCATCCAGGAATACATTTTACGTGCCTTTTTTTAAATAGGCGTAAAATTTTAATTAAAAATTTATTTCATTGCAGAAAACTCATTTGTTTACTTGATTAAAATATGTAGGTTCATATCCTCTTCACATTATATTTTTGCATTTTTTTTAAATTTAAGACGAGCTTTATTTAATATGACGAGATTAAAATCGCCCTACAATAAAATAACACATTTTCTACATAACCTCTGTTAGATTGTCGGCAAAATGGCTGCTTGACTTTGACTTTAAATTACAACTTTTCGAAATCGTAAAGTCAAAAGAGCTTGACTTTACCTTTGACAGTTCCATTGTGTCAAGCTTCATAAGAAACAACATGTCGGAAAGCAAACGTAAAGTAAAATGTTAAAGTTTTCTATAGTGTAAGGGCTTTAAGACTCTATAAAACCTACAACTCACTAATTATGATAATTAAACAAGTGCTGTTTTGTCTTGATTAGGTACCGCACGAATAAAATAATATTTTTTTTAACACCTGAAACCTGTAATTAAGTATAGATGGGTTAAGAAGTTATAATATTGTTAAATTGCCATGTTTTATTGCCCCCCCCCCCACACACACTTCATGTCGTCACATGTCACACACTAGTTCGCCCGTTGTTTTCGATTATATTGGTACTGAATCATGTTTGTTTATGACAAGTTGGTTTAATGTCGCTGATCGCAAAAGTAATATCCTAGGAACACCAAAACTTCTTAAGTGATATATTTCACGATTTTGCACAAAGTGCACCTTGAATAACACACCATTAAGATTTTATAAACTATATCATATAAAACTATTCAAAAACTTTTAAATAACGACTACATTACTTAACTTCTGCCAATATTTCAACCAAGTTAGTAGGTAGATTGAAATAATGTATTAATTTTTTCACGGATATTATCTTTTCCTTTTCTGCGTGTGATTAATAATACTAAACAAAAATTATTCTAAAATACTCATACGAGAAATTATATGTCTCCAAAGATGACGGAATCTTTGGGATGACAGCAACTGTTACAAAATACTGAAATTGTCTAGCAGTAGTTCTCATGGACGTGAAAGGAATGCGTCTAACAAATAATTAATTAAAAATAAGTATTTGAAAATACATGTTGTAATACGCATTATTACAACATTGTTATAATAAAGTCGATCGTTCCGCCCGTCATGGAGATTTTAATACTGCAATAATGACTTCCTGGAATTGTTTCTGACAAATTGAACTATCGAAACCTTAAAGTACAGTTCCTTAAAAATGAGGAAGTCGCTCAATGCAATATAAAATTCTCCGTTGTTGGATTTATTATGAAGAGATATCTGAAAACTATAAGATTTATTTCGTAGCATTGAAGCTGACACCATATGTTATCAGCAAAAAGAGTATTAAGTAGTACTGATTTCCAGATTCCCAGTAAAATTAATGCATCGCAAAGAACAGGTATCTCGCCTCGATATATTTAATATATAATCCCAAGAAGACGAACATTGAGGGGTCGGTCGTATCAAAATAGGAAACTACAAAGCAGCAGTACGCAAATTCAGATAGTGCCTAAATTATAACGTAAGCTGCAAAAACCCATATAGAAATATTTCTGAAGACCATACTGACAGCTTACAACGTGCCTTGTGAGTAGAGCAAGCGGCGGGTTACTGGCCCACTTCATTAGAATGACATGTGGATGGAGCGGATAATAGATTAAACTATATGAGCATGCATATCGATTAGTCGAATGATCGATTAGTTGCTGATTATTTAATTAGTGTAATTGTTTGATATCAAGTTTCTTTGATAAAAATTATTTTTCTTGTTTGATATGAACATTTTTAAATTATTATTTTTTGTTTTGAAAGGATGGCGGAACAGGATCAATGTGTCCTCTATGACTCGCTGGAGTCGATTGACCAGAGGAGTGCGTTGTAATTGTTTATATAGAAGTTAATGTTGGTGTAATAGTGGTATAAGTAAGGTTTTTATTTGTGGATGGAGCACGGGCACACATGTCACTTCTGGCCCACTAGGCGAGTGAGGTCTGGATGAAGTCAAAACATGCGTGTATGTACTTGCCCCACTACAATTTACATTCAAACAACGGTTCACTGATTCAATTAAAACATACGAATCGAGCAAAAATTAACCATAATCACTCCTCGAATAGAATAAAAGGTACGAGTTATTCCACTGTAATCACGCGATTACCACACACAACATTAAATCGAATTAATATAAACATGAGATATTAAAAATTACTTTAAGCATGCGTTTACCAAACACATCACAAGAGACAACTCAGTAAAACGACTTATCCCGAGTACGTCGCACACAACATAACGGAACACAAAATTTGTATTAATATTGTAAAGAAATATGAAGATATAATTTCCTTAACAATATTTCAAACACCCGAATAAATATCACAAAGCAAATTTAATTAAATTAAACAAACGAAACACACAGCTAATATAAAATTACAACTCCCTAACACTCCAAATCCCCCTCCTCCTGACAAAATTCCCCTTCAACACTGACACACATACTCACACATACATGAAGTCACACGTACTTCACCCTCATTGACTCTCAAATTAACCAGGCGAACTGATTGATTACATAATAAATTAATCGTAACACCAAATCGCAAACCCCACATATTCTATTAAAACTCGTTATATAATTAAACTATATGCACGTACCTCGTTATATCACACGTGAAAATGCAGTACGCCGGCGTCTCTCTCGCTCACCTAATGCAAAAAGCCTGTCAAAAGTCAATTAATAATAATAAAAACCTAATAATTATCCGAACACGTGAGACTTTAATTAACGAATTGAGAAGTGTATTGGATGTGATCACTGCTCCAGGCAACTCGTCTGCTTGGCTATTCGCTTGCAACTAAACTCTCCTTTACACCGCGCGAGTCAACCCTCCACAGTCTTCTGACAGTGCTATAGAAGCAACCCCAATATCTCACATCGTGACAGGTGGAGGGCGCCGTCCCGACGGGAACCAAACACACCTGTCGAGACAAGCCTGCCATGCTGAATAACTTTCAAATGCCACAATATTTACAATATTTCCCAAAGCTTTCAATGTTAATAACACAATTCAGACCAAAATCATTTTCTGGAGTTGAAACACCGCTCTCAACACTCTATTAACATATTTAATGAAGTGTAGCCTACAAGTTGTTATCTAAACAGCTACGAACTTAACTGACGTTCTTATAATGTTAGGTTAAAAATATTGTTAAAATATAGTTTCAAACATTATAAGCTGTACATAATCCAAAAAAAAAAAAAGTGCCTTCCTTACTAAATACTATACAGAATCAAGTATGTTTCAAACCAAGTTACACAATTCAAACTCGTATTTGTAAAACCTACACTCTAAAATTTCACTCCAAGAAGTATAGTAGTGAATATTACTTCCGCAAAGGACAAATATATCAAAATGGATTTCATTAGTAAAATATAGATATGTTTACTAAAATACGTAAACTTTTTTGTTATATTGTAAATATTTTAATTATAGTAAACTAGTGATTAAATACGTTCTACAACAGCCAGAGTATTCGGTGTTGCGATTTACCCCCTTACCAGATATTCAACATATTTTTCATACGATTTCTCAAGATTCTCCCATTTCCACCACCCTTTCAATTTCATGTTATAACATTGACGTTAGTTTACATTGTAAAACTGTTTCAGAGACTTCTATCAAAGTTTTGTTTTGAAACAATTTCATTAAAAAATATTAATATTTGTGTTTAATTATGTGTAAAAATTATGTTACAGCATTTCGTTGTGATATAAAAACTTTATGTATACCATCCATTTCAGCATATATTTGAAGAATAATATCTCTTCACATCCGTACTAATTTTTTCTTTTGTATGTTAAAGTAAAAATCATAATTTTTTTTTCGAGTTAGTAGTTGGTAAAGGCCACTTCTGGATCACCCCACATTTTCATCAAAAAATCAAGCAATTTGAGGCCAGAAACAAGGTTTTTTTTGCTCCAAAATCATGGTTAGATATTTAAGAACTCATGCATTTTAAAAAACAAGCAAAATGACCCCAAAATAACGTAAACCTACCACTTTTTTCAATAATGGCGTGCAGGTTTTGTGCCACCTTAAAAAAATTAAATTTTAGGCTAAAATCAAGCAATTTTTTCGCTTTTCAAGCAAAATTTTCAAGTTATCTAGAAATAGCAATTTTGCAAGTGAGCAAGCAAATATAAGACAAAATCAAGTAAAATCAAATTAAAAATAGAGCGAAAATGTTAAAAGTGAGAAAATTTTAACTAGATAAATGATCTTTTATTTAATCAAAAATTCGTCAAAGTTTTAAACGCAACCACTTAACTATGAGTCTAAAAAATTGCACTAAAGTATCGAAACAATTTCTTGTTTATTTAAAATCGTTTACTTTATCGATTTAATAAAATTTAAAAATAATATATCTTCAGTGATATTTCCTTTCAAATAATCATAAGTTAAATTTCGTTGGCTGATTAAAACAACATCGCAAATTGTACCAGCCTCAACAGCTTTTTAAAAATCTAAACTATTTTTTATATTTCTTTTATCTTTAACTACTGATATTTTTCTATATAGGCAGTCAATAACATACAATGGTCGTCTTCCCCAAATTTAATAATAATTTATATCGCCATGATAGTTTGTAGTTGGCTTATAATAAAGTTCATTATTTCTATATATAGTATCCAATTTTGTTCTTGAATTTCTAAAGTCATTAAAAGCAAGAAACATTTTAAGACAAAGATCATTCTCAATATCTAGATTACAATTTTCTTTTGGAAAAATTTAATTTCTATCATTTTTAACAAAAATATTTCTCAAATTACAGTGATTAAACATTGAAGCATGCACATATTGCTCGGCGCGATTTTTTCTATCAGTTTGTAAACCCACAATTACAATATTGGGCATGTCAAATTGTCAATTATTAAACTGATCTTTTATATCAAAGTTAAAAACAGTTGTCCTAGCAGGAACCACTTTTTCTAAAAATTGTCAATACTTAAAACCAAAATGAATTTTATAATTTTTGAAAAATATATATATACTTGGATCATCGTAGCTTTTCTGAACCGCACCAGCTGCATATTTTGTTTCATAAGAAAATTAACAATTGTTATCAGATGAATTTCAAGAAATAGTGATTTCATCACTACCTTTCTAGTAAACTTCATTATTATCGCGAATAAAGCCAAACAAATATCTTAATGGGTACATTATTTCATTTATTTTAACACTATGACCAGATTTTACTCGAAATTTATGATCAAAACCAGTAGACTCTAAATAATTTTGATCACCTGGTGATCTTAGCAAAATATTCATCATTGTCGAAGTTATTCCTGGATTATCAACAGCCGTATATGTCCGTGTTTTGAAATCTCTACTCTAGAAAAATTAATGGAAAAAAATTACAACAAACATCAATATTATCTCATTTTTCGTATTTTGCCTCGTCTCCAATTTTATCTCTCATTAGTAGGCGATATTCTTCCAAAACATAAGTTGGAAAAGAAAAGCTCTCTCCTATGGGAATATCAAACTAGATTCTATTATTGTAAATATTCAAATTCCCCCTAGTGTGATCAATAGGGGGGAAAGTTTGTCCCTCAAAACTCTCAATGCTTTTATAGCTCATTTATAAGTAAAAGAAACTATACATAAGGAGTTCATCGAGTGGAATTGCTCATCAAGAAGTATAGAAATTATAGAAAGAACCATGAGGCAGAATATGAAGAAAAAAAACAAGAAAACAGATCTCCCATTAATTCGTGAAGTACAAAATATTGGCAAAAAATTAGAACAAGTAAGGGAAGAAAATAAATATTTAATAACAGCAGTATTACCTGTTACTGCAAAAAAAATTTGTTTATTCACCAACACCAGAAGAAACATTATTAAAAAAGAATAACTTGCAGAACAAGAATCTCCTAATTTGGAAGCACAAGTGGGAATTGTACCATTGAAAAATATACCGCCTATAGCAGGCGTTTCTACTATAAATCTCGGAAAAGAAATTTCTGAAAAAATTGCTTTTAGAAAACACTATATGGTTTACAAGCAAAAAATCGTAATTTATACATTGGAGATACAGAAATAAAGATAAATAATGAAAAATATATATGTTAATCGTAAAGAATTTACATTAACAGAAGGCCTTTCTAATTTTTTAACAAAAGCAAAAAAAGAGGAAGATCTTGAAGATAATTCCACCGATAATGACTATGAAAATTACCAAGATATTGTCGTAGACACAAATGTTGCATTCCGAAAACATAATCCTATTAATCAAATAAATGCGATTCAAAGTTGGAAGTAAAAGAATATAACTAAACCATTTTATAATCGAATTTATGCACAGCATATAAATGCGCGGTCAAAATCAGCACCAAATACACCAGAAAAAATTATTTCTCAAAAAACTCCTAGATACGGTGAAGGTATAAACATATGTTGCCGAAAGAATATATTTGGATGGACAATGATAGAAAATTAATTGTCAAATTATTAGTCATCCATGTTGAAGAAAATGCTGGGAATAAAAATAATGACAATGAAAAAGTGAACATTATGATTATGCTAAACAATAAATTCTCTGACAGTGTTGTCAATAACCATAAAGGAATACCATATCTAATACGAGTTTTAAATGTTATTCCGCGCTCATTTTGGAATTCTGAACACTATGGCAAAGGCGTGATACAGTGGGCACTAAACAATTTAAATTTACCCGAATTGCATTTACCAGGTTATAATGATTGTGGACAATTTACAAAATTAAATGAAAGATTAATAATAGGAGATGCAGGAGTGTATAAACTAGATGAAACTTGCAAATATCATGTTACTGCATATAGAGATCACAAAGATTTAAAATCCAGGCATAAATATGATAAAATTTTGCAAAAAGAAGCTAAAGAAATCATGTTAAATAAAGATATTCCAATTAGAGAAAAAATCACTCCTGCTGTTGTTGCCTCAACTATGTTTACAAAAAGAAAATTTCATTAAATTTGGTTGGGGAATAGAAATATTTTATTGAATATATACATATATAACTTATATAAACGAATATAACAAATATAACTTTCGATATTACCTCTGAGGAATAAAAAAAATTGGGTATAGATAAAATTTTAACAGATGATCAAATCACAAAAAAAAATTGCAAGAAGGGAAAATTCCAAATTAACCGTACCATTACAAACAGTTAAAAAAGGGCTAAAGAAAAAACTGGCAATGGTTTACATCCTGGAGGAATAATTTTCATTGTCTCGCCGCTTTAGGAGCGGCTGTTGCAAATTTATAGTGCTGTTGAACAAACTAGTAAAAATAAAAAAGAATTAGATGAACAACAGAGACATAATTTGGCAAAGGGAAATAAAGCTGGAAGTGGTGTCGTTACGAAAAAGAGAGGAAGACCCGAAAAAATTGAAAGTATACCCATTATCGAGTATCGATATTGAAAAATATGTAAAAAAAATAATTAATATAAAAAATTTCAGAAATGTTTGTATGATTGATGAACTACCAGCAAATATACTAAAAAATTAATGTGCTGTAGTTATTTTTTAATTTTTCAAACGAATCCTGACACTAATTGGTTTTGCTATTTTAAAGAAAATAATATTGTTTATTATTTCGACTCATTTGGAGGCAATATTCCTAATAATTATTAAATATTTTAAAAACAATAATGTTTATTACAATGATGATCTAGTTCAGAATTTTGATTCTGTTATCTGTGGACATTTATGTTTAATTGTTTTATATCTTTTTTCGAGAAATGTTATGTTTCGCGATATAATTACTATGTTATTAAATTACTGATATATTTGGGAAAATATTAAAGAATCTTTAAATAAAAACTTTGATAATATTGTTGAAAATTGAAAAACATATGTATATTCAAAATGCAATTCGAGTGTTTCTACTATACAAAGCGAATTGAGCATTTTTTTGGATTTTACAAAATCATACTTATTTTTCTGAGGCGAAGAATTGTTAATATAGGGGAATCTATAAATAATAAAGATGCGGAACAGTAAATATTTTTTGATATACATGCTGCAGATTATGCATTACAAAAATATGTTGATTTAAATATAAAACTATTGTTTCTGATTATGCTCTAAATGAAGATATAAATTTACAATTCAATTACACTATTGCTGATTATATAAAACGAATAAATAATGCAAAACAATCATTAAAAAAGAAGCAGATACAAAATATTAAACTATTGTTTCTGACTGCATTAAAAAATGATGTTAAATCAAAATACAACACTAGTGTTTCTGATTTAAAAACATGTAGATTAAAAATATAATACCATTGTTTCTGTTTTACAAGATCAAATAAGTAAAGTTTTTGTTTATACAACCGACTATGTTTCTATTCAAAATCGAAGACTTAATAATTTGGCTGATCCTGTAGATGGCAAATATGCTGTCAATAAAAGATATTTCGATAAAGAATTGCAAAATTTAAACAAATCTGTTTTGTACTACTGCGTCACACTTGTTAACACAAAATTCGGAAAACCAAAGAATCTGTTGATAAAGAATCATTATCCAAATTACAAAATTCAAGCTAATCAATTGAAAAATTTAAGGAAGAAAAATCCCATATTTTTTATTTCTGTGGGAAGTTGAATAAAAATAATAATGCTTTTCGCATCGGAGATGTAAATTCTTTCTTCTTTGATGGTGTGTACTGTTTATAAAATAATTTCTGATAATTTATCTGAAAAGTTATATCATATGGAATTGATGGTTTGTGGCAAATTGATCTTGTAGAAATGGATATTGGAAATTTAAAAGGTATATCACATATAAATAATAATTACAAATATATTATGACCATTATCAATTTTTTTTTTCAAAATTTGCTTTTGCTTTACCAATCAAACATCAAACAGCAGAAATGTAGTAAATGCTTTAGAAAATATTTTGATGAAAAGAAAACCAAATAATTCACAAAGAGGTAATGGCTTAGAATTTTATAGTAAAATATTTAAAGACCTTATGGAACAGCATAATATAATTATTTTTTTTTCTATTTTCTGAATTAAAAGCTAGCGGAGTTGAAAAATTTAATCGAACTTTGAAATATATAATGTAGAAAAGATTTGCTTTTTAAGGACAAATATATTGCATAATTTAGTGAAAGACTACAACACAAAGCACAGCACTATTGGCATAAAGACGATTGAAGTTAATAAAAAAAAAAAACAATTATTGCTAACAAATTTTGTCTTTATTAAACCAAAATATAAAGTTGGAGATGTTTGTGTGAGCAAACTGAAAGATAATTTTCAAAATTTTATACTGCTAACTGATCAACAGAATTGTTTACTATTTGCAAAGTTTAAAATTTCAATGTGCCTACTTACATATTAAAAGATATTAATGAAGAAGAAATAATGGGTAGTTTTTATGAATATGAAATTATGAAAACTAACTATCCCAATAAATATTTGGCCGAAATGTTTTAAAACTAAAGGTGATAAAATATTTGTTAAGTGGTTCGGTTTTGACAATTCACATAATTCATGGATTAATAAAACAGATGTAGTGTAAATTGCTTTTCAACTATGATAGTCGAGTTGGGACCCAGCACTAAGTAATGGTGTTTTACCGACACCTGATTCTGATAAAAATTCTTTATATGTTATTTAAAATTAATTTCTTACTAAGTATGACCAAGAATGTTTTTATAATTTATTAATTGTTGTTGAGTATAATTATTTCCGACAATTTTAAAATAGTTATAGAAAAGTTCAATGTTTTCATCATTGTTTCCTTCATTCTTTGGTATAAATTTATAGAATTTGGAATATATTCAAATCTCAATAATTCTTCACGATTTGTATGTCTATCTTGAATCGTATACAATTGTCTTTGAAAATATTTTCTTTGAGTTCTAATAACATCATTATCGAATTCAAATTCATTATCAAATAATTTTAGAAGGATAAAATTTGGATTTAAATTTTGATTTTGTGTTTGTGGTACAATATGAATTACAACATTTCTACGATTTATTCCATATAATGTTACATGAACAGTTTGTGTTAAATATTCAATATTTTTATCTTTAATTTTATTTATATATTTTACATGATAAACTTCATTTTCTATTATTTTGTATGCTGGTATTCTAACACACTCATTTTATATTTATATTATATTTTTCCTATGAATAATTGCATTACATCTTTTTGAATCTTATATTCACCATGTTTTCTAATTGATGTAATAACATCTACAAATATCCATGTTGTAAAAATTTTAACAATTTCAAAGTGCAATCTAAAAATAAGTTCATATAAACCAGGCTCACTGATATAAACTGCTTTGCCTTTGTTATAAGAGAGGTGGTATCCATTTTGGAAACCACCTATTTTTAATAATGTTTCTCTATATTTTGGAGAATCGTTTTTATAAAGAGTCCTTTTTTATATTTTAATATTCTAAAATTTCAGCAATATCTTTGCCACAAAACCAAGGATTATTTTCCTCATCAATAATCATAGAAACTCGTTTAACAAAGTAAATATGTTTGTTCACTGTTTATGTCTACAATTGACTCCGTTTTTTATGAAACTATGCGCAAGTGAAATTGGTGAGTTGTAATAAGTGTTTATATATATATATATATATATATATATATATATATATATATATATATATATATATATATAAAATATATATATATATATATAATTTTTTATGAAGGAAACGAAAAATTGAAGAAAATAATTTCCCAAAATATAGACCAAATTCATTAATAAATATTGTGTGTGGTTGCATAATTTGTCTGATTCTTTTTTGTACAGTGCAAAAATTATATTTTTAATAGCGAGAATAATTATATGTCTTCATTTATATACAAAAAGTTTCAAAATATAATAAACACTTTCATTGTATTTCTGTACATTGCATTATTCATTTTTCTATACATATCTATTGTAATAAAACCATAATCTTCGTCCTAGCACTTAGAACAAATCTCTTAAAGTTTTTCATAAGGCACATCTCCACCAACAAAATCGCTATATATATATATATATATATATATATATATATATATATATATATATATATATATATATATATATATATATATATATATATATATATGTGTCTCAAATTTGTTTCATCTTGTCGAAATATACACATGAAATCCGTATTATCACTTATCAATTGTTTGGGAACTCTCGTAGATATCTGTGCAAGAAAAAATACATCAATAATTTTATGCCGAACTCTAGTAAAATATTCACAGACTACATCTTGCTCATCTAATATATAGATAAAAGAAATAACTAAAGAATAATTTTCACATTGATCTAGTGAAACCATTTCACCATTGCTACTTAAAATATAAGCCATTTTTTCATTAATTTTTTTGGACATCTCTTCAAAATCATATTGTAATTGAATATATTTTGGTTGATTCAAACTTTTAGAGCAAACAAGTAATTTATTAAAATTTAACTGCCCCATATTATAAATAAAATTTATCATAAACTATTATACCGCTTATATAATCAGGCAAAAGTTCGCCATTTTTCTTATTCTTAGATGATTCTGTAGAAATTAAAACATCAATACCCCAATCAACTTTGCACAGCTTAGGCTGCTGTAACTGCCGCTTCTTAATTTAATTTAATATTTTTTGTAATAAATGGATAATAATAAATTTTTCAGGTTAACAAACAATAGTTCTATTCTAAAGAAGAAACTTCGCTATGATATAAATCGTAAAGCTAAATCGATACCATTAATTTGATTTCGTGGAAAAATGTTTACTCCAAATGTAAAGAATAATACTATAACTACAATTGAAAAAATAAGTGCTGTTGTTGATGAAAAATACAGCTATAAATATTCCCAGGGGCCAATATGATATTATATCTCTGAAAGAAGTTATCAATTTAATTGAACCTTTTTCAACAAACAACATTCAAATAACTACAGACAATGTGAAAAATAGAATAAATATTATAACCTAGTTTGATATTAAACTTGATGATCACTTATCTGATATTTTCGGTTTTGAAAGAAAATTAACTATTGAAAATGAGAAAATTTTTGTAACAACTGAATTGCCTAATTTTTTCCATTCATAAAGATAAATGTTCATTGTAATTTGCCATTTGGCATGTTTGAGAAATATGATGATGTTAGTCACATGGAAACTAATATAATTTCTAGTTTTTCACCAAAAACTATGTTTAGTTTTAGAGATTGTATAAATTATGAGCCCCCTTATCCAAATTTTTATCAATTTAAAAATTGACAATTTAATAACATTGTTCTAGAAATTAGAGATGAAAATGGAAATTTAATTGATTTTGATGGTTCTGATATCGAAGCTGTTTTGGAAATTAAAGAAGTTTAAAATCTGGCTTTTTTATTAGAAAACACAAAGGGCAACATGTTTTAGGGCCCACTTAATATCTCCAAAATATAAAACTTTTCTTTCAGAAATAAGTGGGACCCAAAGTGATGTTTCATGTTTTATTCATTATGGTATTTCAGGGTATCCAAGCATCTACCCTGAAAATTTAAAACAAATTAAAATGAATTTAATTAAATCTCTTACCAGTGCACCTTAAGAGATACATTAAATATAAATATTTTCTTTCAGAAACAGGTATAAAAAATAATTTTTGTATAGCACCAAGTGTCAGTGAATCACTGACACCAAATTCGCCATATGACATTTAATATTTTTCTTACTTATCTCACCCCTCATTAATAAAATTAGAAACAATAAGTCGGCAAAATGCCAGGTCTAGCACATAACTAGGGCCATTTTGGTGCTAGCGAGGAATTAAAAAATGCATTATAAATTCTGATATCTATATGGCAAAGAATATATTTTATTTTCTAATATAATTCTCTTGTTATCACATGGACTTAGGGCTATTTTATTAACTTCGATTTGTAAATATTTTGTTTTTCTCACATCTCATCATATTCATTGTCCTATATTGAATTTTCTCATCAAAACACATATTTTTTATAATCCTCTCAATTAATTATATTATTGACTACACATTATTTCACAACTTTCGAATTTTTGTTTTCTTTAACACCAACTCTATATGCATACAGTATTGCTCTTAAACTAATAAATTTTTTCATTATTTTCCCATTACACTCATCATGCATTTTGACTAAAACTTTCATATTTATTTGAGGCATGTTATAAATATTACTCTTTGGATAATTACTTGTTTCATATTTATCTAACATTTTCTTCTTGTCTTCATAAAATCATATATTTTAATTATATAAATGCATGACATGGTATCTTGATAACACAGCTCAATGTTATTATCAAATTTTGGTTTTTTCACTTTTACTGGAAATCGTACATTAATTCATTCGAAATATCGAAAATGGCCATGCCCACCTATATTGTCTTATTAAATTTTACATTAGTTTTATTCATGTGTAGAGCTGCAAGATTATCATTAACTATAGAACTTTTTTTTTCACTTAGGTATTGATATTATTTTTTTCACATTTTACTGCATCTGATATTAATCTTATGTCTACTCTGTTTCTTATATTTTCCATAGTTTTACCAAACACAGAGTTATTCATGAGCTTATAAAAATCTTTTTCGAAATCATTTTTTGCATTAGTTATCATCATTGTGTTGAAACCCATGTATTTTTTCAACCAATCAGATTGATTAAATGTCAATATTCTATGTGATTTTGTAGGCTTCAGTCCATTATTTAGGTACTGTTTTAAATTACGATAGTGAATAACATACTTCTGTTTGTTATCTAAAGTTGTTAATAATTTAGACTGATTTGTTATTGGAACTACCTTACTTTCTGGGCAGAATGGAAGATATTTATGCAAATTATGTAGTTCTTGTGGATAATCTAAATCAACTTCTAGTATATATCCATACTCAGAAACATCTTTCAAATTTAATATTTTTTCGTTGCAATAATCTAATTCATTTAATGTATTGTAAATCCAATCGAAACCTCCATATGGTAAATATTGAGATATTGCCCAGCCATATAAATTATTCGCGTCGAGATAAGCAAAATAATTTGATTCTTGAATTTGAATTAAACTCTTCCAAATATTAGTTATTTTCTTTAATATATCTCTTACATTGTGATATCGACCTCTAATTCCTTTTTCAATCATTAAAAACATATCATAGTTTTGTAATAAATCCAGTAGTTTTTTAGTAATTTTTAACATTGCTTCCCACTTTAAACCTGTAGCTCTAACATACATGCTGGATCTAAATCATATGAATTTAAACACGTCTTTCTAAAATTTTCGAATGTATCTGCTAACAATAATACGTCCCTTTGTCAATATAAATCATGGTATTCACCCAGATTTTTCATATTAAATTGATACATATATTTTTGCATGTTAATAATCGTCGTCAGATATACTATTTTAGATTCATTTATCATGAAATTCACATTTTGGTGGAAGTTCAGTTTCATCTAATTTCTTCCAACTATCCATATAATTATATGGGTGAACATATTTGCTAATAATTAAATCAACTTGATCTTTTTGGAAAATGTTTTTGTGTGTGTTTCACTTAATCTTTACTTAAATTAGATGATAATTTATCCAAACATCTAACCATAAATTTGAATGTGTCTATAAATTTTATTTTTAAATTTTCTGTGTTTTTCCCAAAAATGGTAAAGTTTTCTTCGTTATTTGCAATTAATTCAAAATATTTACATCATATCCTAACTCTTTAATAAATAAGTGAGCATCATAACCAGCTAAGTTATGAAAATAAATTGATACAAACTTTGGTAATTTTAATTGTAAATGGCAATTATTACATACAGGATTAATGAATTTTCCACTTATGTGATCATAATGATATACTTTTTTTTATTGTCCTTCGCATATTCGCTCTCACATACAGTGCATTTTTTAGCTTTGTTGTATATTTTTCTTCTTTTGTTAGTGGGCTCGATTTGTGAATATATTTCTCCAATTTATTCTACTTCCCTTTTTATTGATTGTATAAAAATGTTATGTGTATTTGGACCTCTATATACAACTGGTGGTTTACAATCGCCATAAGCAGATACAATATAATAGCAAAAACCAGAAGCTTCGTGTAGCTGATATTTCATTGTGTATTATTCATCATTCAACTTTAAATCAAAGCTATTTATTTGCTCATTTGTAAGATTATATTTTTATTTGAGTGTTTCTTTGTAAAGACCGCTATCAATGTCATCTTCTGTTAAAACAGGATATTTTTTGATTAGTTTAAATTTATAAATTTATTTTGGATTTGGTTTAGTTGTTGATATTCTATTTGGAATTGATTCAAAACCTGCATATATTGTGAATGGAACCTTCATTGTATGTTTATAATTTTTGAAAAATATTTGCTCTCCTTTTAAAGCTAATTGAATTTTTACAGCTTCATTTTTAGAGCAGTATTCTGTATGTTTACTTAATTTCTCTTGAGAGTAAAATATTTGAAGGAACATATCACATATATAAGTTTTATGTTGTTTATTGTTTTTTTAGTGCTGAAACTAACCTCGATAAATCTTTAATCCAATAGTGATATGAGTTATCACCTTTGAAATTAAGGAAATTTATGTGCTTATTTTTTTTACTTGTAGGTTTTAGTGGATATACCATGGAACTCTTGCCTTCATCTTCAATAGAGTATACATTTATAGATATGGCTATTTGATTTTCTATTTTTTAGTATATCATCAATTTTTATAGGATATTCATATTTATCTATTACTTAATCGATATTGAGCCCCACAATTTTATATTTGGTTACTCTATCTGAATGGCTGTCTGCTGGAAATAATGCAGATTTTACATCCCAAAGGAAGCATTTTTGATCATAGTTTTTAAAATTTATGCATGCTTTCTTTGTCTTTATAAATGCAGGTAGTTCGATATATGATGCAACATTTAATGGATCATACTTATTTATTGCTAATTGTATTCCCATTATTCTACCTAACGTTCACCCTGAACCCTTTTTTTTCGAATTCAGAAAAATTCGATATTTTACTTGTATTGTGCATTTATAAATTCTTTTAATATATCCCTCATTCAATATTGTATAATTTGGTGATTGAAAAGTAAACAATTGAACTCTATTATTTTCTTGCTTACAACAATTGATACATAATTTAATGCTGGTTTTCAACCCGAAAATTTTTTAAGATGTTCATGTATTTTCTCAAATACCCTTATTTTTTATTGAAGTCAAAAAATGAAGAGGTTATACTAAATATAAAGAATTTTCAATGTTATATGTTGATATCCTAATTTTAAAAGATTTATTAACCAAGCAAGCTTCATTGGTTTCCTTATTTATTTTATTAAGGAAAACATTAGTAGAATATGGACATATTTCTTTCAATTTGTTTTTTCTTGTTTATATAATTCATTGATATCGGCATCAGATAAAGGTAAATTTGTAAAATTATTCTTTGTTCTCCATTCTGTTGCCCGCTTACTTTCATCTATAGGTTTTAGAAATATATTAGTAGAAAATGGGAAAATTTCATTTTATTGTTTAGCTTTTCTATATTTTATAGTGTAATTTCAAAAGAGTACCTTTTTGAAGTTCCCTTTTCTTTGTTGATTTATTATAGATGGTATAATAGCTGAAATTAAATCAGCTTTCCTTAGCCTGGGAAAATATTTTATTTCAAATCTTCTACCTATAATTCTTAACTCTCTCATTGCCTTGTCGCTCAACATATGATTCATCTTCTAGGACTACATATTTGTTTATTGAAAGGGAAAACAGTTTTAATTACAAAATAAGAAATACAAGAAAATAGTATAGTGGAATAGCATCGAAAAGATGTTAAAATTATTGGGAAATCATATTTAACTTCTTGTTAAGATGATAATTCTTAAGATATTCACTAAAACCATTTTTACACATAGCTGTATGTTGATCAGTACAAGATATATAATAAGAAAATAATGTTATAGATTTATTCTCATTACAAACTGTGCATGTTTTTGTTGGATAATTCTCCTTTTGAATTTCATTTAGAATATAAGTTGATGTTTTGTGGGATTTTTTTAAATTATGGTTTTCGAGCTGTTGATTAAAAATATATTTTCCCCATTCGCATAGTACTTTCTCTATTTAAACTCATTATGATTTTTGGCATATTCATACATACATTTTTTTTCCATTTTGTTGTAAGTTTGTCTATAGTTGCTTTATGTGGATAAAATGAATTGATAGATTTATTGTCATTACATACTGCACATGTCTTAATTGAAGAATCATGTTGAATTTCATTTTTATTGTGTGATTTACTATTTTTATGATTTTTGGGAGATAATTTAGAAACATATTTTCCATATTCGCATAATACTTTCTCTTTTTTTAAACTCATACTGATTTTTGTCATATTCAGCACAACATTTTTTCAAGTGTTAATATGCTTGTCTTTTGTGAATTTAAGCATGTAAAAATTTCTTTATTTAATACTTAGCCGCATTTTTACATTGGTTGGATATGGTATAAGTTTCCATTGTATTTATTTATAAAATTAATTTATTTATGGAATGAAAAAATATTTTTCTTTAATAAGTTATTTATTTGTAAATAACACAAAAAATGGAATCTCTGCTCAACAAGTTGAACAAATCGCTTGAATTCACCAAACTACAAGATCTAGAAAAAAATTAATGGTTTACTGAAACAGATTTTGAAATTTTTAAACAAATTTTGGTAAAAAAATTTATTATATTCTAAATGGCAAACTTAAAGTTTCATTGCCAGAGTGCTATGTCAAGATACTTGATAAAAATTCTTTGAAACTAATAAATGAGAAGGAGCTTTTTATAATGTATAAAGACTTAAAAGAAAGGCAAAATGGAAAATTTGTCCATTATCTAGAATTCTCTTAAAGATATATAAATTCTATCAATTATAAATATTTTATATTTTCATTTGATTTTTGCTTATTTGGCTTGGTTTTCTCTTAAATTTGCTTGCTCGCTTGCAAAATTGCTATTTCTAGAAAACTACAAAATTTTGCTTGAAAAGTGAGAAATTTGCTTGATTTTAGCTTAAAATTTAATATTTTTATGGTGACACAAAACTTGCACACTATTATTGAGAAAAAAAAATGGTAAATTTGCTATATGTTTGGGGTAAATTTACTTGTTTTTTAGAATGCATAAGTTCTTTAATTTCGAACCATGATTTTGGAGCAAAAAACCTTGATTTTGGCATGAAAATGTGGGATGGTCCAGAATCGAAACAACTACTCGAGTTTTTTTATAAGTTTGTATTTTGGTTTGTTAAAAGACAAAGTCGATGCCAGCTAGTGAGGCTCGCCACTCTTTAACCTAGCTTACCTGAAGTTCTCCCAAATAATTTTCCCTTCCGACAACCTTGCCCTGTCCCACAATTGTGTGCTTTCAAAGTTCAGCTAGCCTTTCAAACTCTCCTTTATTCCTTCATTCTCTCCCTTATTATTCAATCTCCAGTAATTCCAAAAATATATATTTAAAATGTGACAAAATGAAATTAAACTATTCATTAACCAGTCACATTATTTCCTTCACCATAATAAGTTTAATTTTTAAAAAAATCATCCTTATTACAGTTACAAATATTTACAAGTTTACAAACCTTTACAAATATTCACAAGTTTGTAAACATTTAACAAGTTGCTTCACAGCTTTTCACAAACTTTCAAACTCTTCTTTAAAAAAGAAAATAAATAAGTTTTCTCTAGAAAAACCTTTCAGTTGTTTGTAAACTTTGGATTTAAAGATAACCATCGCCTTTTTAGGACAGGAGGACCAAAAACAAGCAAAGGTATACCAGGAGGACAAGGCTTTCGTATAGGAGGAGAAGTGGTAAGGCTGTAACAGATTGGCGGTGGAGATTCTGTGAAGGCTGGTGGAGGCGGTGATTGTGCAACATTGAAAAATTTCAAATATTCAGTCAGCTAAGAAAATAACGATGGTTTAGGAATATGTGAGTTTCTATAGCTCAGGTCTAACGGCTCGCAACATTTCCTCTTTTTCTCGATATATTCGTGTTCCGTTTTCGGAAGCCACAAATCAAGGACTTTAACATATCTTGAGCTGTGAGGTAAGGTTGCTAGATGTGTTGTCATCGGAGGCTCCGGGCCCACTATCTGAGATGTTGATGTTGACGGTGGCACTGGAGGTGCTGAGGTCGTCATCGTTGCTGTTGGAGGTGCTGGTGGCGCCGGGGCCATCATCGCTGCTGTTGAAGGTGCTGGAGGTGCCGGGTAAGTCATCGCTGGTTTTGAAGGTGTTGGGGGCGCAAGGCTCGTCATCGATGCTGTTGAAGGCACTGGAGGCGCGAAGACCATCCTCGGAGGTGCTGGTGTTGGATGCGCTGGTGTCGCAGGAGATGACACTGGCGGCATCAAAACCATCCTCTGCAGCGATTGTGTTGGAGGTGCTGATGTCGCAAGAGATGGTACTGGAGGCGCCGGGATCGTCATCACTGGAAACGCTGGAGGCGACTGTGTCGCTGGCGAAAACTCTGCTCCACCAATGGAGTTAGCGGAGCAGCCGGCAGCATCATCGCTCTCACGGGAGGCACCAGAGACATCATAGTTGGCGACAACTCTTGCTCCACAAATGGAGTTAACAGAGCAGCATCATTAACCGACCATCCATACTCCAGATTTTTTGTAGACATTCCTGCGAAATACTCTTCATAGAAATGCGACATTTTAAAATGTTACTCGTTCAACGAACACTGAAGTCAAACACTGGAGAGGTAAAAAAGTTAAACCCCTATTTATACAAATTTTCAAACTCCCATGTAAACATGCAGGAAGTGAAACTCATCCCTTAACCCTCTCCACAGAAATACTCATCCCCTCCAAACACACTCATTTCTCTATATTAGCTTGTAATGTAACATCCAGACCATGAAAGGCATGCCAATTTATTTGTTAGGCCTAGTCAACGTGAAGGGGAAGAACGGGAACATGAGTTGTGATCATGACTGCTGTTGTTAGCCCTGCACAAGGTTTCCCACACTCTCCTCAGAGGGAACCTTGTCGTCGTGAGTGGGGAAGACAGTGTCGGGAAGTGGACTAAAAAATTTCTGAGCTCGGCCAGTAATGTTGGTGGATAGCTGGACAATGCCCTCAGCAAAAACAAAAAAAAAATCATATTTAACACAAAGCTTCCCTCACCCCGCTGTTCATCATCGACATGCCTCTTTCACATATTGTCTCCTTCCATGAGAGTTCACGTCTCGACGCACCTCCCTCGCCATCGCAGTGCGAGCACCGCTTATCACTCATTGTTCTTGCCACCCACATCATATACCTACCTGGCTCTACCTAGGAGACTTTCTACGACCGCGTTCCCACCACATTTTGCAAAAAGAAAAAAATTCCTCATCATGGTTTAGCGTGCTATGGGAAAGGCTCTCTTGCACTGTGAACAATTCTCCATAAACACAAGTCTTTAGTGCGTTAAATATTTACGACTCCACTGTGAAACCTGTATGTGTAAATATAATTTATATCAGTATTGGTTTCTGAAATGTTCGAACAAAATATTATGTCAGTCATTAGACTGAGTGAATGAAAATTACGTATTTTTATCACGGAATACATAGCAAGAAATTTTTTTTGTGTTACGTTGATATGCTTAGTCAAAATAAATATGTAAAAAAGGTAACACCCAGAATTAAATAAATCTTCCTCACACAAACATTTTGTAAAATTATGGCCATAAATTGATAAAGTAATATATTTTATGTAAACAATGATTCACTCATTTCTTTAAATGATATAGCCTGTTTGGTGTTAAATTAAACAAACTTTCAATTTGAAATACAATTTATTATATTCCCTTTATTCAAACAAACATAGCATTTTTTTACATTTAAAAAAATCACATTCTTCTTAAAATATTTATTTACCTATACATGCAATCTTCTTTATTCATTTAAGCAATATATTTTGAATTGATGCAGTGAAGCTCATATCTGGAAACAATGCTGACGATATGTTGCAGGGAGACGAACTCCTTATTCTCTCAAACATGCGACATGTGTTTATTATAGATGAACCGTTGCTTCATTGACTGTCAGATTAGATGTAAGCCACTATATTCTAGAAGATTCACACATTCTTGAGGCAGGTGGAAGCTAGATTCACTCATAGATGACATACCTCATTGAAGGTGGCTAAACTGGATTTGTTATGATACAGAGTGTAGTATTGGATAAATTTTTTTTTATCTGTGCATCGGAGTAAGTGAGGAGAATTTGATGAATCTTGAAACCGAGGTCTTGAGAGCTGATGAGGGTGAAGCGAGTGATGGAACAGCATTGGATTGCATATCTTCTTATAGGCAATAACTTGGTTTACCTCCGACCAGTGGTGAACGGTCTATACTGGGAGTTGTATACGTCCATTTTTGTTATTAGTTGTAAAGTCCACCAACTTCCATGAGCACTAAATTTTTCAAGTCTGGTTGTTAAGTAAGGCACTATGGTAGAATTATAAATGTCGTCAATATCTGTGGAATATTGAATGGGGAGAGCTTGAGCTTGAAAGTAGAAAGTTTTTGTAGAGCATTTCAATTACTTACAGGATGTATTTACACTAAGAGTTATTGGCCGGGGTGATGTAGTTAAATCTAGCAGAGGCTTCATTACCTTGAAAAAAATCTTTGAAAGTCTACATTAGTATCCTTTTGGTTGTTACCTATCCATGTATCAGTCAGTCTACCTGCAAAAGCTGTGCCTAGTATTTCATAATTGAGGTGGGGCGAACCGGAAAGTGAATTACTTCCCAATCCTGAATTCAAGTATTCCCGTTTTGAAGGGCATACAGTGGGTAGAGCAGAGAATTTCAGCTGTGGTGCTAAATGTGGTATAATCTGATGAGCAGATTGTGGAGGAGAGGGAGGAGGAGCAATTGAGGAGCAAGGCGTGGAGCAATGTGTGGAGCAGGTGGAGCAATGTGTGGAGCAATGTGTGGAGCAGGTGGATAAAGGTGTGGAGAAGGTGAAGCAAGGTGTGGAGCATGTGGAGTAAGGTGTGGAGAAGGTGGAGCAAGGTGTGGAGCAGGTGGAGCAAGGTGTGGAGCAGGTGGTTCTATTGTGATGACAGGTGGTGCGAGTGTAGTGCCATGTGGTGCTAGTGTGGTGCTATGTGGTGCTAGTGAGGCAATATGTGGTGTTAGTGTGGTGCTATGTGGTGCTAGTTTTGTGCCATGTGGTGCTAGTGTAGTGCCATGTGATGCTAGTGTGGTGCCATGCGATGCTAGTGTGGTACTAGATGTGGTGTTGATGATGGTGTCTCAGGATGTGGTGTTAATTGTGATGCAATGTTGCAAAATTTATTATGTATTTTAAAAGCATCCCTCCTAGAAAACTGTTTCTGGCAGAAATCGCACCGAAATTGCACTCTTGAATTGCTCATCTTGCAGGTCGTTCTTTCATGTTGACATATACTGTGCAGAGTTGTGTATGTTTTACCACAAAAGTGACACAGCCATGCCATCACTGCGTCCATACTCTTAGAAGTCTGAAATGGAACTGAAAGGTTCCAACCTATTATAGGTTAATTCTATGAAGCCATTGGAGTACATTATTTGCATGAAGTGTATGTTAAATCTATATCCTGCCCACAAACCTTTATTGCTAAATGTATGTAACTAATATTATGTAGTCAGAATATGAGTATATTAGAATTACTGAATTAGTAAAGTCAGTAAAACACAAAAAAGTAGTTTCAAACCATTTATCTTGCCAAATTTGTATACAAAGTACATATTGAAAACATTACGTGTTTACGAAAACACCTTTGCGTAATTTCTTCCCGTTAACAATATTTGTACTCTTAAAAATTCTGGTAAAAGTGAGAATACATTTCTTCGATGTAAGAGTTGTATTCGGACATAGAACATTTTGTCAGATCTGGACGAGATATTAAATCATTATAATTTTTCAGCTTCTAATGTGCAGTGGATATATATTTTTTTAATTACACATTTGAGTTTCCAGAGACGCAAATTGCAGTTGAGGAAAAAAAGACATGTTTACAAAAATAGAAAAACGGTTACTTTCCAAAACATTTTCTAAAAGGTTTACTCCAACATGCAATTAACTTGGTAATATTCAATTTACACTTTGATTTCTGTATGCACGAGCACATGACCTCATTCTTGTCTTGATCCATATTTACAAAGTGTTAGCTTACAAAGACGAAATACACACACATATATATACACTAAATTCTACCTGTTAGTTCTCTCATCCCAGATAATGCCATATCACTTGTATAATATCCACTGGTGACACAGGGTGAGAAGCATCATAATCTGTTTCACCCGTCAGTCATCAATAACTTTTTCTCTCCAGAGAAAAAGTTAGATTTATAACCAGATATTTTACACAATTGTTTGAAAAAAGGACAATTGTATACTTTTTGAATATCTGTTAGTTTCCCATTCCACACACTTTCGAAAATATGTTTTTGCTCAACTCCACCTACATATATTTCACAGTTATGTAAGTATTGTTTGCAAATCTCTTCAATATTCTCAACCTCAATACACCCACTTTCCCAGGTTAAACCATGGTAGTGTTTGTTACCCAGCTATTTGTTTTCTTGTATTTAGTTGTTAGATATTTCCAGTGGAATGGTGGTTTGAAGATGAATATCATTGTGTCTTCTTATATGTCAGTAATAGCCAATTCTTTAATTATTGATTTTTCTGGGGATTGAAATCATTGCACATTGCAAAACATCTTGTTAATACCATGTCTTGTTGTCTACTTACTCAAGTCATTATCTTCAACAGCTTATCGCTTACATTATAGCTCGCCAATCTACCATGAATTACACATAAGCTTGCGTATTTGTCAGAATTGGTGTATTTGCAATAATTTAAATTTGTGAATGAATTACGCTGTTGGTAAATGTGTAATATTGTTTACTTACATCAAATATAAATAATGTTCCTCTGGTTTTAAATTATTCAGGTTCTATGATTGGTGAGCTGATTTTGCTATACTACATTTACTGGAACTTTGAGTACATATAGTAGCAAATAAGGAATTACCCATTTCCAAAGTTTGCATTTAAATTGGTATAGGGATAAACTTGAATGTTTAGATACAGTTTAATATTTTTCATATCACAATTATCGAATACTGATCTATCAGCTTTTAAATTGTTTTGTCGATTTGTTTCAAAACAAATAAGGACAAATCGTGGTTTCTCAGATGAAAAACTAGATTTCGCATTCCAAATAACTGTTTGTGATGTCGGTAGCCTTGGAAATATCTTGATTCTTCCCTTTTTCGATATATTTTAAAAACTTTACACGTTCACAAGTGTTAATTACAATATGTGGCATTAGCAATTCGACACTGTTTAATTCAAATGTTACACCTTCCTCATTATTAGCCATGTCGTATATAGCATTTAAATGCATGTTACTGAATAGAATAACAAATTCTTGTTTAGCATTTAATGTTACATATTTATAGTTCTCAGCAAAACCTAAAACCATACTTAATGGTATAAAAATATTGTATTTTCTGCCTGGGTTTATTTGTAGTGTACGATTATTAGCATTGCTCCATCAAGCCATTAACCCTCTATAAAGATTGTTTACAGTTTCCGAGAGATATTGTTTTATAGTAGAAGTGATTCAAGCATCCTATGATTGATTGATTACCACACCATTGAGCAGATATGCGATTTTATCGATTAAATGAAGTATTCTATTTCTCACTATTCCTGTAGTTGCTGGATTAGTCGCATCGGCTGTCTTTTTATTTGTTCCTCTAAACCTTAAACTTGATTTCGATGGCAATGTGTAAATGTCATGATTTTGTATAGCAATCGTAATTTCTAATACAAATGTATAATATCCTGCTCAGCATGGCTTATACACATGTATTTCCATATTGGTGATTGTGATAGCATAACTTATTGGTTCTTTAACATTAGGTATGTCTTCCATTTCTATTAACGGTATATCCTAATTCCTTTAAAACTATTTGCTACCCTGTGTTAACTTTGTGGGCATCTTGTTTGAAATTATTGTTTTACATCTTTTTATAGATACTTTCTTAAAAATATGTTTTTTTAAAACATAGTTTTTAAATGAAGCACCTACTTTACGAGCATATTCACTATTATACACGAAACCCATTTTGATTGCAATAAATATAGAATACCTGTGTTTATATGGCTTTTTTAATGTAATCGAACAGTAATTTCTTCGTTTCTAAAATTAAACAGTTTACCATCTTGATAGGCAATCGTAACAATTAATTCATTCACTTGATTAACTATTACTGGAAGATATATCAATGTAATAGGTTTTTCAATTATTTTGTAACCTGGAGACACTGCGCACATGAATTCATGTATTGTATTTGTCAGTTTTCCATTAAAATATGATCCGCCTACAATGTTAACATTTATACGACATATATTAACTGACAATATATTAACCTGTTTTGATGATTTGTGTAATTGATTAGCTGGATATATCACATCCTAACATATTTGCAATTGAATTGTCTTCTGTGAAATCGATATCGGTATTACTATACATCACACTAGTTACCATATTTGGATTTCTACATAATTGGAATTGTACATTTCCAGGTAATGTTGATTTAATGAACGTTTCAAAGTAATCCAACCCATACGATCCTACTGGTATCACAATCATATACACTTTATCACCGTTGTTGAACGTAAATTATCGATTGCCTATATCGACTTTTGGTATGCTATTGTAAGTAATGAATCTCATTATACTTCTTTAACACTTTCCATCTAACTCCATAGCTGGGAAATATTCCACACACAATTGCGACGAATTTCCACTTAATATCAACATAATTGACATATTACTATTATGTTTTACTATTACACTTATATAGTCTATTTATAGTCAAAAATGTAAACATAAATGCCCACAATTGATTGTATTTGGTCATTGTTCCTTTTTGTAATTGTACCTTAATTGCGTGTTTTTTTTTAACAATTGCACATTTCAACTGGTAGATGTAAATCGCCGAAACTGTCATAATATAATGAATAATTTACGTTCTAATTAATGTAACCCAATGTGTTTGTTCGTTTTGTTTCGAATCAAAACTAACAATCATACATTCGCGAAGGTTTGGTTTCTTTGGTAATTCGCCTTTCATATACACACCTCGGAAATAGGGAATATCCCGTTTATTTACAAATACTTTAATGCCTTTGTTTGTACGTGCCCATTTTGGAAGACTATTTAGGACTTTCTGTGTTTCTTTCCACATTTGGAGTTTTTTCGTCCTTGACCGAATTTATCTGGTTAAAGATACATTCCTTTACCACTTGATTTACTTGATTTTGCAAGAGCTGAAATGCCTCCCATTAAAGCTCAACGAGGTGACAATGCTGGAAATATGAATGAAAATATTCCACCTTTCTTGGTGTTTTGTTTCGTTTTGCATTTTACACCCATGCTTCTTTTCACCTTCGCCCGCATAACTTTGTCAATGACCCAAGCTCCAAGCTTTTCACCTGTTGATGTAGACGGATGCATCCTTATATTTGCTGCTTTATCGGCTAGAATTGTATCTACTATATGTCTTTCTTTCAAATTGTTTATTCGGTCGTATACTATATCGTGTTCTTTACAAGAATTATCCAAAGCATTTATTCCCTGATCGTTCCATGCCATACATTTTGCAAGCTTAGTTCCAGGTCCGCAATAATTGTATTTTGGTCAATGCTATTCAAATGGTAATTTGTGAATCAATGTATTCAATACTCCTCATCCTTTTTTGTTAAATTGGAAAACGTATATGTGTTTTCTAAATCAATACAACAAGAGAAATATCAACGATTACCGACCATTTTGTCGTTAATTGAAGGAATGCGATATCTCCCTTTTACAAATAAAGAAGAAATCGTGCGTCCGAATGAAGCATTACCCAATGCCGTGTTTATATTTGACGGTGTTTGGTGCGAACTGCAGGGTGAAAGAAAACAATAATTTAGTTTTGGTGGACATTCAAATATGGATTGTTTTTATCTACTGCAAAGTTACGCACGTATTCCGAAACATAATTTGCAGGATGATGTAAATATATTACTTGTGTTTAAAATGGACAATATGAATCTACAACATATTTACAATGATCACGTTTTAGGCGATATGATGTTTACAAAGTTTAGAGATATGTGTTTTTACTGTTGGAAAAACAAGTATGGTTGTCTGGTAATTATACCAATGCTTCGCATATATAATGGAAGATATAGGTCGGGATTTGACAGTTTTTTACTTCCCAATGAAGAATAATATTTCAAGGTTTGGTCACAGCGGTTTAAAATGCAATCATTACAATACCTGTTTAACTATAAATCGCGATGGGAATTGTGATTTGAATGGACATAGTAATGTGGGTATAGCTGTGAAAGATAACGATGTGGTAAATAAACACTACATTGAAGACTTAAACGCCATTACACTAAACGTATTTAAATCATAATCGACTAATATGCAAGAGAAATTAATTTACATAATTGAAATTACTACAAAAGTGTCTGCTAATAGTAGCTATATTTCGGAAATATTGGCAAATGTGATGATTGCATTGCAAAATATAGAAACTAGAACAACATTTAAAAAAAATGTAATTAATGAAATGGTAAGCCCTATGATTACAAAACAATTTTATATACAACATTTGATGAAATGTTGCAATATTCTACTGTTGAATTGATCAATAAAACATCTGCTTTAAATACGCAAACAGAATTGAAAGAGCAAATAGATGATTTGAAATCTCGAATAAGCTATTTTAGTAAGAATTTGAGGGTTAAAACTGTGAGTAAAATAGACATGCTTTTGAGTAAAGTCGATAAGATTGAAAAAGCACAAACTAATCGACCTTATACACTCACTAAAAACCATCGACTTAATTTATATATAAATATTTTTAAAGTTAATGAAAACAAAGAAAAATATCTTACTCTGCTTCAGAAATACATAAAGTCATATCTGCTGTAAAGGCTAAATATTTACAAGCTAAATGTGCTCGAATGGAATGGGATGTTTTGAATGAAGAAATATTTAAACCTGTTACGAGTAGAATGGATACATTACATTCCGTGCTAAATATGTTTAATGAAACACCAGTGGAAATTAAATTGGAAGAATCTATAAAGAAGGGGAAGTTTCCTCAATTAACACGGCGTTACTTAGCTATAAAACAATCTTCGCGTATTCGCGATACAGTAATTTGTTTATTTCGTCTTAAAAAATAAATGGCTTCCAGGAGATTAGGTAATTAAGATTTTGCCTGAGATTAGAATTCAAGTAGGTGATTACTTAACTGATGTTAGTGAAGGAATGCTTGAATTATTATTTTAAAATATTCCGAATGATTATTCCGATATCGATTTGGAAAAATATAAGGGTCTTGTTCGTAGAATGAATGCAAATAAACGTTTAGATGATTATGAAAACCATCCGAAACTACACTTATTAAGCGATATTGTTTGGAAGTGGAATATATAAAGATGAAATTGACAACCGGTTTTCTCGTGTATATTGGAACATTCCTAATGAATTGGTCGATAAATTAAAAATTCTCATCGCTTCGAGAGAGTCTGCGAATAACTCACATACGAACTAAATTGTTTCTATTATTGAAGAGTTGAAAGAAGACGGCTATATTATAAATGAAGTTCAGTAACATTGCTCAAGAACATCACGCCCCTTCAAGGATAAGATATCCCAGGATACCAGTTATTAGTAAAGGTTTAAATGATCTTTTTCAAGTCAATTTGTGTGAAACGGCATTGCTTTCGAAATACAATAAGGGCTACAAATATATTTTAACCGTAATATATGTTTATACAAAGTATGATTGTGGTATACCTTTGAAAAACAAAACTGGGAAACAGGTTACCATGCAATGAATATACTTTTACTAGAAAGAATGCCGAATTCGCTCCAAAACCGACAGAGGATTCGAATATTGTGTGCAGCATTCCGGAAACTAACGACCGAATATGGTATCAATGACTACGCAATGTATTCGGAGCTTAAAGCCCGTGTTGTGGAATGTTACAACAAATCGATTAAGCAATTAATATATAAGCATTTCGTGTGCGTCAAAAGACACCTATAATTGGGTTGATGATTTGCCTGAAATAGTTAAATTTTATAATTCCAAATTTCATAGAACTATCAAGATTGCTTCCGAAAAAAAAATACGGATAATAGTTTGATGAAAATTGTGTATAATAATGTTAAAGTAATCGACAAAAGAAAACCAAAGTTCAAAGTTGATGAATTTATACGTATCTCGAAGCAGAAAGTTATCTTTGAGGATAAATTTATGGTTATTTGATCTTGTGAATTATTTAAAATTATTTGAGTTAGAAATTCATTTCCCAGAGTGTATTACCTTGAAATTTAGGATGGTCAGCCCATAAGAGGCGGTTTGTATGAACACGAATTGCTAAAATCAGTTCTCCAAATGAATATTTGACTGATAAAATCATTAAAAGGAAAAAGGTATGTCCTTGGTTCGATGGAGGGGTTTCTCAAAAGCATACAACTCGTGGGTGAAGAATCAAGATCTTAAAGGATTGAATTACAATGTTTTGTAAATTGTTTTTTATACTAAATAAAAATATTTTAAATTATATTTGATATGTTATTCACTTACTAAACCTATCGATATTTATGGGGAATGGGTGTACAATATATTGTGCAATCATTCCTATTGTTTGGGTGGTAATCTATTATATTTAATTTATGATGTAATTCTTTCTATTCGGTTAATATCTTCCGGTTCGTAAGGAGTTAAAATATTTGCATTGTTTATTCTCGGACTTTATTTTATTTTTCTCGGGTTAATGTTTATAAAATTGTTCTACACCTAATATGCAAATCAACGAAAAATAATAATAATATTACGACACTTGACTTATAAAATAAATTTTTATTTATTTATTTTGTTTTTAACTAGAATGCAGTATGCACAAGTTTCGGAATTAGTATTTCTTCCAGATCGCATGCGTTGGAGTTATGACAAAGAAATATACAATCAGGAAGAAATAAGATGGAGAGTTTTTTTTCGGAGCAATGCTTTGGAAAAACTGGAGGTTCTTTAATCCTTGTATTCCCCGACGAAGAAAGACTTAGCAAACATGCCTAAACGATATATTTTCTAGGTGTGTTTGAGTGAGAGAGTTTTTTTTGTACAGCAAGTTTTAGCATCAGAGGGTATGTCTTTTAAAGTGTTGGGAGTTGCCAAACTAGGGTTAGTTTTCTTGTTAGCTGGAAGGGTGAGTGAAAGTAACATTCATTATTATCAATGAGATTTGGGAATGGCTTCTCTGCCCTGGTGGACAGGACTGGGACAAGAGTACAGTCGTGGGAAACGGAATCTACGATTAGCACTAGCGAGTTTGTGGACAGATGGATGACGATTCGGGGAAGGGAAGGTTGACGGCTTGGTGATTGAATAGGCTTTGTTCGTCGTCTGAAAAAGTTATGCGAATAACCTATTGCTTTATTGGCAACGTGAGAGCTTGAGTTTGTCCTTGCCGACAACGCATTGCAAGAAGTGGGGATAGATCGGCAAATATGTGTGGTGTCGAGCAACCTGAGGCATTAGAATTTGGAGTATTTTCTTTAACTTATGGCAGATAGATGAATGGCTGGTCGTGAAGGGTGTGGGAAGATACAAGCGTGCCGGGCGACAGCGAGCCCTGTATTGTCAGTCTCGCGATGTGGAGATCTTTGTGGGGTCTGGGAGGAGAGAAGTGTCGGCCATAATATTTCCGGGCCGTGTTTAGAGCAGACGAAGCCGTCTGCGAGGGGAAAGAGGGTAGGGTGTCGGAGGAAGATGGAGTAGAACTCTGCAGGGAAAATCGGGGATGGTCTCCGATAGCTGGCGCAGAGGATGAAATTGTAAACTCTCTATCCCTCCTTGTCCTGTGTTGTCCCCGTGCCGCTCGAAGCAGAATACTCTATTGCTTTTTTTTTTTGGCAGCGCAGCATGAAAGGTTGCACTTGTCAGGTACGCGTTGGAGAAGGTGGTGTAAAACAGCGAAATGGGTGGTCTCGAACATCGTGAGAACTTGCGGCAATTTCTTTGACCCTACCAACAATGCAGGGGAGAAAGAGCATGTCGACTTGAGCGTACATACATCTGAGATGGATGGATCGGTTGGGTTAGGCTTGTGGGAGCAAAGCGATGTGTGCATTTCTTATGCCCTCTGGTGGGGAAACTCTGAACTATGTATTAACCCATGCTTGCTTGTGTGAATAGAAATGGGAGTTAAGCAATGGTGTAGGGGTGTCCTAGTTGAGAGGCGGGGAGGGGTAGATCAAATCTTCACTTGTTTCGTTTGCGCTTACACAGGATTCGTTTTGGGGTGGAGATGCATCTCGCAGGATTCTGGGTTAGCTGAGAAATTGTTACCTCACGGAGTATCAGTTCTGCTCGAGTTGCTTGGAGCAGTGATCACGTTCAATACACTTCTCAATTCGTTTATTAATGTTTCGCGTGTTCGGATAATTATTAGTTTTTTTATTATTATTAATTTACGTTTGATAGGCTTTTCGCATTAGGCGAGCGATAGACACACCGGTGTACTGCCTTTTCACATGTGATATAATGAAGTATGTGCATAATGTTTAATTATATACTGAGTTTAAATAGAATACGCAGAGTTTGCGATTTGGTGTTACGATTAATTAATTATTGAATCAATCAGTTCGTCAGGTATAACCTGTATTTCGATGCCTGTTTTAAGAGTCTATGAGGGTGAAGTATGTGTGACTTGGTGTATGTGTGTGGTGTGTGTGTCAGTGTGGGAGGAGATTTTTGTCAGGGGGAGGGGAATTAGGAGTATTGGGGAGTTGTAATTTTATATTAGCTGCGTGTTTCGTTTGTTTAATATAAATAAATTTGTTTCATGACATTTATTCGGGTGTTTGAAATATTGTTAAGGAAATTATATCTTCATATTTCTTTACAATATTAATACAAATTTTGTGTTCCGTTATGTTGTGTGCGACGTACTCGGGATAAGTCGTTTTACTGAGTTGTCTCTTGTGATGTGTTTGGTAAACGCATGCTTAAAGTAATTTTTAATATCTCATGTTTATATTAATTCGATTTAATGTTGTGTGTGGTAATCGCGTGATTACAGTGGAATAACTCGTACCTTTTATTCTATTCGAGGAGTGATTATGGTTAATTTTTGCTCGATTCGTATGTTTTAATTGAATCAGTGAACCGTTGTTTGAATGTAAATTGTAGTGGGGCAAGTACATACACGCATGTTTTGACTTCATCCAGACCTCACTCGCCTAGTGGGCCAGAAGTGACATGTGTGCCCGTGCTCCATCCACAAATAAAAACCTTACTTATACCACTATTACACCAACATTAACTTCTATATAAACAATTACAACGCACTCCTCTGGTCAATCGACTCCAGCGAGTCATAGAGGACACATTGATCCTGTTCCGCCATCCTTTCAACACCAATAAAAAAATTAAAAAATGTTCATAGCAAACAAGAAAAAATGTTTTATCAAAGAAAGCAACTATTCGATCATTCGAATAATCGATATGCATGCTCATATATATATATATTAGATTGATCGATTAATCGAACAATCTCTTATCCGCTCCATCCACAAGTAATTCTAATGAAGAGTGGGCCAGTAACCCACCACTTGCTCTATTCTTGTGCTGAGGCCAGCTATGACTCATAATGCAACCCCAATGTGTTAAATGTTCTGTGCTCGCATGATAAAAACGGCATAAACTAGTGTCTCTTTATTGAAAACCACTTCACTGTCACCAATTTTATGCAATAAAGGTTACGTGCTTGCTTTCATACATTTATAAAAAAAAAAGCTTTGTCGTAATTTCTGTCCATACAAACCACACATCCGAGGAGCGAGGGTGGATTGAGTATCACACTATGGGTCGTTTAATACGGAACCGACTTCGCCACGTTTTACAGTTGTATGGTGGTCCCTGCAAATCGAATTATTCAAAAGTGTACAGAACCTAGAAATGAAGTTTCTACAAATGTGGGCCGTAGGTATGGCTTACCTTTGGTGTGTCGGCGACCGTTCGACTGACCTATTCGCCTTATGTCCAGCTGGGGTGACTCCTGTTTTCCAAGTGTTAGCCGTGCGCTGCGCGGTCGCCTGCGAAACCTTGACGGCCACCTCCCCTCTCCCCACCCATCACCATGACGACGTGATGTCAGCCAGCCAGCGACGCACCACTGGGGTATTTCCGGTAGAAGAACAAATCATAACCTTCTGGAAGCTTTTGAAAATTGTATAAATATTGAGGTCTCCACCCATGAGCGGAGAGACAGGCCAGAGTTCCATAATGGAGAGGAACTGCCGTTCCTTATATAACTCACAAAAGGGGAGAGGGTTTGCTGCCATTAAAAATATATGACACCCTTTTTTTTAATCATTAATTAACTGCAACTTATATATATATATATACATATATATATATATATAGTGGAGAAAAGAAAAATATTTTATCCAAATTATATTTTAATACTATTTTGTATTCCAGGATAAAGCTGTAATAATATTTGAGATATTATATATAAATAATATAACTGTGTGAGAACCTTTTTCACTGAAGTAAACTCAAGCTCTTTCGAACATATTGGGGACGGTCTCGGGTCTTTTCAATTTTACCCACTACATTGAGGTAACATTGAGACATACGACCTCATTCTGTGTGTGTTGGCATAAACCGTCACATAGAGGAAGAGAAAACTGCGCCACTCTGCTTCCTCGATGCAGAATTGTAGAAAGGGGAAGAAAGAATAAGAATTTTGAAAAGTTGTAAAATATTCTATTCTTGTTATACGCAGTCGTAATGTTCAAAGTGCCAGAACCTTTGCATAGTGCAGCAGGGCAGTCGATAAATGAACTTATGACATTTAGCGATTTCAGTCAGGCAATTTTGCGACAAACGGGTACTTCAGTAGCTATAGCGCAACAGCTTATGAAAATCCTGGAAAAGTTTTCAAAATCAGAGCGAAACGATGCAGCCAGTGAGACCATTAGGTGGGTAGAAATGTTAGGATTGCAGTGCGCAGAAACATACTTGGTGGCAATTTTTTTTTTTTTTTTTTGTGATTTGTTGCTTGAAAACAGTAAATATTTTACTTTTGCCTCAAAACCGAAAACGTTAAAAGAATTATTGACGTTAGTAATTAAAGTTGAATTAAAGGCTGGCTATTGTAAGCAAAGAGGGCCAATGGTAGCAAAACAAACACTGCAGTGTCAAATTTTTTTCGAACAAACCATCCGACGGCTAAATGCTTCTATAAAATGCAACAATGTGAACAAAATTCTATTCAGGCGAAACCAAATGGAAAATGTCAGGTTTGTTTTTCGGAGTAATCACCCAATGGAGAAATGATTTTATTCAAAAACAGAGGTAAAGTTTAAGTCAGATATTGCAGACAAGTCTGAAGGTCATAAACCGGTAAAATAAATAATTTTTTACTAAGGCGGCAATCCTGATCATGCGAATGACATCAACATCACTTTCTTTTCTCTCAAAATCACTTGTTTTTACCCAAAAATCACCTGTTTTGACCCAGAAATCACTTCAGAAATTAATTATTTTACCCAAAATTCATGTTTTCCCAAAACATTTCCCATTTTGCCCAGATGTAAAAACGAACCCCCCTCCCCCCTCCCTGTTCAATCAATCCAACACACCACCGAGATTGCCATCTGGAAGCTCTGACCGCAATCTTAAATTTCTCTTTCCTCCTTAAAAATGCCCCTTTATCACCTTAAAGTCGGTCATTTTTACCTTGAAATCAGTCTATTTCCCTAAAAGTTTTCTTTTTTTTTTCTAAAAATTTTCCCCAAAAAACAATTTAAAAAAATGCATAACAAATTCAGAAAAAAATTATAGAAATTTTGATAAATGCGTCTTAATACCGCGGATTTCTATTGATTTTCCTAGAAAAAAAACCTCTATCTGTTAAAGTTTTAAAAAAATATATGTGCTTGCATGGCAAGAGCAGTGTTAGCAGGTCCGCACCTGCACAGTGTCAGGTAACTGGAGTCTGCGCGGGTACGTGATTCCAGATCGTTTTCATGCCTGCTTGGTGTCGGATTCTTTCTAGCTCCAGGAATACATGTTTAAGTCCTTTATAGACATAGTGATTTACCTATATATTTGAATTATAGTGCTTTTTAAACGAGATCTCTTAAACCAGTGTGTTACGATACAGGATTACAATAAGAAATAAAAAATCCGTATATATTATTCGATTTCATAATGAATTCAATTTAATATTTATAAGTTGTACTGAAGTTGTATGTAGAGTACTGCGGAACAACACAAAAAGTTCTCTCGACTTAATTTCCGGTCTCTCTTAAAGTTTAATTACTACACGATGTCGGTATCTTTAATTATTCATTATCTCGAAGGTTTTGTGTGAATAAAATTATGCTACTCGGCTTTTTTAAAATGTATTTTATGTGACTAAATCAAGCGCCATCATATTCACTCTATCAGGGAAAGTAGGCAAAATACAACACCAACGAGAAATTAAAAAAGTTTCCATTGAAATTATATATATTTACATTCTTCAGACCACAAACATAAAAACAGAATCCTTATATTCTCCACATCGTTCACATAGTGTCTTTACAGCATGCTCACTTTTCACATACTTAATATAATCAACTTATACACAGCTCAAGACAGTCTACGCTAGCAAATGTCCAACTAGAACACGTGGCCATATATTCTTCTTCTTCGCGACAAAGTTTTACGATTGCCACTGTCAAACTTAGCTTCCTAACTGGAATCCGGCTGCTTATATACTCGCAGGGAGGCACCTTGGCATTCAATGTTCCACCCACCACAACTGAAATTTACAGAAACAATAGAGTTAATTCAGACCAGCCGAAACACAAACATTCCTGCCGTCTGCACTACCAACCAACACAAGAAGAAATAAACTTATCGTTCATATCTCTTACTATAACTCAAGCATGTCTTAACATTACAGGACTATACACACACCTACACACACACATCTATACACACTCACCTACACACATGTACACACAAAGAGCCCGAAACATTCAAATTTGCAATTTTAATATATATTATGTAATCGTGTTTGCTATAATTCAATGAATGTAACATTTATTTCTATTGTGGGGAAAAGAAAAGTATATTAATCAAATTATATTTTTGATACTATTTTTTATTCTGGGGGATGTTCTAATAGTTTGAAGTATTATATAAAAAACAATCTAACTGTGTGATAGCCTTTATTACTGAAGTAAACCCAACCTCTTTCAAACATATTGAGGAGGGCCTCGTGTATTTTCAATTTTACCAACTACATTGAGGAGACATTGAGACATAAGACCTCGTTCTGTGTGTGTTCGTACAAACTGTCACAACCTCAAATTATATGGATTACACGCCTGATGCACGATGTTTTGACATGTAATCAGGACCATGTTAGGAATTATACAGAGTTAAAATCCATAGTGCGCATCCTGCATAGTGAACTCTTAACGGATTGCCGTGAACAATTCCAAAACAGCTGTTATAGCTCGGTGCTTAAGTGAAACACAGTGCAGTACCATTAACAACTGAAGTAACAAAAACATAGTTAATAATATTCCATATTAAAAACAACGCATTTACGATTCGAATAGAAAGTGATAATGTTTAGCACCATTATATTTATAAAATATATTTTACATTTCCAGTGGGAATTTTTGCAAATCGTGAACACGAAGCCATAAAGAAACCTTACTCCGTATTATTGTTCACTCCGCTTCATCGGATCACGAGACAAACACCCAATATAATTTCCTGTATTACTGCGATGTTTTCAGTGTAGGAAATTAGTTCAACTTCAGATGCCATGGGTTCACGTTCGCTAAAAATACTGCTAAGCATTCGAGATTAAGTTGCGCCTGAAGTAAATAAACTAAAATAACTGCTTTGGAAATGAACCCAATATACTTGTTTCATCAATAGAACATCGCTTGGCAACGTAGCGGAAAATTCGGGGCTTCTGACAGGTTAAACACTCACACACAGCAATAGTAACAAGCAAAGTCAATCCAAGTTGCATTCCTTTATTTACTAATACTATTCTTAGGGGAGTGTTTATCGCTAAGAGAGATTGTACCTTTTTGCAGTGGCATAAATAGTTTTTAATTTACGCGATGCAATTACAAACTCAAATTTGGGTGTCTGATATGCATCCTCCTCATTTACTTTGTTTACACCAAGGTACCTGGAAAGTTCGAGACTATTTATATCTTACAAAATTCTTATGTAATCCAGTTAATGAAATTATGGCAACATTGACCTTCTCACCTCTGCTGTACTCTTAACTACACTAGAGACATCTTCCCTTACCTCACGTTCTTTGGCGTGAATACTGTGAGGCTATTAGCTGGAAACACTGGAAAGTCATACAAAAATTCTAACTAATAGCAACCAAGCCAATAATATACACAGCCATTAATTTAACTGGATTCGTTTGGATTATATGAGTCAGGGTCATTTCCAAAAAGGTTTTTGCAATACTGCACAGCCACAAATGAAGCATGTCATGACAAACCGGAAATACGCAGTCATAAATTTGGCACCATGCTAATAAAACTTGGCCAAAGTGAGTTAGAGTGTCGGAAACTCCGGTACCTCTAGACTTTAAGGGATTTATATGCACCCTAGTTCGGACCAGTGTTCTATATGCGGTAAACCGTTTTTTGGTCGACGGGAAAATCTGAGGTGCGTCGGTTGATTTGGCTCGCGCTTCCATCTTCAATGTACTGATGTAACTACAGAAGAAAAATTCCGTTGCGGGAAATGTGAGGAGACTTTTAAATATGTTTGGTTTTTTTCCAAAAAGAAAAGCGTCTGCTACAGATAAGATCCTCAACTAATCTGAAAGACATTGCTGTTACTTTATCTGTGGATAACAGCAGTATTCAACAAGGAGCAACTGCCAACACAGCTGAAACGATGGACTCTAACATTTAATCTCTGTTTGAGATACTGTGAAATAAAATATACGACTTAGCTGAAGACGTTCAAGAACTGAATGAAGAGAATATTGTTTTGCGTACGCTGTTTGAAAGTACACAAACATCTCAAGAAAAACAACTATCACACTTCCACAAATAACGTTAATAAAAAATCATACAGTGATATGGCACGGAAAAATGTAGACTTTTCTTCTACTAGTATTAGCAGTCAAGCTCAATCTGGTAAACCACAGTTGGCAACACTGGCAACGAAGAATGCTGAACAGATCGTAATTCCTAAACAGTCGGCTGCAGACGACGATGGTTTTGTGTTGGTCAGCAGGCGCGTTGCATAGTCATCGATTGATAGCGGCTCGACTGCGGCCAGGCAGGTGTCGGCAAATAATCCTATCCAGCTAGGGGTGCGGAATACCCTAAACCTCCAGATAGTCCCCAAAACGGCAAAACCTAAGATGAAGGCTCTCTTTGTCTCTCGTTTCACTCCAAAAGACCAGGAAAAGAAATTGTTTCTTACATTAGTCAAGAACTAAAAGTGACGAACTGGAAAGTCGCAAAATAAAAAACTAAATATCATACTTATTATTAATTTTACGTTGCTATTGTGGAATCCGATTTCGATAGGATATTTATTACCGTGTTCTGGCCGGCAGGCTGTTTAATCAGTCCCATCTACGGCAGACTGTTAATGAACAACTCTATGTAAATTATACAGAGTCTACCTCGGCAAAAGATAATGAAGCGGCCGGGGGAGCTGCAGCCGAAACTTCGTAACTATGTATTGGCAACCGGAGGTGCCTATAATCTATCTCTATGCCCGTGAGGGATATTGAATTATACTATCAAAACATAGGAGTCTGAGAACAAAATCCCTCTCTTTTTCTCTTTACATAGATAGTACAAAATATCCAATAATTTGTCTCACAGAAACGTGGTTTAACAACTCCACTATACGATCTCATTATTTTCTAAACATTATTATATATTTCGAAATGATCGAGATGCTAATTTAATAAACCTTAATAGAGGAGGCGGTGTTTTAACTGCGGTAAATTATTCTTATTTTTCTCATGTTGAAGAGCAACACAATCTAACTCAGGAAAATATTGAATCTATTTGGATTGAAATTAGTGTTAATAAAGGTAGTAACTTTCTAATAGGAAATATTTATCCCCCCCCCCCCCCCAATCATCAGTTGAAGAGTTCAAAAATTATTTTTCCTTTTTGGAATCTAAATTAATTAATTACACCCACCAAATCGTCCTTGTGGGAAATTTTAATATTCCTGGCATGGATTGGAAAACACACCATGCTCAGAACATTTCTTATTACTATAACAAAATCTAAGGTAAAGTTATTTTACAAACTATCAGTTCTCTCAACACTTTCTAACCAGTAATTTACCACTATTAATCAATTCCTTTATTCCAAAATATAAACGTAACAATAATAATTATCCTAGCTGGTTTACTCCTGATATTATCAAATCATTAAAAATGGAAGAACATTTTAACAGGTTGTATAAAAAAAAAAAAACTAAATCGCAAGATAATTACTCTCGTTTTTCGGAACTAAGGAAAATAGTTAAAGTAAAAATCAACTCTGCTAAAACCAATTGGCAAGCAAAAATGAATAACAACTTAAAAGTGAACCAAAATAATTCTGGAATTATGTTGTCCTGATGAAAAAACGTTACAAAGAAATCATTACGTTAACTGACGACAATAATTTTGTTCAGGATCCTGGTCTTCTCGCAAAATTTTTGCTACTAAACATTTGAAAAACGGTTTGTACCTGTACCTTCCGGCAATAAGATATTCTCTTACGTCCTCAACAATAATTCCAACATTGGTTATCCTTCTCTTGTCCAAGGATCTATACTATGAGCTAATAAAAAGCTAAAAGGCAGTGAGTCTACAGGCTGTGATGACATTCCAAATTTATTTATTAGGGATTGTGCAAATATTCTGACCCCTATATTAACTCATATATTTAACTTTAGTATAAATAGTGGTTCATATCTCAATACTTGGAAGCGTGCAGCTGTTATTCCAATTTTTAAAAAGGGTAACAAACTTGGTGTTAACAATTATAGGCCTATTTCTTCGCTTTGTAGCTTGTCAAAGGTCTTTGAGAAAGTAATGTTTAATATTCTTTCTTTTTACACAAAAAAATTTAATTTCAGAGTTTCAGCACAGCTTTCAATTAGGTAGAACAATTAAATCTGATTTATATAATTTTGTAGATAATTGATATTCCAATGTAACCTCTAGAAAGCAAGTAGATATAATATTTTTTTTTTATTTAAAGAAAGCCTTCGACTCTTGTCTGCACGAAATAATTATACATCAATTGAAAATGTTTGATTTAGATCACCTTTATGTTAAATGGTTTTCTAATTATTTTTAAATAGAACTTTTGTTGACAAAATAGATCGTTTTTTCTACTTCATTTTCAGTGTTTTCTGGTGTTCCTCAAGGAAGCACTATGGCACCCTTACTCTTCAATATTTTTATGAACGATATCGTCAGTGTAATAAGGCATTCAAATGCTATTCTTTATGCTGATGATCTTAAGATTTATAAAAGCATTTGTGTAGTCTCGGATTGCCTGATACTACAAGAGGACATCACAACTATTAGTAATTGGTGTACCATAAATGCGATGAAGTTAAATATAAAAAAGACGCTTTGTATTTCGTTTACGAGGAAGACCAGCCCTGTGCTGTATACCTATCATGTATACATTGCAATAATCAAGAGAGAGGATTTTGTTCGAGACCTCGGAGTTTATCTTGACTCCAAACTATATTTTCATATTCATATAGATAGTATTATTAGTAGCATAAGTCGTACATTAGGTATAGTTAAATTTTTAACTTTTTTCTGCTAATTCCCCAGAGTCTCTGTTAGTTCTTTGCTATTATCTAGTAAGATCCAAATTCGAATTTTTTAATTAACAGTTTTTTAGGTTTTATAAGTGGTCACGCCATACAGTTTAAAGTAGGTTAAAAACCCCTGTGTATACCCACATAACTTTTCCCACTTTCTCTTCTATAACCCATAAAAAGGATTTTGTTAATAGATGTATTAATAATTATAATAAATATTTTTCTTTTCTTGACCCTTTCTAGCTACAAAAATTACCAAATATACTACATCACCACAGTAGGTATTTTGATTACACATTAGTTTCTTTTTGTTAGTTTATGCATAAGATGCTGTTTCTTTCTTTCTCTGTTATATATGTTTGTATTTGTTTGTTTGTTTTGTCTGTTGTCATTTTCTGTGCAATGTATTTGTTTGTATGTTTCAGTGCCTACCTATTATAGGTTATTGCACTGTTGGTTGGCACTTCAAGCTAAAATTAATAAATACATAATTATTTAGAAATATTTTATTGTCAAATATGTAATTTGGTATATTAAACATTTGTTTGGTTATCTTCAGGTATTAGAATATATTTAATCATATTATGCTACTTTAAATATCTTTTCGTTATCCTCTTACGAATTTAAACATAGTTGAAAAGCACCTGTACATTTGCTTTCTTTTCATACGCAACAAAAGTTAAAATAACTCTTCAAATATCATTCTACGTTTTGATACTTTCCTATCACTATCCTAACCAGTGACATCACGTGCCACTCATTACAATAATATTATATCACTGCTTTACATTGTATGTACTCTTATGCATATATTTAACTTATATTATTTTTCCTGTTATTATTGCTACACATGCAAGAGTTAATGTAATATTTTCACACATACCACTTATATAATTTCAACTGCCTATGTAAATTTTATTTATTTATATTAATTTTTTTTTTAACACGTAAGATTTTTAAACCAAGATGTATGGTTGCAATAATATTTATGTGTAATTTTGATAGGCTAGTTCATTTTTCATCGTGTATTTATTTGATATAATTAATATTTATTTTTGGTGTGATCTCAATTTTGTAAGTCTTTCTACTTTTTATTGTATTATATCTGAGTTCCGAGATCACGTATTCTTTGGTTTTTCTTCATTTAGGTCGTTAGAAGTGGTTAATGTGGGTGGTTTGAATAGTTTGATCCCCATTGGCCCGTAGGTTTAAATCCTGATTGTTGATTGGCTGGCGCTATAGGCCCCTTTAAGCTAGTGTCAGCCTGCAGATACTGACGCACTCTTCGCTAGCCGCCTCCAACGACGTCAGACGTAGGGTAGGACCTCCCGTCTGAAGTGGACGGAGAGGTAGGACTTTAGATTAGTTTTAGGGTGTGTAGACGTGTCCCTGAACCAACTTTTAAGTAAACTTGTAACCAGCAATGAAACTTGTGTCACTGGTCGCCCATTCGCGAGGTTAAGTGGTCAGGAGCTAAATAGTTAAAACACGCCGCGTACGTACGTGTAGAGCGGAACTCCACGTATCTCCACCTTAATCCTGCTACGCCAAATTCTGCAAGAGCATCCTACCTTCAATCCGCTTGGTGATTAAAAAATAAGTCCTACCAAAAGATCTGACACTTTCTTCTGGACCTAATTTTATTTACAGTTTGATACAGCTCGATGTCCGTTAGCAGCAGTACACAAGCAACGCCAGCTTGACTTTTATAAGTATGTAAATTTCCAGCACACATATGCCCACTGCAAAACCAGTGATACGAGTAGTTTCTACCAGAGCTGGACTGTTTAGTGAGAACACAATTTGTTTTAACTTAATATTTACTACCGAGAACAGTCTAATTAATTTGATTTTGAAACTGGTATACTCAGACTCTGGCAAGCTATGTCACGTAACTGTAAAAGGGTTCAAGTAGGTTAGGTATGACCACTTTTAGCGTTGTTAGGATAGTGTGTTGTCTTTATAGTTTTCTCATATTGCTATCAGGGTTTTTAATTATTTCTGATCTAAATAATTACAATACAGGAGGAAATGAAAAATATAATAAATTAAATTTATTCAAACGGCGTATCTGTTTTGTCGTTTTCTCTACTGTAGTATCAAGTTAACCTATTTCTTACCCAGGGTCTTACATATGTGTTTACTAAAGTTTTCAATTGTCTGCCTTATTTTGACGTGTGTACATAACTGATGTACGTGCAGAATGCTAGTTTCTATAGGGTGCTAATGGTAATCAACTTGTTACCCTACCGGCCCAGGACTGCACCGGGCAATTATACAGAGGCAGACTAGGTGAGATCACCTCTTTTCCCACTGATTTATTGCAAGTCAGCTGTGCAGCCTGGTCACTCAAGTGTTATATGTGCTGTCCCATTGTTGCGTATGCTAATTCTACACCATGCACAGCACATATCGATTTGAATATGATATGATTATATCTCGTATTGGCTATCGCAACGAGGAGGCCTTATGTGTATTCTTCACATCTCCCTACACACTATATTACATATTTATATGAAACATGTTATATTTCAGTACTAATATGTAATTAATTTCCAGGAGTTGTAGTATTATGTACAAACAATCAATGTACAGGGGGAGAGCACTTAGCTTTTCCCTGTTCAATAATTTTGCATTTTAATTCGTTTCTATTGTAATTATTAATACAGTATTTTTGAATTTTCAGTCCTAACAAGTAATTTATTGGAATGAACGATTCACGTCACATAGTGTTAAGGGACTCACAACTTCTAGAAAGGCTGATGCATTTGCGAATAGCCTGCGGAGAATCTGCCGCGGCCGCGTGGAAGACAACTTTGCACACCCTATCAGAAATGATGTTCATGGTTCGCAAGGCCATTGCAAACACACAGCACAGCGTTTTTTTTGGTACACCTTGCCCGAGGACTGCACGAAAGTATATGGCAGCTCCTTATACCTCGTTTCTCTGTCTACTGTAATTACTTTCAAACGTTTCCCTACCATAGCGACAGGACTTCAGCTCGATCCATATTCTTACTGTCACAAGATGAACCCCACAACTCCCAATCATTTACATAATCCACACCGACTCTAGGGCGAGATGAGGGCATCTCGTTAGTGAACATCGGGGGAGATGTTACGAGTTGTGATCAGGCCTTAGCTGAGCGGCCTGCCTGAACACACCTTCACATATTTATCCAGGACACGGCACGTGATTGCTGAAATCAGTTACAAAATCTCAAATCACAGAAACCCCCTCCACCAGTCAGTAAATGGGGACAACTAAGCGGATATAGGGCAGTGTAGCCCGAGGTCGGGATCCTTTGTCGTCGGGCCATCGGAACGAGAAGATCACTGAAGATGGGTATGTCCGGCCGTTGACTTCCACCATCTTAATCATCCTCCGGAATCACAAACAAGGTGGGGACTCTCCAATTAGACTTTTCTCCGAATGTGGCTACTTAAATCTTTATAATTCAATATAGTTAAATATTTAGATATCTCTATACCTACTGTATATTCAGTCATAATTATATTGAAATAATATTGTACAACCTTAATGTTTAATAAACCCCTTATATAGAGTTCATTCTATAACACTTATTCATAAATCATATTCTAACATTATTACTTTCTGTGCTCTGTTTTATATACCTATTTGTAGTCCTTCATATTTTGGGTTTGCGAAAATGATTTCAATCCAATTTAATTTTTAAGGACGTATTAATACTTCATCGAGAAAATTACATTTTTATTAAAACAGTTTAAAATATATTCTTCGCAATAATGCGCACGCAAGTTAAGTAGTATTCGTAACTTGGAAAATATGAATGCGACCAATCTTTCTGAATATATCTTAAAATCTCTCAATTAAAACAAATGTGGTTATATGATTTTTATACCAAGTGAGATGAAATAGTTTTACTTAATCACTTTTATTTACTTAATTTGGGTGAAATTCGCAATCTAACAATTTAAACTGATACAGCATGATTCACGAGGAGTTACCGCCACTCACGAGGCTTATTCTTTACATAATTTGGAGAAAAATATGTCATATAAATGTGGGTCCTATTCCCAGTATTTACAGAGTAATTTACAATAAGCATATCCAACCTACAGTGGAAAGGTGTTCCCTACACCATATTAGCATCAATGTGTGGTGTGTTATCCAACACACTGTAAAATTTTTTTTGTACTTTTACAAGAAAAATCCTTGGAAACCCAGTTCCCAAGAAAATCCTTTGTAAAACTACAAAGTGATTTCTTGTAAAATCAGCAAAATATTCCTTTATAATATTACAAATGGCAGCCTTGTATTACAACTGACTTTATTGAGAAGCGTAAAAAATTACTTTCTTTTCTTCTAAAAAACAAATGTAATGAATTAGTAACAGAGAACAACTAAAAAAATATTCAAAATATATTTGACAAAAAAATCCTTCCTCGCCAGCACGGGGATCATAACTCACAACCCTTGTATTACAAGCCCGCATCTTTTTCCACAAGACCAATTTGACTTCCGGCATTAACGCTTATTTTTAATGTAGATATACGTACGAGCACATACAAAATAATATTTAATTTATATGGTTAAGTAGAATAGGTTTTTTAAGATTTCAGTTTTTGAGTTAAGATATTTAGACACCTATTAAAAACGGGGTATAAAGAGTCGATTTAAGAGTTATGATTAGCTAGGAAACACTAATAAATAATGTATAATACGGTCACGTTTTATTAAACTTGTTTTATTATTATTGTTATTTGAGTTGTTTTAAGTGTTTTACGTAATTCCAAATTTGCAATACATTTCTTTTTGCACTCATAGTCTTTGCACAAACACCTTTATACGGTTTTACGTTGTTGAGTGACCGCCATTTTTCTGAAGATCGTGGAAACGGCTCAGTATAGTACAAACATTTTCTAAGGTCTATTACAAACACGGACCTTGTAGTTTTACAAACAAGTAGTTTTACAAGAAAAATCTTTGCACTGTTACAAGCATTTGTAAAATTACAAAGAATTTCTCTGCAAAAATTACAAAAATGTTTAAAATGCACGAACAGCTGATTGGGTCATTCATTTTCCCGGGACACTTGACTCGTGTGGTGTATCTGCAAATTTTGCAAGAACTTCCTTTGTTATATGGTGATATCCCACTAGCAGTGAGACATAGTATGATCTCCCAGCATGATGGTGCACCTCCTCACTTCCGCCATGCTGTAGTTAAACACATAAATGTGCATTCCCCAGAGAGATGGATAGCACGAGGCGATTTTCACCCCTGGTCGCCTCGATCTCCAGATCTATCGCCACTACATTATTGCGTATGGGGATGGATGAAGGATATTGTTTTCTGAAGGATTGCACAAACATATGAGGAACTACTTGCAGATATAGGCTGTTAATGGTAAAGTGAGCACTTTTTAAGGCCCTGCTAAATTTTTCTTTCGGTCAATTCCTATCTTTGAGCCACTTTTAATCATGTTTGACCATCTTTTGTAAGGCTGTTAAATGCAATTGAGATGCTCAACTGTAAACAATACGGTCTGATAATACATAATTGTATTTACTTCTGAAAGGGTTATTATTTTATTCTTCATTTTTCAAATGTTTCGAGTTACCCTGCAAATATTGGGAACAGGAACCACATTTATATGGCATGCCTATTTTGCTCCAAATTATGTGAGTAATATGCCCCGAGAGTGTTCGTAACTCCTCGTGAATAATCCTGTATAAAAAAAATATATTTACAATGTACTGAGGTATTAGATTATACAATACGCAGTAATGAGAAAAAAAGTGTGTATCGGAGTATTTATTTAGAAAACATTGAATTACTTATTATCTGAACATTTCTTTGACACGAACTAACTAACAAAACCCAACAAATATACAAGAGGCTATTTATATGCTTTCTTTGGTTGTTAATTTTTTTTTAATACTTAATAATATTCTGTTGACACATTATATACATATAAATTTTTTTGGAAAAATTCTAACGATATAAGTCCTGCAGTTTCGGGAGAACAGGAAAGACGTAAACGATACGAAATTAAATATCATGAACCGTTTCATAAAAATGTATTATTTTATTCTGGTACTTACAAGTTCATTAAGTACATGTTCTTTTTTATCATGAACCGAATTTTAGGGGTTATCAGCGGCAATGCATGCGACAAGGTGTTTGTAGTCTATCCGCGGTTTCTTCACACTTATTTAATAAACACATTTGAAAAACACCATACGTATGACGTGTTTGGTTATTTTCCCAAATATGACTCTTATAACAAGCGTTTTATAAATACATGTGTTAATATAAAAGTATCATATTTTTATTTAAATTGATCTTCTACATACGTTCTCACTGTAAAATATAACATTTCATTTATAGTTAATGTGGGCAAAACAGGGAGATGAAAGTAGTGTTGGTAACACCTAGTAAGAAATAGGTCGTATTCAAAATAGTATTACACTGAGGGCGCGTCAATTCAGTACGTTGTCCTTTTGGTGTAATTTCCTATACTTGATTAAGCTTTGTTTGTATGAGGCGGAGGAATATACTGTAAGTAGAACTTTCTCGGGAAGTTTTGAAGTAACCGTGAACAGCCTATATATGTTGGTGTGTTAGTGGAATTGCGAGGGGAGACGCACCTTGATGACGGCCTTGCGCAGGTCGTTGTTCCGCTCGGCGTGTGGGTGCTTGTTGTGAGGCCTGGCGTCGAGCAGAACGCCGTCCGGGATTGAGATGCCGTCCTTGTTGAGCTTGTTGAGCGCCAGGCGGTCGGCGCGGAACGCCCCCTCGGGGATCTTGCCGCCGCTATGGGGGTTCACGTACTCCCGGTATATCTGCCGCTTGTGCTGCTGCTGCGACACACAACCAACCACACTCTTCCTTTACAGCTCGCTCACCTTAGTCATAACGCTTTCTACTGCAAACTCCTGCTTAACATATACATTGTGTGTTCTTACACTATACGTCAAATTTACATCGCTGTGGGCCTCATCGCGTTATTTATGCGTCGGCCAATAGTGAAACTATGAAAGTATTAGTCAAGCAAACATTAGAAAAAATGGGCATTCTTACTCTTATATGCATAAAAATAAAAAATAAACAAATAAAGCAAATTTTGCCAGTCTCCACATATATTCAGTGTTAAGAAATGGAACTTCTTTTTCTCCGACGTTGCCAGCTTACTGGGCGCATGCCAGATAGCGTTGCCAGTTGAAATACATGCAGGTATACGGTAAGTGACATTTTTAAAGGTTGATTTCCAAACTGTAAAATGAACTGTGAACGTCATTTAGCGTTTAGTAGAGACCAGAAGATTTTTCTGATTAATCTGGTAACAAGATACACTCAACAATAATTTTTATAGCCTCAGTTATTTACTTTTATCCATTCATTGAATGTTTCTCCAGTTTAACCCCAAACCAGGTAGCACGGAACTAGTTTATATTTTTGCATGCTCGTTTTTGCTTATAGTCGTCTGGGGCGTGTATAACACACTGTGCTCCAATAGAAGCAGAAACTTAACTGTACACGTGGCTTCCGTATAACTTGTTTGCGCGATTTGCGGTCTTTAGCGACCAGGTATCAGGCGCCGATATTGCTAGATACAACCACATAATATCGAGGATGTGCTAAATAACGTGAACAGAAGTGTTCGAATCAGCGCACAGACTCGCGTGGGACATTCTTTGTCAACAGGAAAAATCTGCTTTGGAAGACAAAACCTATGTTTTCAACCTAGAGCAAACGGGCGTTGTATAGAGGAAAATGAGCATGTACAATTTTTCCATTGGCCAGTAACTGGTATAACACTTTTCAAGGATACGTTAGCCAATAGTAGAGGCTCCACAGTTGAGAAACCAATCTCCAGTAAAGCGGTCACACAGGGTAAATGACCCGTATATTTACCAATGGAATCACATACTGTGCTCATTAAGTGTACAAAAATGTCTGTACTTCTTACGAACAGTTCTCTAGAAACTTAGTTACCAAATAATTTCTTCAAATTTTACATCTAAAATATTGCATAGTTCCAAAAGATCATTTTATAAAACATGCAAAATTGTTTATCTAGCTCAATGTTTATTATATACTTGATAACTGCAAAATTTTGCTTGATAAAATTTATAACTAGTTTTTCACATTCCACACTATGGTTTCGTGAACATTACTCTAATTTATTTGTAGTGTTACAGAAATATATTTGACAACTAGTTACCAAAGGATTACTTGAACAAAGACAATCAAATTACAGTGTGAGGCAGAAGTCTAACATGTAATCAGATAATAACGCGAATTTGGGTCGCGCATCACAGCCGATGTCGTTAGTCGTTAGAGCTGATGACGGTGAAGTCAATGTGGAGACTTAGCAGCGAAAGAAAGCAGTGACGAGAACCCGGACATAACCTGCAGACCAAATTTTGTCGCGTGCTTATATCCAAGACGACCCCGCTGGGTGTCGAACCCAGAATACCGCGCCGTAGCGGGAGGCGAGTATTTGACCACTGACAGCTCTTGCGCTGCCACTGCAAATTTCTTTCGTGATTTCTACGTTAGTTACCTTATCCGACTGAAGGTAGCTCTGTAGTTGCTACTGTATGTTCGTGGCGCCTTAGCGCTGGAAGACGATTAATTATTACAACATTACGCTAATGTTTTCGGTGAGAGCCACGCAAATGCATCTCATTGGTTTTCTGAGGGTTCAAATAATTTCTAGTGTAGTTCTTACAAACTTAGATAGTAGTCAGGTCTTAACGTATCGTTGACAGCAATAACATTAGAGATGAAACCAGAAAGATATGAAACAGTAGGGAGACAATAAACCGATACTCACCTGTCTTACCCGGGACTCAACCAGAGAAAACACGTATCATAAGAGAGCGTGCAATCAACAGCATTAAAGATGTCGAATTCGGAGCATCATCGTCGGATATAATCAGTCTAATGTTTTGAATTATAAGATTTACTAACAGGAAATATTTACAGCGCGATCATTTTGAAAGATCTCTGATCCACTTAAAACACCTAAGTGTGTATGGCCTACCGTAGTACTACTTTTGGGAAGAATTTGGTGAAAATTAGTTTATAGATCCCTGAATATGACATTAAATATTATGATTTTTGTTTATTTGATGCTATCTTACAAAATTGTCTGAAAAATGTTTGGTAAACGATGTCTCTAATAGATACTGCCAGCATGAAAAGTTTGGTTGATTTTGGTTAGATTGTTAATAGATATTGTTACGTGCTGCAGCTGGCACCGACTCAAATGCCCCGCACCTTAATCGGAGACCCACCTCGCCCTCCCCGCATCCTGGAACGATGAGCTCGCGGCCTCCTGTTTCTCCCCTTCAGGGAATCCCGTGAATGCCGACAGCAGCGAGACTTGCTGGCGTCACAGACCTCCTCTCGCCTGCTAGCGTTTCCGATAGGTTTAGCGACGACGTAAGAATGTTCTGGTGAGACTGGCTGGCGCCTCAGCCCTCCACGACGCATAACGCCAGTTGGGGATGATTCTAGGTGGCGGCCTAAGACACTATACTGCCGCAACCCAGCGGCCGGTAGTCTTTGATGGAGGCCGCCTGGCCGAGTGCGCGTGAGTGAAGTGAAATGTGGACGACGACTGGAGATTGCGGGATGACGACGAGTGAGGTTTTCGTGGTGTGAATATACGAGAGGAAAAGTTTTATCAACTTATATCATCAACGGAAAAACATTGACATGTATGAAACTTTTGAAGTATACCCTGATGATATGCTATATTTTAAAATACCAAAAGCCCACATGTACCCGAAGATACAACTTTGTTTATTGTTATATATAGATTATCGGATACGATGCCTAACGAATGCAATTATTTAGTTTTGGCATATACTCTTCCGGTGCACTCGGGTTCGAACCTCAGACAGAGTCAATAATATTGTTTATATTTTTTAATTTAATAAAATTTAATTTGTGAGTTGGATCTGGATCCAATATTAATAAACTACATGAAAACATTGTTTACAGAAGTTGCTAATAGCTTATAAAATATTTGTGTAATAACTTGTGTAAATCCGCTGAACGCATTATCCCTGTTTCCCTCGCCCGCTGTTGAAGTTAAATATGTTATATCAATTACCCGGTTCTCGTCAATGATGTACGTAGGAAAAAATTGCTAACAAATGCGATTCCCTCGTGGGACCCGACACAATTCGGAATATGTGACCGAAAGTTCGCACTGTGTTAATGCCTTTTTTTTAAACATAATTCAATATTGATTGTATCGTTTTTCTTCGAGGAAGTTTCTGGACTGTTAAATTCAAATTGTTTGGTTAGAATGTAATAATCTTTACATTTTCTCACTGAAAAAAATTATAGAAAAAAATAACCCGCATGTAAAAAATGTAAACAAACCCCAAAAGTAAGTAATATTAATGTTTATATTTTACGTTCCGTAACACCATTAATGACTATGCGCGACTTGAAGGGATTCCTAGGATCGACTTGGGAGGTGCTAGGTAGTCCTGGGATCGACTTGTAAGGTGCTAGTCAGTATTAGGATCGACTTCATTCCGAATGTGAAAAATTGGCCAAAACTCATTACCCAAAATGGCAGCATGGTGGCTGTCACCGGGGTGCAGGGATTGCTAGCCTTCCAGCATAGGGATGATTGGTTATTCAGGGCAGTGGGCTGCGCCACACATTTCTTAGCCTAAGTCTTAAATATTTTATACTTTTGTCAATGTAAACTGTGTGAGAAAATATTTTGGGTTCAAAATTCATCCACTTATTTTGGACAGTGAGTTACCAGCCAGTGCTGATGATCTAGCAAGAACATATATGCAAGCAGGGGGCAGAATAGCCTATATGTGTTAGATGGTACATTTTGTTTCAAACATTTATTTTACACGAACTATTGCGGCTTTGAAAGAACCACTTCAATATCAATAGTAATGATTTTTCCCTTTGTATTATTTTGTATGATATACTGCGTGCAAGAGTTTTTAATAGCAAAAATTGTACATTAAAATAATTTTGGAATTTTCATATGAAACATTTTTACTAACTATCGTTAATTTTACATAAGGTGAAAGAATATGAGGGATTTACTTGCATACATGGAAGAACACATTTACCGTTACATGCTACAAACAATATTAAACACTGCAAATACAAATCAAATAATTACTCCAGGACGTCCCCAGTTTTGAATGCTGCGGTCGTTTGTATCCAGACAGAACCGTGATTCATCCCTCGCTGAACAGCGCTCGTTGCTGATCTGCAAGTGTACATGCTGCCCAGCCTTGAGTTGAAAGTTGGTGTGGTAAAGCAGATGCTCTGGTCATTGCGTAATGTTATGGCATGGACACCTGTGGCATGCCACGACTATATTGCTTGCATGAATGCACCACCCCACCCACATAGAGATAATTTTATTGGTAGTGAGTTGAAGACGTGATAGTTGTTTGAGCCTTTTGAATATTTATTAAATTTTGTGTAATAAGTAGTGTGGTAGAACGAATGATTTAATTGTACCTTTGTATGGTGTTGACTAGGTGTTAGTATGATTAGACAACATGATAGCTTCTTCAGAAAATGTTTCGTTACCTTGGTACCCAAATTCACCGAATTCGTGAGAGCCGATGAGGGTGAAACGAGGTAAGGATGGAGCAGCGCCGGAATGCAAGAACGGGGGAGAAAACTCGCCGACAAACGGTATCGTCCGACACGATTCCCACATGCGAAAATTCGGGAGTGGCAACTCCAGGAAGGGAACCCGGATCGGTTATCAGTTCGATGCTTTACCACAACTGCATGATACTTGTGAGGAGATAAAATAGCGTACAAGTTTTCTTTATATTTGCATACATTTTAAAACCTTTCCCTTACACTCATATAACATTGGGTGCCATGACAATGTGGTATAAAACAGGTTGGAATAGGCTGGTCAGCTTAGTCGCTGTTCAGACCTCGAAGAGAAAGTACATCAGCTGCGGGTAACGTGTTCGATTTCGATGATGGAACAGGACAGTTATTTCTGCTTAAAATGTACTGTGTACAGTGCCACCCAACATGAAAGTGAAACTGTGGGAACCAACACTCTAATAAAATATACATGAAGTAACATCACACTCAATATTGCAGCAGTTCTAGATCTACAGCTCCTTGTCATAGATATATCTGAGATCACACTTGAAGCTGATGACTGTATGCTAGAACTGCTTACATTAAACGTTAATAATAAAAGATTATTAATACATGAATCTTAAGAATTATTATCTTTGATATTTTTAATTTCATGAAAGTTTGTCAGGAATTTAACGTTGGTTGATGGGAAACATATCGGTACACGTGATTACCCCCATATTTTACATACTTTAAATACTGTTTTACAAGTTAGAAATTAGGTGTGCATAAATCACGCATTTTTCAAATTTTTTGGTTTGTTAATAAGTAATAGGGTACCAAAATTATGCCCCTTATTCATAACTGTCCTTTAGGGTTAAGTTATTTCCCTTTTTTTACTCTCTCTTCTAGACAGGATGTACATGCACAATGCATGATGTACACGTTTCACTAGCTTGAGACGGTTAGTCATGCCCTGGTGTTTCGTGGAGTTGGGCGTGCTGACCGACAGGGTCGCGTTTCACGAGCTTGAGACGGTTAGTCATGCAGTGATGTCTCGTGGAGTTGGGCGTGCTGTAACTTTTGAAATTCATGACAGTTTGAAAGTAAGTGTCCGGTGTGGTCGAAAACTACAACAGTCAGGTTTCCTCACTTAAAACGATATGTGTATAGAGTTTGGCCAAATTCGGTTCACACGTTCAAAAATTGAAAAGGGGTTTTACTGGCATCACTGGACTAATTTTGAGATGCTCTTTCCAACCGTATACGATTTCTGTATTTGCTTGTCTTTTTGATGAGCGAAATTAGTCATGCCCGACGCGTCTTCAAGAGCTGGTCGTATCTAACTGGCTAATGCACACTATTTAGGCTACGGCTATTCTAAACTCGCTTCTCGTGAGGGAACCCTTGCGAGTCATCGAGCACATAGTTGGATGTATCAAACCGTGCCTTTAAATCTGGGGGTAATTACTTTATAGATTACCTCACAAGCAAGAGAATATACCAAGGAGTCAGTGTCACGATAGAGGAGGTGCTTAGCACTCTCCAAGTCTAGCCTAGAACTGCCTAGCACTCTCCAAGTCTTCGTGAAGACTGTATATTTATAATACTCTTCTCAACAAAAATGTTAGAAGTATTGAGTGTCACAAAGTTTTACCAAGCAGGTTACATCCATATCGCCTCTGGCATTAAAACAAAATTAGAGGGATCTGAGGGCCCCTCATGGACAACGCAGGTAGTGAGCAGCTGAGAACTGAGTGAATTGGGGGTTTTTTCTCTGTCATGCCCGTACCCCGGCGAGACGATTCTTGAATTGTTACCAGATTATTATGAACTGTCAAAACTTAAATTTAAAAACCATAACCTCACTTTGAAAGATGCCTATTCTTGAGTACAAATTTTGAAATGCGCAATTTTTGTGCGCTCCTTTCTCCTGGTGCCGTGCCTCACCTTAAATGTTATATAGCGAGTTTAACTACTGAGGACCTCAAAAGGAGCACATGGCATAAATCCTGCATCGATTTCCATGTGACGACCTTAATAAATGGCTAACATAAATGGTAATGAATTAGCACATTTGGTGATTGTCGTAGATACTGACAACATATCAACTTCGGATACAATTTTCTAGGTTGGGCAGCTGCGCTGCGCGTATCCTGTCGGTTTGCGCTGTCTCTGTCTCTCTCGCGTGTGATGGGCTGGCTACTCGTTATCGCTACCCCTCCTTTGTGTGTGTACGTGTGTCACAGTGAGGAGTTGGGTGAGTGAATAGGCCGTTAAATGTCGAAAAAAGAAAATTGGAGAAAGGAGTGGAAAGGAAGAAGGGATAAGAAAGAGAACGCAAAGCAAAACAGGATGAAGCGCGAGGTGATAGAAACTGCAATTTCGGATCGCTATATCTCAAAATATTTTGCGTGAATATAGGATGACTCAAAGAACTTCGCTAAAGACTTTATGCTAATACAGTGAATTGTAGGGAGAGAAAACAAAGAGGAAGAAATCTTTACTTCATTACCTTAAGCTTCTCGGCCCCACCAGATGAGATCAGATGTACCCCACGATACTTGTGCCTCTCATTCGCCACAACTGTTCTAATCTGCATCCTCTTATGTCCTTTCACAGACGGGACGGCTGTTATTTCGACGGTAAAATTGTGACACTCGCTCTATGGTCTCACCTTTTTGTTTGGAACAAAGTAGCTTCGAAAAGCCCTCGATGATTCCAGTTCAGTAATAAGCTACGAGCAAGTAATAAACGATGAACAATGAGGCTGAACAATGTGAAGTATTGAGATAGATTGGTCACTGCATGTGTGAAGGGCGCACCCAAAACATTAAACTGCCCTGTGTACTGCTAAAATGTTTACAGTAAAATTACGGGAAAGTGTTGCAAAAATACCTTCTGATATTTTCGTAAAGTAAAGGGCACTAGTAATTATTAGTTAACTGAGAGTTAACTTAGTACAGTTTGTGAGTAGTTTAGAGTCTGGTCGAGGGACCAGAACACTGTGCTATATTTAGCACGAGAGTGAAAGATGTGCTTGCTGATACCTAGGCACCTCCAATTATATAAATTATATTAATATTCAAAATGCAACGTTAGTCTGCCCGGCATCTTGCCATCATCCAGCCACGGTAGGCTCAGCGTCTGGCACCATCCAGCCACCGCAGGCCCGGCATCTTGCCGCCATCCAGCCACTGCAAACCCGGCGTCTTGCCGCCATCCAGAGCCCTTTTACCCAACTATAGCTATAGACTTCACAGGGCAGTATTGCCAAGGCAAGGGAATTACGAACTCACAAGTACGTCGGAGCCACGATGGCTGAGCGGTTAGACTGGTTGAGGTGGAGGAGAGCGAGACACTAGATGATCTACATGTTAAGGCACGGTCCCTGGTACGAAGGGATGGGAGCAAGGAGTCCGGTGCAGGGAACATGTGGTACTTGGTTAGCCAGTCCCAGTTTTTAAATTAATTAAGAAAGGATAAATTAAAGTTTTAAACGAGTAGCAATTTTGTAACAACTTAATGCTTGGTAGAATGACGTTGCTCGTCAGTCTTGTGTAACACAAGACTGACGAGCAACGTCATTCTCTTTAAGAACCCATTTTCGAAGAAATGTGTATCAATAGACGATGTGATTTATCAGCTTTAACTGAAAAATCTCAATTCAGCCCTTACGAAATCGTATCCTACATCAAAGTCAAGTACCACAAGAATTTTCGTTTTTCATAAGCTAACTGTTCTAGTCAAGAACATTGAAAATTCGTAAAAAAAAAAATCGATTTTCTACTAAATTAATTTAGAAAAAATCTCAGAATGTAATAGAGCCATTACAACCTAGAAATGCGTTTTTTTTTTTGTGCTTCAAAATTAAAAGTGACACCTAAACTAAAAGCATTTAAGGAAATAATAGAGATTTTGTTGCATGCCATCGTTTATTATCTACATCGGATTATTGCTCACTTGGTTTAATAGTAAAATTAATAAGGAAAACACGTAAATCCATTCACGAACGCCTTGAAAGTGTACATTCCACATATACTGACTCGACCACACCTCGTAGGTCTCTCATTCCGTCATTAGCATTAAATGTCCCGTCATAATTGTGTGTGGAATTAGTAATTAAAATTCATTTTTTGGCTCTAAATTCTTGTAAAAATACTAATGATTACGTTCAGAAATTTTGGTGTAATAAATTTTCATGGTTTTTTTTAAATTTAATTGGTTACCACAGTCCTCTGTCTACACACAAGTGTACCGCATTGTATTTTGTTAAGAAACTTGGCGTAGACTTCTTACGAGTGGGAGCTCTCTATCCCAGAATCGCCGCAATCCCAAAGGTGCTCACTTTACCATGAACAGCCTATAGCCTCTGTTGCGCAATCTGCCTCGACACACGCCTTGACATGTGTCCGCAACAATTCGCTTAAGTGGGATGAAAACAGTCCAATTCACCTAGATGGGATTAATTTATCTAATTGTCCTTTAAGAGATTCTATTATTTCAATACGCATAAGAGTGATGCCAACAGTTTAATTCACCTAAATAGGAGATGGCTGGCTGTTCGTTTTCACTGCACTAACATTAAGATAAACAGTTAAATTTATGATAAATTGCATATGTAATGGACTAAATTTGTAAGTAATACGATGCCGTGAAAGATTATTTCGAAATACATATAACATTAAGTATATTCCAAAACCAATAGCAATAATTATATTCTTGCCTGAGTCTCCTATAGCATCTTTGTTTTTTCGGTAAGCTGGTCATCATCTTATTTGTTCTGGCCCGCTAACGTTTTCGAGACATGGATCTTTATCACAATAAAGATACAAATATGATGTCTTTTTGGCGACAAACTTTTTGAAAGAAATTTTTGAATAGGTAAGATGTTGGCTAGCTGTTAATAGCATGATGTATTTTTCCAGACCATTTGTTAATTAAAACAATTCAACCAAATTTCTGCCAAAATCTGGCTCGTGGAGAACATTTAAACGTTTTACTCTCTGGTCTCTGGTAATGAACAAAAGGAAAAATTGGGGAGGAGAAATTTATTTGCACCCACCAGGGACTTCCATTTCAGCTGAAAGTTCTACGGGCTGAGCGGTTAGCCTGCTCGCCTCCCACCTAAACGTGGTGTGAATATACGAGAGGGTGGGAAACAAACGAGTGAAGCTTACTGTGCGTGAGGGCGCTTGGAGGACTCTAGAACATCACGACTGGCGGGACATGGACTGAACTGAGGTGGAACTGAATGGAATTGTAATACTGATTTTATTGTAAATATTCGAACTTTCAAATATGGACGAATAAATTATAAAATAATTGAATCGGTTGATACACTGTCTTTTGGGAATGATCTTTAATTGTTTAATTTAATTGATTTCCTTGTCGTAACTATACATTTTATTAATTGGTGTCAATTGTGAATAGCAAGTGATTTCAATTTATTGTGACAATTTGAGTTCAGAGGATTTTGCTGTAGTTATTGTAAATAAAATTAGAAAATTACACTTAATTCTTTTATTTCATTAAGACCTCCATCCTTTAACGAACTTTGTTTAGCCCACTTAATTTCTAGAGAGATAAATTTTAACAATATGACAAACTTATTAAAATAATTATATTGCCGCCATTTGTAAAACCAATGTCTGGCTGCTTTTAAATCATGTGAGTTAACATGGCCTTCTGCAGCACTAACGGTCTGAAAAATTGGGTGGAAATGATTTCAATTTTTTCCGGAAATACGACCAAATTTTCCATTTTCTAAACTGGCAAAATTTACAAAATAACCACAAAAGAGGATATTTTTATGCATATATGAAAATTTTTGGTTGAATATTGTGGATTTTATACATTTTAACCTAAATTAATTACATAACGCCATTGAAAAAAGGCTTGCCACCACAGCATGTTTGTTTACATAACGTTAGATTAAAGTCAATTACCTACGTAGTTTCTTGGATATAGCACACTTAGCTAAAGTGTTATTATAACAGTAATTCCAAAAATAAAGTGTAGGGCACACTTACAACATACAAATTATTATGGCCTATGGCGGTAAAACTTCTTCGAAAAATTTGGAGGGAATCAACTGATTGATTTCCGAGATAGAAAATAAAATTGTATAGTTTAATGTGACGCTATCTCATAAAATTGCGGAGAAATAAAACACTGCATAGAGGAATTTTATGACTGTAATAGATATTTCCAGCATAAAAAAATAATTTGAATTTTATTTCGTAGTTCCGTAGAAATAACTTACTGAGACAAAATGTTTATATAGCCGCCATTTTCAAAATAAGTACGTGGCACTAATAAAACATACCAATTTCCGTGACCTGCTATAGTGGGACCTGAATGCTAACTTTGGTAATAATATATGTGGTTTCCCCGGAAATATTACTTAAAAATTTTATGTATGTTATCAACGATATCTTACAGATTGGTTGATAAAAGTGTCTTTGTGTAGACAAATTTGATAGTTGTTATATATGCTGCTAGCACACAAAGTTATGTTGTAAATGATAACATGGTTTCGACTATATAGCATACTAAATAAAGAAGTTGTATGATCGCCATTTTGAAAATAAGTGTCTGACCTTTTAACACGCCAGTTTACATCACTTGCCATAGTACTACATGATTGACAAATTTGGTAGTATTCGGTCAATTGTTTTCCGAGATATGACATAACAACAAAGAGGCTGACAAAAGGGACCATGTGTCGACATATGATGCTTGTAATAAATACATTCAGCATATCAAATTTGGTCGAAATTAATTTAACGGTATGGTAGGTATATCAAATAAACCTAAAATACTTGTATCGCCGCCATTTTAAAAAATGCGCAAAAAAAATTAAATCGCATACCTTTACATGGCCTACTTGCCATATTTGGCGAGAATTGGTTGAGTAATTTTTGAGATATAACTTAAAGGCTTTACTTATACATCTGATGTTATCTTCCAAAATGGCGAACCAACAATGCTGTCTATCATGACGCACTGCCAACAAACAGAATTTGGTTTAAACCAACTGAATGGTTCCTGAGATATGACATGTTATCCTAAATTTTATAATGGCCTCCATTTGGAAAGTAATCGCCCGGCGTGTTTGAAAAATATGACAGTCAGATGTTCTTGGTAAGTAAAGGTGAAATTCGGTTGTCGCATTCTAAATTCTTAGGTGAAGGAGCGATGGGCACATACACGCACAGACAGGATCGTGATCTCATAAGCTTTTCTTTCATTCTTAAAGTGGGAAAAAATTACAGAGATGAAACAGTTATTGACTGCAGTTGCACGTGCCAGAACATGACGTCACCAGCCAATAACATGTTTGAACCCCATACGCCAATCGACACCTGCTATAACTTACTCGCCAGCAGGCAACTGAAAAGTAGCCAATCAAACACGAGGCCAGTTGCAGAGGCTCGCACAACCAATCAGCGCATGGGTACCCACACACAAAGGAAATGGTCCCGCCAAATTACGTTCGTCTACTGCGTGGAGCTACGTACGTTTTATCAGGCCGCAATACTCACATAAAAAAGCTTGCGAAATTTGCAATGGCAGAACGTCTCCGTTATTAACATTTAACTTAAACCGTTCAGACTAACATGCTAATAAATGATGAGACTGTGTACATAGGAACATACCACTAACTGTCCGAAAATTCGTTTCCAGTTAAACGCTACTACTGCTTATAGAATGAGTAAAAGCTAGCTACGGCGTACGCCGATAGGTTATTTTGAACTTTGGAACAAGGTACAATTAGATGCAACTAAACAAATTAGAACACCAGGAGTTTATAATAATAAAAGCATTTTAAACGAATAACTATCACATTACGAATGTTTCATACAAACGAATACCAATATTGGTTTTGCATAACAATAAACTTAATTGCTTAACTGCTTGAAAAACTCTAAACAATTCGTCGATTTTTCTATTATATTTCTCTTTCCTGGCATGTCGATTTTGAAAGAGATAATTAATTTCAATGTTTAATGATATAATTATGTATGTCACTTAGAAGTTACATAATTAATATTTGCAGGGTACGAAGGAACTTTGTTTAGTTGCCTATTTCTCGTGTAACGAAATTTTCCTGGATGTTTGAACTGCAATATTCGTGTTTCCTATTCTATTTGGAAAGCGCCATACAACGTACAATTTACAGGTGTGGTTGGCGTTCACATCTTGTAGTTGGCAAATACCACGTCACTTTAAGTATGGATTCTGCGCTCGTCAGTTGTACAACATGCTATGAACTTAACCAGTGCTTTTAAACTGTTGGATAACAGAATTTGTCAACAAATCTCATTGCCGATGGGTTAATGTCATGGAATTTATATCCTCACCCCACCCCCTATTTTACAGTCACGCATTGGCTTAGTTTGTGTGTGTGTTTTTTCTTTGCAATTCTAGCATTTTATAATTACTAAGATTAAATCGTAACATTATTGACGTTTAACTGTTTAGAATGTCATGGGATCTATGTTATACTTCCAGCTATTGCGTATTACAGCGGAATGTAAAATAATTGTAAAATTAAAAACCCAAGGCTTAAAAAAAAAAAAAAAAAACAATTTTTGCTACAAAGCCAACCAGTTTCTCATATATTTTCAATAAAAAAATTAAGACTTAAGTTGTTGATAAACAGTAGTTATGTAACAAAAAAACATACATTTGATGAATATTACCGCGACTTATTTGTGGAAGAACTCTTCACAAATGTGATGTATATTTGTTTATTATAATATAATCAGCGGTTCGCATAATGCATACACTCTAAATCTGAATCAGTGAAAATTTCACTGATGAAATCAGTTAACGGTACCTTTCTGATTCAACAGTCACTTCCGTGAGTTTAACCATAGTTGACTGTATAAAAATTTGAGGTAAAATTCCCTTACATGTAAGGGAAGCTAATTTCCTCTACATGATAGGTAAAATTACCTTTTAAATGTAGAGTAAATTTACATAAAAGGCAAAGTACTATTCTCTAATAGTACGGAAAAAGTACCTGACAAAAGTGGGGGAAAATCCCATACAAGTAGGAAAAATCCCACAAAAGTAAGTCATTATTAACTATATTGCATAATAAAATTATATTTCAAAATATTCATGCGTATAAGTACTGCTAAATTTTTTAATAATAGTATCACCTGTCGAATAGTAACCGAAATCTCATGTCTTAAAGCCTCGTCACTTGCTCGTGGTTGGGCGCGAACCATGATCCTCTATCATGATAGCCCGATGCACTATCCATTACACCACGACGACAGCGTGGCATTAGCAGTGAATACTAGCGTATTAAAGACTTGTTTGTTCAGCGCGTCCTCCCACTCAGCTGTTGAGACAATGATGAAGAGATGCACGCGTCGTAAGGTAATTTTCCCATCCATGTTTGGTATTTTCCACTACCATGTACGTGAATTTTACTCCAGAGTGCGGTTACTCCAGAGTACCTTACCTGTAGGGAAGACTATGTTTCCCACACAAGTTTGGGAATATTACCTTACACTTCTTGTCAGGTAATTTTACCATTATTTTTATAGTGTAATGTATTAGTGAACAAATGCCAGTTTTCGTTCCCTTATTGATTTAGTCACATATTAAACTGTTTTATCGACCATTTAATTTACCGTTTTTTAATGGTTTGTTTTTTTGACTGATGGGTGAGTTAAACAACGTATCAAATGGCAGTTAAACGAGTATCAAATAATATAACAACACATAAGCTAATAAAACCTATAAAAAGTACTTTCTAACTTGTGAGTTCCGTCTTTCATCATACCATTTTACGAGATAATATGAACATTCATTCTTTCATTCCGTTTATATGTCTTTGATTTCGTTTTCACGTAATCATCATAGTGCTCGGTTTGAAGGTAGCTATAAACTGCATTAAATGTGGTGAAATGAGTGCATTCATACGCACTATTTGTTTTAACAATCCTTACTTTACCAGTCAAACTAAAGATGAAAAGAAAGGGGATAGAATTTAAAACTACACACTTTCGATTAAGAATTATAATAGACATATTTTCCCTTCTGCAGTGAATGTTGGCTTGGTAGGGAGGGTAACGGTCCAAAATCGGGGCGGGGGTGGCGTGCAGTTAATCCTAAGCACTCGCTAATTTGTCTTTACTTTTTTTTATTACTGAAAATTGCGCATTATAAATAATGACTATCAAAAATAAGTTTATTTTTGTAATTATTTTGCTAAATTAAAAAAAAATTAATTTGCCTCGCGCAGTTGGCCCTCACATATTCAATCAATGAAACTGTTTCACTAAAATAAGCATTTTCACTGATTCGCGTAGTTGAATTTCACTGCGAATGAGTGATTTTCCGCTGATTCGAATTCAGAGTATACTAACTTTTCTAGATATAAAATTAATGAGCTTGTGAATTGACGATTAATTACTTGGTGGTTTGCCAGATTTGGATTTGACGTAACAAGTAATACTAATTTTTCGAAAGTAATTCATCAATTTTACAGGCCCAAACATGTCAAGTGACAATTTTGTATCGCGAACTCAGTTTACTCTAGCGGGTCAAAAGGCACAGCAGAAGACCGGTTTTTAGGGCAGGGAAGCAGCTGATGAGAGCCAAATAAAGCGAGGAACGAGAGGTAGTTTCTAGAGAAGAGATAAGCTGTCTTTGACTACGTCCCATACACGATAACCGCTTACATAATTACGTATTTTACCCACTACAGTAGTGAATCGAAAAGTGGTAAATGAAACTTTGCAGGCTCTATTGAAGTCGATTTATTTTTAACTTTACGAAAAGTATTTGACAATAGAACCGTCTAAATATTTGCTTGCAGAATATTCCGTTGTGCTAACCACGTTTTTGTTCAGCCAATAGTGTTTACGGTAGCAACAACTGTATTACTTGTCAGCCACTGTACGCGCAAACCGGTACGGGAATCGACGAACAGCCAGCACTCCACTCAAATACCTGCCTTGTGCCACGGCTATTTTCGCCAGCGTGTTCCTAGAGCGTGAAATTACAGGTATTCGCCGTAATCTGTCAGATTGTTCCCGATGAATCTTCCGCGGACCCCTTGTATTGACCCCCTCCCCCCTAATAGTTCTCTTTCTGTCCCTCTCTCTCATAAACACTTTCTCTCTTTCCGTCTGTAACGCGCATCGCACTCGCTCTCGCCGAGTTTGTTGTCACAGGTTAAGGCTCGGTGTCCCACATTTGATCGGATTCTTTTATTTCCTGTTGATTTAAGATTTTGTGAGGAAAATTAAAAAGGGTTACTATAAAATATTAGCTATTTTCCTTACTCTGCAGTATATATATATATATATATATATATATATATATATATATATATATATATATATATATATATATATATATGAAATACGAACTATCAACGAAAAATTGAGTCACAAATATAATAATATAATGTTTAAAATCCAAATACCTACAATCATGCCTTTTCATAACTAGGAAATAACACGTAATAAAATAAAGCACAAAAATGCTGAACAACTAATTATTTGTAAATTTTGTGTTGTCAGAAATTTTTAATAATCGCTCTGAAACCGAAATGAAGACAAGAAAACGAATCCATTTTTAGTAAGACGCGAAGTCATGCCTTAACGTTGGATAAAGATGAAAGAGGCCGTGCCTGCGATGGTTCACGTGCAATTCGTGACATTACTAGAGACATGTTAATTGCGAGAGTTAGAGAAATATTAGGATAGACTTGAACCACCTGTACTTTGTTACTTTTGTGATTGGACAACGCGTTTCCTGAAGCGTCCTGCAGGACTATGAACCACTAATGCACATATTCTTGTCTATTCATGGTTTCTTCACACTTTCTGACCATATGGTCTCACAAATTTTCAGAGAGCGAAAATAGTCAAGCGAAAGGGTATAAAGTCGACCTCCCGTGGCGCAGTCGTTTCGTGCGCCACCGATCTGTGATGCGGGAGACTCTGGGTTCGAATTCCGGGTAAGGCATGGGTGTTAATGTAAGTAAGGTTATAAGTTAGTCTGTAAGCCGTCCCCTGCTAAGCTCTGAAGAATAAAACCGGGCACTCCTGAGAAACAAGAGTTGAGTGCAAGCGAACGTTATATCGCTGGAAACATGTTTCTAGGCACATGAGGTGACATACCACTATGTACACTCTAAATTTTAATCAGTGGGAAACTGCTGATTTGCAGTGAAAATGACTTCACTTAGAATCAGTGACATTTTTCACATCACTAATTAAATAAGTGTAATTTTTCCAATGAACAATCTGTGTTTTTTTCCCCCCACTAATCCTAAGTGGAGCCATTTTCACTACGAATCAGTGTTTATCCACTGATTCGAATTTATAGTGTATTAGCGAACAGCATATTACTTCCAGCAGTGAACGAAAGTCACATGCGGTATCTCTGAAATATGCCACGCCAAAATTAGGGGACTTTTGTCGCTGTAAAGTGAGGCAAGGGTTGTGCCGGTCAAGTAGTCCTCCATACTATGGCATGGTTGTCATCCGTTTCCAAAGAGAGAAGTGATACGTCACTATACACAATACGCCACCAGCTCACAGCATTTCATACTGATATCTGCTGACGACACAGGGAACAAAGGTGATGACTTTAAATACTCTCAACTGATATCAACGTCATATGATGTTGCCTGATTCAACAGAGGCTTGTGGAGTGTGCCGTAACATTACGACCTGCCCCAGACATCAAACACATTCGGAACGCAATTTTACTTCACCAGGAATTTTCTATTTTCATCAAGTTTATTGCAAAGTAATTTTTCATCAGCAGCATCCGAAGTGTAAAATTACTCAAATTAACATAATAGTTTGAACGCTGTGTTAGATATAGTCCGTCTCATGCTTACATTGCAGTACAGAGCTTATGGCACTCAGTGTTGCCAGATTGCTTCAGCTTTGTGACGTAACTGGCAAGCTGAGAAACAAATGGGTGGTGAAGGAAACCGCCTGATTAAGACAATTTTTATCGATTTACCTCCCTGCCAACTCGTAAAGGCATACAATACTGCGACGCAAAGATAAGTTGCTCCTTTGAAACTAAAGCCTGTGAGACCCCCTATCATTGTGATTGCATGGCAAGCAAGCTACGAAAATGACATTTTTTTAAAGGGAGGATAAAGATAACACATCAGTCAACAGTGCACGCAAGAACAAGGACAGAGTTAACGACAGAAACCATAAATTGGTAAGAGAGAGTGAATGTCCATTACACCGCACACTGCAATCAAAGAGTGAGACGCTCTATAGGAAGGAACATTTCGTAGGAAAAGTACTATCAAGTCGCCATTATATCGGCTCACAGCTCGTGTTTGGTGAAGTGTGAACCAATATGAGAGTGGTAAGTGAGAACGTAAAGCCCAGAAGTGGTTCTAACTTGTCTTGAATGTCTGTATACATGTGCCGCACTCCAAGGGTTAGTGGTAGAACTGCTAAAGGCGTCGGGATAGCAAATACTAATTGGGTTAGTAGATGCCGCACGTTGCTAGATGGTGGACAAGACAGCCGCTGGCTCTGTTCGTGTCCTACAGCCACGTGGTCCTCTCTATTGGTGGTTTGTTGGGATCGTCCAGAGTCCGTGCACTTGTCGGAAATACTGACCGGTATTTCACAGATTGATGATGATGATTGATAGAGATACTAATAAAGTGGAATCAATTTTCGGACCGACGATAGTAGAGGGGCCGTGGTGATTCTGGTGAATGACGGTTGATGGAGCGATTGTGCAAAAAGACGTGCCAAAAATTCGCAAAAAATTCGGTAACTGCGCAATCGGTTTATTTCGGATATTAAGCAATCGTGAATTTCCAAAATTTCGGGAAATTTTGATTTTGATTTTATAATTTTTTTAAGTTTTGAGTTTTCTGGGGGAAAATTTGTAATTGAGGAGCGATGTTTTTGTGGAGCGATCTTCACTCTCTGGCGTTCGATAGCCGACTGTCCAGAGAGGTATATTGTTATTGGGTATACAGGTGGCAATGTTGGTGGAAGAGTGGCATAAGGGATATTAATTTTTTTATTTGTTTAGAGATGTGTTGGAGCACTTGTGAATAATGGGAGAATGTTACATCCACTTCGGGCGAGCTCTGAATGCATACTGAGGATTTAACTAATCTAGATACGAAAGAAATTGTGTTCAGTGAAGCAAATGTTTTTAATTATAAGAGACATAATTACCTACTGGCAGGTAAATTATTAACACATAAATAACTCTTCAAATAGCACAATTGATAACTAAATGCATAATGTGATTACCAAATGCAACATAAAATTTGAATTAATATAAACCAAGTACAATATATTAAAAATTACTTTCACCACGCAATCACCACAAAAACCAACAGAATTATAATACTGTAAACATGCGAATATACCACAAAAGTAATACATAACGAAATTTACTAATGCTAACTATTTTCCCTTCGATATATATTTTTCGACAAACCACATTCCATTAGTTAAAAGCATGTTAAAAACATGACACAAATGCATTAATCCACTTACGTTGTAAAGACATATACTGATCGGAACCACAAAACTATTTCTCTACCAATATATACGAAATAAACTAACCAAAGTCACTTAACCAAACACACGACACACCCAACTTTCATAACAACTTACCACGAATCCAGCAACAATAAAACTAAAATAATAATCTATCATAGATCGTCCAGGTATCCTTAACACACGTACTTCACCCCCATTGGCTCTCAAGATGCAATGAAACACAGGTTAAACCAGACGAACGACATTACAAAAACTGAAAGAAAACATGAATATTAACCAGAAAAAATAAGTAAATACTAAAACCAGAGAGCAAACAAAAACCCAGGATACTCACTCACTTAATATATATTCAAAATTTCTCCTAAAACAGTTATTCGAGAAAATGCCTTACCGTGGCCTTATCCGGCATGTACAAATTACATTTTGTGCCAATAAGCAGCAATCTGAGCCTTGTCGCTCCGACTCGCCGCTCTAAACGTTTGCACACATTAAAAAAAAATGACTAACAAAAAACATCTCAATTAATCTAAGCTAATAAATCCCGAAGCACTTATACCAACATACAAATCGAATGTAGTGTTTTGTGTCTGCTTCCTGTAGATAGGCAGGTTTAGCAATGATGGTTGCCGAGTGAAAGTGAACATGTGCACTATAACCCCACTCCCCGGTACCATCTGTTGTTGAAAAAAAAATTATATTAAAAAAATATTTGCATGTATGTTAAACAGAGTGCCATCCATTTAAGCACACAGTAGAATAATAATATCCCTTCACACCAGACATCAACATGTTGATTGACAGTCATAGTTATTATTTTTGTTTTTGTTAAAAGTTTTAAGAATTATTAATAAAACTTGTTAAAACCTGTCGAAACCTGCTAGAATTAATATTCTGGTTTGTTATAATGTAAACTCCCTGCCAGCTAGTGATGTGGAGCAAGGCTCGCTAGTAGACATTCCTTACCAGTGCTGTGCGGAGGCCGAATACCCAGCTCTCTAACTGCAGTTCTCTTGAGCACTTTTGCTCTGGTCATTAGCAGCAGTGTAGGTTGTATCACCAAAGTGTTACAAGTTCAGTAGTCTTTCTCGAGATTCTCCCGAATTTCCTTTACTTTCAGAGTTCATTCATTTCTCAGCCATTTCCCTACTCCTTTTAATTCACGTACCTGATTTCGCCAACATCGAATCACTCAAAATTTCCACATCAGATAAATATAAATCGTCTAACAGAAGATCTACTTATCCGTGGGTGGAGGAAACTGCCGTGTCTCGATCTGTCACAGCTTACGGTCTTTCCGTGTGTAAAGCATTGCTCGAATCGCTCAGAAAAAGATCCAACAGCAGATCGAAATGACTTCGTTTAGGTGAAACGACAACCTTCTGGCATCTTCTACTGGTCGGTCTTCTCTCTAGCCAACCAGATTCACTCTCTGTACCGCTAACGAAAAGATCGTCCAACATACTAGCATAACTTTGATGCTTTCCCTCACTCATTGTTTCGAAATAACGTTTATTTGTTTCCTAATACAATACAGTCAGTGCCACAGCGTATGCAAATAGGGATGTGATGCTGAAAAGAGAGAACGAATAGCATTTTATATTGTCTTACCACATAGAAGTCATACAACTGAAAAACAAAATTTATTTGTTAGTTGTACAAGAATTTATTTAATTTTTTTATAATAAACAGAAGGGTAAACAAGGACGGTCTAATTAATTTGTGCATTGCTAGCAAGAAAACTAATGTAACTCATGTATAAAAATCACTGCGTGAGAGAGCTTTTCCTGCAGAGCGAGGCATGTTTACAAAATAGATGCCGACTGTAAGAGAAGTGCCTGGAGAGGCAGTGCATAGCGATTGTGCCACACATGGCGTGGAGAGAGAGCGAGCTTGGGTGTTTGGCTGCCATGTGCGGTAGGCGCTATCTTCCAGACATAGGGCTAGCGACTTTCCCCCAAATATGACAGAAGGACAATACGGGAAAGTAGCCGAAAAAATGCGAGACACCGATGCCAGCGCTCCTAGTGGTTTGTACTGTTCGTACGATGATAAGCTGTGCATTTGAATGGGTAGTTTGAGTATTTAGGATGCGTTTTGATTCAAATTTTCGCACTCGGTGATCATTTATTATGGCATGAAAGATTTGTGCAGTTATTCGCTGCAATAATTACAGCATTGCGAACTGCAGCAAGTACTTTTTTAGATTTCCAAAGGATGCAAGTCTGTAAGTACACGAGCTGTAGTAGAAAAGTTTTTCCATTGTCTTATTTTTCAGTGTGTTATATTGCAAATTCCGTTCACATAATACCTTGATTTACTTAAATGCTGTTTTGTCATTTCGTAGGTGCAAGCAATGGGTGCAGAAATGTAAGAGAGCAGACTTGGATGTAACAAAGAAAAAAGGGCATGGCTGTTTATACACACGAACAGTGTGTTCAAACTATTTCAGAAAAGAGGGTTTTCGCAACCCAAATTTGCATTCACCAGGACAACAACACAGTCAGTTAAGTGTCACAGCTGCTATTTCTAATCTTGTACATAGAAGGGTCGTGTGAAATTTGATAGCCCTTAGCGAGAAAGGTGCAGGTTTGTTTTTACTGGAGCAACACCTCCGAAAAATAAAAGCAAACAATGTTTACGTATTCAGTGTTAGTGTATTAAACTGTATAGAGCCCCTTGTTTAAGTGTGTGTATTGTTAAGCATGTTGAGGTAGGGATAGAATTTATTAATTGATTCAAAATAGTTGTTTTCATATTTAGACCTAGGCCTATGTCAGTGATTGCTCGTACAATGTTTACATATTCAGTGTTGTTGTATTGAACTGGCTGGAGCCTCTTGTTCAAGTGCATGTATAGTTAAGCAAGTTGAGCTAATGACAAAATTGATTAATTGCTTCAAAATAGTTGTTTTCATATTTAGGCCTATGTTAGTGACTGCTTGTACAATGTTTATATATAGGTTTATTGAATTGGCTGGAGCCTGGGGCCAAATTTATAAAATTTGTTGTCGACGAACGTATGATGTGTATGTTCTAAGCAGTACTGTACCTTGCTGACCATTGTATAAGTTTATTGTTCAAAAAATGTGCGGTGTGCCAAGTCACATGGTTTACATTGGTAATATATATTGCATTTTCATACTTTTGAATGTTATTGTTTACATTTGAGAAACTATGCATTTGAATATTAATTTGTACATTATTTGAGTTATGTTAGCCCCAATTACCAAATATTTTCTAAGAATTATTAAATGAACAACTGAATTAGAACTGTAATAGTTTCCTTTCTAGGTAGCTGCTTACCCTTTCCACTCCCAAAGGTCTGCATATCATTATTGTTTTACTGTGCAAATATTTTAATTTCTCTACATAGTTGTTTGCAAGCAATTTTCATTTGAATGAGTGAAGAGATGCCGAGTACAACTTTTAGTAACGAGAATAATTCTTCTTCAGTCAGTGTATCAAAGTTGATTCTGTGTGCTAAACACCACGTACTGACACCACACACCAGACACCACTTTAATTGCAGTAGTGGAGATGTCATCAGATTGTCTACAGTTGGTCAGTCAGTACATATATTGCAGTGTGTGAACCAGCTGTCGATTGAGGGTTACCGTCGAAACCAATCAAAAGTAGTAGCAACATTTCCCCCACCAGATCATTCTACTCACTGTTGTTTATACAACTGTGTACAAAATTCTCAGACAATTATATTTCACTCCTGAGAGTCATCGTTACATTTCAGTGGTAAACCTATTTATTATAAATTTTTACAAATAAATAAAATATATTTTTTCAATTTCACTTACTTTTATTTATTCCCTGAAGTACCCAATATTTTGACTTTGTGCATTTAACTATGGTATTAACATAAATTAGATATTTTTGAATTAATTTATTTGCCACATTCTGCATTGCAGGTAAAGGAATGATGGGGATATACATTTATTTTGACCTGTTAGTCTATTTACACAGTTTTGTTTGTGATGATCGCAGTTTTGTAGAAAGTACTTGCTAATTGCTTTACAATAACAAGTGTCCTTAAATTTTAACAGAAAGTATGTTGAAATCATGACCAAGGTAAGTTATCTTCATTTCAGCTGCTTTTTAATTCTGCAACGTATTTTCCTGTCTTGCCGCCATAAAGCATATGAAAATCTGTAGTAAAACTTTTTGTAAAAAGCATGTATTAAGGTTGGTTATTAGAAGTGACTTGTTCATTATGGAAATATGCTTTGTTATTGAAGGTAAATTACAAAATTAAATGTGCTTAATGCATGCAAAATTTAGGTGGAGTAAATTGGCTTAATAACTTGAGTACATATGTTAGTATGTACTATAAAAAATTTTGACCCATTGCATTTTCATCCTAGCGCCAGCTGTACTGCATAAATTGCATTCGTAAATGTTTAAAAAAAAGGGGGGTTGGTTATCTCATCTATAATCTCTCAAATGTCACCTAAGTGGCATGATATCAGAGGCAATGCTACATTTTCATATTTGGGATAGGAGTACCATTGTGTTGTTGAAAGCTGTAAGAATTTTGCAGTCAATTTGGCTGCTTCCTCCATGGATGATATACACTATCCAAGAAAATGGATGTTTTAAGTAGGAAGTTATAAATATCGCAACCACTTCTGAACACTTGATTTAATAGCATCTGAATTGGACGCTACTACATATTAAAATACTGTTGTACTAAATGGTAACTTTGAACACATGTGTGGTATGTTTGGGTGTTACTGTTTATTTTTACACAAATACATAGAAATAAAACATTTAAAAAAATGTGAGATGAGCAGTTTACCATAATTTATAAGAACTTGCCAAACTCGACTGTACCTTCAGTACAATTACAAATTAGACATTGCTTAATTCAATAAAAATGTCCAATCCCGAGTTGCTCTGTACCACAAAGATCCTTTATGTTTTGTTGATGAATATGCACTAAATATTGCCAAGCTACAGAATAGTTCTTTGTTTATCATTTTTGGTTACAGCCCCCCAAATATCATAACTGGCTCAATCGGATTATGAAGAAGTGACTGAGGTTTCAAATGTTTATTACTTATGGTTGAAGCATGGCTGCCAGTGGGTTAACCATAGCTGCCTGTGTTTCACTTGAGGCAGTGTAGTTGTGGCATAACTGCACGAAAAAAAAAACGATTTATATGTGCAAAGGTGAACTCTCAACCATCCGTCGCACATGTCAGGCAGTCATGTGATCTTCGACGAATCGCAGGGTAACGTTTTCCTATCTGTCAAATATATCTCAAACTTTAACTTTCGAAGGACTGACGGATGGGCCACTGCCTACTGACGACATTCTGTAGACACAAATACGCATTTTGAAATAAAATTCAAGGTACTAGATATGTGTTTATTGATCTTGGTGATAAATTCAGGAATTTAAAACATAAACAATAATTCAGTATACATTTTAATCACGTAAAAAATTATTTCCCCAAAATGTTTCTCTCTTCAAAATGTATTTCCAACCAAAATATACCTTCTACGAAAGAAGAAAGCAGAACAAAAACCATATCTGTTAGGAATATAAATTTTTGAACTATTAATTTTGTTGCTAATTTAATGATAATAGCTTCAAAAAGCAGTAAGTTAGTACTTCGGCAACTTATTATGTTGCGAGGTTAATCTTAATATCTATAAGATATTATTGCTTATAGAGCTAATAAGAGCCACAACGTTAAATAAGTAACTGCAGTAGAGCTATTTTTAATTAATCTTGCATTATTAGATCACAGATAAGTTGTGGAGATTTTTCTGTCCAAAAATTTTTATTCGTTATTTTCATTCCCGATTTTTGCAGAAAAATAAGTTTGGTGACAGCTCCATTCTCAAGAATTTATTGAATAAATGCAGTCGGTTGTGTATCTGACAGATGAAATACCGTTTAGCATTCCATTCTCTTTCTTATATTTGATTAACATTTGTCCTTTGTAACTTGCAACATCTAAGTCTGTGCCTAGTAACATGATTCTGATACAACTAATTGTCCGTGTTTCAAGTGATAATATTTATGTTTTAAGTACTTTTTTTAATACGGTATAGTAATATGAATAAGCAACTATTATATTACATTCGGCCAAACAACACGTTTTAATACTACGATATGACAACTGCACTTATATCACGCATACCGAGCCACCTAAATTAAAATTTCCCGGGTATTGGTCAGCAAAAGCCGCTAGGAGTGCTGCTGTAGTGTGCCTCACATGTCGACAATGTTAAAACGCCTCACTTTCCAATACTGTCCTTCTATCACATTGATTCCCCCTTCACCGCGCATGCCCGCTCTCCTACCTTCCTCCTTTCCCCGTGTGGGCGGCTAAGCCCGAGCCAGCAGCAAGGCACTTCGCTCTGACAGCGCCAGTGCGACGCACGCTTTCGCCTGGCATGCGACAGTTGCTAGTCTAATATACACCGCATCTATCGTAAACTGCGCGCACGTCCTTCGTAACAGATGAGCGGACTCTGTTTAGAACACGAAATGGTGTCATATTTTAAACAAACTACACTAACACGACTTGTTTAAAACAAAATTTTTATATTAATTGTTGAAAAGAATGTAAGTAATAATTTCAATTATTCAACACCTTAAAAATTATAGTATATTACAGTGTTAAAACACTTTTGCAAAATTTTCGAAAATAATTTTAATAACGATTGTTATTTAGAATGTTTTAACGACGGGAATTCATATGTAACACTCTAAATTAATACTAGCCATTAATAAACTTACATATAAACTACACATTTAGTAGAGTTATGTACCAAAAAAATTAATTATTTAAAATTTTTTACTTTTAGAAAATTGAAAAAATATTAAGTTTATATGCCTTTTTGCAAATTACTTACATACTAAATGTAAAACAAATAATGCCACCCCTCTCATACATTCCACATTCGTAAAATGTACTTATGTCCACATATCCATCTTTCTTTCGTTCGTCTCCATACAATTCATTCAGAACACAGACATCGGCAAGTGTTTTCCACTTCCAAATATGCTAGGCGAAATTCAGCTTAGTTCCCAAATCTTTTTTTATGTTCATCATTCATACACAAGCATACAAACCTGTCCAGATAATCTTACAAAAAACCACGGCAAACTAAATGTAAAATAAATAATCCCGGACCACACATTTAAATATAAATGTAAAATAGAAAGTTTTCAAAATTAATTTTACATATTACTTAAACACTAACTACAAATTATCCATCCCTCTCATACACACACACAAGCATCAAACACACCATGTATACATCCAACCGTTCTCATCAGACAATTCCATTCAATACTGTGGGTCCAGGGGTTGATGAAGGATATTCTCCTCTGCTAGATCCATGTAATATGGCGGTACATCCAACCCCTTTCTCCCATTCACACACACCATCTAACTCCCACCCCCACATTTGCAACTAAATGAAAAATAAAGATTATTGTTTTCGAAATTAATTTTTCATAATACTTAAACCCAAACTATGAACTTTGTTGACTTTACTCCTTTGTTCATTATTTAAATGCAAACACAATATTTGTCAGAAACGCAATAAAAATCGAAAAATGATTTATATGCACGAAGATTGAACTAGCTAAAAACTATTCCCGGCAGAAATTAATCTCAACAGCTATACAAGTTTTAGAATACTAACGCAATATTAACAAGTATTAAATGTAAACCCTATTTACTTACATAAAGACTACTAGCAAAGGTACTAGTCGATCAAGTCGGAGAGAGAGGTCTGAACCCCGGGTCAGTCTGTCGGGAATGTGAGCGAAGTGCGGAATACGAGGCGAAAGCAAGTTGGTGCTAGTGGTCGGCCGGCAAGGCGTAGTGTAGGCCTAAACTGGTTCGAACAACGGTGCTCGGCTAGTCCCACGGTGTGCTGTGAAGCTCCGCATGAATTCGTGTTTCTGCTCAATGAATTACGATTTTCTTAATGAATTAAATGATTTTATGCGAAATTATGGAATTAAAAGGTTTTTTTTAAATGAATTAATGCGTTTCCAAACTTTACCATTTACAGTTAAATTTAATTCGAAATGTGATGTGATATATACATATTTATTCGCTACTAGCGATTACATTTACTTTGAATTGACTGTTTATTTACCGATCTCGTACATGAATGGATCACTTTTGCAATGCGCAGTTTTTTTTTTTAAATTCCAGAATGTAATGCATTACAAATACTATTACTTACGAATTTCTGTTTTGAATATCAATTAATTATGTCTTGTAATTGTAACTGTATTAAGTACCAAACATTGCGTTATGTAACGTATATTGTTCTTATAATGTTGCGTAACATTTATATGGACATTGTATTTTATTATCATTGCCTTCGCCGGGATTCGAACACAGAACTTACCTTATATTATCATTGCCTTAGCCGGGATTCTAATCCAGAACCTAACTTATATCATCCATGCCTTATCAGGGATTTGAACCCGAAACCTTCGTAGCATAATCCAATTACGCTACGGAGGTCGGCGAAATTAATCAACTATTTTTATGAATTTGTGTTGGAAAATATTACTAAAAATAATATATATTTGAATAGTTCGTGCGTGCACGCTAACGGAGTTGGATCGGCTCGGTGTGATAGAAAAAGGAGGGGCAGGGGGAATATTTCCAATGACTGTCGCCGGTGGCTATTTAAGGCATTCTACGCTCCCGACACAGCTTGTCGAGGGAACGCTTCAGCATGTCGCGAAACTGCTTTCAGCATGTCGGGTTATGGACAAACAACTGTCTTTAACAGCTCGGCTCTCGCCTAAGTGCTGACCTCATGACAGAGGTTCAGACGCATTTCTTTGTAATATCCGAAGTAATATATGTATTTTCCTGGATATAGTATTTTAACAACACATTTTTTTAACAAGCGAATAAGTGCGTATCCCATCCGCCCGCATCTTGCAATAAAAAAATGAACAACAGGATTCACTCTTAAACCTCGAACATAAAATTATAGAGATTGTTTTAAATTATCTTGTAAGGGTGTTATATTAAAGACAGATTCTCACTGTTCTGTAGAATTGATATATAACACCTGAGAATTCTTATTAAGTATAGTATGGCATTTTAGAGATTCTATTCATTCAGTCGTAAATGTGCCTTGGTATTTTTCTTGAAATTGCAATAAAGGATATTTTATTCTTACATGCTTAAGACACAAGTTTGTGTTGCTAATGAGGTGTTTTCTATTTAAGCACTGCCTGTTCAGTAATTACACTCATAGTATATATCATTCTTTGATTGAATCATTATTATTTTTTGTCTGAATTTATTTACAGTGGCTGTTAACCTTCACTTATTTTCATATAGTAATAGATTTTTCACAAGAACCATGCCCTTTTTAGAAAATTTAAGACTTTTTCTATCTTTATTAATCAGAGTAATATCCATTTCTAAAGGAAACTGAAACATTCTTGTGTGAAGGGGAAATAGATAAATAACAAAATATATACAAATGCGTTCATTTTAAACATATTTATTTACAAATTTATACATCTAGGATTTTCTTTAAAACAGTTTGTTTCAAATACATATTAAATGGTCAATCATTTCAAAATTACACAAGCCCAAAGCAGGTATAGGAGGTTTCACAAATCAATTCATTTAAACACAGGGTGTTTCACAATGTACAATATTTTTAAGCGGTATTAAAACTATATATGTTTTTAAGAAACAAAAATTGTTAGCAAAACTTACACAAGGTGATCCACAAATATTTTACAACAAGGTGATACATACCACAAGTAAGCATTGGGTGATCCAAAAATATTTAAACACAAAGTGTTTCAAAAAACACAAATATTTTAACACAAGGTGATACATAGCACAAGTAAGTAGGCCCTACATGGTGATCCAAAAATATTTAAACAAAATGTGTTTCAAAAAACACAAATATTTTAACACAAGGTGATACATAGCACAAGTAAGTATACGATAATCCAAAAATATTTTAACACAAAATGTCTAAAAAAATTAAAAATATTTTAACACAAGCCATAAGCTATTTGGAACTTCAGTAAACAGTATTTTCAAACATTCTCATAGTATTGGATCAATTTCAGCTTCTTGAAGTGGTTTTATCCTGTCTGTCTGAATAGAAACTTCTTTACATTCAGGGGAGTGTAACACAACACTTTCAACTAAGTCTGGGTATGTCTCGACATAGTGTGAATGTACGTCTTCAATACTAGATGGAAGAGGTGTTGATGCATTCATATAAAACACAGTACATCTAGTCGCATCATTGCATTTAAATAATTAATGCCTTATTTTGTCTCCCAGTGGGAAAAAAGCCTTAAAATGGAATATTCATCACAAGTCTCAGTAAATTCGTGGAGAATTCCACTGCACCATAACATATATGACATGTTAGATGTGCCTGGTTTCACGCTAATGTAATGATTTCCCGGATGAAAGGACACCATGTTACTTGTATGCAAACCAATCCTCCATTGAAAACAATTAGTAAGGAATATTGTATATATATTTACCTTGTAAAACTCCTCTATCTTTGCAGGCTGAAACATGTTTGAGGACTAAATCTTAATTTTGCTAATTTTATTGCTCTGTGAACATACCACTTTGAAGAAACATGCACAGTAATAATAAGTAACCAAACTCTTTATTATCATTTAGAAACATATCAACATTATTATCGCATTCTTCATAATACTAAAATGGTAAAAAAAATATATGTTGTATAGTTCAGATGTTTCAAAATTTGTTCTTCCTCACAAAGGCTTGCTATAACGTAATCGCCCTTCATTTTAAAGTTTTTTTTCTCTAGCCTATACAGTTTGCACTGATTTACAATACAATTCGAACTGTTACAGTTAGTTAAACTGGAATCAAAACTACATGGGTCAAATAACCAGGCCAATATGAACATTTTTAATGAATGTGTGACACACATTTCCTTAACAACTACATGTGAATATGCTACACTATAAATTACAGATTAAAATCCATTATGAATAAATACATATTTATAAGCCAGAGATAACATTTTTCTGAATTTACCACTTCACATGCATATAAGTTGCATATGGAAGGAAAAACTAAACCACCTTACTCGAAAATAAAATTGTGGCTGTCCCTGTTGCAGGTTTCCTTCCAATGGATTGTGGTTCCCTGATGAGGTCTGGTTATTTGGTAGGCGGTTACCCCATTGTCGCACTCCTCTTTTAGCTTCTTGCTAAGACTGGCTGACATCAGCTCTTGAAATATAGATGACAGTTCACTGTCGGAGCGGAGATACCTCACAGCACAATTGTTGCATGCTAGGCCTTCACCAAGCGAATGCCAAGACTGGAGTAGAAAGTTTAGCACAATGTTTGATATTGTTAGACAATGGAACTTGTAAAATACCGCCATAAGGCTTAAAGAGAACTCTTCAGTGCCCTATTTCCAGGACCTCATATGCGACTGTAAGGTCGAAGATGCTAGCATGACTGACACTTTAATATTAATTGGTCTCCTTTATATAGTCTGCTAGATTAGTTGTTCTTGCTTTGAAAAGCTTTGCATTCCCACATGCCACAGGGAGACAATAATTATTGGTTACCTATGTATGTAAAATGTCCTTTGTTCTCACACTGTTCACTCCACACTATAGGAAAAGGACAGCAACATCCCTTCTATGTAAAGTACTCAATTTCCTTACATAATGTTTATTTCATTATGTATTTAGATAAAGCTTCAAATACCAACATTTTCCGAGAGCAAGGTAGCATACTGTCAGGGCGTAAATTATACAAAGTACATCATTTTCCACAACAAATTTCTAAAACTTTTTAAGTATATGTTGGAGCAAGTATTGAAAAACACCAGTGTTCTTCTCTGTTACACATTTAAATGTGTAGTAGACTATCTTCTTCAACTCGAAACCACACACTCCTGTAACCTGGAGTAATACTTGCATATTGAAGTATTGAGTCGAACCTCTCCAATTAACTGATGTTCTGCTATGTTTGTTCCTTTATGTGTGTGTGTATATATGTACACACACACAAAGAAAAAAATTTTTCTCATTTTGTCGGGAGTGTATCACCGAGTAGGTTTAGACATCATTTTGAATTTTTCCTAATTTCAGTTTGCTTGGATCAAATTTACAAACACAAATGCTGCTCTGCCAAACCTCACTTTCCCACATGCCACAGGGTGACATTTTAATTCTGCTACTTACTTGAACTTGCATGGTGTGTTGTTTCTTATTACATATTTCAGTCCACATGGTGGGAGTATCGTAGATCTCTCTACCTCTCTACACAGTTTATTTTTAATTAGTTTAAATCCTGGTTCATTGATTATTTCTTCACTTCTGTTTATAAAACACAGATCCTTCGACGAACAGGGAATTTGCTGTTGGGTCTCATGTTAAAAACTGGGCAATCATCTTGTTCATAACACAATACTCATTCTTTATATGTATTTCCTCCAAAACTTTGTGCAAAGTTCCAATGTTCATCTCTGTTACACATCTGGAATTGGGAGTATATGTTCTTTAGAGATTTGAACCACTCTCTCTTGTAATCTAGAGTAATACTGGAGTACATCTGCTCTTGATTGATTGTATCCATTTCAAATTTTTTATGCATGTCTGAACCTGTAACAAGCCAATTTTCTAAATTATTATCTTTACACATAGGTACGATGCTATTATATATTCTCATAAAGTTTTTTTTGGGTTGCTAACAAAACATTTTTTTATTACAGTGAATAGTGTTATATCATTTGACTCGCGAATTAATGCTTGAACAGTCATGATATCTTCTGATATTAACAATTTATGCAACATTCAAACTTTTTAAAATTTCCTTCTGCATTTTTCCATGTATGTATACAGGATAGTCTTTGAGAAGCGCATTATTCACATATTGGAAATTGTGTTCATAAGCTATGTCACCAGACTCCCATTGCAAACCATGTACTTCATAAGTTCATTGTCTAAACTTCATTTTCAATTCAAGATTTAATGTATACCATGGTCTATGAGCTTTGAAACTTAATAATTTACTATCATTCTCATCAGTTGCATGTGAGATTGAAAGTTCTTTAATAATAAATGACTTGTTATGGTTTTCAAATCCTTGAGCGAAGCACATCATTATTATAAATTGCAAGTTTCAATCACGATTATGTTAAAGTTTAGTATATTTATGTGAAATGTTTACAAAACTTCGTTCATACCTTGGTCATCTCTTGGTATCTCTGGGTGGTAAATGAGATTCATTACATTTAGCATTCTCAACATAACACAAACTCTTCTAAGATGAATTGTGTTTGGTTGTTTGGAAAAGGCCAGCATAGCATACAGGCAATCTTCATCACAAGGCAAATATGAGATTATATCCACATCGCCCTTAGGTTCTTCTGAGAGGAATTGGTACACGCATTGAAATTCGTGTGATGCATTTTGCTTTGTCCATAAGCTAAAATCGCCTTAAACACTCTTACATAGTTCTCATCACAGGAATCACAGCAATGTCTGTGGTGCATATTACCTGTTGAAACTTATTGATAGTTGTACACTTTGAAGACAGTAGTAGTGTGTACTGAAGTATCCTGTCGCTTGATGTAGTATGTTTCGGTTAAATTGGTTGTTTGATGTAAACCTCACAGTGGTACACTCCCAAGACGATCTGACCTCGATGACTGCTGGCTTAACACTGAGAAAATAATTATTTTATTCCTTCTTATACAGTAATGGGATCTAAAATGGCAGACTTTTTCCTTGAATTTTGCTTGAATTATGGTCTTTCCGAAATTATGAAATTACTATTTTACAAGTCCTTTCAGGCTAGATATCTGGTATTTCATTAGTAATCGATAGAATCGTAGTGTTTTTAAAATATATTTACCCTAATATACACATGTGTTCGAGTATACACCTTTCTGATAAATATGTCGGTATATCCGACAATCCTGAATGTAAAGTTTATAAAATCATATCTACGGGCTTTGCATTTCGTAGAGAAATCATTTTGGTTGCAAATGATTAACATATGGTTCCGAAATGCCTAAAATACTGCTTTTTATTGAAATATTGTAAAAGTTTGTATTTTAAGAGCCCTTTCAGGCTAGAATTGTATTCTTTCATTAATATGATGCGGTGTTTACAGATAACACCTATCTGATATAAATCCTGTGATGCTAATCTTAGATGGTAGCATTTGCAAATGATGGTTATTATACAACAGTCTTTATTTGTATACAAAGTTTGTGTTTAAAACTTATAGTTTTGTAGAGTCATCTATGTTCAAGAAATGATTTTACCAGCTAATATTTTAGAAAATATATGTTCGTTTGACATATTTCCCAAAACATGTTGGTTATATTGCTTATATTACAGTTTTTTATAATACAAAATTTTAACAGTCTGTTTTCAGGTTCGAAATGTGGATTTTAATCATATTTTCGTCGAAATGTAACATTTTCCAATAGAATATACATATATTTGTCTATTTATCCAAAAAAAGAACATTTGCATGGGATCATTTAGTTTAAAACTTAAAGTTTAGTATCGAAATGTACCCGCAAATGCGTAGAAAAATGTCTTTTCTAGGTTGAATAAGTATGCACATTAGTTTTGTTTTGCTATCACATTGTTTGAAGAATGGTTATCCCAAATAAACTGGTTTTGGAAAATTAAACATAACAATTACATTGCATTTATTTAAATTTAACTCTCTGGGCCTTGAGAACCGATTATGGTGCTCATTGAATCACGTAAAATTTTTAATAATTCTACTTCTTGGAAATATTTAAATCGGATTGTTTGGTTCGTGATAGCATGATATTTCTTTGAAATTGGGTGTAGAGTTTTCTGTTTTTAAGATGTATTCCCAATATTATAATTCCTGGAATTGAAATAATTTGTTATGCATCTAGTTCGAATGTAAAGGGGATTACAATTAATTTTAGTAATACTGCAATATTATATGATTCCTCTCTCAGCAAGCAGGCCACTGGGAGGTTCGGCAGTTGATGCTGGTTTTGGGTCAACATGTTTATGACGTTAGATAACCAGGTTAGATCAACAGTACAAAGGCTGTCCGAAGCAGGGAGGGGGGTATAGCATGCATTTTCACTTTCACTCGGCAGCCATTAGTACTGAACTGGTCTGCCTGCAGGAAGCAGACACAATACACTACATTCGATTCATATATTCGTATAAGTGCTTCGTGATTTATTAACTTAGATTAATTGAGATCTTTTTTGTTAGTCATTTAAATTGAAATGCGTGCTAGAGCAGCAAGTCGGAGCGACAAGGCTCGGATTGCTGCTTGCAAACACACTATGTGTTTTGTACATGCTGGATATAGCTGCGGTAAGGCATTTTCTTAAACATTTGCATTAGGAGATATTTTGAATTTATATTTAACGAGAGACTTTCAATAGAATACACAGGGTTTTCGTTTGCGATCTGGTGTTAATATTCCTTTTTTTCTGGTTAATATTCATGCATTCTTTCAGTTTTTGTAATATAGTTTGTCTGATTTATCCTGTGTTTCATTGCATCTTTAGAGCCAATAGGGGTGAAGTACGTGTGTTTAGGATACCTGGACGATATATTATGATTTTTATTTTCGTTTTAAGGTTGCTGGATTTGTGGTGAGTTTTTATTAAAGTTGGGTGTGTCTTGTGTTTGGTTAACTGAGTTCGGTTAGTTTATTTCGTATATATTTGTAGGTAAATAGTTTTTTGGTTCCGATCAGTATATTTCTTTACTACGTAAGCGGATTAATGCATTTTTGTCGTGTTTTAACATGTTTTTAATAAATGGAATTTGGTTTTGTCAAGAAATATATTTTGGTGGGGAAATATTTTGCATTAGTATATTTCGTTATGGTATTACTTTTGTGGTATATTCGCATGATTACAGTCTTGTAGTTCTGTCCGTTTTTGTAGTAATTGCATGGTTAAAGTAATTTTTAATATATTGTATTTGTTTTATATTAATTCAAATTTAATGTTGCATGTGGTAATCACATTATTCATTTAGTTAGCAATTGTGCTATTTTAAGAGTTATTTATGTGTTATTTATTTACCTGCCGACAGGTAATTATGTCTCTTATAATAAAAAACATTTGCTTCGCCGAACACAAGTTTTCCTGTATCTAGATTAGTTAAATCCTCAGTATGCATTCAGAGTTCACCTGAAGCGGAAATATCTTGCTCTTATTATTCACAAGCGTTCCAACACATTTCCAAACAAATAAAAAAAGTTAATGTCCATTATGCCACTCTTCCACCAACATCGCCACCTTAATACCGAATAATAATATACCTCTCTGGTCAATCGGCACTCGAACGCCAGAGAGTAAACATCGCTCCCCAAAAAAATCGCTCCTCAATTACAAATGTTCCCCTAGAAAACTCAAAAATAAAAAAATAATGCAAACAAAATCCAAATTTTCTGAAATTTAGGAAATTCAGGATTTCGTAATATCCTAAATTAACTGATTGCGCAATTTGCGAAGTTGCGAATTGTGGGCCAGAACCACCACGACCCCTCTACTGACGATGCACAGAAAGTAAAAAATTGGAAACAAATTCAAAATATTCGCGTTAATTAGTAACTATAAAGGAGGTCGGAAAACCACTTAGAAATACATGCCACATTAAAGTCTGCTGCAATCGATCCTCTGTCTCTCCAGGGCAAGTCATACATGAGACAGCATGGTCAAACTCGTGACGTTAAGACGTCTTTAAACAAATCAGTGTATTGGCGGTATGCAGGTATCAATAAATCTTGAAAAAATATAGAAAGAATAGCTATCGTTACACAAATTAGCATGCAACTACATATTTTCATGAGAAATCGTATTTTTCAGCATTTGACTTCTGGTAGCTACAATGCAAAATGAGTAGTTTCATGTATGTGAGGGTAAGTAGGAATATACGCATGTGCTTGGGTAGAATTTCGAACCCGGACATAAACGGTGTTTTGACTACTCTTTATCCGTGTAAGGTTCTTCTATTTTCTTAAATAAATGCAGGTATGATGGAAATTGAATTTTCAACTATTCTTAATTCTAGGATTTGCGTGCTATAATCCGTAAGCGAGAATTTTGGGAAGATTACATAAAGGCAGTGTTTGCGGTATTTATGAACTTTACGTTCTTTTTCAGCTTAATATAGTAAGTAAAATTTTATACATAATACATTTCTTTGTGGAGTATTTTAAAATACGAATATGTGGCACTATAAAAGAAAAACATTGAAAAATTAGTTGGCATATTCCACGTTTTGTGTACTTTCTAAACAAAGAGAAATATTTAAATAACAACTTTTTGAAGTCTTAGAAAATTACCTCTTGGGAACGAATCCAAGGAATACGTTCACCTCAGAAAATCGATGACCATGGGTATGGATCATGTCGGCTACGTTTGGTCAAAGTTCCTTATGTAACAGTGAATCTTACATTTTTAGCAGTTTCACTGCTATTTCACGATATTTCATAACGATAAATTAAATACTTAACTTCCCCCTTTCCTTTGGTCATTTACGTATAATAAGAGAAACATTAAATAAGCACTTTACCGCATACTACATTCGTCAGAAGTAGCAAAAGGGTTGAATTAAAATTATGAGTTACGTTAACAACTGAAAGGTGCCAAAAACAACTTTTATAAAACGCAAGTTTTGCATAGAGATGAGACTACATAATTTTCTTTAGGACGGATAGAAGTTAGTAGTGCGTCATATTGTGGCTCGAAACCATTAAGTTATTCGGAAAAAAAAATCATCAATGCACGTATTCTACAATAGTATATATGAAAAAAAGAAGGAAAAAAACTTTAAAAAAGAAATGTGAAATTTTTTAATGCACCGGACATTATTCTTTAGAAAGTGACTCTCTTGTTCGGCATCCAAAGCGGCCAAGAACTTTGTGTGAAGGGACCAGATACTATGACCCTTGATCTTTCTGATGAGTCTTCATACCATATGATGTACAAGAATTGTCCTGCCTCTCTCCTCATATCCAGGTCACTACTGGTTATAAAACGGGTTCCTGCAAATCCCAATACCACATCGCGTGTTGCACTGGCAAAGTTTAATACGCGTTAAAACTAACCGGCCCAGTGGGTAACATTTACAAGTCGAATATTGTCACTGCCGCACTGCTAGCGTCTAACAGTGCCGAAATGGGAACGCATATGATGTATACAGTATAATTCATTATATATAAAATTGTTTTGAATCTCTGGTATTATGTCGTCTGCCTATTTGTCGTCAGCTTACATAATATACTACACTAAGTTACTTACAACAGAAACAAGACCCATATCCATCGCAAGCAAGTCAGGAACGTTGGAAATTGATGCGGTGTTAGGAAAAAATTAATACGTTCTTGTTACTTGAGTTGTCATGTCACTAGTTTACCAACACTCGATGCAGGTATGTGAAACAGTAATTTGCATGTAGAAAGAGAGCGAGATGATTGCGTACAACCGAGTACTTCGGATAAGTCGCTCATACAGAACAATTGTAAATTTTAGCACTGCCGTCATACGTAATAGCGAAATTTAGAGGTATGTTTCATTTCTTACAGGAAGGTATTTAAACGCGGAATCGCGTATTTTCAAGGCGCATTAATGACCATTCGCATATGAAGTCAAAATTTTGTGTTTTACATAGCAAGGTTTTGGATTGTAATGGTTAATTACAATCGATTATATTTCCCGACTACAGTGAGCTTGGCGAATCAATAATTCATATAACGTCGCTTGAATTAAACAGAACTATTTGGAGTTAGCTGACGCCAGAATATTACGCCTGAACTAGTTGACATGAAGTTCACGGCGATTTAATATAAGGTTGATGGCTCTTTTTTCAGTGTAACGTACTCAAACGAGCAGGATAACTGTACATTTTGCTACTTAGGAATGCTCTCCTTTTAGGGAGCTGTCAACTCGATACTATATTGGTTAAAAGCTGGCGACTAACGACTGAGGGTGAGCAGTCCGGTTTATTATGGATCAGTAGTAAGGTCGTATAAGAGGAAATATCGAGACAAACGGAACTGGTATTCGTACAGTGATGGGTACAGGCGCCTGTCTTCTAGTCGGTCTTTAACGTCTCTCAATCTGCATAGACCTCAAAGTGTTAAATGAGCACTCTCCAAGGCAAGACTTATTTAAGAAAAAAATAATTATAACAGGAAACATACAAGTAAAAAATCACATTTTCTTGAGCCACAGCAGTATTTTTTTTCTTGTGCACTTTCTGCGGTTGTTCCGCCAAGTGTTTTTGTAGCAAATGTATGCTATAGGGAATGCTCAATGAATATCTAAGAGCATTTTACGGGACCATCGTCACAGTGCTCGAAAAATGTGTCTGAAAATTTCGTAGGCCAAGCTCCACAGAAGTCTACACGTCAAATGCTGTTTGACGGCCTCTGTCTGTCGTGGGAAAGCACTTTCGCCCTTGATTTGGGAGTGTATGATTATGTATTTACATCATCAGGATTTGTTGCTAGCTCAGAGTAGCCCAGCGTACAGAATACATAAGAATGCTGATGCGAAACAGCCGTTATATCGCGAAATTGAGCCGCTCACTCGGGATAAACGGCGATCGTGACCATCAACACATTGGAACGTTGCCAATAATTGTCTGTTAGCCTAAATGCGAACTGAAATCCCAGCCAATAGGGAATATTTTGCAGGACATAGTAGCGAATCAGACACAAGGCCTATTTCAGAGCCTCTGGTAACCAGTCAGCGAATGTTTACACCCACATCTAAGGCACCTTCGCGCCATTTAACGTGTGTATACGCACCTATTCCATGTCGAATGAGTACCGAATCGCAAAATCAAACAAAAAGTACTAATTATTTAAATATACGCTTTCACGAAATGAATAACATAAAATTATTCTAGTTCCACTCAACAGAGTTCGGGAAAACTCATGAGTTCCTTTCATGTCAGGTCACATTGAGGAAATTTATACGTTCGTTTTGATTTAACAATTTTACCGCGGCTTGTATGTGAGTATGTTTCACCCCCGGGAATAACCTGAGTCAAGAAATATGCGCCAGGGAATTCCAAGAATTCACATGGTGCGCAAGGCCAAACGTCAAACACGTTTACATGTGTGCTGCTTTTGTGATTGGACCACAGTGGGTGAAACACACAGAAATCTCATACTGGGAGACACGGCCTCTTGATAGGCATGAGATAATTTCAGGGGAGGTGTTGTTAACTGCAAGAAAAAATTTAAAATGTTGTGAAACTACACTGAAGTTTGTATTGCAATTCTAATCCAATACCTAACACACAGTAGATGTGAAGTAACATGAAGATATTTGGGTGGCTCTTAACATCGAGGTCTTCAGATCCGACGAGGGTGAATGAAGTGGATATGGAGCGGCACCGAAATAAAAGGGCGGGGGAAGCGGTAGATCCCCGAGAAAACCCACTTACCAACGGTATCGGCCGACACAATTCCCACTTGCGAAAATCCGGTGACCCGGCCGGGGATTGAGCCCAGTTCGCCTTGGTGGGAGGCGAGCCTGCTAATCGCTCAGCCACCGTATATGTGAGTATATAAGTGTAGACCTACGTGTACACATACACACAAGCTATTACAAAACATTGAATTGAGAGTGATCGTAAGCGAGAGATGTGTGATTTGATACAATATTATATAAGCCTCTTTCCCCTGGACATATTAAAGAGCAGGCTAGACTTCAACCCTCTATGTTCACACTTGAAGCTTTCTTTTCTTCATTGTGAGAAGACATTTTCATACGTTTCTGATTCAGAATGGCCCTGAATCACGAGCAGACGGCTAAAAAGGGCAACGGTTTAAATCAGCTAATTACGACAGTGGGCAGGAGTTTAAGTGTTTTGGAGAACAACTGGTCGTGAAACATTTAAGCGAAAATCAGGTGGGCCAACTGATTTTATCAAGCAGTTCTTTAGGCTACTTGTTGATAACAATTGCAATATGGCTAGCGGCAGCTAATGGACTAATGGCAACAGTGTGCAGCTTACAGGTCACTGAAAGTGCTCATTAATCCGAGGATAAATTACATTATTTCAAACAGTTATGCGATTCTGTTACATTCAACAAAGAATAAATAAGTACAGAGCATGGAAATAAAGTGACGGCTCCTTTGTCTCAGTGTGCACATTCGTTAACTGGCTCGCGAGGCTCTCAGTATACCACGTACTGCTGGCTGCCGGCGGGCAAGTAAGTTACGAGGCGCTCAGTGTACCGCGTGCTCCTGGCAGCTGGCTGGCAAGTAAATGACGAGGGTCTGAGTGTACCGCCAACTGCTGACTGCTGGCTGACACACAGTTTACAAGGTACTGATTGGTGAATGATCTTCTGACGTGTTCCTCATGTTTCTGGCTAGTGCCATAATTTTGCCGGAACGTGCGGCTGGAGGTATAAACGACTGAATCAAATCTGCGCTCTCGCAGTAGAAGGTGAGATGAATGATTTAGGCAGTGATTAACTGCTGATGAGAACTATTTGGGCAGCTCTAAGCTGTTAAGTTCATGAGTACCGATGTGCATTAAGTGAGATTGATATGGTACATGGAGCAAAAATATGTTTTTTTTAGGGGGGGGGGGCGATACCTGAGGAAATACACTTGTGTTTCACCCCATTAGAGATCGAACCATTTTTGTTGTGAAGTGAGTGTTCTGAATACTAAAACACCACAGCTATTTTTTATTTAATACAGTTATCACTGGTCCTGAAGACTATGTGCTGCTTTGACAAATGCCTCTATTTCGGCCGGTCGAATGCTTCACACCCCATATATCCATCTCCACCCATCTGGTCGTCCATCTCCACTCTGCGCTATCTTTGATAATTATTCCTCTAATCCGTCGCATCACCTTTCCTTCGAATATGGCGATTTTGTCTCGATCGGCCTTCCTTGTTATTCAGTTTTGTTAGCTATAGAGTACAATCCGAAGAATGATAGTTTTATGGATCTTGATCTTTGTTCGTCGTGACAGGACTTTGCATTTCATTGTATTTCGTAGGTTTTTAGAAATATCTATTCCTTACATGGATTCTTTTCATTATGTTGAAGCTCACTCCATTGCGTCGGGTGAACCATGCTCCTAGGTACTTGACTTTATCCAATGATTTAAAACTCGATTTGTCTACAAATAGTGGGTGTTTGTCTTGTTCCCATATCGATATCAACACATATTTGGTCTTACTCCCGTTGATCTGTAGTACCACTTTTGCAGCCTGTTACTTGATGGCTTTCGTCATCCACTTCAACTCTTCCTTGTTTTGTCCTATCAGCACGATGTCGTCTGCATGTGCTCGCCATTTATGAGAGCCTTTCAGTACTTCCCATTTGGTGTGTGTTATCTGTATACCTCATAATCTATTCCACCATCAAGCTAAATAGAAGAAGAGATAAGGCCAGTTCTCACTTCGAACCTTTTCGACATCTCCCCATCACCCAATACTGCAGCCTCCGACCCTTGGATGCACATTTTTGTTAACTTTATTACCTTTTCGGGTATATTAAACTGGCTCTTGATCTTATAGATGCTCTATCGGTGAATACTCTAATATGTTGTTTTAACTCTATGAACAAGGTGTTAATGTTCATGTCGTATGCATAACACTTTTCCCAATACTACCTCATGGCAAATATGTTATATGTTGTTGATCGTCCCCTGCAGAAACCTGATTATCTCCCAGCAATTGTTCCGCGAATGTTTCCAATCTGCCCAACAGGACCATTGAAAGGATATCATATGTTGTGGAGAGATATACCTCGGTAGTTGGTGCAGCCTTTTTTTCGGCACTTTTAATAAAATGGGAATATTAGTGTTATTCTCCATTCCCTAGGAATATCCTTTGTGTTCCAGATCTTATCCATCAGATTATATATCTGTTTGCGCAGTAGGTCTCCACCATCCTTAAGCGATTCTGCCACAATTCTATCCTCCCCAGATGCCCGGTTGTTTTCCAACCTATTCATGAACTTCTGCACTTCTTTGAAAGTGACTTCTTTTATCCCTTCTTCATCAAACCTTTACACAAGCTGGTCATATTCTACTTGTTGTAATGATTATTCACACTAAAGAAGTTCGGAGAAGTATTCTTTCTAGTTTTCTCTCTTTGCTTGACAACATGATTCCATTTTTGTTTAAGAAGAATATGACTTTAGTCTTAAGGCCATCTCTCAATTGTTTTAGTTTCTTGTAGAAATTCCTTCCCTGTTTGTACTTGTCATGTTCTGCCTCTTAAACAAACTATGAAATGTATTTTCTTTTCTCAGTGCGTAACGTCATTCATGTTTCCCTTCTTAACTGCTGAAAATGATCCTTCTTCCTATAATTCGTTCCATTAACTAGACCATATTCCCTTGCCTTCTTTCTATTCTCAATTGCTATCTTACATTTGTCATAGAATAAATTCTTTGTTTAAGGTTTCTTCTTATTCACAATGCTTGTCTCTGCAGCTTTTACGACAATATCGTTTATTTGATTCCATATTTTTTCTAAGACCTACTTTTGCAATAATATCGTAGTTAATATGACACGCAATTCGTAACTGTGATTCAAGAGTAAGCCCGCAACTAAACAACAGAATCCCATGCTACAAGGTCTAACATGAAACTGGCAAATCGTCGGAGAACTACTCAATGAATAAATAGCCCAGGCTCCAGTGTACAGAATACTGCGGATTCTACACTCCCAGAAATTATTCTCAAATTTACCACATCAGTGTATAAATATAGTGAGAGAGTGAAAATTATACTTTTTTACTATACCTTTTTTATAGGGGTTCCTAAATTTGCTCAGGAAAGAGCCAAGCACATAGGGAAGTTCCCGCCTTCGTACTGTAGCGATATTTTTACATTTATTTACTTGCAGCCTGGTACGTGGTGTTGTTTCCATTTTACGTATAGGTTCAAAACTTCCATTGCAGTTTAGACACAGAGTAGTTAGGTATACAGAGGTGAAATATCCGCTTGTACTGCGAACTTCACCTGCACACGCCAGCAACACACGTCTGAATGCCATTCGCCAATTAGTGCAACGTAAGTTTCTCACGAGTCGGCGGCCCAGCCAATAGGGAATATTTTACTGTACGCTGTAGCCAATCACACGCAAGGGCCGTTCACAGAGACCCGCGCAGCCACTGAGCTATTAGGTATTCCCACTTTAAAGAACCATTACGCCAAGTTACTTGTGTGCACTTACATTTACTCTGTAGCTTAGGGAGTGTACTGTACTATTGTGGTTATTTTTTTAACAGAAAAGTTCGTTGAACTTTTCCTTTCACCACTCGTCAATTGTTACTTGAGATCAGAAAATTTCACCGATTCGTTTGGGGACAATTTAAACTCCAACCGCACGTACAATTCGATTACTGCATCTATGGGATCACAGGTAGACACGCTCCAGACGACTATCAACCAATAAGGAGCAGTCAAGGAAAGACATTTCCGAACCTGGTGCTACCTGTTCTCGGGTTAAACTGGAGCAACAATCAGTGAACTCGAGTACACAAATGGTTGTGTATAGGGTCATTGGTTTTTCGCGAAAACATTTCACGAACCTTGTACTCCAAAACACGAGAGCTTACATCCACTTTCGGGTTTGGGTGATATTAGCTGTCACGAAATGCAGGTGTCTGCCCGCGAATCACAGGCACGTATGTCGTATTACCTAATTATGATTGGTCCAGTCAGATAAGAAACTGTCGCCCGAAAAGGACACGTGTGAAATAATCAAAGTAAAACTGCACGTAGGTATGCTATAGGATATTGGAGTCTAGCTTTTACGACAATCTTTTCACGAAAAACAGGTGTCCCTAGTTGCGGAGTTTCGCGGGTTGCCAAATGAATCCGCGAAATGTCCGCATCTGTAATTATGAGGCACGTGTGGTTGGGCACTGCTCAAGCGATCACGCTCAAGTCGATCTGTCTGCTGGCGATATGAAATAAGTAGGACAGCGGTGAGTCGGGAACGAAGCGTTCCACGGGTAGGAGGGCGACGGGCAGTTGCGACAACCGGAGTGGACGATGATGGTTCTTGTGGGAGCGCTTCTCGGCCGTGATTAGTCGACGGCCGTCCGATCGGCGTGCCTCGCCTTTCCAACGGACCACCGCGCCGCGCTGGACACACTTTCACCGCATTGCTGCGCTCTGGATATCACACTTAACAATGAAGCACAGCACAGATTTTAGTCTTCTGCGCATACACCCCAACACTGACTTGTGAAATACTTACATCACTGTCTACATCACGTGTTTAGAAAGTGGCAGAGACATTTAGTTTTCCACCAGACTCATGGTTTTATTGAAAATATATATTTAACGTAACTTGAATATATCCAGTTTGGAGAGATCCGTGAATTTTGCGAATCCATTTTGAACCAGCCTAGACTTTTAAATTCTTTACAAACTCGTGCTACAATCGATTATTCTCTGGTTACTGCCATCATAGGATGCAATTTTACTATAGGACTGCGTTTGAATGTGGTAAACTCATTAGTTCACAGCATTTTATTTATTACTTGACATGTCAGAACCACTGTTGTCCAATCAAAAACAAGTTTGAAATATTGCCTCAAGGCTAAACACATTGAATGACTGAGATTCACGTACCACTACAGACATTTATATTAAAATCTTGTAAGCGGAAGTGCAGTAATACTATGAATTTGTATTTATATAACGAGTATGTTGTATGTTTGACCAACTTATATAGTTTTGGCAACAGTTATAACGGCAAAATTCATAAATGTTGGCACACAAACTGGTTACTACGCAGCTGGCATCCGCTCTCTGCCAAATACTCTCTCAACGTGCAGGACCACTGAGCGCTCGCGGTTCCTGAAATTTTACCGTGCTCCCGGTTATCTGCTATAGCTGACCTCTCGTGGCGCAGTAGCTGCGGGAGGTCCTGGGTTCGAATACTAGGTATGGCATGGGTGTTAGTTTAAGTTAGGTCATAAGTTAGTTTGTAAGCCATCCCCTTATAAACCTTCAGGCATAACACAGGGGAATGTTAATAAGCCCTTTCCAATTCCATTCCAATACAATCTGTTATAAGCAGCACACTTGCACATAGCCTCTGTTACTCACTGCATATCTGTGAATGAAGCCCACTCCATTTCTTCACTGCGTCACTCTAAATTCGGTCACTCTAAATGCTGACTGGCTGTAGTTCACTATTAGACATATACGGGGTATTGCAATTGAAGTCCTGTCATGAAAGAAAATCCGCATAGAGAGATTTTAGCGGTATTGAACGACTGGAGTTAAGTGAGTACCATATGGAGTAACGATGGAACACAGTTAAGCTGAGTGGGAGGACTGCTGTCCCAGGGAAAACCCTCTTGACATCAACGTCTGCCACGTTTCCCATATATGTTCGCATGACGCAAGCCGACTTTTTAGTTAGTTTTGTGGTGACGATTAGTAACCCGTCATTCCGGAGTAACTACAATTAATGCAAAACAAGTGTGGTAAATCCAGTTATAAACAATTATCTGTTCGTATATTCAAGTATTGCAATGGGGAAGATTTATTTGATTGTATTTTAATCAAACACTCAGTGTCCAAACTTAAATATTTATGTAATGTTTTTAACTTAACTTCTATTTAAGCCCCAATTTGAAATTCATTTACCATATTTAGCATTCATTCAATAAAATAAGTTTCCTTTGTGACGAACTTATAATTGCAATCTATTTTGTCAGATACTAAATGTGAGCTCGTTATTAATGTTTGGTAAAATTACTTCAGTTTTAAATGAAGTAATGAAACACGTATAGCGTGTTAGGGACGAATTCTTACCACCTCACGTCTGCTAAAATTTGGTTCAACTTCTGCAAATATTTAGGACACATTGTAGGCAAACTAATTACTAAGGACAAAATAAGCCCCCGAAAATGAAGAGCTTGGAATGTATTTTTGTGAAATATCGAAAACCAGGTGATGAAAGTACAATTCGCGGAACATGTTTTATGTTATCAGGCTATTCTACGTAAGGGCAAACTTACACTAATAACACTCCCCGTTATGAAAATAATAAGGATGGCCACCCTCTTATTGCCGGCAACTTCTGTACTGTCGGGAATTATGAACATTTAATGCGAGTTTATTGAGCAGTATGATGTACGAAACTAAAATGGTCCCCTTGTTGCAACTTCCTAGGACCCATCGTTTTCGTTTGAAACTCACACAAACATTCTGCTATATTCCGCTGCAGCGATACAGCGCCTAGTACACCGGCAATACTACTAACATGCGAGTATGGCCACTGCACAGCCGATGGTGGCAGGCAAGGTTAACACCTACTGTAAACAATGCGTACTATCCTATATAATAATAGGACGATTTCTGTATATCTGTCCCTCTTTAATATTTCTAAGTCCCTTAAAACTCAACAGAAGTTCTTCAAATTTTGCAGAGAGAATCCTCAAGGTCAGATACAGATCAAGTTCGAATTTAAGCAAGATCAGATTATGCAATCATGACTTTTGACCATAAAAACTCATTTTTTAATTACTTTTTCGTATGCAAGTTTCGTATTAATGCATAGAGTCTATTGCTTAGAGATATGAAGGTAATGGAAAATCATTTTTGTTTACTCGAAATGTCTCGCTTCAATGTTGAGTTAATTAAGTGGGGCCTTAGTGGCTCAGTGGATGGAAAGATTCCAAGTGGGGTCTTAGTGGCTCAGTGGATAGAGCGATTCCAAGTGGGGCCTCAGTGGCTCAGTGGATAGAGCGATTCCAAGTGGGGCCGCAGTGGCTTAGTGGATAGAACTATATCAATTGGGGCCGCAGTGGTCCAGTGGATATATATATATATATATATCAAATGGGCAGCAGTGGTCAAGTGGCTAGAGCAATTCCAAGTGGGGCCAAAGTGGCTTAGTGGATAGAACTATTTCCAATGTTGAGTTAATTTCACTTTTTTTTCAGTCTTTCATGATAACGAAAATTTGTAACATCGTAACTGTTCTAGGCACGTGACAATACTATAAAAAAAAGGTCACAGGCTGGGCCTCCAGTACATTTATAAGCATATAGAACTGTTCGTTTGTGACGACAGTCGGTATGTGATTCCATGCAGGACGTAAAGATAGTGGGTATAGCCTAGACACCTGGAACTATATCGCTACTACTGTTTACTTTGCGGGATTTTGCACGTTGAAACATTTGGTGCAGCAGCTCAGAGCAATGCCGTTACAACGAATCACATTTAAGTGGTATCAGGTAACGAATTGCATTTGACAACAAAAGCTGTGCATTCTATAGCATAGGTTTAATTGTAGAGACATGTATCACAAACACTTTTATAGGAAACGCTCGATGGTACGGCCCCCAAGTTCGACGCACAGTTCACATCGCCGCACCAACGATTGCCGGACATGTTCGAAAACACCCTCAGTGTCCGGAATAATCCCGGAAGCTGCAACGATGCGGGTGACGAGGTCCTCTTCGGATTCCACCGCGGTTTCATACACCAGGCTGTGCATGTAACCCTAGAAGAAATAGTCCAATGGATTCATACCATGGGATCATGGTGGTCAGGGAACAGAACTCCCGTGGCTTATCCGTCGACTGTGGGCTGGGGCGTCGTTGTACTGCAACCATATGGCAGCTCATATTTGTAATGGAATCTCTTCGAGTAATGTCGACAGAGTTTCGTACAGAAATGCAGCGTGCACATTGCCGGTGAGACGATGTCATAACAGGGAGGGGCCAACCAACATGTTATGTATTACACCTGCCCAGATGTTGACACTTGTGGTTATTTCGACAATTCTGTATACCATCACGTTAAAAGGAAGCCTCTTCAGTGAAGAAAATGTATCTCTCTAAGTCAGGATGTGTTCTGCGTTTTTCAAGAAACCGTGCTGTAAACTCCACGCATCGAGGATAATCCGCAGGACCGAGGGCATGCACACTGTTGCGGGTGCCATCAGCCAAGAGGCACGCGAGTGCTGGAGCAAGCGCGGCCACTGCAGTCAGCCTGGTTAATTATGGCACCTCACCCGGGGGAACGGTAACAAGGTGGCTCACCCATTTATAAGGCTGGGACGATGGCGGCTCGTGGCCATCTTGCTCCAGCCCGCCGAAGGCCCTGCCGGTTCGACGCCTGACAGGAGGACCACCAGTCCCGTGTTTCTGGATCGTGACCACCTTCAGCCGCCATCGAGAGAGCATCCTCGCAGCGGTCTTCGTTACCCTAGGGTAATTATTCTTCCCGATAGGGCGAATTAGGTTGTGTGAGGCGATGGGATAGGCGAAGGCCAGTAAAAACTCCTTAAGAGCAAGAGTTCCTTAAGATTACTTATTTGGCTCATTAAATTAAGTCAGAGTATTCCTGCCACTAACTGATTTATTTGTGTTAGCTCAACCATACTTTGCTCAGGGGTATTTTTATTGCCTTAGCATTGAATAAAATAAGTTTTTTATTAACGAGTGCTTTTACTACTGACTATAAGGGTCCCCCTTTTGAGTGTGTGACCTCGCCCCTGTGGAGGGGTCACAGCAATTGGTGGAGGCTCCTATCATTTCTCACCTCCCTACAGAGTTCGCATCCCTCATAACCCAAGGGTTAAAGCAATCCAACCAGTAAAAGTGTACACCCCAAGTTACCCACTGAGAATACAGAGTTAATTGAATTACAACACACGTCACCCACATAACATAATACAGTATTAGATTATTTGTTTCATAACACACACAAGCACCACACATACCAGTCTAGTACGAGCTGCTATTTAAGACCACGTCTCTGAAAACACTAAGGACAACAGAGCCATTTCTAATTTCCATCCCTAGCACGAATACTGACATCACAGAACATGAGTACACAAATAAAAACAACACTACAGAACACCAGTATGTCACTGATGCAGATGACACAGATCAAATTCCACAACCACCAAACATTACTTATCCAACACAGGTTATTTTAAAGCACCCAGAACCCATCCTCACATCCACAGGGGAAGGTAACGAAAATATTGAAGAATTTCTAGATACCTATAACTCTGCTAGTAACATTACCGGATGGACCGAATTAGAAAAATTTATTTGTCTCAAATTCTACTTACAAGGTACAGCCGAACGAGTTTATGAGAATGTCTACTACATTGGCGGTCAACAACTCACATGGCAACACGTTGAAACAAAACTGCATACAACATTTACACCTATTGATTACAATGAGAAGTACAGGACGGCTTCTCCACACAAAAACTCAACAGGAAAGCGAGAGTTGCCAGGCGCACATAGAAACACTCATTTTCTACAAAAACAAAAGTGACCCACTCTTGCCAGAGGCCAAACTTATAAAAATAATTTGGAAATCCCTGTTGCCAACAGTTGCTGAGAAACTAATAACAATTCAAAATGACGCACTCGAGCAACTAACACACAACATAAAAACAATTGAAATCAGAATGTTACTATGCAGACAACCACAGGAAAATCACACTTAATATATCGAACACAGCAAGCTGAAACAGGAAATTACAATGCTGAGAACAGAATTGCAAAAACTCAAACACCTAGACACAAGCACCACCATGTCAACATGCATTTCAAAACATTCCAACACCCCACCAACAGAACTGCACCAATATTCATCAGAGCAGAAAACCACAATGAAACTCAAAGAACACAGAACAGGAAACACTACAGAAACCCACCCTACCAGAAAAATTGTCAGCACGATAAATGCAGGCAGGCAGGCCCCTTAAGGGCAGAACACCAGAGTCAGAAACGTCCGTGGGACAAGACTTGTAGACAACATTACACAAAAGGGCACACCACCCCTTAAATGGCTGTCAAGTGCTCTTCAGCAAATGTGTGCCTAATGGATTGTACGCGGACATAGTTAGATTTATTGCACATAGAGAAAACTTTGAACAGACAGGGCGCTACCAACCCACTTGCATACAAAGGCCTTGGACAGAAAGAAATTATAGAAAATCACACTTCCCACATTATCTTTTGCGACACGAAAAGCAAGTCACGGCAACACGACGGTAAAAGACAAGACACCCGCAAGGCCAAATGCATTTATCAACACAGAAGCATGCCCGTGATACCCAACTCCATCCTACACACAGAAGCAATGACTCCCACCAGGCACACCGATGCGGCCTTCATCTGTGTGCCCCGTGCCTGTATTCAGGTCATCAGGCAGCAGCATGCCCACTTTTCCCTAAACAGGATGAATTCCATACAGACATTGTGGCCTGCTTTCGCAAATTCAACCTGCATTTCACTATTGAGCAAACAAGAATCAGATTACAGCGCGTGGGAAGCAAACACATTTCCACAACACAGCATACTGTCAACATCACCAAGGCATGATGTGACGATGATGACAAGCATGAGCGCAAAATGAGCCACCATCCTACTTACACAACACAAAAATACACAACGTGCCATTCGCCAAGGACAAATGCAGTGCCAGTTATGTCAAGATGTCAACACCACGCGTCTTTGTCCAGTTAGGTGGAAATACTTACAATATGTTACTGGACACCGGCTGCTCACGTTCATGCATGACATCAACATTCATCAGTAAAAAGAAACAAAAGCTGGTAACAGAACATACACACTAGTGGGTGCCATGCAGGATATCGACATTCGTAGTTAATAAAACCAATGCCAACATTAGCATTTGTGGTTTCAATTTCAAGCAAGAATTTTTATTAATTGACAACCTTAAGATAGATATTATAATTGGTGTGGACTTTATCAAAAAGTACGATATGGTGCCAGTTATGACGAAATACATTTTGTTAGTACATACATCAAATAACAAGAGAGTTATCGAAATACCCATTAAAACTAACACTACAGAATATGAAAGGAGCAACTGCATAAACGAAATCGAAGTTAGCGAAACACAGTCACTCTGCACACCACAAGGCAACATAAACAATAAAATACCAATAAACCAACAGCAGGAGCTAACCAAATTACTAGAAGAGTATAAAGACCAGTTTGCCAGTTCAATCACTGAACTTACTGAGACAAAAGATTATGAGATTAAATTGGAAATGACCAACGACAAAGTGATTCACACCAGGCCATACCACATTAATCCAAAACTATGTGAACAAGTATTAATTCAAATACAACAGATGCTGGACTTTAAAATTATCACTCCATCAGATTCTCTCTATGCCACACCAAGCTTAGTGATTCAAAAACACCAAGGTGGTATATGGTTCCTCAAGGACTTCCGACTGTTGAAACAGCATCTGGAAAAAGTCCAATACCCTATCCCATGAACAGAGGATATTATATCAACTCGCCAAAATTCAAAGTACATAACATCCATCGATGCCAGTGGATTCTCTGCCATTCCTATACATAAACAAGACCATGAGAAACTCGTCTTTAGTGTTGATGGTGCATTCCTCTACGGTACGCTCGTATGCCTATGGGGTTGCCAACAAGCCTGGATTATTTCCAGGATTTTGTTGTCATTATGTTAGGTCCCGTGCGGTGGAACACGTCTGTTGCCTATATAGACAATATTTTTATTATTGGTAACACATTCTGCTAACATTTAGAAAATATTAAGAAAGTGATGGAATGTTTGTTCATATACAATGTGGAAATAAATAGTATCATATATAAATTCGTGCAACAACATATTAAGATACTCGGCCTTTACACTTCCCTGCCTGGAATATGACCCAATGCAGGAAAAATGGCGACAATAAACAAATGGCTCTGCCCAAAAACTTTAAAGCAGTTGCGAACTTTCTTGGAGTTAAGTCTTACCTGCATAGATAAATCAAAGATTATGCTCAACTTGCTGAACCCTTAACAGAGTTAACTAAAGATAGTGTAGCATTTCTGTGGACAATTCAAGAACAAATGGCGTTCGACAAACTGAAATCAGTATTATATAACTCCCCTATATTAGCCAAATTTGACAAAAATCGTAACACAATCTTAGCCTGTGATGCGTCTCAGACAGCAATAGGAGCGGTTTTAATGCAGGAAATCCCCAGTAGCAAAGATCACTCTATTATAGACTTTGCATCAAAAAGACTGTCCTTGAAAGAAAAATGCTGGCTGGCCACAGAAAGAGAGCTTTCAGCCATTAAATACTTTATAAAATATTTCAAACAATATTTATATGGCCGTAAATTCATTATTGAGATGGGCCATGCAAGGCCCCCCCCCCCCACCTTAAGACCATGGCAGAGCATAATTTCAGAATTCAAAAACTAGTAGTAGTACTAACAGAATTTGACTTCGAAACCCGAATCGACAGTCAAAGGCAAATTAAACATACAAACGGACGCTATGAGCAGAATTCCGACTTCAAGAAAAGCCGACATCACCCCAGTTTCAGTTAACAATACCAAATATAACATCAAAACACAATTATTGTCTTGCACCTCGTTCTACAAGGCAGTAGCAGAAACCTTACTTCAAAACCCCAACAAAAATGAGGAAGTAAAATCAATTATGGCAAAATATATTAAAAATAATTGGCTCGAAATCAAACCACTTTTTAAGAACGATCTTTAGACTACAGACAAAGCACAGGTGGCCAAGATGGTTATTAATTAAGAATACCTTTCATTACTGGCTATTGCAAAACTAATCACCATTATCTATCATGCCAATATTTAAATTTCCATGCAGACACATTAGGGCAAAATCAAATCAACATGTCTCGACCCACGATTCAATTGCCAAATTATTATTACAAATAACAATAACAGTCCATTCTATCTTCCAGTGTATATACACGAACACGATTATCTGAAAGTGGAGGACGACTCGCACTTACTACTGGCACATCTCACACAAGTACAAACGTCTCCCTTCCTAGCAGATTATACCAATGACCCCCATATCAAACAACTAAACATTGCTCTTACAGAACTGGATAAGGAAACACCTAAAATCGCTGCCTAGCTAGGAGATACACCACCGTGCGGAAACTGCGAAATTTATATGAAACTGTGCACGCCAATGGGCGAGAAGAAGCCAACACTTGCACAACAGTATTAAGTACCAGAAATAATTACCACTCACCTCGATGCGCTACTAGGGGGTGACCACTTTGGGCAGTTCAAAACATTAGAAAAAATTTAAAATGCATGCTATTGGGATAGTATGAATAAGATGTCAAGGAATATGCAACAAATGACCAGTATGTCAAAAAGTAAGGCCCTTAATCAGAATCCGATTGGTCAAACGACTTCCATCCCCCCTCCCTTTATATCATTCTTGGGATCTAAATGTCAAAGGGCCTCTACAAACATCCGTGTGGGACAATAAATATGTACTTGTAATAAAAGAATTCTTTACATATTATGTCGTTGCCCGCCCAGTCAAATCTATCGACGTCATTACTTGCGCTAATTTCGTTAAAGATGTCATCCTTCAGTTCGGATGCCCCAAACCCATCCTAACTGACAGAGAGATGATGGCTGAGTTCTTCCGATAACTTCTAATCAAAATACTACAAACGACAGCATATAACCCGCTTGCAATGGGCTGGTGGAGCAGGTAACCAAAGTACTATCGCAGTGCCTGACATCTTGCGCAAACGAGGACCCCACAAACTGGGACGAATATGTCCCTTACATTATATTCAATTACAACCCTGCCATAAATAGAAGCACTAAATTCAGCCCGTTCTTTCTTTTGCCTTGTGTAGAAGCTGTCCAACCATCGCATGTCATTACACCTACTTACTCACCATTTGCTTATGATTTGGTGAGAGCAGTTGAAACAGGTCCACGAACAGGCTCGCATTAACCTCATAGCCTCACAGCAAAAACAAAAGGAATTGTTCGACTTGAAGTTCTACCCTAACGACCTAAAAATCGGCCAATTCGTTTGGGTAAAGAACCATGCCAGGTAGAAGGTGCTTACAGTTAAGTATCATGGCCTGTATCGCATCCACTTGCCAATGTCAGATCTTAATTTCTACCCTTATTTTACAGGTAGATCTCTTCCGGCATGGGCCACGTGACACTCGGCATAGTGTTCCTTGTGCTGAGTTTAATGTTGGGTGTCGCAGGCGCTCAATAAGACGCATGCCGGTATATACTTTCAGGAGCTGATGCTGCAGCTCCACTACGAGGAAACGATACCTCTTGTGTACACCGCCCTGCTACAACCCAGCACACCAGCCAACCTCGACACATGGTTCCACTGTGCCTGCGCCACGAAGAATACAACAGTTTGTGAGAATTCAGAAAAACTACGTCAATTTTTCAATGAAACCATACTCAATATTGTTGATGAATTTTTGTGAGAAGTGTCTATACCAAACCATATTAAAAGGGGCTTAACCTTCCTTTGGGACGTCCCTAGCTGGTGCTTCGGCATCCTCACTTCCTGCCACCTGAATTCCCTATTATCTAATGATAAAATGATTGCTATGCAACTCAATGAAATACAGGCTTCTACCAATAACTTAAATCTTACAATTCACAATGTGTTGGAAATTTAAAGTTATATAGAACTTAAAATTAATTATATTGCCCATAGTATTACATTAGTGAATAATACAGTAAATCGACATCAGTACGAGGTAGAAACAACAAAAGTTCAAGCGCAAAGCTGACTAGCATGGTACTGCAATTACTTAATAATATTGTAAATGAGATTAAAGTCAACACGTACTTACAGCAGTGCCAACAAAATCTCTTGTCATTACAAGCAGTCCCACATCAGACATTGAGGATCGCTTTATTAAAGTTGCAATCAAAGGTTAAAGAATTGAACTTACATCTTAGCATTCAGATTCAAAATAGTATTAAATACAGTACATCTCCCATTACGGATTGCATGATATCTCCCAAGCAACTAGTGCTAAAAATTCAAGTCCCACTTCAAAATATCTAAATTAAGTGGCAGTTTTTCTACGCCACAAAAGTTCCCTACTTCTTTAAAAATGAAACCTGCCATATTGAAATATCGACCAATATAGTAGCTATTGATATAAAAACACAGTATTACAGCAGGTATCAGACGCTCCTCAGCAGGTAAATGGTATCTATTTACTTTCAAAGCAAATTGCAGACGACCTTCAGGCGAACTGCTTCAAGGCAGCGATAAATTTAAATAGTGTTGAGCAGCTTTACAGACACTGCAAATTTATTTGTGCACCAGGGAAGCAATTAAAAGTTAATGCCCTTCAACCACATCAGTATGTGATAACAAATGTACCTGGCACTTTGGTGGTAAGACGTGTAAACAAAACGTTAAGTAAAGTGGTTCCTTACTCAGATATATGTTCAATTGAAGTCCATATGCCATGTGGGTGTGAACTCATGTCATACAAACTGACTATCATCCAAGCGACACATTTATGTGATGTAAGAAGCCCCTCGTCAACAATTTCTTACACAGTACTGCCAATACATTGGCTGACACAATGTAATTTTGAAGCCACATAGTTACAGTTAAATGAGGGTATCTCATTCTACTCAATAAACGAAACTTTCAATGACGACTGGAAAATTTTACATGCTAGGCTACCATCAGTAGAATATATTTCCAGCAATCCCACCCTATTGCAGACACATGTCTTTTCAGTTCTTCCTTAAGAACACTATAATTATATTAACCTATCAACAATTCTAGCACTTATTGTCGCTCTGGCTTTAGTTGATACAAGCTGCATTCAGTCGGGTCACCTCCAAACTTACACTTTCTCTCAAACGTCGCTCCACAGATGTAAATGTGTGGTGTGGCTGTTGTCTGCACGGAAATCGATCCCTGTACATTCTTTGCACTTTTCGTCCATTTACTTCTGCAACGCCATAGAAGAGAAGCATATCATCGGTCAATTCTGGCCACCTAAAGGTTTCATTTTGTAGACACAACATGCACCTCGACCAACATAAATGTGATATATTATGGAGTGCTCAGATATTTTATACAATTTGTCTTGGGGTTTAATAAGCCGCATTTGCTACAGCACTTTTAGTGCCATGATAACTGCCATGCCAGGCATGGAATTGCACACATCAAACCGTACAGAGTTGTCTAGTATGGTATTAGTGCCATATATGGAGACTGCTCGCACAGCCTGTACACACATGTTTTAAATTACATACTGTATATGACATCTAGTTAGATGTTTGCTCGAAAACGAATGGCGTGACACTGCTGCATTTTGGAAATGTTACTTTCAACTGTCGACATGTAGTTTGTCTAAGGTATCACTTCTGTAGGCGCTAATAATACATTATGGCTATCTGTGCATTTAATTTAATGACCTGTCGATTGCGATGTTATTAGACACAGGACCATACAACAAAGCAATTGAAAGGTACTGATACTGATGAAGGTTTCGGCCATGGCCTTTATTAAGGTTAAAGTAAAGCAACTGCCTATTGCTGTGGTGCATATTATAACCTAGAGGGCCACACACTCAAATAGGGGTAATCCGTGAGCAAAGAAGTGTAGAGCACTTTCATATAAAACACTACTTTTATTCAAGCCAAGCTAGGCAATTACTCCAAATAACAGGCAATGTCGTTAATTAGCAATATCCTAGTACAGGATCAGAATGATACGATATATCAGCTCTTAAGGAGCTCTCAAAATAGCCTTCGCTTATCCTATCGCCTCACACAGCCTATGGCACCCAAACGGGGAAGTATATTTACCCAGAGCAGCGTTGTCGGCAACATGGAGGCTCTCTCTCTATGGCGGCATCGTCAGGCGTCGACCCAGGATCACAAGGACAGGCGGTCCTCCTAGCAGAAACCTCTCGGGCAGGGCCTCCGGCGGCAGTGGAACAAGATGGCCACGAGCTGCCCTCACTCGCATCTTATATATGCTTGGGCCCGACCTTGTGTAAAGCATTCCCCCGGCTGTTGATATAACTTGGTGACCTAGTTGCCGAAGCCGCACTCCTTTCCAACTTCTAGCGCATGGCCTGACAACCCTAGATTGTGTCGATCACAGCACTATGGAGCACTGCACCCGACTATACAATGTGAAAAACTCATTATAAAAGTAGTACAGACACCATACAAATTGTCAGAATAGTGCGATTTATGCTGTATGTGAAAAGAGAATGTATATATTTTGTAGCATTATAAAATATTTTTTAAAATAAAATATACTTTTCAAATGTAAAAAATTAATCGATTAAAATAGTAAGTTTTTTAACAAAGGTTACGCATGCTTTCATTTCGTATGCTTCAGAAAGCATAATTTACAAGATAGCCTTCGTCATGGAATATCTTCTTAATGTTTACTATGATTGGATGTAATAAAATTGTAATAATAATGTAGGAAATAATTTTTATAATTGATTTTACGTGCGTCCATTTGTCACAAACATTTTTTTGCTGAAACTGACGTAAATAAAGTTAACTATAAAATTGATATGATACATTATTACTATGATTTTATTACACATGATCACAATAAATATTATAATGATCTTTCTTGTAGAAGATTTTCTTGTAAATTCTGCTTTCCGAAGCATCCAAGATGGAAATGCACTTAAATTTGGTTAGAAATATGGACTCTGTCGATCGATTAATTTTTTACTTTTAAAAAGTATATTTTAGTACAGTATTCTATAATGTTGCAAAATATATACAGTCTTCTTTCATATACAGCATAAATCGCACTTTTCTGACCATTTTTATGGTGTCTGTACTACCTTTTTATTAGTTCTTCGCGTTGTACAGTCAGGTAGAGTGCGCCATAGGCAGTCGCTTTACTTCAACCTTAAGGAACGATCCTAGAGTTTGCCTGAGTAACTTCGGAAAACCATGGTAAACCGAAATCTGAATGACCTGACCAGTATTCGAACCCGTATCTTCCCAAAGGCGAGCCCAACATGTGACTGTTGCACCAATTCGCTCGTTCCCTGATTTGTTAATGACGGGAGATGTTTATACGAACCGTCAGGACTCATAAACGTTTGACGCTTGTTTTTTAACGGTATGACCTAGGTAACATACAGAGACACTAGACGCAATTTCCTAGAACCACCACTCTCGTACAAAATACACATACATATATTTCGGCTGCAGTGATACATGTCAAGGCGCATAAACAATAGTCCATAAGGTACACAACGGCGAAAGCAATACGGTTTTAGGCACGTAGGCAATACCAATGCTTCATGTAGGGAATCTCATACGTCACACCTACTGTTGCCAGGAACACATTGTCGTATGTAGTATCGAAAGCTTTTTAATGCATGGTAATTGTTGTTTACAGTAAGTAGTAAATGTCCTCCAACATTGTCAGTGCAGTGGAAACAGCAGGTTATTGGCTGTTCATGGTAAAATGAGCACTTTTGAAAGCCATGCTTAAGATCTACTTGTATACACGTTGTGTATTCCTTCACCTTATGTAACATTAACATTGCCGGCCTGATCTCTAGAACTAACTCCGCTGGATTTTGTTTGACGCCTTTCAGAGTTTGTTCGCTCCATCTCAAGTAGTTACGGCAATACTTACATTTCCGCATTTAAAAAATCGATTTTAGTGTTGGCGATGTACAACCCATCTTATTTTTCATAACCTATCGCTTCCTGGAGTTTGGCACATGAATTCTGGTCCAAGTTATATACGCTACATTCATAAATACTTGCACGCACGTGGACACACACACACACTATATATATATATATATATATATATATATATATATATATATATATATATATATATATATAACCTGTATCTAAAACATACCGACAAATTTTGACAGGTTATTCCCGAGGTGTAAATAGAAAGATTGAGATGAACAACCTATGGTCCAAGTCAAATAGCAAGAGTGGTATACTCTTCCAAAAATTTGAGAAAAAATTATATTTTACTGTTATATTTAGGAAACTGCTTGTGGGGCCAAAATAGTGTAATGGTTACGATTTGTTTTAACTGTAATTATTAATAAAGAGAATTTCGTGTACATGAAACCCACCTCCACCATGAGGAAAGGAGGTGTTGCCACCTTTATTTTTGCAAAAAGAACGTTTGTTACAGGGAAAATTACCTATGTTTGGCTATACAAAATTAAATACCGGTAAAATTAGCAACATAAATGTATTTTTTTTGCAGAAATTGTCTAACTCTTGCCCATTTCGAGTAAAAATTAAATGTTTTATTATACAGAGAAGTGTTACTGCCTGCGAGGTAGGCAACCTGTAGTAGACTTTTTCACACCGTGCCGTAATGGAATGTGTTTCCCTCAACTGTGTGCGTAATCTTACTTTAGTGAGTTGCACAAATAACAAGTCGGTGGGACTTTCCCACTATTAGAAGTAATAAATCAAAATATATCGAAGTTCTTGCACTACTTGTTTAATGTCGTATTATCATAAACAACTTCACAACTTGTGTTTAAAATGGTGGGCGCCATCCTCATTGCAACAATTAATTCGGCGTATGAAATACTGGCGTTCCCTTTCGAAAACACCTGGTGTATCGCGAACCTTGTCACAGACAGCCATACCCTGGCCTACAGACCTGCCTCCGACTCAATGGCCGTGTCGTACACCAGAGCCTTGATGAACCCCTACTGGAAAAATTGTAGAGGATTAAGGTCAGGCGAGCATGTTGGCCACGCAACAGACGCACCTCTTCCGACCCACCGTGCAGGAAACTCCACGTCGAGGTGATCACGTGCAGCTCTTGTGGAATGTGGAAGGGCGCCATCGTGTTGAAGCCACGTGCGTTACCGGACTGCGAACGGCATATCCTCAAGAACATCTGGCGAGGTACATTACAGGAATTGATAGTGCATGTGTCCAGTCAATCGTTGCAGCATCAAATACGACCCAATGAGATGAACACCCACAATTCCGCCCTGATTTTCCCAGAAAATCTGTGCTGGTTGGCTGTGATGGCGGTTGCATGAGTATTGGTGTCATCCCACATGTGACTCCTGCTGTTAAAATTAACGTCTCTCATGAATGTCGCTTTATCAGTAAACAATACAATGTAAGTGAAATGAGGTACAGTGCACTGTTGCAGACAACACTGCGAAAAATCACTTCGAGGAGGGAAATATAATGGTCCCAATGCCTGCACCTTTCGCACGTGGTAGGCACGCAGCGGTTGCTTTGCATAACACGCCATACAGTGTAATGGAACACACCCATTCCGTGCGCAGTGGCGCGGGTGCTTGTTGACGGGGTTTCTTCCACAACATTTAACAGTTCTTCTTCCACATTTGCTGGACGGACATTCCTCGGGTGACCAGACCCCCCTCGTGCCATCAATGTGCCTGTTTCATGCAGCGTCTGAGTGGAAGTTGAGAAGGTCTCGTGATGAGGTTGCCGTCGGGTCTAAATCTTCTCGATGGTACAATCTTACAGCAGCTCGTGAATTACCTTTAACTTCACCATCAAACGGAACCACACATTTCATTTCTGAGTTCGTATAGTTCGCCATATCGACTTTGCATACAACGTGCAACGAAGTGTGGGTATTTATTTCACAGTCCTCTCCTCTGCGAAATCAAACATGTCATTTTTACTCTAAAACGGTAAAAGTTGGAAAATTTGTGAAAAAATACATTTATGTTGCTATTTCTGCCGGAGTTACATTATCTCTAGTCAGAAAAAGGGAATGTTTCCTGTAACATAAATTTTTTTTTGCAAAAACAAGTTTATTAACAACCCCTTTCAACATGATGGGGTGGTTTAAATGTACACGACATTCACTTTAGTAATGATTACGGTTTAAACAATCTGTAATCATTGCTTTGTATCTGTCCCGCAAACAGTTTCCTACATATCAATGTATTTTATACTTTTTTCTCAACCTTTGGATGCGTCTCCTGCTCTTGCTATTTGACCTTGGCCATGGATTGCCCATCTAAATGTTTCTATTTCCACCTCAGGAATAACCTATCAAAATTTGTCGGTATGTTTTATAAAAGTTACAATATATATATGATGCATTCTTATGCATTTATGATACGTGTTTGCATGTAATCGTGTGGGTTATTACTTTTCTGTATCTTTTATGCGGCATGTAATTGTTTTGACGGTACCAAAATTATATGTATAAGAGAAACTAAAATGTCTTAGGAAGGGCGGCTAAGATCAAGACATCGTTTCGCCAATGCCGCACGAGATGGAACTCTGGACGTCGTTGGTCGCAGGCTGGCGTGTTCTAACAACGACAGAGCTGAGCACACGGGAGAGGTTTTGTGAATTAAACCCTTCCCAAGTAGTTGCAAGGAATAAAAATAACTAGGAACAACTTTTAAAAACGAATTTATAAACAAATTGTGCAAATATCAGATTTCATTATCTTCTATAATGTGATCCTATTTGGATGTTCCTTGAATGAGTTTTACAAAGTTTCTTGGCAGAAGCCGTTTGCCGTAACTAATCGAAATAGCCAATAACAATTTCCTAATTAATTTTTTCCTCTTATGCCAACTTGCCAACTGGGGACCAAATTTCATATCCTTATCATTTATTCTTTTCTTTTCTTCCGATATTCTTTCATTTTCACTGTTTCTTTTTTCTTAATTTGGACGATTCTGAGCCTGCTTTTTTTCTCACCGACCTTGGAATCCTTCCATTTTCAGCACTTTTTTCATAAAACTTTCTTTCTGTAGCTTGTTCTGCTTTTATTTTGTTTCATTCTTATCATTCTTGATTTCTTGACTCAAACTTGTTGCTGACTTTTTTTCCAAACATATTTGAAGATCTGTTTTGTTAAACTATTCTCATATATTCTGTACAAATGTCCGAAAATACCAGTTTTCTAATTCTCATTGTTTCTGGTATATATTTTCTATGTTTTGATATATTTCATCATTACTTCTCAATTTCCAGCCTTCTGTGTTTTTTCGTAGGCTTAGTATTTTCTAGTGATTCGTCTTTTTAATATTTATGATTTTTCCAATTATAATTCAATGCTAGTATCAATTATTATTATGTTTCGAGGTAAAATAATACGTAATATTATTTTGTTTGAAATTGTTCCCCTAGATACTTAAAATTTCTAATCTTCTCAAATCTGTAACACTTGTCCATTCCATCCCACCATGCAGCCACAGCCGCAGATCCCTCCAGCTCTATGAAGCAGGGGGGAGGGGCGGTGGTGCCAGTTCAGGTTGTCGGACATGGCGAGGGGCGGGTTGTAGAGACCCACTCCTCACTCCTCACTCCTCACTCCTCACTATGCAGAGACTGCCCGCGTGCGCGGACGTGGAGGCGCGCGCGTAGAAATATTTTTATAACTGGTTGGTACCACATTATTTCGCTCCTTTTAAACTGAAAGCAAAGTTGATATAGTATTGCTGCACAGGCCTGATTGACTGCACAGGTACTGGCGCTCATGTTGAAAGGGTTCCAGTTGGGAAGGTGCGCTCTGACCCCGCGACGACGAGGGCGGGTGTAAGGCGCAGCGGGCGTGACGCTTGTTCGTGGTCGCGTTGGCCAACCGCTGGTCGTGTCCGGGGAACGGGGCGAGGGAAAGGACCGCGGGGGTCGCGAAGGGCCAAGGACGAGCCCTCGCCACAACATCTAGAGCGGCACTGGCACCGACAATGTCGAAACTGAAGGTCGTAAGTGCCGACGCACGAACTACCCCGCCTACCCTCCACCAAAGACACGGAAAATACTTTCGAAACTCGCACTTTGTCACAGACTACGCTCTCGTCGCGCCTACTCTCTGCGAGAAACGTGCACGTATAAAACCAGAAACTTGACAGTTTCGCATTAGTGGCTTCACATAAATGAAAGCAGTATGTAAAATGTGCTCCGCTGCAGACATTAATCAACGAACCAATAAAACAATATTTTTTTTTGCGTTACGAAATACTTGCTGATATATTCACTTATTAATATCTAGTTTTGATTCACATTAGTAAATCATTTTCAGAAGGATTTCTTGACTTATTGAAGAAGTTCATTTCAAATGTTAATTCTGTTACAAACATTTTCAAAATAGTTTATGCTTCAGTTCATATTTTGCTCAGCTGACAAAACAGCTGCTGAAATTAATAGCATTTCGTTTGGCCTTAAGTAAACAATATTTTTTCTCAATCGAATATTGAACCAGTGCATAATCTCTGAATTCCAGCGGCTGAAAATCAATGTTTACTGAGTTCCGGAGAAACAGCCTATTATGAAGCATTCGTTTTCAACACATGTGATGTTCACCAGCTCGTTAAATTGGTTTCTGTTATTTTAATCGCACATCTAAAGTGCTTTACTTAGGTTTAAATTTAGCAGGTAAAAAATTACGTGAAATAATTTTCGGTCAGGCCAGTTTTCAAACCTTTGTTTACACTTGAACAACCACTGTTTGGTCAGTAACTGCTGCCACAGTGATACACATTTATTTCTCCTTACTGTGTTGGACATGATTGGGTAACGCTCTTGCCAGCTTATCGTTGCTGTATAAGAGATCAGCAGGGTGAGTCAAAGAAACTGTTCTCCTTCACAGAATACACGCAAAAGTGTACGTTCTTGAATGATAGCAAGATGAATGTTCGAACATTTTTGGGAATCTAGTAATAGTTTCTAATGCAAATTTTGTTGAAGGGTTTTTCAGGATGACATTTATATATGTATTTGGTGATATAAAATTTTTAATTAATACCATAATTCGGAACATAGGTACTTATAGAATACAAAAATTCTTATTTTGTCTACCTACATAAAATAATAAGAATTGTAATCTACTGTGATCAGACCGTTTGCCTCACACCACGATGAACTGTGTTCGCTCCCCTGCGGACGTTGCCGCTCAGTGCATTTGGATGAAGAGAGTGAGTGCAGAGATTTGGGCGGCACTTAACAACGAGGTCTTGAGGTCAAACGAGGGTGATTGGATTGAGCATGGAGCAGCAGAATGCAAGGGCGAGGGAAACGGGAGATCCCCGAGGAAACCCGCCGACCAGCGGCGGCATCGTCCACCACGATTCCTACATGCGAAAATCTGGGAGTGACCCGGCCGGTGATTGAACCGATTCTCCTTGGTGGGAGGCGAGCAGGCTAACCGCTCAGCCACTGCGACCCCGATGTAATTGGAGTACTCCTGTCAAACCTATGACCATTGACCGGTGGTCCACAACTATCTCACTTCATCACTGCTATCACTGATGACCTCATATTTTAAGTTCTACGCTCCCATACTCCTAAACGGTTATAAGCCCCCATTTTGAAACATGAGAATAAACGTTAAGAAACGTACTTCGAACCACTTACTAAAAAATTATGCGAGATACATCCTCTTGACCTCTGTACTGTTTTTTCATTCCTACGATTTTTGTAACTTTAACTAGTATCTCTTGTGGAACACCCTCCAACTTAAAGGAAACTCGCAAATTCAACACTCGCTTAAAATGTTCAAACTTCGTTTCAGAAAACATTGCTAGCAGAGGACTATTAATAATTTCAGCAGTACGGGTTTCAACAATCATGTTAACAGCTGAGTTACATCACCGGCCATGCGGCAGCACGTTTGGCTTGTTTTCTTTCTTTCAATCTGTCAAAACTTCCGCCTAAGAAGAGCTGTTCCCCTCGTTAGAGGCCGAGAGGCGCAGGGACAATGGGGACAAGTTCACCGGCGAGTACTTGTACGGGGCTTTCAGTGGCGGGTCGACCCTGTTATTTTATTGCTGGAAAGTCTTTATACACACTAAATTCGAATCACTAGAAAACCACTCATTCACACTGAAATTCAACTACTCGAATACGTGCAAATGGCTCCACTTAGAAATGATTGTTTCAATGAAATATTTCGCTGATTGAATTATTGACCAGAAACTATTTCACTGATTGAATAAGTGACGGCTAACAGCCGTGGCGAATTAAATATTGCTTTTAATGAATTTTGCCATATAATTACGAGAAATAAACATGTTTACGAAACATTATTATTATTTATATTGTGCAATTTACCTTGATTCAAAAACGTAAAAATAAAATTCTAAAGGTGGCAGGGAGTGGACTCACGCACGTTCCAAAATGTAAGCCGTTACCTTACAAACTGCGCTCTCATAGTTATTTACCGAAATTGTGTAGTTTTGAATTGTATGCATTCACTATTCGTTTTTGGTTTGATTGGTACCGTTAAGATCGTTAAAACGAATAGTACATATGAGTGCACTCTCTTCGCCACTACAGTTAGAACCTTCAAACAGAGCACTGTGATGATTACATGAAATCAATGAAATGAAAGACGTAAAAACGGACGACTTAATGTTCATGTTACCTGGTAAAATCGTGTTTTGAAAGATGAAACACATTTTATAAAGTATTTTGTATTGGTTTTATTAGATTATTCGTTATTATTCCACTTGATACAGTTGTTAAACGGCCATTTTTACACGCTGTTTAACTAATCCATCAACCAAAAAACAAGTCACTAAAAAAGCAGTGGAAAAATGACTGATTAATCAGTGGAAAATGTCATTGAATCAATAATAGAAAGAAAACTATAATTTTTTTTTCACTGAGTGATCAGTTATGTTCACTGAAGTGACTGTTGAATCAGTTAGGTACTGTTAACTGATTGAAACAGTGAACTTGTCACTGATTCAGATTTACAGTTTAGGAAGGTTCAGTAAATGGCCGTTTTTAACAACTTTTGAGCACTCAAAAAAGGTGTTTGTAATTTGCGTGACTTCTTGGAAGAACTCAAAAGCCCTCACTTAAAAAGTGTGTGTTTTGTGTGTAGATCAACACGTTGGACGGACCTTTAACATATTTTCGCAGGAAAACGTGAATTACTAACATTCTGTATCGCAGTTCAAGCACCATGTGGGCGGGCGGAAGCCTTCATAACAAATTGTGTCAGTGTTTTTTAAATATTATTTATAATTTCCTCATCCCTCTGACCTATATTCCCCGTTTTGTTAACATATCAGTAACCCATGTAATTTGAATTGTTATAACACATAAATTGTTAGCAAAATGAAAGCTTTAATTCTCGATATATTACATTTTTTTAAATACATAGCGCCTATCTGGTTGTCAGACTAATGTATGTAGATATCTTTATACCAGTTTTTCATTTATTTTAATTTTAAAGTGCTCATTGTTATTATCTATTATCTATTTGACGACTATACTGAGTGCTTTTTCATCTTATTTCAAGTTATGTTCTATTTACGTCCGTTAAATTCCTCCAACTGCCATTCAGATAGATACGAGGTGGAGTCAAATTAAAATCTTAAATATTGGTTATTGTAAATTCCCTGAAGCGAGAATATGCAAACTTACATTACGTTACATATTGCCATGCAAAACAAGTTGTTGAGTTGGGAGATTTTGGCGGCTCTTAACATATACGTATTGAGGGTTGATGAGGGTAAAATGAGGTGAGTGAGTGAGTGAAGAGATTTGGTTGGCTCTTAACAGCGAGGTCTTGAGAGCCGATGAGGATGATTGAAGTGAACGTGGAGCGGCGCCGGAATGAAGGGGTGGGGGAAACGGGATATCCTCGAGAAAACCCGCTGACCAATGGCATCGTCCGACACGATTCCCACTCGCCTTCCACCGAGACGAACAGGGTTCAATCAGCGAGTACCCCCGTTTTTACGCAGTGCGTGGATACCTGGTGAAAAAATATATATTTCGGCATCGTGTGTAGCCATTAATGCACCGCCAACTCCACCTCTTTTTCGGACGTGGAAAATGCGTCACCATACCTCACTTTCATTCTGCAATGCATTAATTCAAACGAATTTACCCCTTCACTATTAAGAAAAAGAATAACCCCATCTGCTCTTCTTTGGTGTAGCTGCATATGTTGATAGTGAAGCCGCCATCTTAACACTACGGCCGCACCCTCGAGTAGCGTGTCAGCTTCAGCCTCTCACCTGTCGGTTGTACTTCTCACTCTGCTCTTTTCTCGTGCCAGCTTACAAAACGTTTGAAGTGTGTTTAGATTTTTTAAATAGCGTTCCCACGGCTTTCATTTGACTTATTTTCTTATAAGTACGATGCTTTAAGAAATACCGACAACGTGCAGTATATGATACAGGACAAACGAATAGAACATTTAACGGGAGGGGACCTAGGTCCGGCAATGCGTGACTTTGCCGCTATGGGGCGCCAAAGTACTACAACTATTAGGACAAAGGACGTGAAGTTAACAACGAATTTAATAAGTAAGTCATCTCGACCCGTGGTAGGAAGAAGGAAAGGCGGAACCGCCCGGCCCCCAGAACTCGTCCCTTAAGATCGTGGTCGCACGCGTCGAGCTCCTCGCATGCTTGCTGTAGGTAGGCTACTAGCGCGATGGCACACAATACGCCACACGCATTATACTTCCGTCCGCAACATTAGTAAAGTCACATTGCATTTCGATTACAAACTATGCAGAGTACAGTACCTTATATAAATCCTCCGTCGACTCTCTCTCTCTCTCTCTCTCTCTCTCTCTCTCTCTCTCTCTCTCTCTCTCTCTCTCTCTCACGAAACACTACCGATCGTAATTTTAAATCATTATCGTTTAATTAAACACTTAGTACTTAAGTTATTCATTACAAAGGAGTCAGTTACTTGTTTTGAGTTTGTCGGAAGTGTGAGCAGTTACTGGAATTCACTTTAATAAATCATACACAGTGCAATACCTAATTTTGGTACGAATTTCATGTAAATGCATTTTTGAAACCATTACATTAATAAACTAATGTAGTAACTACAAATTTTAAACAAGCAGTAAACACATACGAATTTTTTTTTTTTATTATAGTTATCATTACAAAAATTTAGAATTGTAACCAATTAGTCTGCTATGGAACGAACCCAGTAGGATACCTCCGTTCTTTCAAAATAGAGAAAATATCTACATATAGGTATAGATTGCTCAAATAAACATAAAAACTACACATTTTTACAACAATGCACACTAACAAGAAACATACAACATAAAACAATTAACCATTACACAATAATAATGCAAGATATGATTCCCATGCCTAAAACTAATTTTTTGAAGTGGTTACAGAAAGTCAGGCTGAAATGAAAATTACTAAATACTCAATGTAATCACGTTTATTGTTGAATTTACGGTGTCCTAAATTAAGCATTTGTGAACCCGAAAGGTGATTTAGATCATATGACGCAGAAGGATAAGTACCTGAATGCAAAGCGAATTATTCAATTACATCCATTAGACTAGAGTTTATATGAAATATATGCATTCGCAGTAAGACATGTGTTCCTAAGAAATATGAAGATGGGTGCTTAAACAGTCTTGAAATAAATAGTTATCAAAATATAACATAGAGATGCCTTTCGCATAAAAATACAATCGCAAGACTTTTTAAATTTTTTTTATTATTTGACGGTTTGTGGACGACCACTCTTTTCCTAGTCTCTTGTTCATTTCTTTAATACGTATATAAGTACGCGTTTTCACGAAATACTCGAGAACTTCAAAAGGAACATCGCCATACTGAGAATAACGGGCCCGGTAACTTTGTTTATGACCAAGGCTCGTTTTCACTGAAAGTAGTCGATGTAAGAGTTCCAGGATAGGAACATTTTGACCTAAAATGATGTGCCACAAATCCAGCAGCATACTAAAAACCTTCGTCTGTCATTGCCTCGCTCCTTCATCTTGACAACTGTGGGCCGACAAATCAGATGCTGCATCAGCTAAGTATCTCGTACAAGTTGTGTCCTCGCTGTCAGCAATGCTGTGCGACATCTTCGGCAACATTCGGTTTGCTGTAACTGGTTCATTTCAGTCTATGGTAACAAACAAGTACATCTCGATGTCTTATAACGAATACCTTGTATCTCCCAATTTGGAGGAAGTGACTTTTTTATTAGTGTTGATAAGGGAATAGATATCTCAAACTTTGTAGCGCTCCAAGCGAATATAAGGGATGTATTTTTATTCACATAGAGCATTATAGAATGTAAGACACGAGGTTTTCCAAAAAAAAAAAAAAAAATGTAAAAAAGTTATTTATACCAAAATTTCAGATACGGGGTTTTCATTCTAAGTCACCGATATAAGATGTGAGCATAAAACGTTTCCGTTTTGAAAAATGGGAAATATGGTTCATAGCAAATATGCTTTCTTATTCGAGGTAACACTACTCGTTAGTGATGCCTACAAGTTGAGAAATGTTCCATACAAATATATAATAATGAATTCTTTCATGACCAGAGCCGTTAAGTACCAATCAAAACCCCTCACATCACCTCACAAACTGCTACAGTAAGAATAAGTAAATTATGACTACGGGCGATGTGCATCGTAATGGCATACTGCTGAGACACACAGTTTTGTGCCAGATAATGCTTTGACATTTCATTGCTATATATATATATATATATATATATATATATATATATAGTACTTCGTTATATTATATTTGTACACCGAAATAAAAGCCAACTGTTTTAACGTATAAAATTCCGTGTACTGAGTACACTTAAACCTAAAAATTAACACTATGAAATATAGCCCACAGTTACTCAGAATATATTCACATTTACCGTATAGTTTATTAGCATAGTCTATATTTTTATGTTGTACAGCCATGAAAATATTAAATAGAGTTAATACGTACAGATTTTACAAGATTAACCTCTTTTGCATAAATTAATTTCGTTCAGTGAATTGTTTTATAAAAGCAAATTTCCAGTTATTTACATTGCATGTGATAATTTAATGTATACCTACATGGTAATTTACAAGTTTCTTAACACTTTAAGGATAGTGTATATATTCTTACATACGTCTCTCGTACATAAGCGGATAATAATGTTAAAACTCATAACTAGAAATTAATTACCCTACTATAATAATGTCTTTTTGGATAGTAACCAAAAAAAAATTACGAAACAAAAATATAATCTCAAAGAGTTGTTAAAAACTCTCATTCGGAAATCTTGCAAAACGGAATCTCAGACTTTTGGGCACTGTTATCCAACGCCTACAAAGCCTTCGCATTTACTTTTATTTTTTTCTAGGGCCATAAGTATTTTCGAAATCAAGCGACGCTAGGATATGAATTATTTTACTAGAAGTGCAGAGATCTTTAGCAAGAGACAGTTCATTGCTAGTGTTTGTGCGTATTGAAAAAAAATATTATAAACGTCTTGTGAAAGTTTTCCTATTGGCGACTTGTGCTACATATAGTACTTAATAGTTCGCTCGAACTAAGACAGTTTTCAAGTAAATCGCACAAGCACAGAAGTTTTTACAAAACCGTCAGAATACGACGTTTCGGGAACTGCAATCTGTTCCCGTCTTCAGGCAGCGACACACAGGGTCGGAGAACACAAGTGCGACTGTCGAGGAGGGAAACCGGAAAAACATGGGTTCTTTCTGCAGCAGCCAAATAACAGTCGAGCTGTCTTCTTATAGGCTGCGCAACTAAGAGTGGTCATGATTCGCTGGCGTGGTCAGGTATGGATTCTGTTTTTACTGTATTTTTGTGCAGTAAAGATGTTTCTCTCTTTTAATTAATGGGATCCACATATTTTTTAACTCAATACTCGGTTGACTGAAAATATTATTATTGCTAATAATAAAAGCTGATTTATTGATTTTGATTTTGTTGGCTTCTTGAGTGAGTGGAGTTGAATTTTGCAAATGGCTGTTGTTCCAAGCATGTTCAGCAAGTCTGGATTTTTGAGTTTCGCGTTTCTTGCAATTATTTTTGTGTTCTTTAATACGGGTCGAAAGAGTTCTGCCACTTTCGCGTATGTACAAATGGCCACTTTCGCAGGGGATCTGATATACACAGTTGAGGGTTCGTAGTTTGTCTGTTGCTGGTTTCACCCTGCTAACTATACTTTTAATAGTGGATTTTGACCAGAATTCTGTTTATAGTCCATATTTCTTTCCCAGACATCTTATTTTTTCAAGCAGGTTTCTAGCCTGTGTTGTTTTTCTATATGGTATCCGTTTGGTCATGTGTACGTACGTATATTTTTCGTAATTAGTTTCTGCTCTGCTTTTTGACTGTGTTTTCTCTTGGAATTTTATAGTGTTGTTTACGCATAGGGATTTATTTTCTCGTCCTTAGGTTGCTTGTCTTATTTAAGAATTTTTTTCGTGCTCAGTCTTATTTTTCCATGACAGACATTTGCATCGCAATGACGAATGTCCAAAAATCTCCATCTAGTCATTCACTTCCATTGCAATAGTCGTTCAAAGATCACATGAATATAACTCTGTTTACGCAGATAATCTTTCCTTTTGCAGGCAGAAATATAATTTACACAAACTTCGTTCACTTTGGTAAATGAATAGTATCTGACGTGTGTATCTTTTGTTTTCCCGTGATAGTTGTTGCAACCGTAAACAGCACAGTTTGGCATTACTTCTTCCAAAAGTACGCACGAAACTTATGTCGAAGTTAAGCAACACATAATTAGTTGCTGCTGCCTTGCAGCCGCGCTTGCCTGCGTGCGTGCAATCAAGCTGACGTCACGAAGTAGGGGTCGGATGGAAGGCACCTGCTCACTGTTCCACTTTCCCGCCACGTCTCCACCAAACCATCAAGAGCATCACACCATGGATTACAAACAACGGGTTTGCATGTCGACATCCAATTTCGTTAAAAGAAAACGGAATGGGTGTTGCAGAGATCCGAGGACACGGTCAAAGGCGCCTTGTTGTGTGTAATGCCCGGTTGGACCGCATTACAGTTCAACACTATAATTTTCCTAAGATCATGTCCAAAACTTGATGTGAGATCGTCACAGAATACTGTTGCACCATAAGAGTTCAGAGCATGACTGCAGATCGAGGTGAACTTTGTTTCGAACCGCTGAATATGGTTGCTCAAAGTCACGATCCAAGATCAGAGCAGTGTCTAAAAGCAGTGCTTAATAAATGCCTTTACTTACCAGAAGAAACTTCATAATATTTAAATTGTTTAAATATGGATTTGATTGTTTTTTACTATTGTAAAATTTAAATTGAGACATACATCACAATGGCTTGACATTTTATGCGTTTCGTTAAATAAAAATTTGTTGCTGTTTTGAAAAATAGGTAACGAAATATACGCTTACCTCTACGAACCGACACAGCGGAAAATTGAAACAGCCATTCGTTATAACAAACTAGCCTAATTTTCCGCACGAGCCACGTCGAAAAATGGACCTCACGTCAAGATTTTTGCTCCCGAAGAGCAGACTTCGTCAACAAATGCAGTTAGAAATTACACCAAGAGATAACATTTAATTAAATTTTATTAATATAAAACATCGTTATACTCAAATTTTATTCACCAAAATTTGCAAAAGAACTACTTTATTAAAAAAATTAAAACATCATACCATGTAGTTTTCTGTTCAGTAACTTCAGAACATTGGTATAAAAATAACGAAGAAAGTGTGTAAAGTGAGTTACCATTCAAACAAAAATGGCAGCGAAAATTTTTCAGTGCATTTAACCTAGTTATACATTTTAAAAACACTAGTTTTGAGAGATAATGTCCACACAGGCTCATTGATTATCCGTAATTTTAAAATAGACACTTGAATTATGACATCACAAGATGAGATTCAATCACAATTAGTGTTGCATCCCAAACCTAGCTCCGAACTGAGATCAGGAGATCTACGACTGGAAATCGGCCAGTTGCCGTGGTTTCCAAAACTTGTACATCGCAACTCGGATACAACTGAACATCATGCTTGAACCAAGATATTTATTAAGATCTCGGTTCAGAGCAGTTATTGGTGCAACTGAGCGTAAGTGTTTCCGCAACGGCTTATATTCGTGCTATCAGATCTCCTACAAATGTTACTAGAGTTTGGTAAACCATTTTTTTTTCCGCGTTACCCGAAACAAAATAGTCGAGTGATACAAAATTGTGTGGTACCATAGCGGCCAAGCCACACATTTTCGTGCATGTGTTTACTTCCGAAAATTGGTTATTTCGTTATCCTGTATCACATACTGCGCGTTAGGCCCTTTTTTTAAACAGTCCCTATATTTACACTCATGTTTGTGTAAAATGCAACACCATGAAGGAACCATCAGCATGGAAGGGAATTTATTGTATTTTGAGATTTCGATAGAAGGGAATGCTCCTCAAAGGAATGCGTGCACGCAGTCTTCTGCATAGCAAAGGCTGTCGACCCGTGGAAGCAGACATTGTTAGACCTGTAGCAGTGTTCCAACGTTCTGCTAACACTCGAGACGAAGCTGAGTGGCCCGTCACTGCCATGCAGATGTGCTGTCTGGTGATGTCGTCACATATTGTGTCCCGTATGAACAACTATGCCTCCACCTTCACGCATGCCGATCATTCGGCCCCGAGGCATGCTGACTTTAGTAGGAACTTGAACCGCCTGCGTCAGACGTTGTTTGCGCTTGAAACTCGTGGTTTGCCGAGGAGAGGGGTAACAACTGTGTGCGGAGCTCAGGCTGCGTAACATCCGAACTGAAAACGTTACATGACCGTTTATGCTCTTTTCTTTAAAAGTTTTTCCGACAGTGTGATGCCAGGAATCCAGTATTCCTAGCTTGGACAGTCACGAAGGTGCCGCCAGACGTCTCTCGAAAATTCGAGAGCAAACAAGATGTTATTGATATTACTAATGAGCCTACTTTCCTCTACAGGCAGCCAGAAACAAATGCAATGCTAGTGAGACACCTACAATTAGCACTACACAAGCACGTGCCTTACATGCGACTCGAACACAGAGCTCCAGCCTCGTACTGTAAGCTGGCGTGCAACAAACTACTTTCCAGAGGTAGAACTCGGAGCATCTACTTAAGAAGTAATCATTCCAAAGTTTTGGTACACTGGGTTTACCACATTCAATTATTTACAGGCACATCATTTTAAAAACAAGTGTGTGAGTCGCTAGAAACATATACGTCTACATGGCCGACTGTAGTAGCCTACAACTTGTGCGCAAACTTAGGTGGGAATCGGTCGAGTGGCCCTGCACATACGACACAAAAGCTCCGTTTTCTCATATGGTGCTTTCTTTATTACTGGAGAACAAAACGTTTATGTATTTGCAAATACAATGTTTATCATAACTAATTTAATATTTAAGACATTTGAAATTGTTTCGGACATATGCCATAATGACCTAAATTATTTACATAGTTATTATGTAAGTATGTGACTACCACGCCTTAAGTCATATAAATTTAGATGGACATAAAAATAATAACTTAATGCCTGAATTTATTAGGTATTAGTTAATTGTTATCCCTAAATTGGACAGAAAAGCTTAATTTTCCATGTGGTACTGTCTCCCAAAAAGGTGGATAAATGAGTATATATATTAGCTTATTTGATTCATGCATGGATACTACCAGCATACAAAGTTGAGTTGAAATTGGATGCACTGTTTCATAGAAATAGTATATTATGGTCAAATGTTTATATTGCCACTATTTTGAAAATGACTATCTGACCCACTTAAAACATGCCAGTTTACATAGCCGACTGCCGTACTACTTCTCTGCCAAAATTGGAAGAAATCGGTTAATTATCTCTTGCGGCATGACATTAAAGATTTATTTTTCATATAGCGCTATCTTACGATTTGGCGGACAAAATATGCTTCATATTAACATATTTGATGCTTATTAAAGATACTTTAAGCATAAGAAGTTTGGTGGAACTTGGTCCAGTGGTATGGTGCATATTCCAAATAAACTTAAAAATAATTATATTGCAGCCATTTTAAAAATAAGTGCCGCATCAATTTCAATTGCATATATAACCATAGCATAAAATAGTAATATTTATATCCCAGATTTTGCAGGAATAGGGTTTGTACTTACTAAGCTATAGTGACAACAGTTTTATTTTGTATGTAGTACTTCCTACCAAAATGCCGGATTAATATCACCTTCCACATTCAATGCTTACATCATTCAATCACAGTGTATGGAATTTGGTGTAAATCTGTTATATGGTTCCCGGGATATATTGTAAAACTTCATTGATTCAAATTTAATTAATTTGCAGAATGGCCGACTAACAACATTATCGGTTTCTAAATTCAATGTCTACGCCATGCACCGTCAAATTAAGAAATTTGGTTTAAAATGGTTACGCGGTTTGCGAGATATACAGGACACACATTATTTCTCTAGTTGCTCTATCATCCAAAATGAGAAATAATAATATTGTTACTTTCTAAATTCAATGCTTGTATCACGCACTGTCGATGTATTAAATTGTCTTTAAATCGGTCAAGTGGTTCCCGAGATATAACATAATGACCTAAATTTAAAAAATGCCGCCATTTTGAAAAAAATACCTGACGTGGTCGGGAACTTTAAAAATCTGATGGCTTTACTGTGTTTGTAGATCTACGTAGTTTGGTGAAATTATGTAATCGGGTTTATAAGTAATTAGGGGGTCTTATATTCCAGATATTCATTCGGGTGATTGCATTAGCATATTTTTCCTTCGGAGAGTAGGCTACAAAATTCACATGGTACGGTAATAAAGAGGGAAAGAGAACTGAAGATTATATTCCTGCATCTGATAGGTTAGAAGTAAATCGAAATTTACAGTTGAGGAGAATCTCGCGACCCGGTGTAAATGATACCAGGACCAGGTACCGGGCCACAGCTCAGCTGTTAAAAAAACACTGAACATATTTTTGTTGGAGAGTATCAGTGACTGTGTCGTAACTGTCGATGAACACTGAAGCGCCTAGCAGTACTCAGTACTATATTAGAGGATTAAGGACATCAAGCGCCACATCTGGTGTCGACAGTACAGTTCACTGAAGATGAACAACTACGCTTGTTTGGATCTCCATCGCTGTTATGCGTCAGTTTAGATGGCGTCTGTTGTAACTAGGCTTGTGATATTATTCCCAAATTCTAATAGTTTTCAAATCTCACCGTTTTCCATATTCTGGGTGTTTCGTTTTATTTACACATTTCCTTGATGGCGCTGTATTTTTCAATAATTGGATTTCTAAGCATAATCAAAATTGTATTGTTTCCACGAGAGTTGGCATGCGCACCGCCAAAGTGTGAGTAGAGAATTGGGCGGGTTGCAGGCGAGCAGCGGGGCACCAGTGTCCCCCGGAGTGGACCGGCTGGCCACTCGACACGACGGGCAACCTTCACTTTCAGCCTCCCACGCGTCCTGCATCCCGCGAGCGGCGCGGCGCGGCGCGGCGGTGCCATCCTGATCCGGTGCGGCGCGGCGTGGCGAGGTCACGTGAAAGTTCTTTCCCCTTATTCTACTTCTCTGTACTTGCGCCTCAAAGAGTCGTCGCCTCTTTTGGCCAGCTCGCTCCTCAGCTCTTCACGCCACCGCATGGTTGCTAACCACCCCCAACACCATCGCACTTTATTGCCTCTTGTTCGGCGAGCACGGCGTCACAGCGGCCCGTGGTAAACACATGTTAGATCTCTCTAAAGCGGCCTTTCACTGTGCAAAGTGACGTCACGTGCTTGTGGATAATCCGAGACGATACGTGGGCTGCTGTTTAAACTGTCCGTCCCTTCCTACTCCGAACACTGGTTGCTGGGTCGGCCTCTTTGATCTCCACTCACGAGGACGAGAAGGATCGCATCAACACGTATCGCCTCCTACAAGCCTGACAAACACCAAACAAGGGTTTTCCACTGTCCGCTTTTTGACAGACATCCTACTGTGGCGTATTGTATGACGTCGTGCTCGCCGAACATGAGATGCTGGAAAGTCCGCCCAAAGGCATATATGGTACGATCCATCTTGAACTGATCCTCCACGCCTGTAAGCGAGGAAATCAAATATCCCTACAAGCAACAGGTGCTCGGAGTGGGAAAGGACGGACAGTGGAAATAGCAGTCCACGGAAAAAAGGCTGGGCATTCCTGCAAAAGTGTTACGGGACAACGGCAAACGAGCTTTCTCGGGCAGGCGGGTCGTGCGTATTTTGACGTGTAGAGGAATAGGAAGGATAGTGAGATGATGGACATATTCTCAGCGTACCCCCCAGAACATAACGTTACCACGCTCGCACAAACACGTGCCAGTGGACAGACTGCTTTCCCACAGGTTGAATATATATATATATATATATATATAATATATATATATATATATATATATATATATATATAAGAGAGAGAGAGAGAGAGAGAGAGAGAGAGAGAGAGAGAGAAGGAGAGAAGGAGAGAAAGAGAGGTGAAACAGCCGTTTGTTCCCGCGAGCTCCAGTTGCACATGCCAGCAAAATGGCTTCACTAGCCAGCTACACTCTGGAACGCCTTACACCAATCAGAGCCAGGTAACCGGACATACTCCACATGCAGAGCTATGTCGTCAAGGGAAACAGAGGATGAGATTGAAAGCAGATATGTATATATCTGTAAACAACAGCTAGTCTTGACTTCTTTTCTTGTATGACTTTAATTCCATCATCTGAGCTTATTTGTCAAACTGTCGGGATTGAACTTCCGAACATAAATAGAATAAACGTTTGTCAGTTCCACAATGATAGTTCACATGTTGCGGTAAGATACGAAATGGGCATAATCATCTCCGTACTGTGCACTCGGATAGCTAACGAGTTTTCCGCGTGTCTTGTGAAAGTGGACCTCCAGGGGAGTGTCACGCCACGACAGCTGGCTGGACCACTCCCAAGTGAAAATGTGCACACCTTGCTGACCGCTTCGTGGAGGGTTGGCAACGCGGATGTGAACAGAATGGCGCTTACGGGACCGGCGGCCCTGCATGTACTCTTACAAACTATTTCCGAGAAATTACGGAAAAGCATTAGAAAAAATTTATCCATATAATTTTTTTATATCAGGCGTTTCGAAAATTTCCCATAATTTTACATAATTTACTGAGTTCACAAAGCTCCTCCGTTAATTTTGTACGTACTTTTTTGGTTTCCCATTTCTAAAAGATCATTAAGGAAACATATATTTTCTTAGTGATTTTAATTTAATATGTATAAAACATACTTCTAAAAAATGTAAAAAATATATATATTTTATAGAGCAGTGTTTGTACACGATTAAAAAGTTCTGCAGCGAATGACCATTACAACTTATCTACATCGTTCTCACGACTGTGTCGGTTATCTCTAACTTGTGGGGGCCGCGTTGGTGTAGTGGTTAGACTGCTCGCGTCCCACCAAGGTGAACTGGACTCGCTTTCCCGACAGGTTACTCCTAGTTATACGCATGTAGAAATCGTGGCAGACGATGCCGCTGGTTAGCGGCGTTTACCAGGCCCCAGCATCCCGGCGCTGTCCCATGTTCACCTCGCTTCATCCTCATCGGCTCTCCAGACCTCGATGTTATGAGCCGCCCAGATCACTCCAGTACATCTCTAAATTGTGTACTTGTAAATTACTCCCCTTCCCGACGCAAAACTGTTACCCTTACTAAGCTATTTCTGCACCCTCCACCACCCCCCCCCCCCCAATTTTAATTATTTAAGGGTAAGCTGCGCGAAGCTCACTTGACTTTGTGGCATTATGCAATTCAACCAACAGTAAAGTCTATCATTCAGAATGCAGGGAAGTCCATGAATAAAACTGACGCAGGTAATTCTGAAAAATATAGTCCTATATGGCTGTAGTAACCAAATTTGTATAACTTCGAAGACCTTTAATGTAGTCTAAGAACATCAATTATACTACAGAACCAAAGTCGCCCTGTTAGTTTTTATGTACGTTAGCTCTATCGGCCACCGGCCAGGAATTGAAAGGTAAGAAGATGCCTCAGGCGATACGATGTTTGTGGCATTATATTTTGTATTCGGCAAAGTTTTTATTGTTTAAAGATAATACTTCATTTTCGCAATAACTCATTATTATGGACCTGCAAAATTCGAGTTATTCCTTATTCTTACGCATTGATGTAGATTTCACAACCCTGTGAATACTGGAGCCGGTTTCGCTAGTTCATTGGCTGCTTTCTGAGTGTGAAATTATTTCCGTTCTGACTAGACTGCACATGATTCGGACACACCATTAAAACTTTATTCATTGGTGCAAAGTTGTTCATAACGTGTCAAACGAAGTATGGTTCAATGAAAAACGTAGTGCATTTTAAATGTTCTTAAATTACAACTTCTCGCCAAAAAATAACACAAAATTTACATGTCTCTAATTATTTGATTGGAAATTGCAGGAAGTATTATGTCGGCACTATGCAGCGTACGGTTGGTTGCAAGGTTGCCTCTGTTGTAGTCTCCAGTCTGTTGTAGGCTCCAGAACTAAAAAATTTGAAGCGCTGCTCGTTATGTAAACTTATTAACTGCAGAACGAAACCGTCATGTTAGGAACGGCGTAATGTGACCGAGGTTGCGTCATGTGCGTGAGTTATCGCCGGCCGCAATAGCTGTGTGAAGTGAAGTGGCTAGATTTATTGTCGTCCATTTTCGCTCACTCTGAGCCTCGTTCCAGCAACACCTGCTGAGGGTAGTGACATCCTATTACCTTCTCCCGAGCAGCTTGTGAAACTGACACACTCCAGTTAGCACCACAGTGGCCGGCCGACACGGCACACGACCCTTGGATGGATAACGAAACTGCCGGTTAAAAAGAATTACATTATGGAATATGTACAGCAAACCTCACACGATTAGCAGAAAAATGTTATTATTCTTTAACCGAATAGTGGTAGACTACATCTGTTAGAAATACAAGCGTACTTGAAGGCTGAAATTACAGTTGATATGTATTACAAAAGAAAGAAAAATATTTTTATTTTGTTTTTTTTTTCTTCCGTCGCTTTTTTAAAAGCGAAATCCCACTATTTCTTCACGGACATCATATCAACTGCAGTAGAATATTTCTGCTGCTCGATGTATGGCGCTGCCAACTCCAGGGCTATTTTCGCTTCGGCATGGCTCATTTTAAATTATCCTTTTCCATTCTGGACGTCTTCTTTGTTGCCTTCGTCGATAACTGCTTTAACGACTTCACAACCATTTAAGAATTCATTTTGGAACCCATAGAAAGTAAAAACATGCACATCTTCTTCAAAAAAAGTTCCTGCAGATAAGTAATAAGGGTGTCGTTATTACCTTAACAGTAAAATAGTACTTTGGGTGCTTTCTGTGTACCAAAGAAAACATTTATTTGAAGCTATGTTGTTTACTGTAACAAAATCTTGCTTCAATTCAAAGGGAATGTTAAAGAAAATAAGGTTAATTTTTTTCTTTCTGCTTTTTCGTTTTAAGGCCATATTACCTTTCTTTATTGCTAAAAAAAATTCAGTTTTTTTCTGTTAACAGTAAAGAAATACTGTCATATATCAAATCAAAGGGTTAAGAAACAATAATTTTTTTCCTACAGTGTTTTTAATACCCTATAAAACTTACTAGATGCTACTTTATAAAATATCAAATTCCATTGAAAACAATTGTAATGGACCTTCAAAATAAGGTTACAAATTTTTCCGGAAAAGAATACAGATGAACTATTTTAATAGTAAAGCAATGTTATTATTACCACTGAAATATAAATCAAACAAATATTTTGTTTGTGTGGCAAACGTACTTTGCAGTGTTTCATATTTAACAATAACATTTTTGTGCGGGCAGTAAACCATGCAGCAAAAAAAATATTATTAATGTATGTTTATGGCGCTTTTTGTGAGATTGTCTTCAGCTGTAAGATTATTTCCTTTCCTTCTTTTCAATTGGGTGTTCTACATTTGGCCAGAGATTTCTCCAATGTTAACAAATGTATATAGAGACTTTACTTCATAAACCACTATGCAGATGTGCTGACCTTAAATATTTGTAGTATTTAGAGCAAGCACAAATCCAGTGTTCTTAGTCTCCAGTTTTCAGAGAATTTCTGAGAGAACTATGTGTATACAGTGTCTCTTGAAGCTTTCCATTTATTGCAATCAGCGTGTTAACTATATTGTTATGTATTGCTCTTCTGACATTCTAGTTCGACTGGATATGTTGGAGCGTTGTCAAGAAATAGTACCTGCTTTCATTTGCATTTTCAAGCTCATAAAGGTTTTTTTTTTTTTACTTGGAGCGTAACTCATTCGTAAACAAACATTAACAAGTAGGCCTCCATCGAAGATAATTTTTTTCCCTATAGTGCACTGGAAAAAAATGATATATTAACATTATTACACCAGTGAGTTTATTTGAATTCCCAGTTGCAAATAGATGAAGATAATTTGTTCTTGCGAAGTTATAATAAAGAAGAACATTTATTTACTTGTTTGACTTTATTCCAGGGATTTTCTGAGCAGTAGAAATCATTTTTTTGAATCGTAAAAGTTTAAATTTCAGCCCAGTTTCGTCAATATTGTAGACGCTCTCGTTGTAAATTTTTTCTTGGTGGTAATCATGAAGGTTTTATGAAAAATATTTTGCTACTGATAGATTTACTGACAGTTTTTTACAACGGGTACCTATAAAATAATCTCAGTAACACATTTTCCAACGGTACAGCCATCTTCACGTGCTGAAAGTTCACTTCCATTTTCAAACTCATAAAGCATAGTCAGCAAAAAATATTTGTAGTTTTTCTCTTTCTAACCGTACAGTGTGTTGTGGGAATTGTTTTTTTTTTTTTCGATTCAGTTTTGTGTACAAAATTCATGAATGAATTTACAATTCCGGAGTCAGTCGCTCAAGATAATATTTTATAATCACTTTGAAATTGAAATGGTGAAAACTGCTCCGTATCAGCGAATTTGAATGTAGAGCTGTTGAAAGCGCAACTCTACTTGTATCAGTAAAATTCTACTGATCAATTTAATTGCTAGTTTCACTGATTAAACAGTGATTTGTACTGATTTATACCCATGTAGCAAGCCACAGTCGGCCGAATGTGGTTTTACAGCTGGCACTGCTGGATTATTGCTGGCACTGAATAATTATGGGTTTACACAAATGATCTTGTTATGGCTCACTGCCGGCAACAGGACACTTGGCATGCCATCAACGCCACGTAAATGGGATGTTGATGGAAATGATACTGATGGTTGAGAGTAGGTGGCCTATGAACGGCCCTTAAATTGCTTACCAACTGTATTCCAGCAATGGCCGCACTTAACCTACACCTATTGTTGGTAAAAGTATGGGTAGCCATCTATAGGCCATATGATGGTTGTGGAGTGGTACATCGATGGACCATTCGTTGTGCAATTTGGCTTATTATGGGAATGTTTATCGCTCCCACTTGTCACAGATAGCTTCTTCAAACTACACACCCACACACACGTATATGTATATATGTGTGTCTTATATAATTTTTGATCATATGATACAATGAGTACATTATTATTTGTTAATATATAGGGATTGAAATATCTATGACAAAATGCTGTTAATACAGTATTAAGTGTCTCGCCGTGACTGCCATTGAATAATTTGGCATATGTAATGTTTTAAATGTATGAGTGCATATAATTAAAATTAGAAGTTAAGAAAATATATAAATATAACCACCTTCAGAAAAGCAACATTGAAGGGCTTTAGTTGTTTCACATCACTAAAATATTCATAACTGGCGACTGCATATCAAAACAGATGAATAGCTGACATACATACTGCAAAATATTACATTAAAGGCAAATTTTTGGTTAACATCGCGATTCATGTAGGAAGATTTCTCTCAACGAGTGTATTATATTTGTTTATCTACATTTTTTTACAAACTGATTTGTTCCCATTGTAAATGTTAAGGCTATGGAATAACGGTGTAACTTTTATTAAATTAGTGTTTGTTAATAATTAAATTCCGAATATATTCTAAATTAGTTCATATAAACGCAAGAATACACAGTGGAGTAATGGTTAGCATGCTGGACTGTCAATGCAAGAGGTGTAAATTCACGCCCACCCGCCCCTCCTCCCCGGTAAGCAAGACATGATTTTCATGTCGTATAATGTGTTTAATAGTAATTTATAGCAAATTAAAAACAAAGAAAAGTTAACATTGATGGTAAAAAGAATTGTTTTTAAGAGATAGTGTTAGACATATGGCGAAAGCATGACTAGCCATCAGCAGACCATTTGATGGCTGTGAAATGGTGCATCGATGGGCCATTACTGTTGCCAGCATATGGGCCATGCTTGGGCCATTTGTGTTCACCACACCTGGGCCAGTTATGGGCAGAGTATGGCTAGTTAATGGTGCCGGCTTGGCATCCGACTGTAAACCATCAATGGGTCATATGTGGTTTGCTACATGGGTGGTGATGTCTAGAGATTCCTAGTGAACTGCAGTGACCTGGCTGCAGTAAAACATTCCACTGGTTCGCCAGCAGCAGATAACAGCTCACTAACTAAATATTCAATAACATAATTCTACTGATCGAAATCACTGATTCAGATTTACAGTGCACGGAGTTCGTCATAGATACGTTTCAATAATTACCTTTAAACATTCTAGAGCGTTTAAATTTTGTTCCATTGTCACTACACGGCATTTTACTTTTTCACCCATTTCACCAACGAAAATGTTTTACACCCTAACCTACAGTAACTGAGCAGAAATAACCATATACACTTCTCGCACAAAACAATAACAACGTGTGTACACCGATACGTCCACTACTCAGCTGGAAATATGATTTAAGAAGAAACTGAAGGGTAGAGACAAACACACCCCGACAGAGTGACTCAATACTCCCAATTTCAAAATCTTACTTTGAGAAAGACAAAAACACAGGTTTACTTTCCTATATTCGCTGCCAACATAATTGTATGCACACAATCAGAGATTAAGTAAAAACACAACACTTGTCTACTTTACCAGATTTGTTGCCAACATATCTACAAGTAGCCAACCAGTGCTAAGTTGAAACATAGGAATACTTTACCAGATTCACTGCCAATATAACCACAAGTACGCAACCAGTAATTAAGTTAAAACATACGAATACTTTTCCAGATTCGCTACTCAGCATAACTGCAACGTTTATTTCAAAATATATGCAGCTGTGGAAAAAAATTGGTTCATTTGGAAAATAATTATTGATTCGCGAAACAACCCAGCACCTAAAATCACGTTACATTTTAAGAAAATATTAAACTCAAAGTGAACGGTTCGAAAAATTTTGTATAATAGGAAAGAGTAAATAATTGATATTTGTACAGTCCTGGCAAAATAATTTTCCTAATATATAAGAAGTTCTCTAGACGCTCTTAAACTGAACATTTTAATTATTAATAATTTTAATGTGTTTTAGTCAGGTATCAATTATGAAAATGTGCATGTGAAAATTAATATTTCAAGGGGATTTTACTGAATGTTACAGCGAACCATGTGGACTCACTACGAACATGCTAGACGACGCAATCTTCAACTAATTTCTTGAAGTAACCAACTGCACCCAATGGTCGGTACTTAATGTTTTGTTGGTTAATTTTTATGCATATTATTACGTTTCTAAAGGATTATCGGTATTGGAAAATTACTTGTTTCAGATCTACAGTAAATAATTCTGTGTTCCATACTTAAAGTCGTTCAGTGACGGCAAGGGTAAATGACATGGCCATAAGTTCGTAGGTCTGATTAAATATGCAGATTTTCGAATGCTTTGCTTCAAATGGACGATTAAATTCTTCTTTTAATTACATATTATGTGTGTATAATAAAAATGCTTGCTATTTTTTAAATATATTTTGGCTGTATTTCGTTTTGTGTCGGATTACATTTGTTATTTCAAAAATAAAATACTTCCTCATAGCCAAATATTAATGATTTTTTAATTTATAGAATGATAATTTTTCATTACTTTATATGAAGGCTGTTCACAATAAACTGAGCATTTTTGAAAACCCTACTTAAGATCTACTTGTGTGCGCATTATGTATCCTTCCAACATATGTAAAATTAATATTGCCACGAGCCTGAACACTCTATTCATGCGTCGGCCAAGTAAAACTGAAAAATTATTTTAAAAAGTAATTATTTTACAAATGTGCTAACTTTTAAAACGTATTATACATTAAAATACCTGAAAGTAAAATCAATCGTGTCATTCGCAAATATTTATCATAACACTTATAATTCTGCAGTAAGACGTGTAACTACTTTCCTCTCCGTCGTTACCAACTTTACTGAGTGCATACTGGATAGTGTGTCCGTTAAAACATATGCAGGTATGGGGCTGTGATATTTTCCCAATGTTGGCTTCGAAAGTGTTAATTTTACCGTGAACAGCCTATGGTACTATATACAAACGTCATAGCATATATTATGAAATCTAAGTCTTTTCTTCCTTAAGGGTTGAATTCTCTGAATTTAGTATTATCTGCTCTTGTGTATTTCTTGGTACCCTTAAATAAATTCGGGTTATCGGTCAGCATAGGAAAAAAATCCTTGCTTATCACGGTATTTAAATTGTTAAGACTTTAATATGCGACAAAGAAGGAACATTCAACACGCCTTGGGAAAGCAACAAAAATATAATATTTATTTCGAAATGATTGCATTTAATTGATAATTTGCCTATGGGAACTCAAATTTCGTGACACGTTTTGTTCGCTCGTTGTTCAAAGTGTTGTTCATTAACACACCTGATTTAAGACAATGTGCTTACTATATATGAAAAAAAAGGCGAAGAGGTGGCATGCTAATCACATTTAAGCTAAAATTGAAAACTGCTCGTACATCGATGGCGTGGCGTGACGAAAGGCAAGCGCACCTAGTTAACGTCATGAAGAGCAGCTGTAATGGAAGGCGCGTGCTTGCCCTCCCTGCTTCATTAGAGGCTCCACGTCTTTGTTCCCACCATGGGCGCTAGGCAGCGCCGCGTCTCCTCGCAGGCCCCGGCTGGCCCTTGTACTTTCTCTCCGAGCTGCTGGCTCGATCTTCACCTTGGTCCGCGCGTGACCACCCCCCCCCCCCCCCCATTCTTCCGCCACTCCCCATCACCCCCCTTTTCCATCTCCCAGTGTTCCCTCGTGCACGGTCACGTACACTCAAGCTTGATTCACATTTACGCTGATCACGCGAGAAAGACATAGCAGACACAAGCTATGGTTGTTCATTTCTAGACTGATTTTCTGCCTTACCATTTTGCTGTTTGGTTGCAGAAGGTTTACGTCCACGCTCTTTCGTTCCTCCTTTTTTTAATACCAAGATTCTTAAATAAGTGACGCATAACTAACTAGATGCTATCGTGTTTCTATTCATTTTATCATATCCATTGCAGTTCGAGTTTTAACTAATGATTTTCAAGAGACTGTAATTTAATGTAATGTTGTTTCGTTCTGATACGACTTGTGGTTTCAGGTACTGTAATAAATAAACTTTTGTCCAGACTGTTCTTACTTCGACTCAGCACATGCCTGCTTCTCGTAACCAGTCAACTAGACGTTTTAAATATTAACATCAGCTGTGTCCAGCTGTACTGGACCATACACTCTGGTGAGGTGTACACATCACTGTGTCTAATAAACCACGGAAAGTGGACTCGGGGGTTGAATGGGCTAACACATATTTTCTTTGCTTACCAGTAGCCGTTGGTCTACGACGGAGTGATATGTAAGTTGGCTAAGATATAGGATAGTTTTAATTGTAATAATATTAACCATCGGTATCACGCCATCTATAGCTAAGGTCACTAGTTCCACCCCGGACCCAGGAAAGCAATTTCTTTGACGAAACTCTCACTTGGAAGAGGGTTTTCTCGTGGCATTCCTACCTGTTTTCCCCGGCCACTCATCCACTTGGGGCTGGACGGAACGACAGAACTGTCTGTCGTGGGACCCCCGGTCCCTGTTAAGAGCTCGCATACCTGGTGTTTGAACTACGTTGCAGTGTTTTGAAATACACGTTTTCCCACAAAACTATTAAACGTGCGTCCAATGTGTTGATTTACGAAACTAATCCACACTTCGGACGAGGCCGGCTTATTGTTGTTAAGACGTTGCGCATATTAGAAACACCATTCCAGTGTATCCCAAAATGGCTAATCCCCGATTTTTGAAAGCGCTGTATACGCGTTAGATAAATGTAGAACTACGCAAGGGTCCTGAATTTAACATTCCTACAGACGTTTGATCAATAACAGCGTGATCGCCAGTTCAGAGTTTTGAGCTTAGCGGCTATAGGGCACTTGATCCACGTAACAGTGTCGCCTTTATCGCTCTCGCACTTCTCTGCTTCGAGACGTGGAAAATAGCTTTTCGTAGCCGGTCCTCTTAACGACTTCCTTCCCTCACGAATATAAACTAACGTTGATTTTCTTTCCATTCCCTGTGGGGTTCACTCTCGTTCTTCGCACGTGGGAAATGTGTCGGACGTTACCGTTTGCCACCCTGTTTTACTAAACGAGCTCCCGTTTCCTTCTCACTTGCAACCTGTTGCCAGAACAATCCTATCCCACTTCGCCTTCATGGGCGCCAAAGCCTGCCTCACACGATTACCGATTCTGTAGCAGTTTTCATTATTATTTTCTGGTAATCTGTATGCTTTCGTTTTTGTGACATTCGAGCTACCTCCAGAGGTGTCTGACTCTGGGTCAAGCACTTTTCAAACTCATTTGCACACCTAAAAGCACAATATAATATGTTATGTATCTCTGCTGTACCCAGGAGCTCAAATATGCCTAATTAACTGTACTGTTTGTCTTTGGCTGCATTATACTTTACGTAATTGGTATTTCACTTATCGAGTTTACGGACTTAATCACTTAAGTAATTTTGAAAATCTCACAATAGGTTGGTTTTAATTTCAGGGGAATGTTTCTTTTCGGCTTTTGGTTTTCTAACCGTAAAAAGCGCGTATAAAAAACACGATTATTAGAGAAAGTGTCTAAACAAATAATTTGTTTATAAATGAATGAAGAGCATAAAAGGTCTTCATACATTATATGTTTATACATTAAATAATATTTTCCATAAATATTTAATTTACTTGAATTGAATTTATTTTATCTTGTAGAAAATAATGTACTATAACTCGGAACTTTCTGTGCTTTGTTTGAATGCAAATGTAGTCCTGCCGACTGAGGACCGCATACCAACTGTAAGTTATTTGGCTGCATTTTACAGTTTCCTGTTAGCATCTTCGGTAACGTGTGGATACGAATAGATATTTTCTTTACTATCTTCTCGTATAGAAAATAGTATTGCTTTTTGTTACACACACGTAAAAAGGAGAAAATAGCAGGGAGCGTGAAATACGTGCCTTAAGATCATCGTTTTTAGGATTTCTCCATGTCTCTAAACTCAACTGCAATGATCATAGCTAACAACAGCATACTCGATGGTGCTCGAACTTACGACCTATTGACTGACATACAATCTTCACAACACCAACTGCCAGTACCGAAGGCTACACATACATAGTCATATATGCATATGTACATAAATATGTTTTTTTTTTTCTATTGCGTGAGCAGCAACAATGTCGTGAGTCCATAGTTGGCAAAGGCAAGTTGGCACTCGGCACTCGTCTGACGTAGGCGAAGCCGCAGGCAATGGCTGAACAAAAGGGTTTCGAGGGGGCGTGACCGAGAGCTCGAGGGGTTGATCGGCGTCCTACTGGACACGCTCCTACTGCCGAGCGATAGTGCTGCAATCAGACGGCCGAGTTGTGAAACCTGCCCCTCCCAGGCACCACGACAAACAAACTTGCGCCACAGAATACTGAGGAATCAGTGGCGTAACAACTAGAGGGAGGGGGAGCAGGATATGCACTGCTCCTCCTTAAATTCAATAAAGGACGCTAGATTGATTATGAATTGACACCCAAATTGTTTTGCTTCACCGAGATGTGTTGATGTAAAGTAGCCGATAACTATCAATCAAATTGTTACTATGTATTTCTGATACTTATATACGTTTTTACTTCTCGTTTATATGCAGACTCTTCAGTATCCTTTGTACAACATCTACTGTAGGTTTTGATGGAACTAAAATTAAATTTACAAGAGAAGGCAATGTCTTAATAAGGGCTCCTAATGGCTGGCTACTCCCCCCAGGGGGAGACGATGTTTCACCACTGTTAGAAATATAGAAGTGAAACAGGCGCATTACTGCAACCGCACACCCCAGCAATATTAACTTCGCTTGCCAGCAATATGGCTGGACTTTTCCACAAGTTAGAGAAAAAAGACTAACTTACTGGAAGGCTATACAACCAATGAGGGAAATTTTTCGCAGCATACTAGCTAGTGCGACACATGGCCTGTTTCCACATCCTCGCACAGGCAATAAACAAAAAGTGTACTCTTTTTACGAGATGAACCGCAACGCAATTTCGTTTATACATAATTTTCTTCAGTATAGCTGAGTGGAAAGAACCAGAGGGCAACATACTAGACCCAGTAGCTTGCAGATTTCTTGAGGAAAACTGTAGAGGTGACCTAACGTGGGGCAGAGAAGGCAGCCGACTTGCTAATTAACGTGTTTTTGAGCTCCAACATCGGGCTGTTTTTCTAGCACCAGAAATTCTGAAATGACATAGGGCTAAGACTAGCATAGGCCTAAATACCATGACTTAGTGTCCTGACACGTGGTAGTATGTCGCCCACATTCCTCTTCGCCATGCATCGTCACATCAGCGCACGATGCGAGAGAGCGTCTGCTGCTTTGTTTCCAGTTCCTGGAACGTGCTCTATTGTGAATCCGAGAGACTCCATTATGGCGTACGTAGAGTAACTCCCAAGGGAACACTGCAACCGACTTTCAAACTCGCAAAACTTACTAAAAATGCGTACACAATTTACCAAAGTTTTCAGAAAAATACTATTTACGATGTATAGGAAACCATAACGCATGTTTTGAAACACTTTCATAAATATTTTTCTGAAATTTAATTGTTTAAAAATAATTTAAAATATATTTTTATGAATATTTAAGCGTGCTCTCATTCTGGACACTGCAGAGAGCAGATTTTGCAAGAAAAACCTCGAGTATAGGCTGTTCACGCTAAAGTGAGCACTTTTGAAAGCCCTCTAATTAGGAATAATAGTCAATAAATATATTTTATTTTGGCTTTAGGCTTTTTAACTTCCGAGGCTGTAGAATATACAGACTGTGTATATTACTTACATGGTGATATTCATTTTAAGAGGTGATTAAAGGATAATAAATGGCTGAAAGGAAAAAGTAGCTATAGACCATTCCCCACTGGAAGCAACTTTCTCGGAGCCCTGCTAAATATCTATTTGCAGGCCCGTTTCGTATCCTTCCGCCAAATGTAATCAAACATTGTCATGTGACTTCCATGTAGCATCTGTCGAAATCAATGTTTACATGCTATTGTGTGTATGTAAATGTATTCGCATATTTCGCTACACCTAAACATAAACACTGATGTAGCTTCTACTTTCATACCTGTCAAAAGTGTTGTTTACTGTTTACAGCTTTTCAAATAATTCTATCATAGTCCAAAAACCATTCCATATGAATATTCAGTTTAGGCCACCAACATTATTTAGGTCAGCTTTATGACGTTTTAAAAATGCTTGAATTGGCGACAGTTCTTACGGTTATTTTACATTAACATATTTGTTTTCCTCAACATAGCACAATACATGTAATGCACGTTAGTATTTTGTCGTGACTGTGTTTAACACTGTCACAACTGAGAGGTAAAGGACTGTACTAATTGTCCTTTTGTTATTGATATGTGTTGAGTCATTTCTTTAAAAGGACTGCCTCAGTTGGAATAAATATTAAAACGAAGGAACATCCAGTCAAACGAAAAAAGGCACATTAAATTCAAGCACGCAATTCGTGTTGCTCATTTTTGTCATACAGACTTAAAAGATAGTCTTGAACATGCACACAAATAAGCCTACGATAACTTTTATTACTAATATTTCTATGTATTTCTACTTACTCTTTATTAGTTTTATTGAAATTTATCGGGTTGGACTTAGTATTTTTCTTCTGGGATTGTGGAAAATTACGTTACACGACTGTGTTTCAAGTCCCTTAGGGTAACGGTACAACGTCGTGATAAATAAACAGACGTGGATGTAAATAATTAACTTCGCCATAAAAACAGTTCACAATTAAAACGTATACATAGTGCTAATCAAATAATCGAATTCACGCACACACACAGGGCCAGCATATCGACCACGATCCACAAAAGCTCGCCATTTTACAAACACAATGATTAACAAAACACGTCACAATATATTGATTACTGCCGTGGAAACACATATTTTTCACAACATCGTAACTTGCTTAGGTAGGTTTAAAAAACACAATGTCTAGAAACGTGACGTAGTAATTTGAAGTATTTTTCGGAGTAAGAATGATTTACGCTTCGTTTGGCAAAAAGCCACACGCCATGTCATGGCTCGCCACGTCTGCCAACTTCACTTGGTAACTGCCCCGCCATCATATATAAATATATAAAAATAAGTACTCAAACATTAAAAACTCTTTTCAGTTGTAAATTACAAATTCAAAGAACATAATTTTGCTGTAATTAGTATGAATTATGATACAATTGAAAACGTATAATTTTACTGCTCGCTAGAGAAGTGAATCTTCCCGAGTGTGAAAGAGAGACATAAAGAGAGAACGACAAGCCTCGCCCAGCAGACAGTTGGTTTCAGTTGCCATCTCGCTCTATAAAACAACAACGTACCATTACGGTCTACTCACGATATTTTCCGCTATTATTTTTAACGATGAAAACGAAATATGTACCCATCGGGGCTAACTAAATATTTGAATATTTCAATCGGCGCCGTTTAATTTACAAATAGTATACTAAAAATTAGGTTAAATTATTATTTTTACTGTGAAATATTTCTTACCAGTCGTTGCCAACTGTCGCTGCTCTCACTGTTGTTAGTTCATATTTAAAAAGAAATAAATATTACAAGTTATAGAAGATATTAAGGTAAAGTTTCATTTATTTAATAATACAGTACTCTAAAGTTAACCACAGTGTTATATATTTGTGGAATACAGGTTATTGAAAAATCAGGTTGACATGTTATGCCTAGAGTGTTTTTTCAGAGGTTGATTTTCATAAGTCGCTTCCAATCAGGGAATGGACTACATGGTCTCAAAAGTGCTCACTTTACCATGAACGGCATATAATCACAATACAGTAGTTACTAATGTGGTTGTATGTGAGGAAATATCGGTACTAATGTTAACAAGTACTTTTAATAACAGATTTCGTCTGAAACTTATAACTTTCGTCCCTGAAATATATGTGCTTGAAATCAATTATAATAACTGTTTGATAACATTAAAATTATTTTTTTATTAAATAAAATCATAGATTTTTTGTCATATATATGAATGATAAAGGTTCCAAAAAATGCTTTCTGAAGCATCGAGAAAGGAGCAATATTTGTTTCGTCCAAACTAAGATTATGGACACTAATTGTAATTAGAGGTTAATGTGTGTTTTGTCACCCCGCAATATTACCAACGTAGTTTTTATTTGAATAAACAATTTTGTTTTTAATGTTAAGTAAGTCATTTCAGCTGGTTTTATTTATTCATCATTTTTATGTGAACTACATAACAATATAATATTAATCTTTTTTAAAAAGGTTGGCTGCATTTTGTTACGTTTCTACGGCAACCACTAGGTCTCCAGCTGGTAACAGTAAACCTGACGTGCACTACGCTGTTTTTTCAAATTAATTTTTTATTTAAATTTTACATATTTTTGGAGTATTACAGCCAAGATCAGAAGCCAGTACTAGGGAAATGGAGAGTTGGTCAAAAAGGCATCGGGCGTCGGATTCGGATTAGGCAGGCCATCCTGTTGTTACGTCATCCATCCACCATCCTTGACCCATATGACTTTGACCTTGACCTTTGACCCTTTAATTTGACCACAGTGAACTCTGAAACAAAAAACTTGAAAAATTGCGAAAATCTCTTACAAATTATGCAGAAATTTATTACGAAAACTTCATTTATAAATCGTTTACAAATTAATAAAAATTTATTATTTAAATTTATTAAAAAAATTATTAAAGATGATTTTAAATTTATTTAAAAATTATTTAAAAAATCATTAAAAAATAATTTGAAAATTCTATGCCCCTCGGCAGTCATTTTCCATAACAATCCTCCTTTTTCCCTTCAAATATTCCTTTCTTTCCCTAAAAAATTCTAAGAAAATCCCGAAAAATTGATAAAACATATGTAAAAATAAAAAAAATATATTTCTGGAGGTCCTCCAAGCATCACCTTCAACACACGACTGACTCCCTCACCCCCATTTCACCCATTTATACTCATTCTATCGTGTGCCGCCATATATGTTTTTTCGTTAATGATTTGTTTACATGTTACTGGAGACGACCATATATGTTATTTCGTTCGTTTGTTTATATATGTTACTGGAGGCTGCCATATTTGTTTTTTCGTTTGTCATTTGTATGCATGTGTTGCTGGAAGCAGTCGTGTTCGGAGGCAGCCATCTTGCTAGGTGTAGTCCTCCATGTTGGTTTTTTATTGTCATTTGTTTTAGAGTTTGTCTCTCACTTCGTTCGATTACCATATCGGATTTCATATGTTTACATCACCTGTGTACCACCAGGTGACAGCCAAATTTTTTCATGTGTTTAAATTATAGGTTGCACTGATTACCCCTGCCAATGTTTTTCATTCGCTAATTCGTGTTTAGTCGGCAAGCGTCCACCACATTCATTCCATCCCCTCCATGTTAGATTATATTTTTCAACACATAGGTAGTATCGACTATGCCACCTGCTATCGGCCTGTACAGAATGCTGACTCTGACCAGTCCTGCAAAGTACTTACATTGTAATAATAATTTATTTATTTTGTCAAAATATATATCATATGTTTAAAGCGGCGAGGTTATTGAAATAAAACCAGCCATATCTTTTTACATAAAATTTTCTGTACACATGATAATATATACAGGTTTATTAATCTTCTTCGACATTCACAGCTCGATGTCCGCCTCGGCGACACAGGAATAGATGAGGGCAGGGAAACCCCACTACTCGAAGTACGCCCTTCCGTTACATCGTTTCATCACCTTCTCGAACCTTGAAGCTGGCGAAGCCGGAAGACGACAAAACAGTTATAGTGTGCGAAAAGTCAGCTGCGCTCACGACAGTATTTTGACAGTCTTGTCTCACCAATTATTGTAAGATACGACACGGTCGTGAAGTATGAGGCACAATACGTACGTGTTGGCAGGAATATTTCTATATGTAGTGAATTAGATCTTGCATTCGATCATGTTGGAGGTAATACGCTTGTCTTGTTTAGTCACATCGAATACCATAAGCAGGGTCAAACTCTTGAAAGTGTCAGGACTCACTATCGGAGTTTATGTGCGTCCTAATAGCTTTCGTTATTCAAAAATATTTTCACATTTTCAATTTGACATGTGTCGAACTACGAACAACTCACAGTTACACTGCGCTGTCTTCTAGTCTGTAGCCCAACAATATGTACCATCGTTTCTCAGAAGCAAAGCTGGACTTCACCATCTAGTTTAATGTGCTGGCGTGCTGGCAATCCTGGGTATGTCTGCAGACTCCACGACCTGAAAGCCACATCGATGTTTTTAATATCCTCCACGTTCTGCAACATTTGTATGTGTTTTGCAGTGCTCAACTTCACATGAGGCAGCATCCATTCGATAGACTGAAGTTTCTGTTCCACTTCCTCCAGGTTTTCTCCCGTACCCACGACGGTGTCCACGTGTGTATTGTCTAGCATTATCACCAACTCCTGTTTCGAATTGAAGATAATTCGTTTGCAGTCTTCGGTAAATCCCAATAGCATGGAGTGCGGAACACATACTTCGAACCTGCCTTCGGCATAAATGGGAACACTGTAGCCATCTTAGATTCCCCAGCCCGCCTTCTTGGCTGCAGACTGCTCATCCGGCATGAGCGAAAGGTAATTTTTAATCGTTGAGGTTATGCCCGCTTCTCGCGACTTGTCCACTTCGGCACTGTTGAGAAAGTACGCGATGAGTTCGATCAGGTGAAGAATTCCATTTTTTTTGTTATTTTCGTGAATTATGGATTGGACCCGTATTCTATCCCCAGAGTTCCCCTGATTAGCAGGAAAGACTGGCAAGGAAGAGTGCAGATATCTTGGTGTTAGACCTCTATCCGAATTTCCGATGGTAATGTGTAAGGACTGATCGGGAATGGCTGGTATGCATGAAGTTCCACCATCGTTAAACTGGTTCTTCATAGTATAGAAAATCTTCCATGGTGATAGACCTCGTAGCCAAGGCCGCAGAGGATAATCTCGCTGGCACGTGTTAACTCCTTGGAGACCTGTAACGTTCTGCTTGTAGGTTTAGCAGGAAACATTCTTTTATAGCTTCTGTCCGGTGCAGATCTTATTTCTATCTTCTCAAATGGAGGCATCGGATCATTTCTTCGTTTCGAAAGTTCATCAACTCTCCATTCTGGTCAATGACCATTACGACAATTTTGTGTGCTCTCTTCGCAACGACCGGAACATAAATGATGCTTTCCGGTGTCACGTCCAGTTTATAATCTGGAGGGACCGTAGGCGAAAATTCGTGCAGCGTATTGTTTAGCCTGCCATTAAGCTAAGTGCCACATGCCAAATTGTAGGTTATTCGTATCATGTTGATAGGCAAGATGTTTACGGGTTGCGGCTGAACATGTCTTTTGCGAGCTTCGGATATGCGTGGCTCGAACCCCAGCATCGGTCCGATAGTAACCGGTTTCATAAAGTCGATAGCTGCGCTGATTCTGATAACACTCTTCAGAGTATTGGGATTCCCATGTAGTTCGAATTCAGTGACGGGTAACAGCGACTCGTTAATGTACCTTGCAGAGTCGTCTATTTCAAAGTGCCAACAGGGAAATATTATCACTCTTTACGAGGTACAGCCTGCAGTTTTTCATCAATGTTCTGTATCACATTGTAGGTTTGAATATCGACAAAGCCTATGCACCATTCCCCTTCCAGGTCGTGTGGCGGAAAATGTACCGCACACAGCTCGGAGCTATGACCCGTCGACATGACACAGTTTCCTCACGATGTATAACCATTTTATGCACTTGTACGAGCAAACCAGGAAGCGAAGGCACAGATGACCACAGTTCCGCATGTTCAGCAGCTGCTCCGTTTCGTAATTGTGCGTATGTTCGGTATATTTCAAATACTCTTGCAATTCGGGCTTACGGGACAAATTCCCAAAACTAACATAATAGTCTGCATATTTACCCTTTTTTATGTATGCTACCCAGTACGTGCAGGGCCTTGAATTCGTGTACAGATTAATTACGGCGCATTCGTGTCTCTTGTGTTTAGCAGGCAAATCATCTCTCATAAACACTCCTCTAAAATTAGGTATCTTCAATTTGTGCACAAACAGTTCAAAATTCACATTCGTGAGCGCTCGTTTCTGTAGAGACTTCATTATCGCCTCATATTAATGCGTCGCTTTTTCACATTTCCGCCTCCTACTTGGTATGTCCTTAGGTAGAGGCATTGTCCATTTTTTACCCACAACGATAGTTTCCATATTTGTATTGTGCCTTTGTTCCTCAGACAATTGCTTCTGTTCGTTCGATGCTGTGTTAATTGTTCGGACGATACCACTCGTTGTTCCGATTAGATCTTCGAGGGCACCGAGTGCAAGCAAACACAATGGAAAAAATCGGCCAGTAGATATTTTCTTAACCTTGCATGCTTTTCTTCCATTTGTAACTGCTTTTCGTTTCATTTGCAACTTCCGCTTGCACTCTGCACCTGAACCTTTTTTAACCTGTGCCTTTATCTCGTTCTTATTACCCATGACCATCTTCACTTTGGCCTTCATAAAGTTCGAAACGCCCCATGCTGCTATTTTTCTCCAAGATTGGTGTCTGATGATTTTCTTATTTCGTCGGCCTTCTGTGTAAGTATGTTGTCTGGCTGGAACCTGTCTTTCAGATCCTTGCGCTGGGAATAGGTGATCTCGTGCTGCTTGCACGCCTCGTCCGGGGTATTTATGCCTGTATCATTGCATAACAGCTGTTTAAGTAGCTTGGTTCCGGCCCGCAGAACCTGTATCCAGGAATGTAAGCTCGAACGGTAGATAATTTATCAGCATATCAATAACCCTACTTGCAGTTACGGTCTTACCTCTTCGAGACATCGCGGTGAACTGAGCGAGAAAAGTATAAATATGACCCTTTTAAACATTTTCGTTTCATTGTGATTCTAGACTTGGAACAGTACGGACGTATCGCATATTCCAATATGGCATTTCAGTGCGAATTCTCCCAGAATCTGTTTTCTTGGCGTGATGCTTTAAAGAGACATTCTAAAATTTGCAGCATTGGTTCTCCAACCACCACTACCACCACCTTCATCTGCTCCAGAATATTTCAGTGGTAAAATGTGTATTATTAAGCAAGATGTTACTCTACCCATAAGCATTCATAATGAAGATGAAGATATCTCCCACGAATGGTGGTATGGTAGCCTATTTCTGAATACAGTAAGGTGCACCATCACGGGGTTATCAAATTGCAGGAAAACATGCGTCCTACTGAGCCTGCTGGAAGAAGAAAACGGCTTTCATTTCGAGAATGTGCACATATATTTAAAATCGCTCCAGCAAATGAAATACCGGTGATTGGAACAAGTATTGCAGGCTGTGGAAGGCATAGGCTATTTCCCCTGCAGTGATAATGAAGCCAATATACCTATTAATGAAGCACTGCGAAACTCGATGGTTGTCTTTGACGACATTGCCTGTGAGAAACAAACTTGTATTCAAGAATACTTTAGCAAGGGATGGCATACGAATGTGGACTGTGTACCTTGGCCAGACTTATTCGCACATACCCAAACAGATGCATCACAACAATGCAAACATATTGGTGGTGTTTTGCATGGATGACACGAATTTGAGGCATCTTTATGACGATCACGGAAATATGGACATAATGTTATCACATTTCAAAGATATGAGTGCCTTGTGCTGGAAAGAGAAATACGGATTTTTGACGATCGTAAAGGACTGACACATATATAATGGAAGGTACAAGCGTGATTTCGATCAGTTCATTGCCGGCTGTCGACAATGAGTTACAACATATCGAAATTAGGACAGAGTATCCTCAATATACGCTATCCCAAAGACAATGATGGAGTTTGTTTCGTACCAGGAGATGATGGAACACGTGAAGTTGATAGAAGAATAATTTGAAATGTTGGTGATCACGAATGATCTAGGGATGCTGATACTAAACATTTATTCCTCGAAACTGGTAATGACATCATCATGGAACTGCGCAGCATGCTGACTGAACAAAATTCATCCTTTTGAAACTACCTGTCCGAGCTCGGAGCGAAGATGGAGCATGTGAAGACGAAGATCGTCCACGATATGGTGGCCACGAACAAGCATGTGACGAGTGTTCAAGCAAATTATCGACAAATTTAATGTGGCATCTGCACAAAATGAAGAGAATTTGAAAAAACTGGAAGGATATATGACACGTAAACTCACGACCTCGATTTCCCACCTTGCCACGAAAACTGACATTCAAAATTACAGCAGGGACATATTGGATGTTTGTAGCGAACATCTGAGCAAGATTGAAAGTAATTTGGTGGAGACTTAAGACTAAACCTATAAAAGAGAGCAACAGTAAATATTTTTATTCAGTACACTGTCGGACATTGCCAGCAAACTACATCACGTGATTCAGTTCGTCCGTACGAAGTATTGCTCTCCAAGAGAGTCAAAATTTCACGCGACCATATACGTAAAGAAATTTTTAAGACCATTACTTGTCGTCTCGATGTACTTTGGGAGAGAGATGGAGACTGAAGTCGACGATACATCTAAGCCTTTGAAGAAACGAAAACATAACAAAGTACAGTTAGATTAGGACTATTGGCCGGATGTGCATTTGCCACACGAGAGGAAAGTACGGAAGAGAGCCCTGAAATCTAACGCTCTCGCTCGTCTGTTCGTAAGATCGCACACATCTCGTAATAATGATATGGCGTAAGGTGTATACAGGCCTAAAGATAAATGATTCCTCTACCAGGTGGGAACATCCAAGTTGGCGATTACACGACACGTCGAACTCCCAGGCTATACGAACTTCTATTTCGAAAGGGACCCAGGGAGTTACAGAATCCGACCTGCTGGAATACAAAACTGTTCTCGAACTCACGCACGCACTTTACCAAGATAACGATCCCAAGACAGGTGTTTATAAGGACGAAGATCATGCAAAAAATCAACATTCTCGCAGGATTCTTCAGCGGGCTAGCACTGAAATCAGCAAAGTTCTGAAGAAGATAGACGATGGTCAGAACATTGATTACGTAAGTAGTATGATATGGTATGTTCACGGCCAAAGGATTGGGGAGTAGGATTAGGATTCGGTGGAGCCGCCATCCTGGATGTCATTGAACTTTCACCCCAGACCAGAGTGACATTTCACCTTGACCTTTACCCCATGCACATTTGACATAAAAAAACACTTTAAAAAACCTAAAAACAAATCTAAGGATTCCTCAAAAAATTCCACAAAATTCCAAAAAAATTCTAAAAAAAATTCCGAAAAAATTTGTTATTAAAATTATGAAAACATTATTTACAAAATTATTAGAAGGATCCACAAAAATTACCCATTTTTCCCCAGAAATGCTGACAGAGATCAGTGACTCCAGTGACTGGGATCAGTGATTCCGAGCAAGGTGACCGGGATCAGGACCTATAACCTTTGAACTTGACCTTTGAACATTGACCTGGAAAATGCAAAAATCCAAAAAACATCTTTAAAAAAAAAAAAGAAAAATAAAGAAAAAAATAAAAAATGTTATAAAAATTAATAAAAAATCTATTACTATAAAATAGAACATAAAAATCATTAATACTTTTTAAAAATACTACATGATTTCAGCTAACCAATCATATGCGATCATTGAGACATCACACACAGGCAGGAAGGCAAGCTTTAGATACTAGTTTATTGATCACATTACCATGCATTTATATCTTCAACAGTTCTTCCAGACAAGTTCTTCGCTTGCCTATAAATCATGGTCACAATTAAAGTAGGCAAGTGACTCCTGTTGTCGGGCCGACCCCTCACAAGACTGACACATTGACCCATTGACACCATGACCTATTACCCAATGACCCCATGACCCATTGGCGATATAACCCATTGATCCCATGACCCAGAATGACCTTGAAAACAAAAAAAAACAAAAGTCAGCAAGCATAATACATAACAGACTGCCACCACCATATTGGACGAGACTACCTTTACCTTGACCCCATGACTTTCAAAACAATACCTCAAGAATATACTGGGAAAAGTAAGCATGCTGGACGCCAAGCGTACTGTCGACCATTAATTTATAGGTATAAAAACCTATAATTTCAACGGTATTTAAAACAGTTGCTTCCAATCAGCTGTGTACCTACAAGCAAATTGTGAGACTTTGATGACATGCATAGTTAATTAAATATATACATGTTATTTAAAATTTAATGTTTATCAATATTTAAAACATTTTTATTTAATTGTATGCTTTTTAGAAAAAATTTTATTTGTCTTTTTAATTTTTTTTTTATTTCTCTACATATTAAATGCTAATTTTATTTCGACAACATAGGAAAACATTAAAGAAAACACAATTTTATTCACATACTTTTTTTAAATTCAAATAACTCATTGCAGTCGCTAACAAAATGAAAAAAATTACAATTTTTTTAATACGTCTTAAGTAAACTGTCGCTGCTGCTGATCTGCTTGCTGCAACTGTCACACAAATATGGCATGCAACAGGGATTTTTTAACGCAATTAACGCGGCCATGTCGCCGAGAATTGCTGCTGTCCGTGAATGTCTTTTCACAAAAGCGACACTTATAATGTCGGATTGGTTCAGCAGAGGTATTTGAACATACAGATGCTGCTGGAACAGAGGTCGATGGTAAAGTTGGCGATGCCGATGGAGCTGCTGTAGGTATCCCACCCATAGAAGTCGATGACACTATCGACGTCATGTCTGATGTCGTCGATGGCTGCACTGCTGTAGGTGACCCACCCGAAGAAGTCGATGGCAATGCTGGTAACACTCCCGAAGAAATCGATGGCACTATCATAGATACCATTAGCTCTGGAACACCCGGAAGCATCGCAGATGTATAATAAGACTTTGATGCGAAGAGGCACAAGCTATCCAAGATTATCCACCTTTCATGGGAGCTACTGTCAAACTAAGATTCTCTGCTGACCTCCCTGCGACTGATATGCGACTATGCAAGTGCTATGACGTCATATTGACGTTGAACCAATCATATTGAACCATTAATACATTATGCGAACACCGAGCTAATGGTATATACGGTAGTGCCATCGATTTCTTCAGGAGTGTTACCAGGAGTGCCAGCGACTTCTTCGGGTCGGTCACCTACAGCAGTGCAGCCATCGACGACATCAGACATGTCGTCGATAGTCTCATCGACTTCTATGGGTGGGATACTTACAGCAGCTCCATCGGTATCGCCAACTGGACCATCGACCTCTGTTCCAGCAGCATCTGTATGTTCAAATACCTCTGCTGAACCAATCCGACATTATAAGTGTCGCTTTTGTGAAAAGATATTTACGGGCAGCAGCAATGCTCGGCGACATGGGCGCGTAAATTGTGTTAAAAATCTCTGTTGCATGCCATATTGTGTGACAGTTGCAGCAAGCAGATCAGCAGCAGCGACAGTTTACTTAGACATTTTAAAGAAAATTGTATATTTTTTCAGAGTGTTAGAGACTGTAATAAGTTAATTGAAAAAAAAAATGTTTGTAAATAATATTGTGGTTTATTTGATGTTTTCCTACTTTGTCAAAATAAAATGATAATATAAAGGTACAGAAATAAATTAAATTAATTAATATGGTAGAGAAATAAAATAAATTGTTCTTAAAAGTATCGTACTACATATACAGATATATAATTAAATAAAAAGTTTTATAAATTGATAAACTTTAAATATTAAATAACAAATATATATAGATAATTAATTATTCATGTCTTCAAAGTCTCGCATCATGTTTTAAATACTGTATAAATTTACAAATCTTTTTTATACCTATAAATATAAGGGTTGACAGCGCGAATGGCCTACAGCATCCTTACTTTCCCGAATTTATTCTCGAGCTTTTATTTTTAAGGTCATTCAGTGTCATGAGGTCAAGGTAAAAGTATTCTACATCCAATATGGTGGCAGTAGTCTGCCATGAATTATGCTTGCGGACTTTTATGGATTTTTTTTATTTTTTGTCTTTAAGGTCATTCAGTGTCATGCGGTCGATGGGTCAATGTGTCATGTGGCAATGAGTTATTAGGTAAATGAGTCATGGGTTATGGGGTCCATGGGTCATGGGGTCAATGGGGCAGTCTTGTAAGGGATTTGGTTTGACAACAGGAGTCAGTTGTCTACTTTAAGTGTCACCATGATTTATATGTGAGCTAAGAACTTGTCTCGAAGAAATTGTTGAATATATAACTGAACGGTGATGTAATCAAGAAACTAGCATCTAAAGCCTGCCTTCCTGCCTGTGTGTGATGTCTCGATGATCGCATATGATTGGTTAGTTGAAATCAAGTGGTACCTTGGTGATTGGCTGGTCGGCATCTGCACAATGTATTAATGGTGCAATATGATTGGTTCAAAGTCATTATGACACCATAAGGCGTGCCCATTTGTATAGCATAAGCAGTAGGGAGGTAAGCTGAGAGGTTTAGTTTGACCGCAACTAAGTGGAAGGTGGATTGTCTCGACTAGTTTCTGCCTCTTCACATAGATTTTCTCTCGAATATGGTTGTGGTAGTCTGTAATGTCATATGCTTGCTGACTCTTATATATAATTTCTCCAGTTTTGTTATGTCTAAGCTCATTTAAGGTCATGGGGTCAAGGTCGATATTGTCAGCATATAATATGGTGGTGGTAGTCAGTAATGTATTATGCTTGCAGACTTTTATGTATTATTTCTCAAGTTTTTATTTTCAAGGTCACTCTAGGTCATGGGGTCAAGGTCTAAGTAGTCTGCATCTTATATGGTGATAGCAGTCTGTAATGTATTATGCTTGTTGTCTTCTATGTATTTTTCTTGAGTTTTCATTTTCAAACTCATTCTAGGTCATGGGGTGAAGGTCGAGGTAGTCAGCATCTAATATGGCGGTGGTTGTCTGTAATGTATTATGCTTGTTGATTTTTAAAAAAAATCGAGTTTTATTTTCAAGATCATAGGTCAAAGGTCAATTTATATTGGGCATTGTCTTCCAAGATGGTGGATGGGTGATGTATAACAAGATGGTAGTCACCTACCAATATGGCGGCCTCCAGTAGTGTATAGACAAATGACAAACGAAAAACAAATATATCAGCATCAAGTAGCATATAAAAAAATATGGCTGCCTCCAGTAGCATGTAAACAAATGACGAACGGAGAAATCAAGATGATGGAATGAGTATGGACGAGGGGAGTACGTGCGAGGGAATCAGTCGTCTGCTGTATTCTAACAGATGTGAGTGATTGGCGATGTGGGGGGAGACCTCAGGAAAAGTAAGTTTTTTCATTAATTTTTTAAGGAAATTTTTTAATGAAAAAGGGAAATTCCTAGGGGAAAATTGGAAAAATGGCTGCCGGGTTCAAAGTCTTTTTAATTAAGGAATATTCGAAATAAAATTTGATAAAATACATTTTTTATGACTTTTCAATTTTTTAAATTAATTTATAATTTATAATTTTTAATAATAAATCTTTATGAATTTTTAAATCAATTTTTTAATTTTTGTAGATTTTTGTTATTTTTAAAGATTATTTTTGTTTTTTTGCATTTTCAATGTCAAAGGTCATCCATCGGTCCTGATCCTGGTCCCCTGGCTTGGAGTCACTGATCCCAGTTACCGGAGTCGCTGATCCCTGTCAGCATTTCTGGAAAATATGGGTCATCTCTGTGGATACTTTTAATAATTTTTACAATATTTTGAAAAATTTTTTTTAGTAATTTTAATAATATTTTTTTTGGGATTTTTTAAAATTTCTTGGAATTTTTTGAGGAATTTGGAATTTTTAAGGTGGTTTTAGAGTTTTTGGGGTTAAAGGTCAACGGGGTCAAGGTCGAATTTAACACTGGTCAGGGTAAAAGGTTAATGACATCCAAGATCGCGATCGGGTGACGTCACAAGTTGGCTGCTCCACCTATTCCTAATCCTACTTCCCAATCCCTTGGCCGTGAACATACCGAATCATACTACTTACATATTCTGGGACAATTCAAACAAGCTGGTCGATAGACTACAGCTTCTGCTTGCTCCGCAAAATGTTGGAAATTTCTTTCACACCCACGAGATTGTTTCAATCATCGAAGAACTAAGGAGGTGGGCTACACACGATGAATCGATTGGTCATCAGCAGCTCCAAGGTTCGAGAAGGTGCTGAAACGACATAACGGAAGGGCGTACTTCAATTAGAGGTGTTCCCCCCCCCCTCCTGCTATTTCTAGGTCGCCGAAGCGGACATCGAGCGGTGAATGTCGAATAAGATTACTAATCCTGTATGTTGTATTATGAGTACAATCAATTTTATGTAAAAAGATGTGCTGTGTTTTATTTCAAAAACCTCCCCGCTTTATCTATAATAAATATTTTAAATAACAAACACTTATGTTTAAAAATAAAATAAAAAATATAAAAAATGATAAGTACTTTGCAGGAATGGTCAATGTCACCATTTGGTGCAGGCCGATAGCATGCAGCATAATCGATAATACCTATGTGTTAAAAAATATAATCAAACATGGAGGGGGTGGAACGAATTTAGTGGAGGCTTACTGACTGAACGCTAATTAGCCAATGAAAAAAATTGGTGGCGGTAATCAGTGCAACCTATACTTTAAACACATACACGTATATGGCTGTCACCTGGTGGTACACAGGTGATGTAAACATATGAAATCTAATATGATAATCGAACGAAAGTAAGAGACAAACTCTTAACCAATGACAATAAAAAACACCAACATAGAGGGCTGCACCTAGCAAGATGACTGCCTCCCAAAATGGCAGCCTCCAGTAACATGTATAAATAAATGAACGAAAAAACAAATATGGCAGTCAAACGAAGGGGAGAGAGCCAGTAACATGTATAAACATATGATGTAAGATAACATATATGGCGGCATACGATATGATGTGTATCAAGGGCGGGAAGGGGGTGAGTGTGGGTAAGGGGAGTCAGTCGTCTGCTGGACGCGATGCTGGGAGGAACTCCAAATATGTAAGTTTTTTTTTTATTTTACATATGCTTTTATAAATTTTTCGGGATATTCTTTACATTTTAATGGAAATAAGAGAAACTTTAAGGGAGAAAGGGAAACTGTTAGGGAAAATTTCTGCCGAGGGGAATTACATTTTTAATTTTTTAAAAATATTTTTTAATAATTTAAAAATAATTTTTAATAATAGATTTTTTATGAATTTTTAATAATTTACAAATAAAATGTTAATCCGAAAGAATGTTATAAGTGGGACGAGCAGAACCACCTTTATTGCAGCATTCATGCGACTCTTGTGAAAACTTCAGTAATCACAAAAATGGAATAGTTGCCAATGTGTCGCTTATATGGTTATTATAGGCTGTTCACGATAAAGTGAGCACTTTTGAGGCCATAGTTACTTTTTTCCTATTAGCCATTTTTTATCATTCCACCACTTTTAAAAAAAATAAATATAGCCATGTACGTATTAAACACAGAGTATATATTTTAATGGGCTCTAAAGTTAACGCCTAGACCTACCATAAAATATATTTATTGGCTATTATTCTAAATCAGAAGCCTTCAAAAAGTGCTCACTTAAAGTGAATGACCTATTTTGTCATCGATTCAGGATCTACGTCTAGATTTCCAAACCCACCATGAATGTCTGTGTGAGTGTGTGTGTATGTATGTATATATATATAATATATATACAAACATATACAACAAAGGCCTATAATTTTTTAATATTTAAAACGGAACTTTGACAAAAATTACTTTAATTTAAAAAGAAACAAAATTATATGAAACTAATGTGAAACAACTATCGACTCTTAGGTACGCGGCCAATCAGGGCAGAGATTAGGTGTGCAAGTAGAACAGAAAATCATTTGATAAGGTAAGCCTACCAGTGACTAATGGTAGTTGAATTCTCAGCAGTCAGCGGTAGGCCCTAATCAGTTTTAAATAGGTGAGATTCAGTCATCACTATGATACGTAATATGGAACAGATTACCAGCGGTGCCATTTCTAACCAATTTCCACTTATTTGGCCCCATTTTCTCTATAGCATGTTTGGAATGGACAGCAACGGAAACAAAAATACGAGGAATGCGAAACAGCTGCAAAGGCGCAAGAATTTTGGTCAAGGCTATTCAAGTGGCAAAATTTATTTATTTTTTATTTTGGGGACATTTTATTATTTCGTACGATGATGTCAATGATAATTAAAATGCCACACAATTAAAAAAATTACTTAGAGTAAATATGATGACTATAACTCAAAATATTGAATATTGTAAATTAAAAAATATTTTTGAGCACAAATTTTGGTTTATATAAAAAGATTTTTGAAGTCACAAGTCACACGTGTGGCATGTTGTAACTTATTTCAAATCTGATATGTGGCTCACACGAAACGCGTATTTAACTTCTGTAAACTTCTGGCTGTTTTCACTTCAAATTATATTTTGACAACTAAAATTGTAACACGGGAGAACCACAAAACATGTTTCCAAGAAAAAATTTTCTTGACTTTCTAATAACATGGAAAATCATTTTGAGCTATATTCATAACTAATAATTTTGTTCCCATTTAGTATTTCTATTCTAAGAATATATATATATATTTATTTATTTATTCCTATAACTAGTTGACTATTCTTTATTTGAAAAATAATTTCCCTATTTTGTCATATTTCTTTCAGGCTGTTACATCGTATCACATTGAAAAAGAGTGTGAAAGACGCTGTAAATGAAAGTCCTTAATAAAATATATCCCTTGGCAGAGGCAGTACGTACTGCCAGTTTACCGAGGCGTTGCGCTAGATTCCACCGGTAGGCCGCGATGTCGCAAATATATCCCTTGGCAGAGGCAGTACGTACTGCCAGTTTACCGAGGCGTTGCGCTAGATTCCACCGGTAGGCCGCGATGTCGCAAATATATCCCTTGGCAGAGGCAGTACGTACTGCCAGTTTACCGAGGCGTTGCGCTAGATTCCACCGGTAGGCCGCGATGTCGCAAATATATCCCTTGGCAGAGGCAGTACGTACTGCCAGTTTACCGAGGCGTTGCGCTAGATTCCACCGGTAGGCCGCGATGTCGCAAATACTCGCTAGCGCGGAGACGATACAATTCCCTCTGGCCTAACCGCAATTAGCGTGGCGGGAACCAGAGCTGACTCGTTTGCGAGACGTGCTCGCGAGAAGCAGCGCTCATTGGACGATCTCGCGGGAGGAATCTTCAATTACGGAAGATAAGTGAATATAGACTGTTCTCATTGATTGAGCGCTGTTGAAAGCCCTGCTGTATCACTTAACAGCCACACGTGAACACTGGCGCTGTCACAGCCATCCCAACTTTACTCCTATTCTAGGTTTTTTCACACTCTTTGAAACAAACCTTCAAAAAATCTCTCCGTAGTTAACGTGTTTAGTTGTTTCTTAAATATTCCATATATCGCAAGCGTTTCATACTTGAGGAGGTTACGTTCAAAAAGAGTTTAGTCACGTTGCTAAAAATTTTCAATATGAGATAAAAACTGTTACCTCAAGAAAATACTATAACATCATAAAATGTTGAATTGATTTAATTTCCTTTCCATCAAAGTAACTGATACAACATCTCCCAGATGGAAATTTAAGTAGGTGTGATGTAGACTACATTTAAATGTCTGACTAAATCTTTTTTGAATGGCCATGCCGGATTAAACATTGTTTGAAAGAACTTTGTGTGGAGTAAATCTTAATTGAATGATGCATTTGGAATCTTTGCATTTTAATACCATTGTTTAATGTAGTCTACTTGTGTATTTTATTGTACAAAAATTATCAGAATAATAGTGATAACATTTAGAAGTTGTATTTTTGTACACAATTTATAATTACATATGAAGACGTAGCAAACCAAGGCATCTGAAAGGACTTTCAAAACAATCTTAGGCCTCTTGAATCAGTCTGTTGAAAAGGTCAGTTGTCCATATGAGATGCGCATTACATATTCGTCATCTAAACAGTTGCAGGAGTCCTCTTGTACGGCATCACTTCTTCCTCGTCTTCCTTCGTACTGCTGGTTTTCACTATATTTTCATACCATTTCTGCCTGTTATCGCCACTCCATTCTTTTCCATAAAAAATCTCCACAAGATTGTTGACATCCTTTTGTTTGGCTGCTTTTATGTTGTGTTTCAGAGGTTGTTGTGGGAACACAACCTGTTTGCAACGCTCTAAATTCCATCCCTTCTTTTGTAGACTAATCCATGGTTCTGCTTCGGATTCAAAACAGAAGTTTTGTAAGCCTCTTACTTTTAACGAGGTCCTTTTCTTGTTGCTCACCGTTACAGTTTCTTGTGTGATGTTGATCCTCTTCAGGCCAGGAATACCTTCTAAACGTTTAAAGCAAACCCTCTTTGGACGACAGCTGTCTTGTATCATACAGGGCACAGTCTTTCCCTAGTACCCACTGAATTGTAAATGTCTATGCACACTTCTTTATCAATTACCGTTGGTCGTTTCCTCAGAAATTTCTTCACGCGGCCAAAGATTCGGTCAGCTGGGAGGATGCTGTGTCCCCTTACGGGGAATGTAATTTGCACTTCATGAACTCCAGAGGTTGTCTTCATCAAATAATACATGAGACTCATGAGCGTCGACCTATGACAACATCGTTGGTTGGGGGGGGGGGGGGGCAACGCTAAGTCAGTGTAGGATGCATATAGGAATTAGTGACTCGTCAACTGCGGGGTCATTATATATATATATATGAGTATATTTATACATACACATATATGTGTATGTGACAAATGTTATAAAAGAGATGCATACAAATTTAATTTAGTAATCATTTAAATTCTCAAATTTACAATAATACAAGGTTTTAAATTTCATAAAATATTTTATTTACACATACAGAATTTCAACGAAGCGATCTTCTAAATGTCGTAATAGGGTAGAAAGTCTGGCAATAGCGCACGTTATCTGTAGTGCAGTCTAAGTATCTACTGTACTGTAATATGCATCTAATTTAGCCTCGTACTTTTCATCACAAAAACCACTGTCTCATAGCTTAAAGCATTTCGCCCGCCTGGCTGTCTGTGGTACGAAACAATTTCAGTTCCTAATGGAAAAGAGGTAATGATGCTTTCTTTAAACATGGTCATGACGTCCTTAAATTAATGCTTCAGGGATTCTGTTTCTCGGCGAGTATACTGTACCTCAATTGAGCATAGTTTATTTCGTACTTATAACTGTGTTAAATACAAAAAAGGGCTACAACACATTTCAATACAAGCAGTGTTGTAAGTACAAATATCTGCCTGGGTGACAACAAATGAAGTTTGTTTGTTAAATTAATAGTGCTAACACCAATAAGAAAACTTTTTAATACGACATGACTACTGATAGCTAAGTTTAAAAATTGCACACATTTATGAAAGACGACCCAAACTGTACTGTACAACGCACTGTACAGTACTGAAAGTACTAGTTGACCCCACGTTTTAAGATAAATTCTTGTCATAATACTACACAGAAAACATAATCGAGTACTGTTAGTTCTACTCTTTTCACTGAATGTGAATTTTCATTAAGATAGCCATAACCAATATAAGCATATAAACTATAGTTACCATAATTTATTACCATAAAATTTATTTACATTATTTTTCCGTAATATTTAGAGCAAGCAACCAAAAATGTATATATTCACGATTCAACGACACATTTGCCTTTTCAAGTTATGTTACGAAAATATGATACCTAATATATAAACATTCTAGCTGTTACCAGCGGCTCCATCCGAGTGCAAAATTCAAACCTTAATTATAACGACCAAGTGTTCTATCTTAATTGTTTTTCTTTATTACTCTAATATTCTGGATTAGCACATAGGGTACTTTCATCCCGTAATATAAAACAGACCACCAACCAGCACCTACTCAAATGGTTGGTGGCATATATTTTTCCAGGATGAAAAGAACCCTATGTGCTAATACAGAATATAATCTACCCCTGGACCAAATTTCAACCAAATCCGTCGATCCATTATGATGTAATTGAGTAACAAACAAACCAATTTACAAACTTTCGCAATTATAATATCATTAAGATAATTTGCGTGCTTACTATTTATATCTTCATATTCCTGAAAGAATGATGTAATGTTCTGGCACCTTGTTGCTGCACTCTTAAATTGCTCTGTATGCCTCATTGCGAGCATAGTACTAAGACACACTATTCAATTCGTACAACGACTTCACTCCAGTTTGGGTCCTGGAATACTAACACACAAAGTTTCTTGCTGGCCGAGAACGAAGCAAGCAAAGTATTAAAAAATAAGGGCGTCCTAAGCCAAGGAAGTTGGGGGTGGGGGGAATAAGCCAATGGCTGGCCGCCGAGATCCAAGAAAGAATGCGACGGAGAGGAGCAAGGGACATGAGCAGGTATAAATACCATCGTACAAATAGCCTACCTTTCAGGAATATGGGTAGGTCAGGTACTAATGGCTTTGTTAATGCCACACACTTGAATACTTGAAAAATTATGTCAGTTGAATATTACTGCCTACTTGCAGGGTAGTAGAATGTGAATAAATGAGAGAAGAACCCTTACAGATAAATTAAAAGTATTTGGTTAAAATGATCAAAATGCAGCTTTGGGTTTTTAAAAATTATGTTAATTAAGGGTAGAGATTTACCACCACTTACCCCCTTACCCCCTCCCCTTGGCGGACACTTGGGGAGGGCAATGCCCCCTGCCCCCCTCCCCCCCCCCCTGGTGACGAAGCCCATGATGGGACTGTGCAAAACAAAATTATTTTTGTTTCGTGCTTCACAGCCATCACAAAAGAGTCTAATGGTCTTGACATTTTCACTTAGGTGCATCTGCTGAAGGTGTTGAATCAAGGCCGAGGAGACTTCAGGTGCTCCTTTTCCTGCCTGATCTTCCGTCCAGACGTAGAAAGTAGGTTGAGAGCCAGATTATATCCCAATAATATATAAGCAGAAAAAACCAAGTTGCCTGAAATAACAGGCCTCTTGGATTGGTGATTTAGGTAAAGACTGAATTTGTTGCAGATCGAAACACAGTGTAACACTGTCATCTACCTTTTGTTGCATCAACTTGTAAAATGCAGCAGCGCGAAGATCGTGAACTCGTTTCTCTGTTATATATTCAGTCTTTTTCCATAGATCATGTGTAGTTTTAATCAGGTGCTTCAATCTGTGACATAAGCTACAAATATCTGAAGCCGGAGATCGGGGAAACGTATGTTAAAGGTTGAAAAAACCTGTGTGAACAGTATTTTACTCACTTTCGTACTATCATTTTGCTGTGAATCATTGTACATTCTCCACAGCTTATTTATATATAAAGTAGGATCCAAATAGATTCGTTTGGACTTATTTCTTGAATAGTGACTCTCTTTCCCTTTCAATTTCTTTATGAAAGCAGTAACCGACAGTCTCTTTGCTGCAGATTTGTGTGACTTGCGGTCACCGCCTCTTTTTTCCACTAGATGTACTCCCTCGGATTTTGCTTGGAAAATATTTCTTAAATGGCTAGGTTTTACTAACAAAACATTCATAAAAAACTTTTTGCAAACAGGTAGTGCGCGTTTACTTTTAGTTATCAAGTGATACACTATTGAAGTCGTATTTGGTCGTTTTCTTTTACTCGTAGGCAAAGGCCTGTGCCGTTTTATGGGCTTTAGAGTGATGTACCTTGATATGTAATTATCTTGAGCAACTTTGTTTGGCGCCTCCAACAAATTCTTCATTAAATGCAAGCAGACATTGGGCGTAAATTTACTACATTTGAACCTACTTGTGTTGTGTTGACATGGAATGAACCTCTAGGATGACCATACTTCCTCGCCTTTGCTATGTCTCTCCTTCTAAGGTTTACAGTTCTCTTCCTTGCTCCATCACTTGCTTCAGCTACACTCACTAAACTATCATCAATGTCACTCATATTATTTTTAACGTCATATACTCACTTACGCAATTAAACATTTCACAGGTTTTACATTAAACACATGGAGAAGCATCATGTGAGTGCGGTTACCATAGCAAAGGTTCTGTGATTGGCTGTTTGGGAAAAGTGTTTTATAATTGACCATATGAAATGGATTAAACTTTATTTGACCGGCACTCTTCTGATTCCATTGAAAATTCTATGTGATTAATTGTTTGTCCGTAATACATGTTCCAGTGATGTAGAGATGGCCAACCTAAACACAAAAATACCCTTAACTCAATTCTTGATTTTTTGTGACTAAACTCTTTTTGAACGTGACCTCCTCACTTGTATTAACAATAGAGTAACTTATTTTTGATTAAATTGAACCATTATTTATATATTTTTCTATAAATTACAATATTTAATTTATAATGAAAACTAATTAAAATAAGAGAGAAAATAAGTGTGTTGGAAAAGCCTACTATAAAATACACTATCGTTTGTGAAAATTGCAACACCCAGAAAAAAATAGTTCGAATGAATCCCAACTTGGAAAATGTGTACTAGCAATAAAAGATTACAATTGCAGAGAGATGGCTTACACGTAGGTTCAGCAATACCCTCTTTTGTGTGACCGGAAAGGTCAGTGTAACGCCAAGCTCAATCAGTGAAAAGCCGACAAAAGAGGTGAAAACCATTGTCAGTATGCCTCGTCGACGTCAAAGGGTGTCATAGTTATCCGCATGTGAGTGAGTTCGAACGGGGCAGAATGAGCGGTCTCCAGGAAACGGGCTTATCATGCCGTGACCTATAGTCTCGTACAGGGCATGCTGCTACGATAGTGATGCGTGTATGGCACCAGAGCATAGAAGATGGTCGTACGGAGTGACGAACGGATATTGGATCACGCAATGTGACTAAGGCATGGGGTGACCGCCATCTTGTCCGCAAGGCCATAACGTACCTCACAGCCTCGTCCACAGTGTTGGATCGACACTGGAGCATTACAACTGGTGTGGACCTGTCTGCGTCGACTGTTCGACGTCGTCTGCTGCGGGCTAGATTGGTGACACGCATGCCATTGCGTCGGCTTCCATTGTCCAGAAACCACAAACGCCTCAGACTACACCGTTGCTGACTTGCTGAGTGGCAAAATGCAGAGTTTCGGGACGATTCCCTCTTCAACCTGTCCTACAGTAATGGCCGCATCCGTGTTAGACGCTACCCTGCTGACCGCATTTTGGCAGTCTTCAATGTGGAGCGGCATAGCGGACAAACGCCAAGTGTGATGGTTTGGGGCGCCATTGGATACAACATGCGATCTCGACTCCTACGTAATGAAAGCAATCTGAACATCATCCGCTACACCAGGGTGGTTTTAGAGCCCGAGGTACTGCCCTTTCTTCAGGCAACTTCGCATTCTATATTTCAGCAGGATAATGCCCAGCCACATGTTGCGAGGAATATGCAAGCCTTCTTCAATGAACGACGGGTACCACTGCTTATTTGGCCTGCACGTTCGCCTGACATATTGCCAGTCTAAAATGTCTGGGATATGGTTGGTCGGCAACTTGTTCATCACGGTCCTTCAGCAACCACTGTTGATGTTTTGTGGACTCGCATACAAACCGCGTCGAGGGAGATTCCCCAGGATCATATTCAAATCCTCTTAATTCCATGCCACGACGTTTAGGGACTCTGATACCAGCACATGGGGGCTTCACACCATACATAATTCTCAGGGAGTGAGATCATGTAGAGTTCTGTAATCCTAATCATGTGTATTGTCAAATATTTAATCTATGTTGTAAAGTTCATTTGAGTCACATGTATCCTTCTTGGTATTGCATGTTTCACATACGTTAGTGTAGATCTTATGCAAAATAATAGGTATTACACTGACTGCGCACGAATGCACTGCGTACTCACTTTGATGTAATTTTCTAGACTCGGTTAAGCTTTGTTTGCATCAGGCGGAGGAATATCCTGGAAGTAGAACTTTAGCAGGGCTTCAGGAAAGTTTGAAGTAACCGTGACTGGACTACAGAACTAATTCCAGGTTACTTGACCATTTTTGAATCCAAACATTGAAAATCTTCTTTGTTCGTAAGTATTTATATTTGAAATGGAAACACTGATATGCTACTAGGTAACATGGCCATGGTGTAGGAAAAGTAATCCTATGTCTTGAGGACGCCGTCTGGCTGGAAGTATTTTGCGTGTTAGAGGTCTAGAAACGTGTGGCCACTAAGGACGACCTAGGTACGCGCATCAAATATCTGTTCGCTTTTTATGCACAAGACACTGGACTGACAAGCATTTTTTTTCTAAACTTACGTCTATAGTGTTTTCAGTTGTGGTTCTATCATTTTGTGGTGAAATAATAACGATAAATGCGTGCTGCATGTACCTATGCGGAAAGTATACCTTACAATGATTGTGAAAGCCTTTCATTAAAACGGTTATTTCAATGGTAACATTCAGATAAAAGCACTCGCATAAAGCATGGTTTAAAGAAGTACGGTGACGTGCAGCGTACTAGTGGTGCGGCAAGTCCCATACACGTAGGCGCTACTTTTCGACGAGGAGTCTGCACGCCAGTTCAATGCTATGCGCGTAGGAGAGACGGGATTTTCACCGCGCATGTCTCGCCGTCCTTAAACACTACTGCGCTTCTTAGGTTTCTTTGGCCTTTTTGAAACAAACCTTTGAAAAATCTCCCCATGTATGACGTTTTTAGTTATTTCCTAAATACGCCCTATATCACAAGCGTGTTATACTTGTGTTCATAAAAGTTACTTTTTTCCTGTTATAATGAAATGTTATTAATATCTTATCTATAAAGTGTAATGCTTCATTGATAAACAATTTTAATAAAAAACAAAGAGAAAATAAGTATGTTGGTAACGTCTAGTGAGAAACAGTTCCTATACAAAGTATCATTTAAACTGAGTGCACACGAATGTGGTCCGTTGTCCCTCTGGTGGAATTCTCTGGACTTGTTAAGCTTAGTTTGCACGAGGCGGAGGAATATCCTGGAAGTAGAACATTATCAGGGCTTCATAAAAGGTTAAAAAAAAGCCGTGAATGGACTATAGGCGGTATTCTTAATGAATTTATAAATTTGCCGCTGAAAGTTTCGCTTAAAGCGAATACCTGAAAGTGCTGTACTAATACGAAGTTTGATATATTTACTGATACAGTAAAATTTTGTTTACAATAATATTACCAAATGCAGTGTGGTATTTACAATATAATACATAATTCTTTCCATAGGTTCTAAACGTCAATATTATAAACCTATTACAACATTATTAACTTAAAGAAAAGTGTAGAGATATATTCTATGCGTCAGCCAAGCCAAATTTTCGATACCAAGTCTGCAGTAAAGTTAAAATAAATTTCATTCCGGCGAAGGAGCTTCCTTCTCTGCAACACAATCACGTAGTAAATCAGAACTGCATATACTACTTCTGGCATACAGCTTCTGGGAGAGTTATCCTCCAGTATGTGCGTCCATCTTAAATGAATAATTTGTTTGAATTCCAGCTTACAATGGTACGTACCCTGGGTTTGAATCCCCGGTAAAGCAAAAATAAAAAAGAATATAGTTTTACGTGCAATTTATAAGTTCAATGTGTAATGTAGTCGTTCAGTTTAAAAGACCATGGATCATAACTATATCACAGCTATTCAAAACTTCCGGCCACTATTCCCGTAAGAGTATGGAAGGCTGATAAATTCAGTGTCATTATACACACTCGAATCACATTATTATGACCACCTTCTAGAAGTGTAATCTGCCGCCCGTAGCCCATAACGTATGGCCCGTGACGTGTGCTGGTGAAGCGGGTATATAATGCGACCGACAGGCTGGCTGTACACAGTGCGCTTCCTGCTGTCATGGGAAAGGGAAGCGATTTAACCGAGTTGCGAAGCGGGATGATAATCGGCTTAAATGTGACGTTAGTGAACTGTTCACGTGCCTCGGTGGTAAAGGTGTATCGTGAGTGGATGAATGGCACCATTCGGAATAACCGTAGTGGACACTGCGGAGCTCCAAGCGCCATTGATGTCCGAGGTTAAAGTCGACTATGACGGTGTGTGAAGGTCGACTGACAGGTTACAGTGGAGCAACCCCACATCCAAATGAACCAGGGGGCATTCCAGATACGTGTCTACAGCAACAATTAAGCGAACTCTTCTGTGAAAGGGGCTCCAGAGTAGACGGAGGGTAACTGCACCCATGCTAACACAGATGTATCGACGAAAATGACTGGAATTTGCTAGACAGTATGGCGACTGAACCGCTTCTGATTGGCGACAGCTAGCCTTCTCCGACGAGTCACGGTTTCAGATGCATAGAACGGATGGACGTCAGCGTGTTCAGTGAGAAACGTCGGAGAACCGACACCCTGCATCCATTGCTGGACGAACACAAGGAGATAGGGGCAGTTCCCAGCCAACGTTAGGAAAAGTAAGTTGGCCCAACGTCAAAATATTTTTTGGTGCAACGTTGACCCAATGTGCATTTTTGCGTTTACTGTCAACTTAATTATGACGCTCAACCTACAGTAGTGGGCCAATGTAAAATTTTGGTTTTCTGCACACTTCCATAAAATCTCTTTCTTTCAAACATATGCCATATCAATCAAAAAAGCTAAATTCTGTTTGTTGGCTTTACGTTGGTTTATCGTGTGTATATTACAGACCACCAATATAATATGACAGAAACTCAACCACTAACTAATGTTAGTAGTATTACGTTGGTTATTTGTAGTATTTTGATAATTTGCTAAATAACATTCTTTTCTCTTTCAGAAAGGCATTCACACAGTCATTTATCCACAGTTCGCAATGTTTTGTGAATATATGTTATTGCATACATAATTCCAACTAATAAACAACGTTCTACCAACATTGATTACACGTTTTTAAAATAAATTTTACCCAGTAAGAAAATAATTTAAAAAATACATTTATCCTATTATAACTCATATACAACTCTACAATATGACCTGAAAATTCTATTGATATATATATATATATATATATATATATCGGATTCGATCCCACGCCTTTGTATCAGGAGACCGACATCTTATATACTAGACTACTCTAATTTATTAGTTGGTGCAGAAATAGGTACGAATCCTTACATTTTAGTTCGAATATGTTGTGTTATATTTGTCATATATTTAATTCAGATTTTACTACTCTGAAATTAAGTTAAAAACCAGCACATAACAAATACACAACCAAAACCAAAGACAGCCAGTTAATTTATAAAGAAACTCTGTGCTAAAAAAACTTTAATTATTAAGAAAATGAAATGAATTATAAATGTATTTATTTCGAAAAATAATCAACACCATCCTATACTAGCATTGGTTAAAAGAACATTATTAATGCTGAATGGCCTTTAAAAGACATTTAAATTTTAATGAAACAAAAAAGAGAAAAATTAGATACCAAAAATGAATTTACTCTGAAATAGTTTACAGCAAAAATTTCGCAAATGTTTCCTTGCTAATCGAACTAGCAGTAGCACCCCGAAAACGTGTTCTTAAAGCACAAATGGCGGTATACATGCAGTCATGGAGGATATCGATGAACAGAGAACAAATGCAAACATGCATGTTCAGCAATGAAAGCTATAATTTAAAAACGTTTTACGGTTCAAAATATTTGTGCACGTGAAAAGTTGAATACATTATTTATAATAGTATTGTATATTTTTTTAACATCAATTCATGTCCTAATAACATTAGCAGAGTATTTAGTATACATATAAACGTAATGTTGCCTATGTGTATTTTATGTAAAGCCTACTATACAAAATTCATGACTATTACCAACTGTATGTCTACCAACGTGCTCCCAACAATCAGCCAACCATGACAATAATAATCTATCTGAAACAAGAATAATATGTATTAAAATTCTAACTGGTAAGCAAACATGTACAATTATCGATAAATTTTTTCATCCTATACATAATATTGGGAATTGTTGGAAATATGTTAGTTACATAATGATAGGCTAAACCAGCAAATAAACTAAATCAATAGTACTAATTATAAATTATCCAAACATAAAACTAACAAAACATATTTCGAAGAAAAATAGTCAGTTATGTAAAAAACATCTGCCCTTCATAAAGTACAGGGATAAAGGGGGGTTTGTTTTCATTAAGAAAACTTATTCCCTAATGTTGACTTAAAATGTTTGCTATACAGAATTAGCCCTAGAAAAAATATATACTCAATCACCAATTGTATGTCTACCCACTAGTTGCCAACAATCAGCCAACCATGACCAACATAATATATTTTTAATACATTTAGTTTGTGTGTTTAAAGAAATCCAAATGTTTAAGCAAACGGCAAATTATGTTTCTTTCTCATACCAAACTTTCTATGGAGCGTTGTTGACATTATGTTAGCCACACAATGTTAGCCCAACATAAACATGTATACCAATTGCCAACTGTATATCTACAACTTGTCAACGTTCAGCCAACCTCGAACAACAAATTCAATTTTAAACAAAAACATTTAAGTATTAAAAAACCTCAATGTTAAGCAAATATGAAAAGTTAGTGTTTTTTTTTCATTCCTAAAATAAAATTGAGCATTGTTGGAAATATGTTTGTTACACAATGTTGGCTCAACAAAAAAAAAAAAATTACCGATCACCAAATGTTTGGTTCCGAACATTGACCCAATATAAAATCAACTACACATATTTCAAAGAAAAATGGCCAGTATCGTGAAAAACAAAATTGTATTTCATAAAATGCAGGAAAGGGCATTGTTTTAATTAAGAATATATTTTCCCTATCTTTGCCATAAAATGTTGATTTTACAACATTGGCCAAACATAAAATACGTACACAGTACAACAGTATGTCTACCAACTTGTTGCAAACATTTAGCAAACCATTTTAAAGTTTTTAAAAGTTGTTCTTGTGACATGTTCTGGCATTTTTTGGTATTGTGAAATTTGATGTATGTATTATTATGTATATAATTAAAATTTTGTAGTAAAAATATTTTGTTGACATATTACGTTGGGCCAAGGTTATATTGATGTATGTTTTGTAACCCAACGTATTGACAAACTTTCCAACCAAATGCTAACCATTGGGCCAACGTATGTTGCTACTTAGGATGTTATAGTCTTGGTGAATGTTCTCGAGTTATTCTTTAGGTCCCATCATTCGTGTGGAAGGCACTTTTAATCGCTTTGATTATGAATCCATCCTCGGCAATCACGTCCACCCGCATATTGTTATGGTCAGGCCCTTGCTGTGGCATTTTTATGAACGCACCATCACACCTTCAAGGCGGGGGAGGTCACAGAAGCGAAGTGCAGCTGCAACAATCAGGACACGAGCCGCAGGAGCAGTTTGCAAACAAACTGAGTAATTTGTAAACGGCCACAACGACGGAGCAAGATGGACCAGCAGATGGGGTTTAGTCCACCGTAGTCGTAATAGCAATCAGCCTTCGGCAACGAAAAGGTAATGCCGTTCCAGCAGATGAAGAAGGACTCTTAGTTCGAAGCGTGGCAATAGTTTATTAGATAATATAAAAATTACTTGCAGGAATAGAGTAACTTAAAGTAACTAGCTCCCCCGGTGCAGCTTAAGGTATTTACGTAAAATGTAAAGTGTTGTAAATTGTAATGTAACTGGATGCAAGCTTTTATTGGTTTTATTTATATGATAAAGTGAAATGATATTGTGTTCTCCATCAGAGTTACGTTTCCTCACATAGTTTGTGCGACCCCCATAAAGGGCCGACATTACAATATGATGATTGTCTTTCCTCGGGAGGATGGGATCTTCCAGCACGACAATGTGCATTGCACACACGGCTAGAAGTGTCCGCACGCGGCTGGGAGACCACCATCTAAACATCAAAGTTCTTCCCTGGCTCCCCAAACAGCCCCGATCTCAATCCAATTAAACTTCTCTGTGATCACCTAGATCGTCGTGTTCGCCGTCTGCCTCCTCCACCAGACACCATTCAACAGTTGTGGGACGCGCTGCAGACATTATGGCTCCAGACACCCGTGGGGACTTATCAGCACCTGAATGAGTCACTACGAGCTCGTCTAGCTGATGTCCGTGCTGCGAAGTTCGGTTACTCTGGATACTAGCAGGTGGTCATAATGTGATTCGACTTCCATCGTCATAGCACGTAGAATAGTCACATTTATACATTATCACAAGAAACACCTATTTTCATATAGTTTGTGGTTATTGATAAATTCTGAATTCATGTTATTTGAAGTAGTAAGTCAAAGATGTTAGTAGACAAAATTGCTCTCGTATTTTGCTCTCGTAGTCAAATTTACTGCACAATAGGAAAATTATAAATTTGTATCACTGTCATAATAAGCATTTCGTAAAACATTAACAACCTAAATAGAAATAACAAACACTAGACAGAAGTGTATGCTGGTTTCATACTTACTATGTGACAGGCATTTTTCCTTGTGAATCTTGGAAATAAATAGTATATGTGTTAAAATTTAAACCTAACAATCAGATAAAGTATCTTGCAGTTTCCAAGCTGCTTGGTCTTTAAAGTTTATTTTCAAATTAGTGTAGTTGTTCTAATCATTGTCGTCTCTAGAATACACGTCATTAATTAATAATTTCTTATCAGTTCAACAAATAATCCTGAAAATGTCCTTACAAAAAATTAATTTTTCCACCAAGTTTTTAAATACCTTCATTTTTATACGATTACGCGACCAATAAACCATAAAAATTAAAATAATTACCAGGTGTTTAATTATCCACCACGCACAGTAACACCTGAAAAAGTTCCGCAGTCATTTTTTACTCCAATGTTTTTTATTTTAAATTGACAGAAAGCTGCATTTATTTTATATTAAATAAGCATTTAATCGCTATTGCGTAATCTTATGAAGGTTACGCTACATCCTACATTTAGTATTTTTGAGAGCTACTGCACGGATGAACAAAGGAGATAAGTAAACCTACTTCATTTGAACAACTTTTATTTTTTTCTGAGTAGTGAACCTTAAATATGAACATTAAAATTTGCCATGAACATATTTGCTTTGATGTACGACGTAATATAGTAACTTCATTCTTTAAACGTACTGCTACTATTGCCGACAATATGCCAAAGAACCAAACAAAGAAACAAAAAACCGAACAAATACCAAAAATTAAACGACGATAACTAGGAACCGTAAAAGAACCTAGTAATCAATAGAACCTGTTACCACGAGCGAAAGTCGCAACAAACTTGACAAGAAAATTGTAGACAACAGCTTGTTCGATGCAACTTTCGCTCGTTGGTTCATGTTATACTGACTGCTAGGTACTTCTATAGTTGCTATTGGGGGTCCAGGTGGTGTGGTGGTCATACTGCTCGCCTCCCACCAAGGCAAACCGGGCTCAATTCCCGGTGGCTACATCTGGAGTTTTGCATGTAGGATACGTGGCGGACGCTGCCGTTTGCCGACAACTGCCGTTTCCTCCCCCCTTGCATTCCACCTCTGCTCCATTTTCATCTCACTACACTTTCGTTGCTGTTCAAGACCTCGCTGTGTAGTGCCCACCGAAACCTCTCCATTCTATAGATACTAGCTTACTGTAGTTTCAATTTATAGTTTACAAGGGGACCCAACCAGTGATCTTTTCTAGAACAGTTACCATGTTAAAAAATTTCGTTATCATACAAAGAGTGAAAAAAGTATTACATATATATGTAGGTAATAATTAAATTATGTGAAATTAACTCGACAATGAAGCGACTGCGGACCCATTTAATATTTCTCTATCAATTTTACCACTGCGGCACCATTTAACATAGCCCTATCAACTGAGCCACTAAGGCCCCACTTGAAATCACTCTATCCATTAAGTCACTAAGGCCCCACTTGATATAGTTCTATCCACTAAGCCACTGCGGCCCCACTTGAAATATCTCTATCCACTGAGCCACTGCACCCCCAACTGGAATCGCTCAATCCACTAAGCCACTGCGGCCCCACTTAACATAGTTCTATCCACTGAGCCACTAAGGCCCCAGTTGGAATCGCTCTATCCACTAAGCCACTGTGACCCCACTTAATTAAGTCAACATTGAAGCGAGACATTTAAAGTAAACAAAAATGATATTCCATTAACTTCATATCTGTATGCAAAATTCTCTGTGCATTAATACAAAACTCTTCATAGGGAAAAAGTAATTAAAAATGAGTTTTTAGGGTGAAAGGTAATGATTGCGTAATCTGAGCTTGCTGAAATACGAACATGACCTGTATTTTAACCTGAGGATTTGCTCGGCAAAATTTTAAGAACTTCTGTTGAGTTTCATGGGACTTAGAGGTATTAAAGACGTACAGACAGAGAGAGCTCGTCTACTTATACATATATATATATATATATATATATATATATATATATATATATATATATATATATATATATATAGTAGGATGTTTTCTTTATAGTTCTTTTGTTATCTTTCTAGAATTATTTTCCGCAGCCGACACCATACATTTCAATACTCACAAAACTCTTTCTTTGCCATTGCCATTACATTTTGAAAGATAATTTCCATACCTTACTTGCCATAAAACTAAATAGTGTATTTGTCTCCCGCATAAATTAATTATTTTAAAATACTCGCTTTAATTATTCTTTCTAGCCATTGTGTAGACTTTATTCCCATCTAAAATAAGCATTTCTCTATTTAATGTCATATTCACGCTCCAAACGAGCGACGCTCCGAAATTGTTATGAACTGAAATACGGTTCAGTTACCCCTATCCTTGTAGAATACGCGAGAAGTCTGATTATGGGGACTTCGTCACAAGGGGATCGGGGATAGGATTAGGATACGCCGGAGCCGCGATCTTGTTAAGTCACCCATTCGCCATCTTTGATGTCATTGACATTTTACCTCTGACCCGTGTGACCTTTGACCTTGATCTAGACCCCGTGGAACTTTGACTTCAAAAAACACAAAAAAGAAAAAATTCCAAAAGATCCAAAAAATTATTTTAAAAATTCCAAAAGAATTTACTATTAAAATTATATTTAATTATTAAAATATTATTTAAATAATTAATAAAAAGATCTACAGAAACGACCCATTTTTTTTTTTTTTTTTTTTTAGAAATGTTGACAGGGATCAGCGACTCCGGTGACTAAGATCAGTGACTCCGATCCAGGTGACCAAGATCAGGACCTATGACCTTTGACCTTGACCATTGACCTTAGACTTTGAAAATGCAAAACTCCAAAAAAAAATCTTTAAAAATTCAATTAAAATCGTTTACAAAATTTAAAAACAAAATTAAAAATTTATTTCGATCAAATTTTATTTAAAAACTTCCTTAATTAAAATGGCTTTAAACCCAGCGGACATTTCCACCTTTTCCCTCTAAATTTACATTTTCTCTAAATAATTTCCTTTAAAATTTTAATTAAAAAACTTACATTTCCTGAGGTCTCCCCCACTCCACCAATTACTCAACTCTGTTCGAATCCAGCAGACGACTGAATCCCTCGCATTCGCTCCCCTCACCAATACTCATTCCGCCATCTTGATTTTTTCGTTCGTCATTAGTTTACATGCTACTGGAGGCAGACAACCTTGTTTATATGTTACTGGATTCCGCCGTATTTGTTTTTCGTCTGTCATTTGTTTATACATTACTGGAGGCTGCCATCCAGGTATGCGACCGCCATCTTGGTAGGTGATCACCATCTTGGTAAACATTAACCATTCAACATCTTGAAAGACAATGCCCAATAGCAATTGACATTTGACTTGTGACCTTGAAATTAAAAGCTCGAAAAAATTAATAAAAATCAACAAGCATAATACATTACAGACTACCACCACCATATTAGATGCAGACTACCTAGACCTTGACCCATGACCTAGAGTGACCTAAAAACAAAAACTCGAGAAAAAATATATATGTGAAGAGGCAGAAGCTAGTGGAGACGATCCACCTTCCACTCAGCTGCAGTTAAACAAAACCTCTCGGCTTACCTCCCTACTGCTTATAATATACAAGTGTGCACGCCTTATGGTGTCATAATGACTTTGAACAAATCATATTGCACCATTAGTACGTTGTGCAGATGCCAACCAGCCAATCACTAAGTTACCACATGATTGCAGCTAACCAATCACATGCGATCATTGAGACATCACATACAGACAGGTAGGCAGGCTTTAGATGCTAGTTCCTTGTTCACATTATCATGCAGTTATATTTTCAACAGTTTCTTCCAGACAAGTTCTACGATTTCCTATAAATCATGGTCACAATTAAAGTAGGCAAGTGACTCCTGTTGTCGGGCCGACCCCGCACAAGACTGACCCATTGACCCTATGACATATGACCAGTGACCCACTGACCCCATAAGCTACGACCCATTGAACCCATAATCCATTGATCCCATGATTCATGACCCATTTACCCCATTACCCGGAATCACATTGAAAACAAAAAAATAGAGATTAAATCCATACAATCAGCAAGTATAATACATTACAGACTACTACCACCATATTAGAAGCAGACTACCTTTAACTTGACCCCATGACCTTGAAAATAAAATCTCGAGAGTAAATTCGGAAAAGTATGCATGCTGGAGGCCAAGCGTGCTGTAGACCCTTTTATTTATATGTATAAAAATACTTGTTAATTTCTATACTATTTAAAAAAGTTGTATCCAATTCTTTGTATACCTACAAGCATGATGCGAGACTTTGACGACATGCATAATTAATTAAATACATATACATTTGCTAATTAAAATTTAAAATATACCAAGTTTAAAATTTTTCTAAAACAATATCTTTGTAAATATAGTATAATTCTTTACAGTAAAATTGATTTTATTTCTCTACCATTTAGATGTATTTTATTTCTCAACCTTTTATATTTGAATTTTATTTTAACAAAGTAGGAAAACATGAAACAAAACACAATTTTATTCACGTACATTTTTTTAAAATTCAATTAACTTACAGTCGTTAACACCCTAAAAAAAATTACAATTTTCTTTAATATGTCTAAGTAAACTGTCGCTGTGGCTGATCTGCTTGCTGCACCTGTTAAACAAATATGGCACCAAAAGAGATTTTTAACCCAATTAAAAAGGGCATACTCGTATATAAGCAGCAGGCAGGTTAACTGACAATCTTAGTTTAACAGCAGCTCCGTGAAAGGTGGATCGTTTTGGATAGCTTGTGCATCTTCTCATCAAAGTCTTATTATACATCTGAGATGCTTCCGGGTGCTCCACAGCTAATGGTAGATACGGCAGTGCCATCGATTTCTTCGGGAGTGTTACCTGCAGTGCCATCGACTTCTTCGGGTGGGTCATCTACAGCAGTGCAGTCATCGACGTCTTCAGACATGACGTCGATAGTGTCATCGACTTCTATGGGTGGGATACCTACAGCAGCTCCATCGGCATCGCCAACTGGACCATCGACCTCTGTTCCAGCAGCATTTGTATGTTCAAATACCTCTGCTGAACCAATCCGACATTATAAGTGTCGCTTTTTTCAAAATACATTTACAGGCAGCAGCAATGCTCGGCGACATGGGCTCTTTAATTGGGTTAAATATCTCTGTTTAATGCCAATATTTGTGTGATAGGTGGGGCAAGTAGATCAACCGTAGCGACAGTTTAATTAGACATATTAAAGAAAATTGTAATTTTTTCAGGGTGTTAGCGACTGTCATATGATAAGTGAATTAAAAAATGTGAATAAAGTTGTGTTTTATTTCATGTTTTCCTACTTTGTCAAAATGAAATAAAAATTTAAAGGTAGAGAAATAAAATATGCTTAAAAAGTAGGCAAATGAAATAAATTTTACTAAATAGAATTGTACTGTATGTACAATCATATAATTAATAACAAAAAGTGTTGAAACTTGATAAATTTTAAATTCTACATAATAAATATATATTAAATTAATTATGCAGGTCATCGATGTCTCGCTTCATGCTTTTAGGTATACAGCTTATTGGAAACAACTGTTTTAAATAGTGTGGAAATTTACAAGTAATTTTTATACCTATAAATATAAAGGTCGACAGCACAATTGCCCTCCAGAATGTTAATTTTCCGAATTTATTCTCGAGCTTTTGTTTTCAATTTCATTCAAGGTCATGGGGTCAAGTTAAAGGTAGTCTGCATCCAATATGGTGGTAGTAGTCTGTAATGTATTATGCTTGCTAACTTTTATGGATATTTTCTCGATTTTTTTTTTGTTTTCGAGGTGATTCCGGGTCAATGGGTCATCAGGTCAATGGGTCTTCAATTATTGGGTCAAAGTGTTATGTGGTCAATGTGTAATGGGGTTAATGAGTCATGGGGTCAAAGTGTAAATGTGTCAATGAGTCAGTCGTGTGAGGGGTCGGCCCGATAACAGGAGCCAGTTGTGTACTTTAAGTGTGACTATGATTTATAGGTGAGCGAAGAACTTGTCTGGAAGAATGTTGGAAATATAACTGCATGGTAATATGATCATAGAACTAGCATCTAAAGCATGTCTACCTGCCTGTGTGTGGTGTCTCATTACTCACATGCGATTGGTTAGTTACAATCATTTGGAACTTGGTGATTGTCTGATCGGCGTTTGCACAATGGTGCAGTACGATTGGTTCAAAGTCAATATGACGTCATAGGGTTTTCAAACTTGTATATAATAAGCAGTAGGGAGGTAAGCCGTGAGGTTTAGTTTGACCGCAGCTGAGTGGAAGGTGGATCGTCTCGATAAGCTTCTGCCTCTTCACGTTGGTTTCTTCTCGAGTTTTTGTTTTTAGGTCATTCAAGGTCATAACATCAAGGTCGAGGTAGTCTGCATCTAATATGGTGGCGGTAGTCTGTAATGTATTACGCCTGTTAACTTTTAAAAATTTTTTCTCCAGTTTTTATTTTCAAGGTCACAGGTCAAAGGTCAATTGCTATTGGGCATGGTCTCCAAAATGGTGGATGGGTGATGTAAACCAAGATGGTGGTCACCTACCAAAATGGCGGTCGTCTACCAAGATGGCGGCTCTCCCGAATCGTAATCTTATCCCCCGATACCCCTGTGCCCCAGTCCCCATAATCATACTACTTACGTGCAGAACAAAAGAAGCCGAGTAAAGTGGCTGCCAATTCAAACATGACATGTCAAGTAACTGTTTTTTTGTTTCGTTGCCAACGTTCCTATAAGTACTGACTGTAGTCAGTTTTCACACTTAAAATAATTAGTTCGTAGCTATAATTTTTTCAAAGATTGTTTACTAAATGACTTATTGGCGAATCAACTATAGTAGCTGTATAGCTATATTCTGGGTTGCCCCACTATTGAGCAAGAGCCTCATTTGTAGATAGTTTTCATTGATATAACTATGATTTGTACCAGTATTATAGGTTGTTCAAGATGAAGTAACACTAAATAGTTTTTATTTTTGCATCGTAATATTGATTACACAGATCTTCATTTCGCCAGATTTGTGTACAGATTTACGGATAAGAAAATTTTTTTGTTTGGATGTAGAATTGTTCGATTTTACGTAAAGGTGTGTCAACTATCATTTAATAAAATAATGCGCAAATATTTGTTCGACAGCCTTTAGCAATGTATTTTCTTTAACCTGACAGTATTTACAGTTTTTTTAAAGTTATCTGGTGATTGACGGAAAAAAAAATAGTAGATGCAGAATGTTAGTTAAGAGACAGAGGGCAAGGATTATTTGGAAAGTTAGTTCTAGGAATGCACTCTGGACTAGTGGAAGTAAGGTAATAAAAGGGAGTAACAAAACGTTCTCAGAACAATACGTGAATGGTCCCTGCAAATGACATATGAGATAAATAAACACTGAGCGCTGTAGGCCCCGGGCATGTATACTCGGCATCGACTTGAAATGGGTTCGCTGGAAGAAAGCGTTGGGAATGGGAGCTGGGAAACGGGAACAAGTGTCTTTCAAGCCGGCCGTCCTTTCATTAACGGTAGCTCCGCAGGCTAAGAGACGTGGGAACCGTAAACAAATGCTGAAGCATTCGCGTCTAGTCACTGTTGCTTGCGAAGTACTAAGGATGACTTCAGATTGTAAGGCCTCTCTGTGCTTTGGATGGTAGGGCTCGACAACTCTTGCTTACGCTAACTTACGCCTGAATGAGCACATTTCAAAACCCCTGCTTAGTTTATTCTTGCAACTACTATGTAACATTTTTGCATGGGCCCAGTTAACAGTGTTTAAGTGACCAAAAGTTAGAAAAATTATGGGTTCTTATTACGCCTGTACTTAAAGTATAATGTGTGCAAAACAAATAGGAACGAGACAACGGCCACTGATTTGGCCGTTTATGACTTTAATATGTGCAACAAATTCATTCTTAAAATACGCTACCGGTATTACTGTTAAGTTCTTTATTTCTGTTTAAATCTATATGTCTAGACTATAAATTCATATTCTTACACATGAACATATATACACTCATAAATAAGAATGCTAATCACTCAGAAGTGGTAAAAATTAAATGAAACTGCGCGTGTTGTAAGATCACGTGTATTTATGGCAATGGACACCATAGCGGATCATACGGACAACAAGTATATTGCTTATTCCACGTCAATAAGAATGTAGAATACCCTCGTCCCTGAAAACATGCGCGCATCCCGTTCTAAAGGGAGGTGTGCCCGCTCTTGAGGTAAGTCAAACTACAGCTCATGTAACTAGTCCTCGATATCCTGTAGATTAAAACCTAGAATGAGTTGACGTCCGAAATCATTCCACACATGTTCTATTGGAGGACATTTCTGGCCACGAGAGGGCTTCAACACGACTCAGGCATTACATACAGTAGGCCGGTAGGGGGCGTTGAAACTTAACGAGATTAGGTTTCGGAATAAATACATTTGCAAGAATTCTCTTTTAAATCATGGCAAGCTAGTGATAGTTAACTGTGATCCTAATTTAAGTAATGAGCAATTTAACTACCAAAATCCATTTACGTACATAATTTCAAATTGTTGGGCACAGTTTAACTACAAAATCGCTCATCGGAAGTTGGAAACTTTATTGCACTGAGAATCATGTACGTATGTATTGCAGTTCTAAATAAATATCTGGAGATTTTCTCCTACCAAAGTTTGATACAGAAAGTCACACTTATAATCAAGTTTCATTCCCAACACTTTGGGATATAAGGGACAAAATTAGGAAATGAAATGTGTAATTTATTAAAGGAAGCCTTCAGCCGTCTAAACCCCTCATTCCCCCTGGTGTACAGTCCCTTGTGCCGTAGATATGTAGATATGCCATGTGTGCACTAGCGTTGCCTTGTTGAGATTGTACCACGGTGCTGCCTCGTACGGAACAACACACTAGAACGCAGGATGTCACTGGCGTACCGATGTGTTGTCTGGGTTTCTGAATCACTATCACCAGAGGTGACCTGAATTAATATCCCGTTCATATCACTTGGTTTCTAACACCATAATGCCATGTGTGATGCCAGAGTTCATCTCCATAGCATTGGCAGGCTATATGCTGTCACCTCGACGTTCCCATACTCTCACACGACGATCTTCCATTGTAATAAAGAAACGAGATGCATCACTAAACTTTATGGAATGCCACACGTTCTCACTCCGTCTCCCCTTATGACAGGACTATTCCAAAGCCGCCGTCTCTGCTGTAGTATTAACGATATTGACTCCGTTGTATAGGTTATATCGGTCGCACTATACATGATGAGGAATAACACGGACTGTGTATGGATGTTAGGCATTGATGTCATTTGTTACGTAATGCTTTACACACAATATGATGGTAGGCACTATAAATAATATATATATATAATCGTCCGTCATTTTTTATAATACTGGCTTTTACTTCAGTGTGCATCTAGTAGCGCAGGTTTTGATTGTTTCCAACTTTTCAAAGGTTTGTTTCAAAAGATGAAACAGGCAACTAGTTTAGTTTTAAAATTATACAATTTCATTTATTATCTGGTTCAGTTTGGCGTTTAAATTTAAATCCTCCCTATAATTCATTAATATACAATGGAAGATCGCTACAAAAATTAGCCGCTCTTGGCGATCCAACGAAAATAATTCGTGAATGATATTGACAAGCGACCATGACCATGCAAATATATTTTTGAAAAGTAGGGATTTTTCGCTGTAATAATGTTATTAAGTAACATCACGCTACTGCGATAATTTATTTTCTTATTGGTAATCGATTATGTAAATCGGGATTCAGAGTACAACTATACAATAATGGCGATGCGAGTACTGCGGTATTCTTTACTAACTTCAGCTATAAGAACGCAGTAACTTACTGTACTTCACAAAACTTTAGATTAGATGGTTTATATTCATCCCATCTGCAGTTCTGCAACCAAAATTGAACATTTCGTCAAAATAAATTTTATCACTCGAAAAACCGCAGCTGTGATATTTTCATAGATTGGTGCAGAATAACCCACCTTTATGAGCAAAAAAAGCATTGTATCCAATCGATACTACCAAACCATATGTGTGTCTCCTAATCTTTACTTGCGATAGACTGCCTGCAAAACCCTGCGCGCCGCACGTTGACCATAAAGGATGGACGGTCATAAACAGTCATTACAGTGCCTTTATGACGATTTCGCATGATGTGGTGTGTCTTGATCGACCGGAACTTTCACCATGTGTGTGGGTGGGTGTCATGATGTACTCATTGGTTCCAAGATCATGCCTCAGTTACATCAGCATGCCAGGCAGTTGCACGATGCAGGCACCTGGCCTCGTGTAGATTCAAAATACGACTTCTATCAGACTCCGAAAAGTGCTGCATAGTGCTGTATCTGCGAGAGGTACTCTATGAGTTCAGAGCATTTAAGTCACTGTGTTTGCTGTCTGACACTCGCCGCATGCCTTCCAACACCAGCGCCATAATTGCAGTGGAACCACTATTTGCACTCTGTTGGCTGTACTAACCGTTCAAAGTGATAGCAACGCCAATCATTTCAAGCTAACAAATCGGCGGTGGTATGCAACACATTACGTCCACTTTGAAACATTTATTACGTGTGTGTGTTATATATATATATACATATGTGTACATACGTGTGTAGAGAGTTTAACAGTTTTCAATTATCTTCAAATCAACTATATAACGTAATAATTTTGCATTGCAGTTAACACAGAGGACGTATTTTCAACCGACACCCAATTTTTTCTCTGTTCCGACTTTATATAATCCAATATGTCTGTAACTATTAAAAATAAAATAAAATAAATTTTGTAAGAATATAATGTGTTTTAACTTTACAGTTTGTTTAAATATATTTTTCAGAGTATATGTTTTATTATTATTATTATTGAATAGCTAGAATTTGTTATGTTTTTTATAGATAGTTAGTATACTCGTTAGTTGACGTATCAAATATTTAATGCCACTTTACTTTAATTTTCAACTGAATATAATAATAATGTGAATTAAGTAAATGACATTCATAATTCACAGCATTGACCTAATAAATTGCTAATTCCAACATACCACTTCATAATAATGTATACTTTAAAATTCACTTCATAAGTACTATAACATTTCGAATAAGAGACACTTTAAATAAAACAACAATTTAAGCAACTGCCCACAAAATTTCATTACAAGTTCATTAAAAGATCCCAGTATCATTCTTCTCAGTTTTTCTTAATATTTCATTGGGTTAGACGTATTCATTGAATAAAAAATAATATTGTCCTTAAAAGGATAGTTAGTGTTTTTTTTGTTGCCCATTCATATAGTGTGTTCTTAGTCTTTTACCTATTTTTATTAGTCATTCTAGAGAATGGAAATCCAATCAATTTTGGATTTGGTATCGCTGATATATTTTAGTAATTTTAATTTTATATTGGTATACTTTTTCATAGCGAATGTCAAATATTTGAAACCGAGGGCACCACTCATGGCACAGGGAACATTAAAACATATACATTTTTAAGTTCACGTAATTTTTTCCCAATTTATTTGGTTGCATATGTAACCATAACCATTATATATAATTACATTATTACTTTTTTCTTAGTCTCACATGAGAAAATGCATACTGAAATCAGCCCACTCTGGTTTCAGGAATTCTTTAAAGTAGCCGTGTAGGTAATAATAATCTTAGAATTTTAGTATTACATCTTAACAGTGTGTTGTAAAGTGGTAAATTAAACACAAGCTGGCAAGGATACCTCCGTCTTAAGAAGTTGAAGAACGCCGGAGTATGTGAACTGACGCCCACCTCATATTGCCAGACAGGTTCTTCCCCTCCACAAAGCCGGCATGACGAGTTTCGTTCAGGAAGGGGAAGAGGGTAGGTTCATTTACCTCGCTGTAACCTTTGCTGAAGCGACAGGATGGCAGGACAGCCACATCACTACATCCTTTCACCGGGGCAAAGAGCGTATGAATATTTACACACGGTCTCTTTCTCTCCGCCTCCCTTTTTTTTCATCTGTCCGGGTGATTTATCAAGCGTGAAACTTCTTTGTGCAGGATGAGTCACAACATGTCGAATGTAAATCAAAGTTGTAACACAAGTCGGTGATTGCCACAACTATCTTGTTCCAATTAAAAAAAAAAAAACTTCATGCTTCCTGATTACCGAGCAAACCCTGGTTATCGCTACAAATACGACACGTAAATGCTTAAAAATTTAAAAAGAAGAGAAAAAATGTACACCTAATTTTATGCAGTTTTTGTGAAAAAATATGGTGCAATAAAAGGTTATTTTTTATATACTTTACAAACATTCGGCAACTTGATAGTAACTTCTCTAGTGGGCAAAGTTATGACCAAGAAATTAATGTGATAAATAGGTTAAACTTGTGTATTGCTCGGTGTTATTTAATACGTAACTTAGGCCAGTAGCGTTTGTCATATAATTTTTTTTACAATTCCTTCAGAAGTGATCATAATGGCATCGTAATCGGTTTCCCGTTATATTATTCATTTAAATGTTTTCCTTGAGCGTTTTTCTAATTAGCTTACTGAAGGCCCCGGTTTTTATAGCCGTAGGCTAATCGGAAGCCAACTGAAATTTAAATTTTAGAGAAAAGTGTAAACATGCATGGCTTAGGCAGGATTCAAACAAGCTTTCGTGCCTCATTGGTCTCCTCCACTAAGGTTTCGTCTAATAAATTACAATAGGTAATTAAATCCATTTTTAACGTATCTTATCTAATATTTTCGAAGCTCAAAATGACAACGGAGAAGATCAGATACAACTTTTTTTTTGTTTAGAGTGCAAGCATAGGTAACGTGTATGCCGGTAAAGGAAGTCAGACCAATATGGGAAATGTGAGTCTCTTTGGCAAGCGAACATTCATAATTCAACTAGCACCACACCTTCATGGGAAACCGGCGTGTTTATGGCTTGTATCCCAACCTGATACACAGTATATCCAATTAATATATTCGTGAGATCTGAATTAAAACTTAAATTATCGTTGCTACAAAACCTCAATTTTAAATTTCATTGATATATTGCGTCTTAATTAGTACAGTTCCTGTACTTCTACTGATGCACTTTATGCGGTTTTATCTTAAGCCGGAGCTAGCTTCAGAAGCATGTACCGGGCGGAGTGGGGAGGAGGAAGATGGAGGGTGGGTGGGGGCCTCTGAGCCAGTGCGAACTATGTCTTGGTCGGTGAAAGGAAGAGACGCACCGTCTGGAAAGTGAGGTTAGTGAGAGGAGGAATCTCAGGCCTGGGTTGCGCAACCTGTCACGTCGCAGGCTCGTCCTCTCCTCCGGGTGTTCCCCAGAACCTTGCCCTCGCCCCACAATCACGCGCATACTCACAGTGCGGGATAGAACGAAACTTTATCCGTCTTTTGCCGTCACACCGAAGAAAATGAAGGCTCGAGGAACGAGCCAACGTGGAAGCGTAGCGTGTTATTCTTGAGTTCCGTGCTCATTTTTAAATTGGTAATACAACAGATAGTGTCGTGTATCTTGATGTTTTCTTTCCTAGCCTTGTCTGAAGACGGGAAAAGAACTGATTTTTAATCAAAACAAAGTGATTTGGCACCCACGACACCAATACAATTCTAAATTTCTGGACTTTTTTTGTAGCAAGTAATGCCTCCAATACATTACAATACATCATGGTTACTGATGAAGTGGTCTTCTACTGGCAAACCGACGTGTCGTATCATCTGTTTTTCTTACGGATATCCTGTAGCGGCGGAATGATACGCTGAAAAGTCCCACACCGTTACACTGTGGAGTATCCCTGTGTCATACGCTACGTCGTCAGCAATGGAGATACGTTATGGTAGTTTGCAACAAGTCTGGTTACGTATATTGCAACTTCTGTGTCCGTGAATGTGGGTGTGTCTCTTCTGAAAAATTTTGAGTCATGTCACTGATTTCCATCAAACTAGGTACACTTATAGCACTTTCTAAGTGTACCCATTTTTTATACTATTTGACAATGCCGGATAGTTTACACAATGGTGTATATTGGAAAATATTTCGTTGTAAATTTTTTGCGAAATCATCAACACGATTTAAACCAAATTCGGTACATCGATAGAACACACCATTAGCATTCGACGCAGAGAATCATTTCACCATTGGTCCTCTGTTTTGGAAGTTGGTACCACTTGGAAAATAAAGCTTTTACGTCATATTTCACACACACCATGAAGACAGATTCCCGCCAAACTTAGTCGGCAAGTAGTAATAAAAATATACGCCTAAACACAGATACCATTTACTACGTTAGGCGCTTTCTTTTAATGGCGGCTGTATACATATTTTAGGTTAGAATGTCACATTTAGAGAACCGTTTAACTAATCTCAACCAAACTTGACATGTTGAGATTAACTACTCCATGAATTAAAAATGTTATTTGATGCCTCTTTTAACTACCATTTTGAAGGATAGTGCCATTTTAAACTAAGGAACAACTCGACCGATTCCTGCCAAATTTGGTAGGCTATGCATACATAGCTTACGTTGATATCGTAACCAACATAAAATAATATATTGATATTTAGTTAATCAAATTATCATTTTTAAAATTACCTAAAAGTAAATAATTCAGGTTAGAATTACCTACATTACAAACCATTTGATTGTTTGAAACAAAACTAATAACGGCTTTGTCCTTATTGCAAGGAATAAATATGCTAATTAAAAGCATCTTTCATCCTACATTTTTAAATATAGCACCACTTGAAAAATAAAACTATTATGCCATACATCGGTGAATACTAAATCGATTCCTGCGGGAATTTGACATATGTAAACATGCAGGAACCCATCATAAGCACGCACGATTTTAGTACGTACGGCACAAATCTTGGAGATGGTTGCCACACGAAAGTTTTTGATAAATGCATAAAATCCATCGAACCGTTTTTAGCCACACTTTGTTGGATATGCTGACAGTAACTTACATTTGAAACACTAACACACTACCTCTTGTACGTTTTCAAACGTATGGTTCACTGGGAAATAGAGCTCTTATATCATATTTCGCGAACACTCAACATATTCACGCCAAATTTGGGACTCATTGCTATCGTTGACTACCACATAAGTTTACTACTTAAATATGCCAGAGACTTTTTTCTAGACGGTATATGTGTTGTAATATATACCAAACAATAAGACTTAACACAAATGAACTTTGTATGTAGGCAGTATCTAACATTAAATTCACTTATTCGTTTATTTTGTCCTCTGTTTTGTAAGATCGAGTCAAAATATTTAAGATATTATTGAAAGAAAACTTACAAAAAGTTAACAGTACTGTTACAGTTGTCAGGATATAAATCGATCCCCGGCTGGGCTCACCAGATATTTGTATGTGAGAAACGAAGCGGACGTTGCCCTTGGTTGCTAGGTTTTCTCTACTCTCTCTTTGGTACAGCCTCTCCTCGCTTCACCTGGATTGTCGCGTATGGTTTTCAGCTGTTATCACCGCCAACTCTCTCTCTCTCTCTCTCTCTCTCTCTCTCTCTCTCTCTCTCTCTCTCTCTCTCTCACACACACACACACACACACACTTCGTTTCTTTCTCTCGCGCATGAAACTACACATGAACAACCCTGTCTTAGCAGTCTCCAAATTAAACGTCGGTTTCTTAAACAAGGATACTGCACCATTTTTTTTTTATTAAACGACAATATCACTGTCATCTCAGTTATAGGTTATAATTAATTTTTTTTTTAGCAGTTAATCCAATTATCATGTTATGAATTTTAACCAAGTGGGCAAGTGAACTGGTTCAATAGAAAGTCAATATCGTTCCACAGCTTAGTTCCGTGTTATATCAAAGACCACTGCGGGATGGAAATATTTCTCGAGTGGCAATTCTCAGCTGGCTAGCGTATAGTTTAGTTTATCGAATCGAGCATATATTTTCGTCACCTTATACTGTGCACGATAATATAGGACGAGTCACACTATACCTCTAGAAAAAATGAGAACAGTAAACACACGCTCAGTTTACTTATCTTGCGATCTAAAATAATATATTAATGTTACTAGTGTCTTAGACAATTAAATTATAATTTATATATTACCAGTCGCGGGTTTGGTCCGTCACCGTCAGACACTCAACTTGTCGATTTATCGATTGCCCTGCAGGAAAGGCAGGTTTTACCTCTCGAATATTTCAGTCGGCTATATTCGGTGGCAACTACTGTCCAGTATCATTAAAAAAAAAAAAACATGTACAAAATGCCTGGTATCACTGAATGTTAATATCAGATTTCACCAAAATGTCAGTTTGGAGTCCAAGGCTTATTAAATACGGCAAAGTAATAAAGTATCTCGCAGTATCAACTCAACAAGCTTACAATGAGATTAACTTAATTTGTAGTACTTTCACTGCGCGCTAGTGTCGCAGTGATTGGAAAGGGAAGGATAATTTCTCGTGGAACGTTGTTGGTTATCAACATTCTCATCGGTTGCTGAGGAATATATAATGTATTTTACAAACAGGGTTAAATTTTTAGTTTGTTGATTACTTTTACAATTTACATGGAAAAATGGAAGCCTTGCGTTCCCGCAGTATTTATATCCCTGGAGAAAAAAATATATAGTTTTTCAGTTTATAACAGAATATACGAAATTTACGAAACAAGAAAAATTTCGTAACTGCATGATATAACTACATAAAATAATTCTTTCATGTGTAGTAAACAATTAAATGTGTAGTATATTGTCTTGTTATTTATCAGGAGGGATTCTGTACAATATTCGTATATTAACAAGGTTTTCATTTAAATTATATTTTTTATGGGGTATTTGTTTATGTGTTGTATACTACACCTGTTTATTATTTCAGAAGTGTGTAGGTGTGCTATGTATAAATTATAAAATTTTGAATTACGTAATACAAATAATTTTTGTAGTACCATATATTATTCTAATAAAAGTCGAATAACTGTGTTCGCGTATATGCTTTTATAAGCGGCCTACACACAATGAAAGTTTACAGCTTATTTACTGCCGTGATCAATATTTACTGTCTCGAGATGTAGACAGGCGTTTCTTTAAAACAGCCACCACATAATTTTTAATAACACCTCATAAAAATTATTCGTATATAACACTTGCCATGAAAACTCTAACAAAATCTTCACAGTTACAGTAACATGTTGGGCAAAGATTCACAATGGCTGAAAGAAAATCCCAAGTATGGTTTACTGAAGTCATCAAGAATTGTTAGATGCTGGGAAAGTTAAGTTGACATGTGTTCCTGTGTAAACTGCCTTCTTCGTATTTGGCCAGGTATTGAGGGCCTACTTGACATAGGACTCACACCGATCTACGAAAGTGATAAAATTAAATTTATGTCGCAAACGCTCTCGTGTGAACCACTTGGATTGAACTAATGATGTAATGTTTCATTTACTTCGTTTAGTGTAGGCCCTTTCGCAGTCGCTTTTCACATCCAGTTCATAGTACAGCGGGGAACACAAACTGCCCTAAGAGAGCTTCGCATCACGAGATCCCGGGTCCGAATCCCATGCCACACGGGGATGTGTATGTCATGTATATGAAATTACGTTATATTCTTTTGTTTGCTGTGATTTTTCCGAATATTTCAGATATTCATATATTTGCTACCATATCTCATGATTTGTGTAGCTAAATGGGCAGTTCGCACGAAATGCTCCAGTAGTAACCTGCGAGCAGTTGTGCGATAAACCAATGAAGTTCATTTACTTACCTAAAGAACCTGTTTCATATTTTATGTTTAAGGTTAAATTGAGTATGACGAACTTTGAGTTCAACGAAAATGTAATACTTATGTTTATGTGCGTGGTAACGTCGCACTCCATTATAATGCGTTAAGACTTTGTTTCACCAAAATCGCTTAAAACCCTTCTTGAGTTATGCGTTTTCATATGTTTCCCAAAATAAGTTATATTTAAGAACCAAACCATCCATGAAAAGTTCAAATCGATACCAGTGACATAATTGGTCAGCTAAATTATGCTATGCTGTATGAAGGCGGGAGCGTTAATAGGCAAAATAAAATATAAAATGATTAAGATATAGGTAATTGCATCGCAGTGAATATTCACAAACTCTACCAAACATAAAACTAAGACCACGACTTACGTTCGTATAGAACAGTACATGATAAAGTTGAGTAGAGGGTTAAACCCTATGTTATATTCTCTGGCATCACGCAACCATATATAAATGACAAAATGGGCAAGGTGGAAAAGTGGGAGAGCGCATTGTTTGCTGCAGGTTGTAGGGCGCTGACGTCTACAGTCTGGCAAGGTATCTCTTGTGACTCAGCCAGCCAGCCAGTCCCATCGCTCCACGTGTTTACGGAAAGTGTTTTCTCAACACGCGGCGAACACTGACGCCGCGCGGGTAAGAGCGAGGATACCACATTCGCCTGCGGAATGTTCCGTTTTGTCTCACAAGATTATTTAATTCTCTAAACAATTGACGGCATTTCCTTATAGAAACGTTACACATGACCAGTATGCAGAAATTAACATTAATGTTCGAACCAAACTTTACTCAAAAAATTTATAAAATTAAATATATTTGCAGTCGAAAAAGATACAAACTGAACCAACAATATAAATTACATATTTATTTGAATATTAGTCATAATAAGAAATTTATTCCCTCATCATGGTTATTGATACACAAATAAATAACGTTGTGCTTTTGTTTAATATAGAAATTTTTACAAAAATATTCTTTGGTTTAAAATTATACAGCTTGTTAGAATAGTTGGAAAGTATTTTTTCTCCATTTATCTACATACTTTACCTTTCCAGATTATTATCTCTCATTTCTCAAATAAAAATACTATGGCACGATGAGAATGCAGAAATTAAGAATGGATTGAGAACTATAATGGAATTACCTAAGGATATTATTGAAAAATTATGTTTTCTATTTCCGTGGTTCTCCCTCCTTCCCCTCCTCCTTTTCCTTATTGAATTTTGTGGTTAATATACGGCATGGAAAGAGCTATATCAAAATGTCAGCGTAGTTGGGTTCAGCTCTTAAAATGTCACATCTTTGTAAATTCAGCATTTGTTCGGAAAAACACGAAACATTCAGCATTTGGATATGGCCTCGAATATAAATAAATTAATTTTACTTCTATGTATGATGGAAGTCAGCTTTTGAGGATTTTCTATAAACTGAATATTTTAGCACTACAAATGGGCTAAAACAACTGTTTTGAGGCTGAAAATTTATTCCTGTAGCATAAACTTTAAAATATTGTAGTGACATAAAACATGTAACAAAACTACAGAGCCGTCATTAGAAATTCCTTGGTTACACATTCCACTGGGAAAAGCAGCATCTCAATAGTGTGCCTTGAATATGGAGTGGAAGAGGCGCTCATTGCCGGAGTAACATTTCAGTTAAATCAGAATGCAGTTGTAACATTATAAGGTCGTAATTTACAGCTTCCCAAGAGTTTATTTGCTCCTTCTTCTCCGACAAATTATACAAGTCCCACTTGTTCGTATTTCCAACCAATTTATATAAATCTCAGTCGTACGTCTTATAAAAAATAAATTAGTATCACTCATGTTCAAACGTCTAGCAGCAAAATACATTATATTATTAATTAGATAATTAAAACTTATTTCGCCACGTGCACCCATCATTGGCTGTGGTTGTATTATTTGGCATGAACTGATGCCATATGTAGTTTATTAATTGTTCTGAACTGAAGTCCTGTGTAGTAAATGTACACATGTGTATAGTACAAGTTACGTATATATATTTTGTTCCATATGTAACCCATCCTGAGCTCTGCTACAGGAATTTCAATTATTGTATGTTATTAAACAAAGTATTGCTGTAAATATGTACGTTATAAATAAACAAATAAAATTTAAAAAAATTACGTTCGCTTTTTCCTTCAGCCTAACTTCAGTTTTTACCTGCTCTCTGATTGGCTGTCGTCTGACCACTGCCACATCTCTCCTCCAACCAGCAATGGCGATATGAAAGCCAAGCAGGATAATTTGCTTTCGTTCACGTGTTTTACAGCATTCAATGCTTACTACCCTGTAGGAAATAAATGAACAATAATGATAAAATTTGGAACCCTGAAATTTTTCTAAAACAAACGAAATATAACTTACACATGTTATGTATGTCAATAAACTAGTGAAATAACCAAAGATTATACTGCACTTTGTTTAAATGATATAATAAAGCTTTATTTGGAAATTATATAAAATGAATTGTCACCCTAAGTAAATACTCTGTAATCATCTACACATATAATATCTCGAACCAAAGTTAAATATAAAACCTGATAAACCGCAATGTTACACCGGAATCCTAGAATACAGAGACATTTTTTTACAAATAAGATTTATGTCAACCATTTGCCAAAAGAATTTTTGTAGCACTACGAAAATTTTTTTAAAAATTTGCGATACATGTATTTCTAATATAACACATTAAGGCTTGAATTTCAACTCAAGATGTGGAAACTAAATTACTTTACAATTTTCTTTAAAACAACTGGAATGAAATAGTAACGAAGTAGAATAAATATTTCTTATTGTATTCACAAAAATATGAAAGAAGGAAAATAAACAGAATATTGTTTGCACTGAGACATACCGCATATTTCAGATCTCAACGTAAGCACTTTAACATTTTATCTTATAGCAGTTGAATTTGTTTTATTGATATCACTGTAGTTTAACTTGGGAAAACTATAATATAACCTCTTGGGAAGGATTGAGATTAGTGATTTAGGTATTTACTGCACTTCAGAAGGACAGTGAGACTGTAGGTGGATTGAATAACTGCAAAGCTGAATTTTTATAATTATCCTATTATTTGATAGGACGGCCTCTGTCTGCCCATCCCTCTTTAATTCCTCTAAGTCCCTTGAAAATCAACAGAAGTTCTTCAAATTTTGCAGAGTGAATCCTCAGGGTCAAATACAGGTCAAATTCGAATTTCAGCAAGATCTGATTACGCAATCATGACTTTTGACCCTAAAAACTCATTTATTGATTACTGTTTCCTATGAAAGTTTTGTATTAATGCATATAAATTATTGCATAGAGATATGAAGGTAATGGAATATAATTCTTTTTTACACTAAATGTCTCGCTTCAATGTTGAGTTAATTTCACATAATTTCATAGAACTATATCAAGTGGGGTCACAGTGGCCCAGTGGCTAGAGCGATCCCAAGTGGGGCCGCATTGGCTTAGTGGATAGAGAAATATAAAATTGGCGTAGAGGGGGGCTTGGAAGTGACTGGGGGGTGGGGTGCGTGTATGTATGCAATTTTTTTCCAGTCTTTGTATGATAACCAAATTATATAACATGGCAACTGTTCTAGGCACGTGGCAATACTAAAAACACTGTCACAAGCTGGGGCATGTAATATATTGTTTCGTGAATGTTTGCGTCGGAATGACAGTTACTGTCATTGTCATATCACAAAATGGTCATTCCAGTATGTTCTTTTGATTATAAAGATAAATGAGTAGGAAGAATACATACAGCAGCGAGATTGCATGAACTTATCTTCCCTTGGAAGAAAGAAGTAAAAGGCAAATAAGTGTTTTGCACTCAAAAGACCATTAAAAGATAACATTCGTTTCTCCGCCAAATTCAGCGGTTCTTATTTAATAGCACGATAATCGCTAATAGTTTATATACTTGGCTTCGCGATTTAAAGATGTTCCTGGTCTTTCTAAAAAATTTTCAAAATGTACTTGTAATTTTACAAATTTCATAAATATGCAAACAATTTATTAAAATAATTCATAAAATTTATAGTGTAAAGAAGAGGTAGATCGATTTTCTTTACATGTCTCCAACATTGGCTTAACTATTGTCCTAACATCTCTGAAAACCATATGTTCATCCTTACGTCTATATAAATGCGAAAGTGTGTCTGTTTGTTTATTTTTTTGTCCTTTCACGTCAAAATGGAGCAACGGATCTACGTGAATTTTTGTACAGAGATAGTTGGAGGTCCAGAGAGTACATAGGCTACTTTTTATCCCGGGAAAATATCTCAAACGGTTTCAAAAATGATGATTAGGGATGTTTTTATGGTCAGTGTAGATTCTCGTCTCATATGCACTGTAATTAGTAGATGGCGGGAAAAAAATTCTTCTCCATCAATTCGCCTAGCTTATTAAAAATTACATCAACTTGTGGCTTACTGAAGCCCACTACTCGCATTATGCTGGTGGATGCGCCAGTTCTCAATGCCAGTTCCCGATGCCTCTCCAGAAAATCGTAGTAGACATTTTCCCTGCAATTTTTTCTTTTGTATTAAATCTATGTGGCAGCTTCAAAGAAGCAGCTAAATCATAAGTAAGCTTCAGGAACTCTTTCGTGGTGAGAGGCATGAGCATATCATCCAACTGCTTGATATGGGCAACTAAATGCTCCTCGTAACTCTCTGAAAATGTTCTCCCAAACCGCCCTGTTTCGGTGCAAACTGAACTTTCCCACTATTAATAATTTTTAATACCCAGTCCTGCAAAATACTCTTTGGGACACTAAAAGTTTAAGCAGCTTCCCTCACACTCAGATTACCAGACAGCTCCCTTTTCACAGCAAGCTTCATGTCTTCTTCAGGCCATGTGCCCCTGGTCTGCTCTTTTTTATTATTTCCGGATATTGTTTATTTTAGTGACGCAATCTGCAAACAGAGAAAACGTACTTCTTACGCGTCTGAAAAGAGAACAAGAGATACTTATGTGTCCGATACTAGCCTTGTCAAAAAAGGCTTGATTTTCCGTAGTGAATTACAATAAAAAATAAATATTAGGAATTATTAATTACAACGTGAACTCTAATAAGTTAAAGCCATAATTATTACATTTGTAATAATGGTATGTCCGTTCGCGAACGAAACTTATTTTAAACAAGGCTGCGCTTATATACACTGGCTATCTATGTGTCCGATACTACAGGACATCGATCGTTCGATGCTACAGGACGCGCGTACAACAACAAAAGTTTCCGCCATTGACTAATTATGAACCATTATAAGTTAATACTCCGGGAACATATTATTCAAATTACACCTAAGATCAGTACAAAGTATAAACACCATTCATTAACCTGATTTAATACTCTGCTATTCTAAATGGTACGTGAGGCACGTACACAAACAACGAAAATCACAAAAAGTGCGTACTGTGATAACAGCTTGAGTAACATATACACTCTGGTGGTGGTTTTGTGTACATGGAGGAACCTTTCAGATACAACTTGTATGATGCTGCTATCTATTGGGATTCTCATTAACTATTACGTGTCCGAGACTAGCCGCCGTCCGGTGCTAGGGGACTCCCCTACTGCATAGAAAAACATTGTTTAAAAAAATCCGTCATTTCACCTTTCTTTTTTGTCTATGGGTTGTCTTACATTCCTTACATTCCTTCCCAAGAGCCGAAGTAGCTCAGTAGGTAGAGAAACCAATAGTTGGGCCGCAGTATCTCAGTGGGTAGCGAACCCAATAGAGGGGCCGTAGTAGGTCAGGGGTTCGAGAACCCAATAGTGGGGCCGCAGAAACTCAGTGGTTACAAAAAACCCAATAGTGGGGCTGCTAGTATTATGATATTTTGTTTTTAACTTTTGATTTTACCACGCTCGCGTACGTTTACGAAAAAAAATAGTTTTGCATTACTTGATTCGATTGTATTAGCATCTAAATTCTGTAACAGTATTGTGGTAGCATATTAAAGCATTTATTTTTGTAGACAGTGAGCATGTCGAAGCTATACTGCGGTGTGCAGTACTGTAAGAGAAAAGCAGTTAAATTTCCGAACACGAAGAGTGGTTACAAAGCAACTGGCATGCGCACTCTACCCACATTCATTCTTATGGTATAGATATACGAACACACGAATCATTTCCTTAGCAGTTACTCAGCTGCTTCAATACAGTGTAGGTGCAGTCGAGACTACAGAGGATGAGGAAAAGCTGGATATAAACCGTTAAATGGGTACAAAGACAGCTGAATTATGTAAAGCAAAATAACAGGATTTATACTAGCCGTTTCGTAGATTTATCGTTATTTATCCTGATTCACACTGAACTTAACTGCGCAGGGTGCTGGATACATAGGTTTTGTACGTAGTAAGTGTAACTTATCAACTGAATTTCCAGTATTCCTGCATATAGGCGTATGCAGCACGGTCAGTTATTTGTCATTCCCAGCAAAAATTATGCCATATACAGTAGAATATTTTTTGCACTCTTACAAAAGAATTTTTGGAGACTAGCTGCCTAAAAATGCTAAATAACACTACAAAAAAATTTTTGTAACGTTTTAAAAACTGTTTGAAAATTCTACGAGATATGTGGAGTATTCGTACAAAAACATACTGTAATCTACCGACGGATATCCTGTAGAATTATAACAATAAGTGTAGTAATTCTCAAATAATTTTCCTACAAAATCTCGAGCTACTAAGAATTTGGACTTGTATAAGTAATCTGTCTTCCTGACGATTCTCAGTAGTTTTTATGGTATAAAAATCATAGGTAAGCAAGTACTACACGCAAGACCTTTAATGCGCTCAATCTGGCAAGTTCCAACCCACTATGACTTGGAAATTTCCGATTGGGCGACGAGAACTGAACCCGAATAACCTACATTAGCAGCAAGTACACCAACCACTACAGCATGTTATACTTCCTTTCAATAATTTAATCTCGTGTTAATATGCGTTATTTTATATTCAGAAGAGAAGAGCAATTTTTTACTGAGCTCGGGGTGAACTGCTATTAATTTGACACTTAATTACAAAGAGTACGTTGCTCTAACGTAAAAAAAATGGAGGTAACTTTGTACAAACAGGAGGAAGTAAATGCTGCCAACAGCTGTTGAATTTTTCTGATAGTTTTTATTTTCTTTATTCCTGCATTCTGTTGCTTATGTTTTGTCACTTATCAGCTTTTATTCTAAGGAAGCTATGCAAAATCATGCGAACGTACTCATATTTTGCAACATTTTTTGTAGATTTCGATATATATATATATATATATATATATATATATATATATATATGATTTGAAAATAGTGGCCAATATTAAAGTAATTATTTATTCAATGTTTAGTACAACATGGGTCCGAAATGCTTGGTTTCCGAGATATGCATGTGTATCTATGACACGTACATTTTGACATCTTCCAAAAGGAGATGTTCAAAATGTGCACCACCTGCATGAATGAATGCAGGCAACACATCGACGACTCATGCCCCTGCTGAGACGATTCCAAAGGTCTGAAGTATTACGTATTGCTTCACAACCCTCATCAATTCGATCCGAAATATGCATGCAGGCAACACATCGACGACTCATGCCCCTGCTGAGACGATTCCAGAGGTCTGAAGTATTACGTATTGCTTCACAACCCTCATCAATTCGATCCGAAAGGTTACTATGTCAGGCACCGGAGACGAATACGCCAATGATATTAAATGGCCCCACAAGAAGAAATCGATAAGGTTCCAATCAGGTAAGCGTGGAGGTCAAGCAATTGGTCACTTCGGTTAAGAGTATTGTTTTGAAGGCCGGAGCTCGGAAACCAAGCATTTCCGCACACATGTTGTATAAAACTTTTTTTATTGTCTACAAATGAAGAAATTGTGCGTGCAATTATGCCCAAAATTATACATACGTGTACCAGAAAATCACCGACAATATTCGGGAGGTGATTCATTACGATTTTCCCATAAAGTTATTATTAGGAGAGCTATGTGCCACCAATAATCGAATTTTTAAAATGATTTTTACTACAAATGTTAGGAACTACTAATACTTTGTAGAATGTAGATCTTGCCAGAGTCAAAAAGCGGGTAATGTCATCCACCTTCATAAGGAAAATAGGGGTTGCCACCCTGTGTTTTGTTATAAATCAGCACACTTATCTTTCTGAAGAAGGGGTATTATAACTTATTACCCACCACATTTTCACAGGTGTAAGATCTTCATTATAAAAAAACACAATTCGTCGATTTGTTGCTTAATCACAAGTAATTCCTTACATGTAGCAAAAATAATTTTAAAATTCTATGTCTGAGACCGCGTAGCTCCTTTAATAATCACTTATGGGGAAATTAATACATATACTTTCGGCACGAATCACCTCTCAGTGTAATTGTTGGTGATTTTTTCTTACACACGTTGTGTTACACTCACATGGGAGCATTATAACAAAATAATGCTATCAAGACAGGCCAAACTCAGACACAACAACCCAGTTGTACTGCCAGAAGCACTGTGTGCATCAGAAACGACCACGATAGGGGCTTCAGGCATCACAGTAGTTGAAAAAGGTGAACGCAAAATCCTTAAAAATTTTTTTGGAGCAATACATAAAGAAGGCATATGGATGAAAATACCAACCAAAGAACTATATGAACATACCGATAGACTCACAGACATGATCAGAGAACGCAGATTACAACTCTACGGACATATACAGAGAATGAAGAACACTAGACTCACAAAGAGGATCTTTAATGTGGTGAATGGCTCAATCAGGAAACACAATTGGTTCCATGAAATATAAGAGGACCTAAATCTTGCGGGGTTCAGTAAGGAAATTACAAGAAGAAGGGGACAAATCAGGAACAAAATTACGAAAACGAAATTCAAAATACAGAAGAAAACAGGAACAAAGTGAACAGAACAAAGGAAACAGGACCACAGAGAACAAATTATGAGGTTTTGGGAAGAGAAAAGTAAGAAGACAAGTAAAAACTGAATAATCTCGAGTAATTTGAGTTCAAGCACTGTCCTCAAGGGCAATAATGACTAATAATAATAATAATAGATATATTCATTCTCGCAAACTTTCATTACACTATATTCCAATAATTATATCCTTTTTTATGTGCAATTGTGATAGTTGAGATCAAATAATTTTAGCTGAAATGTATTATTTCGTTTTACTGTAATCCAGTATCTAAAATTGAAGACCCGAATCCGCCGTTCATACTCTTTTAATGACGAATTTTAGAATACTTCAAACAACTACAAAATTAGTCTACACACGGTTTTATATTAGTCATGATAGATATTGCCGCTTTAATATGCTGCAATAACGTTCTTCAAAATGTTATAAGTGCAACTCTCCTAGAGCCAGGTAGGCTATTCTCAGAATGTGTGGAACTCCCAGAAGTGATGAGTGACACGTGGCTGTTAACAATATATTTGTTACAATACAAACGTATTTCTTTATTCACACAAATGCTATTCTTTCAAATGAACAAACACTGTAGATTTACTAAAAGATAATTTTGTGAATCAACAAAGTTTTGTAATTATACACAAATTTTCAGTTCCCGTTACAGAAAATTTTTGCACTGTAGGATTTGAAAACGCAGCTGTTTATTTAGTTTAACTTAAGACCGTGATTATTTTGTTTACGGATAATGTTTTCCTATCAATTTATGGTAGTAAAATTAGACCAGTGATTGATTCCGTTTTGATTTTTAATCATACAAGATACTGGAATATATAACTGACATCGCTTATCCACGCTTGAACTATCATTTCGCTCATACTGTGTGATATGATTAGGACTCAGTTAAGTCTTTTTAGTTTCTTTGTTTACACATGCCTTGGTGCAATGGAAGTCAACAATTTTCGGTAGTTGTATTAATCATCAATTCCTTTTTATGATTGGAGTCCTACCAGGGTCTCAACATAATGTGTGAGAAATAAATACATTTTATGTCAAGGAACAGGGCAAGAATATTCCTGATACAGTCAGAAAAAACAGAACTTACAGCCTCTCCAAACAAGCTCTGTCAAATTATCAGTCATCGCAAACGATCCATAATTTACATTTCCTCCCAACGACAAATATTTACTACGTGATTTTTAATTTTTTACTAGCTTAAATTTACTTTCGAAAGTACACTGCTATTTTACAGTCACAATAAATTACTTACAGGAAATGATTGACTGTTTTAGATGATACAGATACGTTCAAAAGTTAGCACGCGTCAACATTCCTCCTACATTAAAGGTAGTTGGTTACTAACTTCCTGATCATGCCATACATCATACGTAATAGCGGACCAAGGAGCATATATTCTTGTTCCGTTCCGGACCATTTCTCCGAACTAGCCCACGCCTAATGCGCTGATTGGGACCGGTCCTGACGTGTTGTGTTGGGCGTCCCCTTCCAGTGTACATAGAATAGATAGGGAACAATATTACTTTTTTCATAAGTACAGAATATTATTACAGTAGAGCGAAGGAAAAGGGGGGGGGGGGGGCTGGAGGTCCTCTAGAAGAGCTGTTGACCAGCAGCATCGCCCGACATGCGAAAATCCAAGAGTGACCCCGAAGGGTATCGAACCCGGTTCGCATGGGTGGAAGGCGAGTGGTTTAACCACTACGCCACTGTGAACCCCAGAATATTATAAATACCGCAATAATTCATCTGGGAATATATCATGAGATGATATTACTTCTAGCTGTGTTGTAACGGACTTTTGAAATCAACCTTAGAAAAAGTCACTGCTCCTTCCTGCATATATTTTAACGGGTGCACTGAGTGACATGTACCCAGTAAAGTTGGTAACGCTGGAGGGGAAATAGTTCTACGTATTAACGTCGGATTAAAAGGGTTAGGTAACCATTTATGAGAACTTAAATTATTTATTTAGCTTTCACTTTTTTAAATACAACGGAAGTGTAAAAATAGCAAATTTGTAACATCTTTACCTTTGAAACAATTTCACATTTTCCCTTGACCGGCGCATGAATAAAGTGATGAGGCCCATGGCAATGTTAATTTTACATAAGGCGGAAAAATACACAACGTGTTAGAAGTAGATCTTAATCAAGGCTTTCAAAAGTTCTCAATTTATCGTGAACAGTCTATAGTAGTAAGGTTCAAAACTTAATCATTTACGTCTGTATCAGAACTTTATAAATTACACTTTTAAATAAATATCCGAGAAATTGAAAATAATGACATAAAATCACGCTGTCGAGGCAGCAAGGGAATCCCAACAACCTGCCTTATTTTAGTACAAATTTTGTTAATGACAAGTTTAGTACTCTGAATTGAAAAACAGCAACAGTTAAGAAAAAAAAAAAAAAAAGGAAAAGTATCACAATAATATTCATGACATTTAGTGAGTAAACCGGTCAAGGTCGGGTCTCAAAGGAAAAGGAGTTTCCGAAGCCAAAATCATTCAATTATACCATTTTATTTTATTTTTTGCGATATATTGACATCGCGGCATTCCAGATATCCAAACTCTGCGAATGGTTGCTAGGTCACTGCGTAATGGAGGCCTCGGCATAAAAGTAAATTGTATTCTATTATTTAATTTAATTTTTAAATAGTTTATTTAGTAAACCGGTATATTTTTTAATGCTCGACTCTCTTAAGTCATTTACAAGAATGCTTACTCTACTGTATGTTCTTCGGCAGGGTTGAGGTAAGTCTATTAACCAGTATAATAACTTAGTGTATAACTTCCGCCCTAGTGGTCTCTGAGAGGATAGACAAGAGTTCTCTTTATGCTCACAGCGTATTTTACACATTTGTACCAGAGCTTCGAATATCGAATTATTTTTCTTTTTTCTTTTAAGAAAAGTAAAAAGAAATAAAAAAGAAAGAACTTTACCTGTCCGCTGTTTTGTGTTTTTTATTTCACCCAAAATGTATTCCGTCGTTGCCTTATCCTACGATCTTATTACATGTCACACTTCAGGTACAGCTACAACAGGCACCCACGAATTATACATCTACCCCAGCAGCCTGTCACCTAGAATCTGTCCGCGATTTGTTAATCGATTTTGAAATCAACGTTTGGAAAACACCCTCGCCACAATCATCTAAATTTTAACGGAATAGGTGACACTAACACTTATGTCAACGTAGGCACTGCATTAGAAAAAAAAAATTTCGTGTGTATTATCATTGTATTAAATATGTGATATTTAAGCTTATCAACAACGATTAATTTTATCTATTTTCTGTTGGTTGTGCGCTTCAAGAATAGAAATTGCCTTATTTCTGTCACATTGACGACCCAAACATTTTCACAGTTTCACTTGACTAGCACAATGCAATATAAAAGACCACTTTAAATGGCCCTGCTCTCGAGACACCGATGTTAAGAGCCGCCCAAATCTCTTCTGTCCCTCGCATATTTTCCATGGCAATGCTAATGAGCGCACTGGCGGAAGGCTCAAAAAATTAACAGAATAATAGATCTTACGAAGTGTTTTCGAAAGTACTCTACTTAATGGGGAGAGACTGTATGTGGGTTTTCCACAACATCACGGCATGTGGTGCAATTTAATTTCGTTATAACTATAATTATTTAAGTTCATGAATGTGGGCAGCTATAAATTCTCTGTTAAAGCCAAAAATTATACCAAGTATAGTATTTGAGTAAAAATTCACTACCTAGAGTATACTTCCCCACGTTAAATTTTCTGCCCACTCCAGCAGAGAAAAATCTGTAACTCTTGTTATGAACACCACGTAGCGCCAGTCGATTTTCGTGGAGTCAGGGTGAGAAAGTCGGCAGCGATGCCACTGTGACATCTACCCCCTCTGTCACTCATACCCCATCTCTGTCGCTCCCAGACCAAACTCCACAACAGTAGAGCGTGTTCTGAATGCCTGTTATACCCACGAAGCTGGGATAGACAATATGGCCGACACCTCAAGTAGTACATGCTGGTTTACGAAAAGATTATGGGTTCTGTAAAACGTATTTATGTACGAAATGAAACTTAATGTAAACGTAAGTAACGGAAAACGTTGCAAATTACTCACATGGTTATAATAAAACAAGAAACGCCACTTTATAAAATAAGCGATAACTGTGGATTTATATATATATATACACACACACGTTATCATACGGACATTCTGCAGGCTGTGTGTGTAGTTACGTGGGTTGGTGAGCGGGTCTGCACCTTTACAGTTCAAATCTCCCTCGTGTAAGAAAAGAGTTTATGTGATACAATATTGCTATTTATAACTTACGTTATTGTTATAAAACGTTTATTTCCAGAATCCCTTTGTCTAAAAGCAATAATACTTAGGTAACAGCACAGTGCAATTGATTAGCTGTGGTTGTTTGCTAATCAAATCGATTGGTTTCCAAAGTAGATAATTTGAGCTGTGTAGTGTGGGTAATGTTAACAGGCACACATAAAAACCTTAAGTTTAATACTGTAATAGTTTTGCCTTATTTTGGTCTTGTAACCGCAAAAGCTTGTTTAATTACGAAAAGCACAAAATTGGTTATTATGCCCATTAAAGATAAATATTTTAATACAGTTGCGTAGCCGGGCGTGAAAAAAAAGGGGGGATGATAATGGAATATACACCCCCCCCCCCCGGGAATGAAAATGAAATATTCAAAACTAAAATAAAATAAAAAATGTTATCTTATATTTTACTTTAATATAAAATATATGTGATCCCTCTGTACATGAAGGATTTTTATAGCATTGTGTGGTTCCATTACTGTGTATTGGCATATTGGCTATAAATAATATTTTAACTACTTAATAATTTTTAATATTATAGCTGTTGTATTTTTCCAAAAATTTAAATATGACTCCTCCCCCACCAAATTAAATTCTTGGTTAAGCCCCTGTTAAATAGTTTGAATAGTTAAGTAGTGTTTATGAGTGGCGTAGATGTCTGTCGTACATACATGTGAATACAGTACCTTGTTTTTCATACATAAGCAGAGCTGTTACTCAAATCATTTCCCATACACAGCAGTACTCCCACATAGAAACCTAAATAAATGCAGTCATTAGGGGAAAGAAACAATCCTCGTACTTTTGGAGCCTTCAAATTACATTTGATTGCATTTGTACCCTGTCCACCTGCGAACTGTGTTTCCTGCAATTTACATTTTCCGTTAGTATTTTAGGTAAAGTGTGGGTATTAACTGATGCGTTCTTTGTTCTCTTCTGCTGTAGAAACACTTATGCCTTATGTTTTAACCATGAAAATAAAAAAGATAGCAGAAATTAGGAATCGTGTAGTGCCGGCTTAAACGACTCGCGCTTCTCGCAGAACGCCATAAAACTCTTTTTAAATACTTATTGGAAGAAATACAGTTTTGTAAATATGATACACTACATCTATTATCGTACTAACACGTAACAATTAACACTGTTTAATTGTAGGGGAATGCTAGCATGGACGAGAAAAAACCCACGATGAACGCTTGAACCTAAATATGCGGTATGAATTAACACTTCTCGTTATAAAAAAAATCTTACATGTTATAAAATATATTTCGTCCGTATCGTATAATCGTGCAAACAAAACAAGTGGTTGTTAACGAAGAAATATTTATTCATTCAACAAAACTTGGGGCACAGAGAACATAACTACATTTAGGAGAAGTAAATTATAATTTACTAAATATGCCCCAAAGTTAATACACAAGGATGCCCTACTGTAACAAATAATTCACATTGTTACACATTGTTCGTAGATTGTTATCATTATCCTTTTGTAGGCTAGGAGATGACAAAAAATCCTCGATACAGTAAATAATTTCGACACAGTGAAGATATCTAAAAATAATTTATGTTCTTCTTGGTACCAACTGTATACTGTGAACAGATAAAGTATTTGATTCAACTAAGTTTAAACACACCTGCACACTTTAACTTCGCGTAAGCTGTGCAGTCTGACGTAAAGCTGGGTTTGCGATAGAAACTGTAAGTGTTACGCTAAGCGTTAAGACGTGTGCCAAGGAAACGAAAGTGTGTTATCTCATGTATCAGTTTCCAATGGAACTTAGCAGGTCGTGTGCGATGTTGGGATTTCCATAGGCATTGAAAGAAATAGTTATATTTTATAGCTGAAGTGAAATTTGCGATGCGACGGCGACTCAGAACACAGCAGACAAAGTTGTTGGCGGGAAATGGTTAATTACAGTAATGTTAGTTCAAATTGTATTGAAAAGTCGCATGTATGAACGTATTAAGCTTCTCTAATAGAAAACGTGGGCTTTAAAGAATGATCTGCTTAAATGTGGTTGCGATATACAAAAATAAGGTTAGGAACAAAAGTAAACATAACAGGCTTGCCGCTTGTTTCCACTGGATAAAATTACGAATTAAGACATTATTACAGGTGTAACACAACACTTTCACTATCTACACCTATTTGAAATCATTCATGTTTGTTTCACATATTGGACACTGTCATGCATAATACTTGTAATTTTACCTATGTTTCACATATGTTTGAGTTTTCGTAATTTTTATTATTTTTATTTTTATTGCATTTTTCATATGGTTAGAACATTTAAACTTAGATGTAGGAATGACAATACTTTGCGTTTTATTGAAATAGATAGCTATATTTTCTTATGTTTGTATTTTAATCAAACAACTTAATATTTTGCATTATTTTTGGTCTCATAATTATAGCTAATATTTCATGGAATTTTTTGTATACTTTTTTAATTATCTTCTACAGGACCTGTAACTCTATGGAATAGGGATTTAGGCCTTTTGGAGTGTGTAATTTTTTATCAGCCAGGAAGCCTTGCGATTGGCTAACAGGTTCAAATCCTGTACTTCGATTGGCTGAAGAGCTCAGCATAGGGTTAGGACGCGCGGGCCGTTTGAAAGTCCGCTCTCTCTGCCACCAACCTTCGACTACGTTAGACGTAAGGCTAGGACGCTCGTCCTACAGTTCGACGCAACGGAGGAATTTTAATTAGAGTTAGGGTGTTCTAGTTTCTAACAGCTTGCAATCGTTTTTGATTTGTGTTTTGCGTCGAGATTGATAGAATAAGCACTCCGCAGATTTTTATTTTAAGCATCTGTTTAGGAGTATAGGTATCTAGCTAGACCTGTAACGTCAGTGAGCCGTTGAGCCACGTAAACGACTATCACACCCATATCTGCATTTTTTCCTACCTCCGTCCCTTCGACGAGTTACACCGTCCTGCCTTCATCTACAACGTGGTATTTTACTACAGAACTGTTTTTCATCAAGTTTTAAATTTTATTTTATCTTGGACTTTGTTCCGTTACGCCATGGGCGTTGAATATTCTATGGGCGCCATGTTGGCAAGGCGCCCAAATTAGCTTGAGCCATTTCTAACCATAATTTAACCTAAGAGAGAAAGTCGAGAAAGTCAAGTGTTTAACCGTATTGAGAGAGTTACATTTTCTTCTGAACTATTTTCAAGACATTTTATTTTTGAGAGAGCTACGTTAATTTCAAGTGCATAAGTAAGACTGTTAATTAAGCGTCACGTAAGGATTTTGAAATCGGACCGTTACCCATGACCACTTCCCAATGGCGGCTTAGTTTAAACATTATTAATTTTCTTGGTCATTGCCATTCAGGAATTTTTTATTTTTCTTTAATTATATTTCCAGCGTATTTGAAACGGATATTTTGAATTTGCACATTTTGAATCTTTTGAATAAATAAGTTTAAGCTGGATTTGACACGCCTGATACTTCTTCTAAATATGCACGTTTCATCCTATCCCTCCTCTACATATTTTCAGTTGCAAATAATTAAACAAGTGTTGTTGTCAAAGGTGAGTTTCTACGCATTTTACATATTGGGTCCTAAACTGAGCACAGCTGATCATAAACAGATTTCTTTGAAACAGTATTTATTTCATTTTATCCGCTTACTGAATCACAACTATTGCCAACACACATAATATTCTATTTTGTCATATGGTGCATAAATTAAAGTTCTTGCGCACCACATTACACTGTTATTCAGGAAACTGCAAATACATAAGACGTGTTTCCGTATGACAGATAAGCGCTAACTGAATAATTATTAATGCATAATATTTTTATTGTTAGCTTAGCTTAACTGTTAGCGTTCTGCGCCGAGTCATTGCATTCAACAGATGTTTAGAGTGGAAACAGTTATATTTTATAATGTAGTCTGAAGTAGAATATTACTACTCTCTATGATATTTATAGGTTTCGTGTGTTCTTTAGTGTTATCATTACTGATAATAACATTAGTGTCACCTTTTTTTCGCACTGTTATGAATTCATGGTTTCAGTCTTAGAATATACTATGGTGTGTAAATGAAGACACACATAGCTGTCAGCTTTTCAGACAATAGCCACTAATGCACGTCATTATTGTAAACATGGATCTTACAGAGACGAAAACAGTATTGTTGCTTTGAAACAAACATCTATTAGAGCTGAGCCTTTTGGGCCCACTTGGCCATCAATGTCCTTTTCCTGCACAGTATGCGTAAGGTTTTCTGCTTAATGAGATGCACAAACATACATGTTTGCATTCCTCTAAGTACGCAAATGTTGTACACGTCTCTGGAAATGACATACGCACGTACGCGGGGAAACGAATGTGTGTACGTCTCGCGCCCTTACAGCTCATAGGCTACTATTTTGAAAAGCGATTTATATGCAGTTCATTATTGTTGTTTCCTAAAATTTCTTTTCCTAAAGAGCCGTATGGAGGCATTCACTTTCGAAAAAGGCCACTGAGAAAAGTTCTTAACAATTTATACCTTCAATGATCTAGAAGAGCCAAGATAAACATAACCAATTTTCTTCGTGATTTGTTATAAATGTGGCGTGGCAAAAATTTGAAATTTTTATGCAGGGCAGTTGGAACTCTGCATATATTTTACAAGGCAAGTCATGGATGAGTGTAAAAGTTATATTAAAATTTGAAAATAAATTCTTATTCATTCCATTATTGGTATAAAAATAAACTTTACCTCCAGTTTTTACCATTATAGATAACTGCGTTTACTGTATCAAATACTCATTCATTCCTTTCTTGAAACAATGCTTGTGGTTGTTTAATAGCAACAGTTTCATTACCATGCGCTTTTCAGTTACAACTCCTAATGGGTTGATCATTTTAAATCTATGCGCCTATGTTCCAGCACAGATCCAGTATTTGTTTTCCGTCAAATACCTGTTCAGAATCTCATCAGGTGGCTAGTAGCTGTAAAGGATGCAAATTAGTATGCCTGTCGAAATGTGCAAAGCATCGAGCCGTGTAGAGCATAATTATATATAAGTGCATTCATAGGTTCGAACACAACCTTAACGACACTTGAATCGACAAATTTAACGTACTGATTAATTGTACGAACTGTGACCATTATAGAAGATCACATCCCCATACTTTAAAGACCGAGTCACATTGTAAACCTTCGTGCGCCTAACGTATGTATTTCACGACTACTGAAGTATAATTTCCTTCAATTTCCTTTGACATAACTAATTATTAATAGAAAATTTGTAATTAGAATTAAAAGCAATTATTGTTCATTGTTCAATTTCGCTAAGTTACATAAAGCCAAACAGCAGTTGACGTAGCTGCAAATTTTATGAACTACAGATTTCTACGACAGAAATGAAACACATTCCATGGTCGCTACTAGTAAATCATGAGTTGGGTATTCACAGCTGCAACAAAAAATGATAACTCACGTGAGTCAGGCTCGCCTTAAGCAGAACGTGAACGAACATGTGGGTGAGCCGACGCCAGAGAGAGGACATACTTTTGTCGGCTGCGGACTGGCAACACCGCACCAGTGGCGAGTAATTTCGACTACTGTGTCGTCAAAAAAAAAAAAAAAAAAAAAAAAAAACTGATCAGACTGTTTCTTATCCCGCGGCCACTTTAGTGTATATCTTTACTCAATGGAATAGTGCAGCTCTTCTAACACAGGAAAAATACCGCAAAAATTATTTGTAAATATTAATCAGTGTTAGATGTACAAAATTAAATGTTAAAAACGCAGAGTGCCAATATTTTACCATGGAATGTGAAACCTTACGCCTGACCTACAGGGGATATTTTGTTTCTTCCAATTTTACCGGTCCACTACAAAAGAACCGACTTCCTAACAACTGCAGTTTAATTATGTCGCTTCAGTACATAATAACATTTTTGTGTTTAACCCATTCACATCTAGTATGGGCAGTACACACCATGCACATTATATGCACAATATGGTTATATTTGTCTGGGAATGTACACTATGATCCTTAAGACTGATTATCTTATCTGAAAGAAGTTTATTCGTAAAACGTGTTACTTTTCTATATTATGGCTGATTTATATCACTATCGCTGAACACAAAAGTCTTCATCTCATTGGTTTGATAACCAAACAAGAGCTGCGCCACCGTATGTGTAGTATACATAAAACTTTCCGTACGTTTATGCTTGAGTCTACAAATTAATGCGGATCTGAAGAGGTTAAACACTCATGTCCATGTTTGAAATAATTTTCATTATAACTGTTGCTTCAAACATTATAAATTTTATTCTGATTATCTGGTTGAAGAAACGGGGAAAGGATTTGATGACATTTTAAACTTTAAAATCTCACTTTCAAGAAGGATTTAACGATCTCGAACGTGGAAGTAGCCTGTGACGTTGTTAAATCCTGTCTTCCTCCTACACGCTGCCTGGAGCTCTGCCCGCTGGCCCTGCTTTGGAAAGCTAAGCAATACAACCACACTGCAAGCTCTGTCGCGATTATCTAACTTGGAAACCGGTTTTCTGCCGACCTTGACAGAAGAAGCTATTTCCGAACTTCCTGAAGTTTTACCCGAGAAGTGGCGTGTGTGACCACCCTTCTGGTTCTCATGGGTTCAATCAAGGACGGCTGCTTCAGGGGTGGCTTTTACAATACGTGTTTCACTTCCTTTCAACGATAAATGGGTACAGTGCCGTATTATTTATCGTTCACCTAGATGTATAAGAGGCAGGTGGTGTTAAAAGTCGAGTCTCAAGGTTGAGCATAAGACAATGTTGGTCAAGACCATCCTATTTCTCAAGACAGTGTTCTTTTCTCTCCAAGTATCATAGTCTACAAGTAAGACGATGCTCGTGAAGACGGCGTGATCATCACGGATAGACATAAACAAGAAATAAATTGGTACATTTTGTTACCATAAAGTAATAGATGCGTGGTATTATAAGAGCAAATAAAATAAGATCTTCATTGAATTTTTCAAATAAATACGATTAAAAACGTAATTGGAAACGAATAATTTGACACTAAATCGTCAGTGTGCAATTAAACTTTTTTTTGTATAGGGAAATGTGGCGGAAGAGGTATTGAAAAGAAAACTCGGCGCATAATCGCGGTCATATATTTTAACTACAGTATGATAATAGAAAACTCACTAAAAGGCAAATATGTACTATACTAACTTTGTAACCCGTGGCTATTATAATTTTATTTAGTGGTTTTAGCTGCATTTTCAATTAAACTTGCAGTAGATTTTGCTTTAATTTGTACATTATTGACTGTAAATTTAAAATAAATTACATTTACATTAGGCAACAACACAAATAAATTTTTGTATTGGTTGGGCTATCTAGTTCCTACAATATAATGAGTACTGCTATTAAATAACATGTAGAGTTCCAGTTCTATAAATACGGTCTCAGGGCAGGAACATTAGGATTTTCTGCTGTATATGGAATTTGATACTTTATATCAACCTGACAAAAGACTTGCTATTGCTATTTTGCAGAAATCTCCACTAGTTCGACAAATGAACTTATCCAATTATCGTCCGCCATTATGAAAAGCGCTGCCTAAGTCAAGTCATATCTGCAGGGAACTTGGCGTAAAGGGGATAACTGTCGTCTTCTCAATAACGAAAAGGGGGCCGCGGTGGTTTATTGGGCAGACTACTTGCCTCCCACCTAGGCGAATCAGGTTCGATTCCAGGTGTGGTCGCTCCCGGATTTTCGCATGTGGGAATCGTGCAGGAGGATCCCGCTGGTCGGCGGGTCTTCTCGGGGATCTCCCATATCCCCCACCCTTGCATTCGGGTGCCGCTCTATTCTCACCTCGCATCACCCTCATCGGCTCTCAATACGTTGATATAAAGACCCGTCCAACTCTCTCCACTATCTCTTCACAACTACGAGAAGAAATGTATTGATATTATGTAACTGCTATTTTGCTCCAGCTATCCTCTTTGGCAAACTATATTTAAATCATATACGGTCTTACAGTCTCTGTAAAACATCTTAACACTAATCCTAACCAAGCAGCGGATGGACCACAAATTTAAACTAAACTACTTAAAGGCATTGAAGTATCAGAAATGCTATTCAATATTATAGTATATGTGTACACTCCTTAATTAATATATAATTAGTAAACACTGAAAAAAAACTTAATGGATAGTTGTCATAAAATTTTTATTAGTCATCTGTTTTATCACCATAAATAAGATAAATTTGGATGTTAATATTTTCATACAGCAGATTGCCAACACAGAGTACTAACGAATCCAGTATATTTCATACTCCCAGCGATCAAGGAATGTTATTCGAAATGGCGATCTCGAGCAGTGAGTATGCAAAAGTGATATTCAGCCCTCAAGATATACAAATATAATTTGACTTTAGTGAAGACCTTCTTGTTTGCATATGATTGAGACAAGCTTAGGCAGTGTTTGTGAAATGTAAATATGAACTTTCGACGCCAAACAATATTGTCTCGAGGAAGCTATAGTGCTCAAGGTATGTTTATGAATACTGCCCATAGAGCAACGTTTCCTGAAGTGTGAGGTTCTTTTGCTGCGCTGAGCGACTATCGCGTTGGGAAACGATATTATAGGTCATATGCATCACGTTTATGAAAAAATCATTTTTATCCTACAGTATGTCTGCTGCAATATCGTTCATTCCTTCCCCTGAAACGTTGATTGCAAAACTTTGTACTTCCAATGTCGCTGGTAATTTTCGTCGCTTTTTTTTCTCCCGTGAAAGTTCGCAACCTGTACTTTGTTTAATGACACAGCTCTCATTGCCCAGGAGTCCTCGTTTCGCCACCGCGTCAAGTTACGGCGACAACATTCGGTCGTCGCGACGCGATAACTCCTTCCGAGCTACAATTCATCAGGGGCGGCGGAAGGTTTTCTCGCATTGGATGGGGGGGGGGGACTTTATTAGTTGCCTTTGATCATGACTCTGATTTTTGCAATGGCGCAGAGGACAAACCAGTATTTCTGTCTGGTCCAGAAATTGTTTTATAGTTTAAATAAATTAAATTAAACTACTGAATAAAACAAAAATATATTCTATAGGTACCTGTTGTGTTTTCGCCATTTTATTTTTCTCAAATTTTTATTGTGGTAAGAGATTTTTAGCCTTATTCATACAGTTTGGAGTAAGATTCTGAAGACATATATAAGGCGTGTTAGAACACATATGCTAATACTTATTGCACACACAAACGCACCAGTACATAAAAACACAAACATAACATCTACGAAAATTATTGAGACACAATGTAACAATAAAAGATATACTTACAAAAAACACTTTATAGCTGCGTTCTCTGTCCAAATCAACATTGTCTGGTTATTTGTGACTTGTAAAGATGAACTTAGTTCACTGTAGTTCTTAAGTAACTTTTTCGCTTTTATCCGCAGAGAAAAAAGAATGCAATGTAGCAGATAAAATTGACAACACTAATACAACAATACATAGAACGTACACATTGAAATTCACACTTGATCAACCGGAAAAAATTTAAAACACCTTGTAACAAAAAACAATTATACACAAAAATTTACTAGACACCATAAGGCTATGTTCATTGCTTATAAATAGTTAAACAGATTCGACCAATCTAAAGTTGTGAAGTTCTCTTGAAACAAAATTACAGTGCTCATATGATTTAGGAAAACTTGGCTTACTGTACTTCTTATGCACCATTTCAAACTTCTCGGAAGTGAAAATTATGCTGTGCTGTAGTAGTGAAATTGGAATTACTATAAAAAAAATGAAATATACAGTCTAAAACTCAAACTTGCTTATTTTGAGCTAAATAATAAATTTAAGAATCACTGTAATGAAATAATGGAATAGAGTACATTCACATTTTACCGAATATTTTAAAGCGGTGATCATGTTTACCAAAAGTTCAACAAATTTTGTCCAAATCAAGATTGTCTAGTTCTTCTTGATATGTACTCATAATATATACATGATTTAGACGAACTTGGCTCACGTACTTCTTAAGTAGCATTTTACTCTTCTCAAATGAGAACAATTGCGCTCTAATGTAGAGGATGAAATTGGCACGACCAGTAAATTTTGTAGAAGATAGTTTAATTTATTAAATTAAATAATATTGAATCAGGCTGCAGCATCTACATTTTCCCCTCAGGGAATTCAGATTCGGGGACGGTATTGTGCGGCATAGGAGTTCAGTTTCTGTCTGGAGACCTTTCACACACACACAGTCACACACACCGCTTTGTTCTGCTTCAACCTTCATCTCGTTTGTCCAGTCTTCAGTTTTTCAAGTCAACAGCCTTTCCAAATTGTTATAAGCAGCAAAGCGTGGCTGATTAAATCTTTTCTCAATTTCTCCAGCAATGCTATCCAAACCTGCAAACCGTAACATATACTTTGGTGATTCCAATCTGTGGCCGATGTTTGGTGCCGCAGTCTGTTCCAGATTTTTGGCACACTACGTACTCTAGGCAATTAAGTCTCTAAAAGATCATACTTGTCAATAATGTTTAACATATGCAACAAAAATTTTTCGAAGTTCTCTTCTGTTAATATGCTTCTTAAATTTTTGATCACTCGTTGGATGGATTCACGCGCAGTATTGACACTTATTGTTGGCTTTTGAAGAAGAAAGCTTGACTTATCTGTAACCTGGAAAATTTGACAACACATGAGTAAGGCCAAATACATTGACCCTTCTTCTAACTGCACACGAAGTCCTCTAGCTTTGCTTCCTAATGCTGTGTTTGGATCCGAGTCAAGTTGATCAAGGAATTCGAAAGCGGAAGAATAACTATTAAGGAAAAAGCTTATGGAACGCACTCGTACTGTCCATCTTGTAGGACACAATGGTCTAGGTAGGAGAAATATTCATCACACCTGTGACCTCATCTTGACATATGTTGGAGAAGAGAGACTTTCTTTTAGGAGATGACTGGAGCAAAACTCCGATGTCGTTAGTTGTTTGCAGAGCATCACGAAGAAGGGGAATATTTTCAACACAATATTGCAGTGCCAAATTCAAACTGTGGTTCCCGCAGTATACATACATGGCTAGGGGCTGTTGCTTTTGTATAATTGTTTTCACACCTCTAAATTCGCCTCTCATGTTACTCGCTCCATCGTTACACTAGACCCTTAATTCACTAAAAGAAAGATCAAAACTTGTGACGTCATTATTTATACTTTTCGAAAGATCGTGTCTTGTAAGAAAACGTTCTTGAGGCTGCAAATTTTCCACTATTCGTAAACTAATTGAATCCTGTTCTCTACAACTTACATCACACGATTCATCCACAATAAAGCTAAACCACCCACAAGATTTCACATTGACCACTATATCTCTTAAAATCATGTGGGACATTATTTCGCTCATTTCATTTTGAATGTCATGCGATCTATGATGATATCTTTCTTTTTAAAAAATCAGCAAGTTCAGATAACCCACCAACTCTTAATTTGTTTAGCTGGGCAAGATTACCCTTTTTTTCAGTATGTCCTCTGAAGGCCATCACCTGACGACCTAGGCATTGCACTGAACTAAAAAAAAATGGTAAGGAGGTGCGAGCAGCCATTTGTTGTGTTGCTTAAGCTTTGTTCAACTAGCAAAAACGGGCGTTGACTTGAGGCTAGTTTTTTAAAAACACTCTTTGTGGCATGAACTATTATAATGTGCCACTAATATTAGAAAAACCAGTATTACTTATTGAACTAGACGTCATTTTGCAAATTCGGAATGAGCTTTCTTTCAAGTGATGTTCTATAGACGAAACATGCTGAACTTTTTGATCAATTTTCAAATGTATCCATTGATATTATTGAAAATATTCCACTTGAAATTTGAATCGACGCTTGTCCATTCAAATGTTGCCTGATAGTGCGCGACTTTTCAGCAATTTAAAAATAATATATAGATAGAAATAAATTTGGTAATGAAAATCACACATATGAGTCTCTCTCTTTAAATCTCTGAGCTTTGAAACACTCGTGTTAAATGTCTGTATGCTGCTCTCTTCACCGCTCCAAGAGTCCAAGCCAGTGTCTATACACGTTGTCGCGAGATAGCAAATCCACTATAATGTCATATAACAGCAGGATAAATGTTTAGTGACTCGACAGATCTAAAGTTCAAATGTTCAATACCTTACACCAAAGATATTTTTAACTTATACCTGGACGATGTTTTTGGCGTTGATTAACAAAATACTGACAAAGTTAAATACTATATTAGTCTAAAGAGTACTTATTGGCATTATTGCGTTAGAACAATAAAAATATACCACGCAGAAAAATATAATCTCAATAACACGAGCAGCAGAATTTCGTAATCGCGATTGCTTTAGATATCAACTGCATTTTTGCCAAAGCGAATTCTGTAGTGTTTAGTAACACAGACATGTAGATTACCGAATTAAGTTTGAGTTTTTTTACACAGACATATAGATTACCGAATTAAGTTTAAGTTTTTTTTACACAGACATGTATATTACTTATTAAGTTTGGCAATAATTATTTCTACTGAAATATTAACTAATTTACAATTCACAGTCAAATTTACATTTTTAAGAACAAAACATTTTTATATTGAAGAAACACTTGAAACTTTGCTTGCCCCTTCGACTGTGTATATTTAAGAAACGTCTCTGACGTTTTCACTGGTATTCCAGGGCTTTGAGAATCCAAGCACACCGAACCCCCAAGGCAACTGTTTATAACTTTCCAGGCGACCGTTTCGCAATACCCAATCTCTTCCTCTTCAGTTGAGGGTGGAATCCAGTAATGCGTTTCTCGTTCATTTCAATATTTTGATTCCTATGGATTGAGAGAAAATTAACTACTGTATTAGTGAAATTAGATGTCAAACTTAGGGTGAGGACAAATGCTTATATTGGCCCACACCACTGTTTTAGGAGAGGGACAATTTCCTTCTCAGCCTCCACAGCAATTCATAAACCTGTGTCATCTACAGAGGTAATCCCTTTTACACTGTTTGAATTAACGTTATTTAAGGAACATATATTGAACATTTTCTTCATACACATCGCATAGAATGTATGTAAGGTTTAAAATAAAATGTTCTACAATTTTGTAGACTTTCCGTAAACACAGACTGGTGTTCTTGGAGTAATGATTTCAGCGAATTAAGGAACAACTGATTCTGCCTTCTGGCGTAGTGTGTGCGTTGAGATGGCAGGCAGGTCTACTGGGAACATCACATTACCATAAAGTCCTGGGCCCCCTTAGCTTCATATTCTGCCTTTCGAATCCCGACATCTAGGCCTCTATTATTTTAGTACTAGTAGAATGCAAAATGATCCGGGTAGTCCTAGCTTTCATAAAAGTGTTAACATACTTCGAGTAAATTTTATTGGCTGTTAGTTGAGTCCAAAACAAAGAATATGGTTTTTCGTATTTTGTTTGCAATACAACTGATTTGTTACTATTACCATTATGATTACCATACCGAATTATCGTATAGCTTCGACGAAATTTATATCTCATATAATTTAATGGGGCATATATTGGAAAAGGTTTTTCACAGTAAAGTGAGCACATTGGCAAGCCCTCTCATTTGGAATAACAGTCAATAAATACATTCTATTTTAGCTTTAGACATAAAATCTTAAATGCATTGGCATCTACACACACTGTGGTTTTTACCTACATGACAATATTTACTTAAAAGGTGGTTTAAAGGATGAAAAATGACTGAACTATAAAAGTATGTAGGGCCTCAAAAGTGCTCACTTTACCGTGAACAGCCTATAATTTATTGCAGTAAGAAAAGCTCGAGGGGATTCAAACTCGAAACCGCGATCAGATTAATGACGACTTAGACGGCATTAGGCGTCGACTGCTCCAACAGGCGCGTACAACCATGGAGAAAAAAAAAGGCGCCAGAGATCACTTCCTTTCCCGGCAGGTGATCTTCAACCCCTGCCCCGCAGTGACAGTTTGCGTTTGTAACGGAGCTGCAATCTGTGATATACTCGAGACTTGTCGCATTTGGCCTACATCACGTGGATCTTTAAACTATTTTATTGAAAAAATTAGTGACGTAATTCCGTCCTGAGAAATTTTTATTTGCTAAACATGGCATACATATATGGCCGATTACGTATTGCTACCTCACATCTGACGGCTGGCATCTTATGTGGCTATGCATCACAGACGTTGACTTAAATAATAAACAAAATTATAAAAAACACTAAATGACCCGTGCGACTTCATTCGCATGACATTTAGGACTGCGGCCCCACTATTGGGTTCTCTACTCACTGGTCTACTGCGGCCCCTTTATTGGGTTCTCTACTCACTGGTCTACTGCGGCTCCTTTATTGGGTTCTCTACACACTGGTCTACTGCGGCCCCTTTATTGGGTTCTCTACCCACTACGGCCCCACTTTGAATAACTCTAGCCACTGAGCCACTACGGCTTTTTGGAAGGAAAGGAGGACAGCCCATAATCAAAAAAGAAAGGAGAAATGACGAAATTTATTTAACGATGTTTTTCTTATGCATTAATCCTTTAAAAAATATTAATCCAGTACCTATTTACATCTCTGAGAGAAATGAGATATTTTTCCGGGATAAAAAAGGTCTATGTCACTCTCCAGACCTCTAACTATATCTGTGCAAAAAATCACGTCGATCCTTTGCTCCGTTTTAAGGTGAAAGTTGCTCCGTTTTGACGCGAAAGAAGGAAAACACACTTTCGCATTTATATAGTAGTAAGAATAACGCCGAAAAAATAATTTTAAATTTGAAGAAAAATTAACGGACTCTAAGTATGTACAATAGCATGAATGAGTAGCATTTCGAAGTTTTATATATACTTGCATCGTCGTTTTTTCCTTTTAATTTAACCAAATAATTTTTTAACTATAACTTTCTTATATGTGTTAGTTTTGCTTTCGCGGAAGGATTAATTCCAACACAATTTTTACAATTATATGTAGCAATAATCTAAAATTATATTTACATTTGGGAATCTGGGCTAACAGACCAAAGGGATAACGGTGATTAGTCTGTGAGGTATTTTATTTTTATTGTTTGTGGTTACTGTGCGAATCCTTAAAAACAGAACTGCTAAACACGTTATTTGTGTGGTTCTGGACACAGGTAAACGTCTCATTAAGCCACGATAGCTGAAAAGTACAGCAAAACTTTCTTGGGAACATTCTGAAGGGATTGAAAATATATGCATTTTAGCCAGGATAATTTGTAAAGAAGATCAAATTATTTTGGTGTTTATAGACAAGATGCGAAATGATGTACACTTATTAAGCAGGAAAACTTTCTGAAAAGGGTTTTTCTTAAAAGGGGTTTGCTGTATCTATGAGGGTTTGTTTGTCCACGTACTTTTCGCCTTGTCGTTAACAGAAACGTTCCGTAATACGAGCGACGTACGCAGACACGCGCCAGGCGAGTGAGCGGTCGCCTTGAGAACAGGTTCTCACGCCGCGCCGGCTCGACGGCTGCACTCCGCCACACTTTCCCTGCGGAAGTGAAATCATTTTCAAGTGCACTTGGACCGCGTCTTTGCTTATACTGAAGCCTCCCTCAGGGTCAAGAGGTTTGTGGAAATGTATGGTGTAGGTGTCTGAGTCACTGAATTGGCAATTATTATTAGTGTGGTACGTATGTTGTTGGGAAGCAGAGCTACCATAAACAGGTTAAAATCTTGTTTTTATAGCCGGGACCTTCTCGCTGAGCTAAATAAAATGGTAAACCTTTGAAAAAAAATTACGCCCTTATCGCTAAATATTATCATATAAACAGTGATAGTGGAACTTAGAGTAATTTTGGAAGAGACACAGTAACATTATTGCCTTGTCTCAAAATATGATTTAATCTGAAACGGTTCAGTGGTGGAAACGGGAATTAAATTCTTTACTTCAGCACATTTATGTAGGTCTACCTCACAAATTACGGGTGTAATGTGACAACTCACTTACATAGACACTGAGTCAAGTCAAAGTTGAAATGTGTCAGAGAGCCATACACACACGAAGTTACTAGTATAATTAATAAGCCTACGTTCCTCTACATGAGTACACATGATTTTTATAAAGTTCTTAAACACTTAGATTGCAGGTAGGCATTGACGTCTCGCTAACAGCAATATCATTAGAAATGGAAGGAGAAACATATGCGACAGCAGGGAGCTAATTACAAACACGCACGTACCTTACCATGGACTCGAACCCAGTAAACCTTGAACCATAAGCTAGTCTGCAAGCAACTGCATTACGGGGGTAGCACTAGGAGCATCAACTTCGGATTTAATCAGTCTCATGTCTTGGTAGGCACATTGAAATATTCAGGGTACCGTCATTTTGAACATAAGTGTCTCAGTGTCTTAAATCTTAGTTCACATATTATAGCGCAGCACTACTTGTATATACAATTTAGAGAGAATCAGTTGATTGGTTCCTGAGATATAGCATAAAACCTCAATTTTTTCATTGGACCATTTTCATAAATGACTAAAAAAGTATTGTGTGTTGACACATATGTGATGATTGTCACAAACACTGCCCACATATAAAGTCCGGTTGAAATTTTTTAGAACGTGAAGCATGTCAAGCAAAACCATTTACATCGTAATTTAAAGAAAATACCAACCCCTTAAATATTATAAATTTAGATGAACTAAAAAAGTATAACTTGTGTAAATTTGGTGGAAATAATATAACAATTTCCCAATATAGGACATAAAAGCTTTATTTTGCATGCTGAGCTATCTTCTAAAATCTCGGAGAAAAGAGCTTATGTGTATGCTCATTTGATGCCTGAATAGTATACAAAGTTAAGTTGAAATTGGTTATATAATTTCGTAGATATAGCATAATAAGTAAATATGTTTATAAAGCCACAATTTTGAAGATAAAAGTATGGCCGACTTAAAATATATAAATTGTTTTGGCTAACGATAGTATTTCTTGTTTGCCCAAGTTTGATAGAAATTGGTTAATTGTTTCCCGAGATATGTTCTTAGAACTTTATATTTTCATGGGGCACTATCTTAAAAAATTACCAACTTAAAAGGGTCTATGTAGACATCTTTGACGGTTGTAATAGATACTGCAGCATAGAAAGTTGAGTTGAAATTTAATACATAGTTTCGTAGAAATAGCATTCTATGCTTAAATGTTTATATAGCCGCCGTTCTGAAAGTAAGTGCCTGATACTCTTAAAACATACAAATTAATATGACTTGGCCTAATAATACTTCTTTGGGAAATTTTGTAGGAAACGGTAGATTGTTTCCCGAGATATGACACAAAACTCTTTATTTTTTTCATGTAGGGATATCTTACAAAACGGGGCACAAAAGAGACCTTGTGTAGACAAATGTTATGGTTGTAATAAAATACTGTCAGCAGATAAAGTTAAGTTGAAATTGATTACATGATTTCGAAGATAATGTATACTAATCTAAAATGTCTGTATGGTCGCCAGTTCTGAAATAAGTGTCTGACTCACTTAAAGCAGACCGATTCATGTCGCCTGTCATAGTAGGTACTACTTATTTAGCAAATTTCGTAGGAACCGGATAATTTTTTCAGATATATCGTATGAGCCTAAAAAATGTACATATTTATGTCGTGCTATCTTAAAAATTGGCTGATAAAAGAGGCTCTATATAAACACATTTGATGGTTGTAATAGATACTGTCTGCATATAAGGTTAAGTTGAAATTAATTACATGATTTCGTAGATCAAGCATTTATATGACAGCCATTTTGAAACAAATTTTCTGACCCACTTAAAATGCAAATTTACCCGGCCTACCATAGTACTGCTTGTGTGCCATATTTGGAACGGACGGGTATGCTGTTTCCTGAAAAGCAACATATTTGGTACGGACGGGTATGCTGTTTCCTGAAAAGCAACATATTTGGTACGGACGGGTATGCTGTTTCCTGAAAAGTAACATATTTGGTACGGACGGGTATGCTGTTTCCTGAAAAGCAACATATAATTTTTATTTCTTCGTGTTAGTGCCGTCCTACCAAATCGCGGACAAAATTGGCTATTGTATTGTCTCATGAGATGTTTGTAATAAATATGTTCAGCATACAAAATTTGGTAGAAATTGGTTGAAAAGTGTGGTACAGCAAATCAACATAAATATTTGTACAGTCTTCATTTTGAAAATATGTGCCTTATCAATTTAAATTTCATACATTTACATGGCCACAATAGTATTAATTACGTGCCAATTTTGACGTGAATAGGTTGGGTAGTTTTAGAAATAGGCCTAAAATGTAAAATCCTTATTTTTGTCATGCAATGATATATTAAAAAATACCGGACCGATAACAATTTCCATCTATAAATGCAGTGCCGCTAGGGCTGGCAACGCCCTCGTGGCTCTAGTATCGACTTTAAGAACTTTCGTCTTCGTGCCTGGCTACAATCTCCTTGCCGACGTGGGTATCCCCTCCCTTTTCCTACTTACGTCTTCGCCTTTGTTCCCCTCCTCTACCTGCGCCATATTGCTTTTTTGAATTTGTTAAGTTCATGTGCACTTGCTCTCGTCCTTCTTACTTCGGTAAACCTGGCTTGTGTAACATCTGTTGGCCATCTGTCATGCTATTGTTTGTCGCCTTGTTCATCTGGGTCAATGTGCGAACTTAAGTTCGTAGTGTGTGTGGAAGCCACGAAAAGTGCAGATTGCTAAGAATTGAGCAATGTTCAACATGACTGCAACACCTAAAATCGGTAAGACGTGGAACAACAGTTAGCTGACATTGGCAGGAATGTAATTTGTTGGAATAGCATGGGTGATTTCCTGGGCCTGTTATTCTAAATTTAAGTTTGGTATCCGGTTTTAAGAAAAAAATTCATGCTTGGCTATAAACTTAACTTTGCCCAGGTTTTGGTTTATTATTGAGTTGAATTTCCTGAGTTTAGGTTTAGCTTGACTCCACGACTCGCTGGAGGTTAAATTAAACCGCTTGTATTTACAGGTAACACAAACTAATTTGATAGTATCAATGGATCTTGCTTCACAAACTTAATGGTTGTCTTCATGGGGCTTGCATATAGAAAGCCGTTAGTATAGATTTTTCTTCTATAGTTGTGATAAAATGTTCGCATGCACATCTGCAATGCGCCATTTTGATGGGGAAAGTGTAGGTTGCCTTGAGATATTCTTCTCCTATGTTTTTAATTATCAGTGTGGAGTTTAGTGAATGAAATGCGTGTCCAATTATGTACTTCAGAGACATTATTTATTGATGTATGGCATTTTTATTAGCTTCCTATGTGTGTGTAGCTGTGATACCACTAAATTTATATTGAAAGAAATTTTTGTGAAAGCTTTAAATTAGCTGGAAATCCATATGGAAGTACGCTCTATAAGCTTTGTAGTCTGGATAATAAGATTTGGCCCTGTTTGGTATCCACAAGCGAGGCGTGCATCGCTGTTTGGTTGCAGCTGTTTGCACACGAGTCAAATAAATTGAGTCGGATTTGAATTAAACCTTTCGCATAGTGTTCCTAATACATGTACTTATCTTGCATTAATAAGTGTTTGCAAATTCAGAAAGGAATTCATATCCTTATATCTGTTGGTAAGGTTTATTTTGAACCAGTTGAGAACCATTTCAGGTTACCTAAATTTCTTGTTGACTGACTATAGTTTTTAATCAGCCCATTTACTCAAATATTTGGGTTATTGATTTATACTGAATGTGGCCTGAGTACACATTATGACTAGCAATTTTGAGCGAACTGTTTGCTAGCTAAATTTTTTCGTGACCAGTTATTCTTTCACTGCTGTGTTGTGCGAGAAGGCACACCCTGCAAGGGTTGTAAATTAATGTATTACTTGATAAATAGAAATTATTGATATTTTTAATCGAGACTTTAGTGGTAATGAAGTTTTTATATTTTAGGTGCAGCATTTGTTGTGAGTTATGCCCCACTAGTTTAACAATATTTTTTAATGAATGAGTTTAAAGATCGAGTGTATATTGTATGGCATTCAAAGAAAAAAGGAAATGTTAAACGAATATGTTCAACCCCGATTCGTATGAAATTCTTGTACAGTAGTGGTACATGAAAACTGTTCAACTCTACTCTCATTCTGTTTTTTCATATCTGTTTCATATTGCGAGTGGGTTTCGAGATGTCCAGTGAGGTAGGTTTATCTACAGCCTCAAGAAAGAGGACCTGGTTAATTTTCTGGATGATATGGAGGCTTCCATTTCTGAAGGCGCTACTGTGGCGGAGCTATGCCGAGCTGCTGTGGCGGCTTGGAGACGGCAAGCTGTAGCAACAGTACCGTTCTCTCGTGCGGCGCCAGTGAGTGTGTCACAGGATGTTTCCAAGCCTGATAAACTTTTAGTGTTCTCGCTTCAGAACTTTATCCCTCTCATGACCTTGGAGCCTGTATATGTTTTAACTTTTTTTTTTTTATTGCTGTGGCAAAACTTGCGAACTTAGGTTTAGCTTTCAATGTTAGTTTACTGTAGGGTATTGCAATTAGATGTGAGGAGTATGTCCTTCAGCTTCTTCAGGAGGAATTAAGTTGTTTACAAGGAGGCACGTTCCTCAGATTTAAGAAACGTGTATATGGATATCAGGGACCCGGAGAAACGATGTTTAACGTTATAGATTTAGTTATTAGTTTTCATGATGTCTTATGTATAAACGTAAGCGAACTAGCCATACTGAATGTGATATTGGATAACCTAGCACCCCATGTTAGGGGACTATTCACTTTAGTGGCAACTCCGCGTACCCTTAGCGAATTGAGGCGACTCGCTGTAGATGTTCAGGGGCGTTAGGTAGCAAACAATGAATATAATAATTTACATCGCCCTGAACCGCGTGTGGGGCGAGGCTTGTTCGTTCCTGCCGGCCAGGTTGCTACAGCGCAGGTGGTTTCCAGGAATGTCGAATCTTTTTGTTGCAGTAACTGTTCTCATCGTGGCCACGTGACACGTGACTGTATTGAAGAGAGACGTAGTATGGCTCAAAGAAAATGCTTTAGATGCGGCGAACTTGGGCACCTTAGGGCGGACTGTTAAAAAAAGTTTGGAAACGGGGAGTGACCAGGGTGCAGAATCGGTCTCTGGGTCGTAAGAATAAAAATCCCACGAATTTTCCCTTGGCATGTATGGTTACTATCACCTGTCGTAACCGGAATTCCCAAGCTTTAATGGATATGGGAGCGTCTCAGAGTGTAATAAAATTATTTTTTAATTTTCGGTTGATAATAACATGGTTTCTAAGAATCATTTAAAATATAATGTTGAAAAGTGTATGTGTATTGCTGATGGAAATATAATCAAGAGTGATATGTTGGTGAATTTCCATTTGAAAATAGGTTACTATTCCTGGATGTATCAGTTTTGGGTTTTTGAAAATATTTCTCACGTTGTAATTTTCAGGTTAGATTTTTTTAGGACCTACCAGAGCAACCGTTAACTTAGTTCAAGGGTTTCTTTCATTCGGACTTGCGCCGAACATCCGAATATTGATTAGGGTTAAGCAAACTGAAAGTGTTCTTGTTACTCTGTCCGAGGATGAGAGTTTTGTTGATTTTCAGAGAAACCTAAAAGTTTTGAAAGAGGAATATGGTGACGTCATTACCTCCAGGATACGAAAGTATGACATGTTGCCATATAAATTTTCGGTTACCGACGATATCCCCGTATGTGACAGACACTTGAAACGCCCTCCCCCTAAGTTAAAGGCCTTTAGGGATATTATAAGTGAACTCCTGGATGTGGGCGTGATAGTTCCTTAAACGTCAAACTATAGTTCTCTGGGGTTCCTAGTAAGAAAAAAGGACACCGATAAATTCCAGTTAGTGGTGAATCATACACTTATAAATAAAATAAAATACATAAAGATAAATTTTCCTTGCCAACAATCGGCTGTGCATTATAACATTTAGGAAAGGCACAAGTTTTTTCAATATCAGATTTGAATAACAGTTCCCACCAATGTCGTTTAGATCCTAGTTGCAGGAAATACACGGCTTTTAGTACTCCCTGGAGCCAATATGAATTCACCCGGATTCCAATGGGGTCGAACTTTGACAGTCAGGCTCTCTCCTGCATTTTGGATCATGTACTATCTGATTTCAAGTTTCAATTTGTATTCAACTACATTGACATCATCGTGTACAGTGAGGATTTACATACCCATTTGTCACATTTGCGTCAAGTGTTACAGAGAATGTGTGAAGTCGGACTGACCATTAATCCAGACAAGGTAACCTTAGGTTCGGATAAGGTGAAGTTTTTAGCATATGTGTTAACTGAAGGACAACTTTTAATTGATCCTAAAAGGGTGAAGCCCATCTTGAAATTTCCAAGGACAAGGAATTTGAAAGGAGTCCAGAAATTCTTAGGAATAATGGGCTACTATTCGCGGTTTATCGATCACTTTTCAGAGATTGCCGCCCCCCTTAACCATTTTCGGAAAAAGGGAGTAGAATTTCTTTGGGGTGAAGAACAGGAAATCACCTTTATGGATTTAAAAAACAGGTTAACAACTCCTCCGGTCTTACACCTGCCAGACTTCACGCGTCGGTTCGTTGTACATTTCGATGCTTCTTCCTTAGTGCTAGGTGCTGTGTTAAGTCAATGTGATGAATTGGGTCTAGCTCCCATAGCTTCTGCTAGCAGAAGTTTTTCGGAAAATGAACACAGGTTAGGGATATATGAAAAGGAGGCACTTGCTTGCGTTTTTGGATTAGAAAAATTTGCATCTTACATTGAGCACGATGAGTGTGACTTGTATACGGATAATCAAGACTTGAGCTGGGTTTTGAATCACTCCCAGCAACTAGGAAAGCTCAGAAGGTGGGTTCTTCGTCTCTCATGGTTTTATTTTAAAGTTCATCATGTGAGAGAAACCGAAAACCAGGTTGCGGAAGTACTATCTCGGTTGTACGATCGTGAGGAATTTCTTGTTGACTAAGATGTCTCTTCTGTAGCTTCACTAAATATAATACATGGTTTTCCGGAATTTTTTGTCAGCCTCAGAAGTGCTCCAAGAAATGATTCAGAGATTCAACAAGTTATTATATATCTAAAGGGAGGAGCTCTAATACCCTACTTAGAGAAGAAAAGTCTATTCTACTTCACGGGGAAAAATGGAAGAGCAAGAAAGTTATTTGTTCCCTTAGCTCTTCGCCCTATGGTTCTATCTTATTTCCATGAATCAGTCTATGGTGGACATTTGGGGGTTAGTCGAACATTTCACAAAATAGCTAGCCACTTTGCTTGGCCTACTTTGAAGAGCGATCTATCCTTCTTTGTGAAATCATGTAATCTATTCCAGAGGTGAAACCAGGTCCAACAAACCACTGTAGGGCAGGTTGTTCATCAGGTACCTGAAGCTCCATGGTGTGATGTCCAACTAGATATTTTTGGACCACTTATCCAGTCGAGAAAAGGGAACATCTGTATTTTAATGTTGTTGGACACCTTGTCATTTGTCATTCTACTTCCGTTGCATAATATGAAGGCCTCCACTATTGATAGGGTATTAATTGAAATTGTTTGGAAAATAGTGGGGCACCATTGGAAATTGTCACAGATAATGCTATGTATTTTGTATCAGTTGCCTTTAAGGATATGTGTTTTCGTTGAGTGGTTAAACATTACACCTCCAACCCCTACTATCATAAAGGAAATCAAGTTGAACATTTTAATAAAAATTTGAAAGCTTGTTTAATAGCTTTCTACAATAAGGTTCATAGTATTTGGGATAAAGATTTAGAATTTATAAATTTAGGTTTTAGCAGTGCCTTTCATAATTCAATTCGTACAGCACCTTCCATTCCGTTTTGGGTAGAGAACTTATCCACCCCCTCCTTAATTTTGTGAATATCCCTCCTGTTGTCCGCCCCCCCCCCCCCCTTAGTGACAAGGGACTGGGGTCACATGTTGGGATCAGGTAGCGGAGCGGCTCGGCGAGGCGAAGCAGCTAGTGGCAGCCTGGGTTGATAAGAATAGAGTTCCCGCCACCTTCAGTGTTGGGGATATATATATATTTTTTTTATTCTCAAAATCTAGGCATTTCCAGATTTGGGTTGAGGGTTAAGCAGCAAATTACTACCGATATTTTAGGGTCCATACAAAATTGTAAAATTCTTCGGGGTTGACACCGTTAGTTTGGTTGACCTTAAATCCAAAAGAAGGTTTAAGAAAGCGCACATGTCGCAGATAACGTAATATATGCCGCATAATTGAGGTTCGAGTCATGTGTGTTGTATGTAATGTATTGTTTGTGAGTTATTGCTCACCTGTGTTATTGTTGATAGTGTTCCTTAATCCTGTCTTTTGTTTTGATTCCGCCCCCACTCCTCTAAGTCGTACGGAGTTTGAAGCTGTCTTACTTCGGCTGTGCTTCGCTGAGACTTGGTTTTCAGCACGATTAGCTGTTGCTGATGTTGTAGAGCCCTGGTGTTTACCTTTTCCCCCTCGAGAAGAGTACCCTCAGAAGGAAGATCCTGAAATATATTTGCATTGATCATCTTTCTTGGGAATGAAGGACACTTTTCTCTCCAATACAATGTTTACATGCTGAACTGTCAACATAAACAATAAGGCTTCAATAGGTTAAATGGTTCCCGAGATATGGGTAAAGGTATGCAATAACGCCATGGTTACAATAAGACCACTTTTTTTGTTTATGTGTTTATTTAGATTCTGCAGACATCCCCAATTACCTGCCCCAGGTATTATTCACCCTCCCTTCGTTAGGCTTCAGTTGAGGCACGAACTTTGTGTAAGCAGGTCACACCATTATTTGGACAGCACTTCAGATACCACATTCTTGCTGTATACCATTGATCCTAATGAGTAGAAATATGCATTGTCTTCAAGTTATTCGGTATATATTAAAATGTTACGTCTGGATGCTTCATGGGTTTTGGATATAAAGACTTTGACATAACCTTAAAAATATGTACTACATAAAACATTTTTATTTTTTGTGTAAGAGTGTTACAAAGGCAGATATTAATTTAGTGCAGCTGTATAAAATAACGCCATACTTATTCGATACAATACTGCCAGTCATTAAAAATGTGTGGTACTGGCTTAATATTTTTATAGTATGTAGGTACAGAGTTCTTGTAATCACTCAATATTAAAAAAAAAAAGTAATTTGTTAAGCGTGTGAGCGAAAAAAAATATATAATCTCCTTAAAAAGCTTAAATAATGTAAAGAAAATTTAAAACCCATTCTTTGTTTTTTAAGAAATAATTTTATTGTTTGCTAGGAGAAAATACTACTCAACAGCATACAATCTGAAATTCATTCTTTGTTAAAAAAATTAATTTATAACTAATATGGGGAAGTACTGCTCAATAGCATGAAATTAGATATATGTTCCTTGTTTTTAAGAAATAATTTTATAGTTAATCGGAGAAAGTACTGCTCAACACAATAGTATTTATTATCTATAGTTTGTTTTTAGGAAATATTTTCATACTTTACTAGGAGAGTGCAGGTAATGTGACCGAATATCGGATAGATTCGTAATATCGGATACCAGGTTATCTGATGTTACAGATGCTGCGCTCTATCGGTGACAATACTACACGGTTACATAAAGGTAGCCATTGTACCCATGAGAGTGCGCGGGCGTAGTTGGCTGCGAGTCAGATGCCACAGTTATTTGTGTATTTTGTTAAGTTCCTAGATTTTCAAGGAGAATTTTGAACGGCATATTGTGGGCAGAAGGTGAGTTGTTAAAATTCACTTTTATATTGTAGACTAACATAGATATGATGCAGTTTAATGTTTAAGTGTTAGAAATGCAAATACGAGCTGGGTTTTGGCGCAGTAGAGTTTACCATCCGACGCTGTATGTTGCCGAATATCGGATAGTGATGGATGTTCAATATCGGATATCCGATAATAGGGCGCTAGTTTTACCGCAGAAAGGTGCTTCACGAAGAACAACTTTGTCATTCCACTAGTTATAAAAATGAATTTACTAACGCAGTGTAGTTTGTTATTGTGAAATAAAAATAAATAAATCTCTTGCTGTGTAAAATGCAATGTGAAGTTTTTCAGTGCCTATTTATTAATTGTCACGATACAAATGTTTATAGCACAGGGATATAAATATAATAGTCTACATAGGCTTAGAGACGTGACAGTCATATTATTACCACATTCAATTTTGCCAACCACATTAACTGATCCTACATAACCTACCTGATGCTTAATTTCATGTTTGTAAAGACATTTTATTTTTTGTAAATTTATTTAGACCTATATTTGAAAAAAAAAATCTTCACACAGAAACATGAAGGGATTTTGCCTATCATATCTGAAAGTTATATATTTAATTTTTTTGTTAACTTTATTATACATATTTATTGTTTTAGATGTCTACTGCCGGAAATCGAAGGTCGTGGGATCCAGACTCAATGCGGAAAGTCATAGACGCAGTGAAAAAATAAAGACATGGGTTACCTTAAAGCTGCCAAATCCTTTAACGTCCCGAGATCTACATTGGAAAATTATGTAAATAGCAAGGAAAAAGACATCGAAAAGCCACTGTCTACTCCTTTGGGAAGGAAGAGTGCTTTAGGGGATGATCTTGAATATCATTTTGCTGCCTACTGCAAAGAAATGGGCAGGCATTACCATGGACTTAGAAGACGAGATGTTAGGGTACTTGCTTTCCAACTTGCTGTGAAAAGTAATTTCGACCCATACATTCACTGCAGAGAAAGAAATGGCTGGTAAAAAGTGGCTGAAAAACTTCCTCCATAGGCATCCAGAGCTATCAATGAGAACACCTCGTACTATTTCATTAGCTAGAGTAAAGAACTTTACAAGAGAGACAGTCGACATATTTTTCCAACTTCTGAAGCCAGAACAACAGCTGATAAACCATGATCCTTCTATAATCTACAATGTTGACGAAACTGGTATGACAGTGGGTCAGGGCACATTTTTCAAAATTATCAGCATCAAGGGAAAGAAAGAAGTTGCTAAGTTGTCTTCTGCAGAGCTAGGATCCCTGATTACAGTTGTTACATGCAAGAATGCAGCAGGTAATTTTGTGCCACCTTTGCTAGTTTTCCCCCGAACCATTATGAAAGCGGAACTTTTTGATAGTACACCACCTGGTACTATAGCAGCTACCTACCCATCTGGTTGGATACAACACCACATTTTCACCGACTGGTTGAAGCATTTTATTGAAGTAGTCAAGCCAGCTGTTGAAGACCCTGTCTGTTTGATTATTGACGGTCATTACAAGAAATTTAGATGTAATGGAACTAGCAAGGCAGGATGGGGTGAAAATTATTTGCCTACCGCCCTATTCGACAGACAAGCTCCAACCTTTGGACGTTGCTTTCATGGCTCCATTAAAATAGTTTTATTCTGCTGGGATTGAAAATTGGTTGGATGCCCTTCCCTTCAGAGCTGTTTCTTTTTACCAAGTTGGATTTTTAATGGGACGAGCCTACTTGAGAGCAGCTATCATGGAATCGGCTGTAAACGGGTTCAGAAGATGCGGCATATCACCCGTTGCCTCACTAGTGTTTGAACAAGATTTTCTTCCCGAAAATGTCGAGAATGACAGCACTAATGAACATTTAGGGCGTGAAAATGATATCAGGAGAATCGGAAAATCCACATGCCAGCTTACGGAAAGATGCGAAAACGGGACAAAGTAATAAGGAAGAACAAGCAATGATACACCTATGGATGAAGTTAGTGAAAGAATCGAAGAAAGTCGAGATATGCGTGGGACTAAGAAGGGAAATGGTGCCGTTACTATAAGCCCATTCAATTTACGCCCATGTCCTAACTTACCAGAGCCTTCTAAAAGTGGTTGAAGGACTGGACAAACTGCGATCATCACCTCTTCTCCATACAAGGCATAGCTGACAGTCTGTTCTGAAAATGCACAATTACGGAAACGTAAGCAGAATGCTTCAATTAAAGGCAAGAAAGTAAGTGTACGAAATGTTAAAATCTTGAAGAAGGGGGCAACGAAATCTTTTTCTAGGAAGTTAGCATTGCCTAAGGCACGTTACAAGAGAGGAGGTTCAAAGACAATATTTACAGAATTGGAAGATTCAGATTCGAAGGATGACCCACCTCTTGTTTCAACGGACGACAGCGACAGTGCAGACGAAGAATGCCTCTATTGTGCTTTGCCATATCGCGAAGATCATTCTGGAGACTACTGGATTCGGTGTATTCGCTGCCTACGATGGGTACACGAAACATGTGATGTCGTCGATAAAAATAGCAGGAAAACTTTAGACTGTGAAAACTGCATTCTTTGATTTTAGTTAGTGTGTTTGTTATAGTCGGTAAAATGTTAATCTCTTCAGCACAACTTTTCAAATAATATTTATATGAAGAACATGTTAACTGTAATCAGTGTTCGATATGTAAATACCAGCAAATACTTACAAATGCTAGATTTTTAAGTCTTACGTTCATGTTTTGTGCTTGTTTAATTGTCTGGGAGAATCATGACTGGGTTTCCATAATCCATTATTAAGAAAACCTACTATCCAATATTAGGAATACCTACTATCCGATATTAGGCTCCCTTTTTTCAAAACTTGTAATTCGCGTTGTTTCGGTTTTAATTTTTTTACTATTTCCACATATGATTTGCTTAATCTAAACAGATACCAGCTTAAATTATGTTTGACCAAGCAAGCAGTGGACAAATATCTGGTTGTTAATATATTTTCCTTTTACAAATAAATTCGACTTTTGTAAAGTATCCGATATTCGGTCAGTTTACCTATTGCTTAACAGCATAAAATTATAAAAAAATAGTTTTTTTAAAGAAACGATTTTATAGTTAATATGGGAAAATACTGCTCATCAGCATAAAATTTAATATTCATTCTGCGTTTTTAAGAAATGATTTTATAGATAAAAGGGGAAAGTACTGCTCAGCAGCATACAATTTAAAATTATTTTTTTTTTAAAGATATAAGTTTATAATTAATGTGGGAAAATACTGCTCAACAGCATAACTTTTATTATCCATAATTTGATTTTAAGAAACAATATCATAGTTTACTGGGAGAAAATTCTGCTTAACAGAATAAAATTTAAAATTAGTAATTTTTTAAAGAAATAATTTCATTGTTTACTAGGAAAAATACTGCTTAGCAGCATTAAAATTAATTTTCACTCTTTGTTTCCAAGAATTAATTTTATAACTTAACGGGGCCACGGTGGCGGAACGATCAGGCTTTTACTGTGGAGATTTTGGTGGATACTATCTTGATGATGCAGGGGAAAATGTAAACTGGATTCAGTGCTTAAAATGCAATCGTTAGTTCCGCGAAAAGTGTTGTGCAGTCTTAGTGGCCAAAACTGGTTGGTGTGATATCTGCACTGACTATGACCGTGAATAATAATAATAATAATACCATAATCTCTGGAAACATTAAAGTCTTCTTTAATAACTAACCCACAATTCCTTAAAGTGTAATTTGTTTAAATGTATCAGAGGCTTTGTTATTTTACATGGCGTTATTGTAGTCTACATGGAAGCAATATCTCCACAATAAATTTGTTATTATTTGTTTATAACTGTACAGAACCGATATTCAAGAGTACATGCTAACACCTGATACATTTTATTTTTTTGTTGTATATAAACTCATCTTAATAACTTTAAATCGTGCTCAAATTTTGTAGTAAAAGCAAATTTCCAAAACACACGGGATTGCTGAATACAAAAATTTAACATGGTAGACATTTTGAAAACAAGCATTTGTTGTGGTCGAACATTATAAAACTCGGATGACCATAATAAGTACTATGTGTGTACCGAGTTTGGTGGAATTTGGCTCATGCTTTCAAATTATACACACGTACACAGCCACCAAACTGATCTCATAAGCATATCTATCACTCGGAAAGTAGGCTTAAAATGAAATAAGAAATAGAGAATACTTTAGAAGCTGACCGATAATATGAGATGGAGTGGAGTGAAGTGGAGCTGTTTGGGCGGTTGTTAATATCAAGGTCTTGAGAGCCGTTGCGGATGAAGTGAGGTGGATATAGCGCACCGCTCGAATGAAAATGCGGGGAAATGGAAAATTCCGGTGAAAACTCGCTGATCTGCTTTATCGTCTGGCACGACGCCGCCGGGAATCGAACCCAGTTCGCTTTGGTGGGAGAAGGGTCTGAGAACCAGCCTTTGGTCTGATTTGCTGCTGTATGCGGCGGAAGTTCCCAGTTGACGGAGCTGCTGGCTGCCAAGTAGGCACTGATTGGCAAGCGGTGTTCCAGTGACGCCAATCTGCTGGCGCATGCGCGGCTGTATTTTGCACGGCTGTTTCACATCTGTATTTGTAGGTACTCTGTGACGATCACGTAGGTAGTTATGTGTATATTATAATTCCTCAGAACTAACGTGAATTAGTGAGCACTTGGACGATTTGCTGTCAAGTGAGTTACATATATCGTCTATTGCCGTTTATGTCTACTAGTTTGTTCATTTATCAAACACTAGCAGCCCACCATCGCTTCGATCAGGTTTTTTTGGAGTTTTAAAATTCATGCCAATATATGGTTTGTAAGATTATTAATTTATTATCGGAAATAGTTTTATCGTCGTGTTAGTGTTGATTTTTCGGTATAACGTATTTTTACTATTCGTGAATACCCGCGACTACTTGCGGCTACATGCGACTACGTGCGACTATATGCGACTACCTACGACTACTTGCGACTACCTGTAACTACCCTTGTTTATTTGCCACTACCCGTGGCTACCTACGATTACCCGTCACTACCTGCGACTACTCGTGACTACCAGCGACTACCCGTGACTACCTCCCACTACCTGCGACTACACATGACTACCTGCGACTACCTGTGACTATCCGTGACTACCTGCAACTACCCGCGATTACCAGCGACTATCCGTTACTACTTGCGACTACCTTCTAATACCTGCGATTACCCGCGACTACCTGCGACTATCTGCAACTACTTTGCGACTACATGTGAGTACCCATGACCACCTGCGACTACCTGCGACTACTTGCGTTCACTGGCGAATTTTTTAATATTAAGATACACAATTGCTTCTAACATAGTTTCAAATGATCTTTAATAATGCTTAGAAAGTAGCCAAGTAGCTCATTTTTCTCCGTACTTGGTTTACAGATTTTAAAATTACTCATTGATTTTTTCATTTTTGGTCAAACATAGCCCATGTCCATCGGAAGAGTGTAGCTTCCTAAGAGTGAAATAATTATAAGAATCAGCCCTGTAGTTTCCGAGATTCACCGTTACACATAAACAAACAAACTCACATTACCCCTATAATATATTAGTATAGAAGAAGGGCAATATGCATATTTGACTTAATTTCGAATAAATGTATTTGTATATTTTAGACAACATTGTACGAACAGTTAAGGAATAAATGGGTATGCAAACATAAATGTTAACATAATTAGTTTTTATAATGAATTTTCACCCTAATTCGACTACATGAATAAACAATTGGTCCTACGTCATGATGTCGCTCAAACGACGCCAATGTTGAATGCAATAACCGCTATCAGTAATTTAGGTTCCTCGAGTGCGCCGCAAAGATAACTCTCTGAAGCTTGACGATATGTTCAAGAAAATCCCGCAAAGAAATTTGAGATTTCATTAATAACAAACGTACGTATCTAGCATTACTGTTAAGTAACCAACCTTTCTAGGATTGGGATAGGGTGTAATTTCTGTTCCTCTCCCCTACCCACACACGATAATTCAATTTTAAGTAGTATGATTATGAGTCTGGCACAAAGGATTGGGAATTCGGATTATCGGATTCGGCCGCCGCCATCTCGTTACGTCACCATCCACCATTTTATCCTCCTTTTACCTCAAAATTTTCCTTTTTTCTCCCAAAATCGACTAAAATACCCTAAAAATTTCCCCTTTTCCCTCAAAAAATTCCCTTTTCCTTAATAAATCTCAAAAAATTCCCAATTTCCCTGATCATGCAAGGGGTAATAGTAACTCTGAGTCAGACAAGAGACCGGGATCAGTGACTCCGAGCCAGACAGGAGACGGGGATCAGTGATCCAGGGGTCAGGAGAGTAGGACATTTAAAAATTCCGAAAAAATTCACAAAAAATTCAAAAAAATTTATTACTAAATATGAATTATTAAAAATAATATTTAACGTTATTTAAAAATTACATAAATTCTTATACTTTTTTAAAAAACTAATATTCCAGGAGTTCCCCTCACCACCACCAATTACTCACCTCTGTTCGTCTTCAGCAGACGACTGACTCCCTTACCCCCACTCCCCTTACCAGTACTCATTCCGCCAGCTTGATTTTTTCGTTCGTCATTTGTTTATATGTTACTGGAGGCTGCCATATTTGTTTTTTTTTTTTTTTTCGTTTATCATATATGTATATGTTACTGGAGGCGACCATATTTGTTTGTTTTCGTACATAATTTGTTTGTATATGTTACTTGAGGCTGCCATGTTGGGAGGCGGCCATATTACTAGATGCAGTCCTCCGTGTTTCTTTAATTGTCATTTGTTTTATAGTTTACGTCTCACCTTCGTGCGACAACCATATTATATGCCATATGTTTACATCACCTATGTATGACCAGGTGACAGCCATATTGTGTTTAAAGTATAGGTTGCACTGCCGACTCCCGCCAATATTTTTCATTGACTAATTATTGTTAAGTCGGCAAGCTTCTACCACCTTCGTCCCATACCCTCCATGTTAGATTATATTTGTGAACACACATATGTAGTATCGATTATGCCGCCTGATATAGGCCTGTGCAGAATGGTATACTTAAATTTATTTATATTTTTATTCTTATATATAAACATGCGAGGTTTATTGAAATAAGATGCTGCATATATATATATATATATATATATATATATATATATATATATATATATATATATATATATATATATATAATACAAAGTTCATTGCAAACGTAATAAAATATGCAGGTTCATTAATCTTCGTCGACCTTCGCCACTCGATGTCCGCCTCAACGACCCAGGAATTGAAACGGGCATGGAAACATCACCATTTGAATCTGGCGATGCTCGAAGACGACTAAACAGTTACGGTGTACGAACAGTCAGCTGCGCTCATGACAGTATTTTGACGGCCCTGTCTCTGAAATTGTAAGATACAAGCCGGTCGTGCAGTATCAGACAGAATGAGTACGCGTTGGCAGGAATATTTCCATGTGTAGTGACTTCGATCCTTAAGTCGATCACGTTGCAGGTAATACGCTCGTCCTGTTTACTCACATCGAATACCATGAGCGGGGCCAAACTCTTGTACATATTAGGGCTCAATATCGGAGACTGGGCGCGTCCATAATGTGCAGTACATGTGCGTACATCTGGTATGCCAGAATGTACTGTCCATTAAAAAAAAAAAAATTCGTGTTCATGTCCACGTACGGGTAGCTTTCGCTATTCAAAAATATCTTGACATTTTCTATTTGGCATGTGTCGAACTGCGAACGGCTCACTCTTACATTGCGCTGTCTTCCGGTCTGTAGCCCAACAATGATGTACCTCGGTTTCTCAGAAGCAGAGCTGGACTTCACTATCCAGTTAGTGCGCTGGCTTGCTGGCAATCCGGAGTATGTCTCCAGACTCCACGGCCTGAAAACCACATCGCTGTTTTTACCATCTCACATATTCTGCAACTTGTGTAGGCGTTCTGCAGTGATCAACTGGACATGGGGAAACATTCATTCGATGGACTGTAGGCTCAGGTCCACTGCCTCCAGGTTTTCTCCCTACCCACAATAGTATATAAATGTGTATTGGTGTGTATTATCACTATCTCTTGCTTCGAATGGAAGATAATTCGTTTGTAGTCTTCGGCAAATCCCAATAGCATGGAAAGCGGAACGCATACTTCGAACCTACCTTCAGCATAAATGGAAACACTGTAGTCATCTTAGATTCCCCAGCCTGCCATCTTGGCTGCAAGTAGCTCATTTGGCGTAAGCGAGAGGGAATTTTCGATCGTTGAAATTATGCCCGCATCAACCTCGGCACCGTATTTTATATACGGCGATGGGATCGATCAGGTGAAGAATTCCACCGCTCGTTATTTTCGTCGATGCTGAATTGGACCAATCTTCTTTCGTCACAGCTCCCTGATTCGCAGGAAAAACTGACAAGGAAGAGTGCAGATATCTTGGTGTTGGTGATGATAGTGTGTATGGACCGATCAGGAACGGCTGGTACGCATGAAGTTTCACCTTCGTTATGCTGTTTTCGAAAACGGTTGGCTCGTAGCCGAGACTGCAGAGGATAATCTCGCTAGCACGTATTAACTCCTTGGAGACCTGTGATGTGCTGATTGTAGGTTTTGCACGACATGTTCTTTTATCGCTTCTGGTCGGTGCAAATCTTATACCCATCTTCTCAAATGCAGGCGTAGGGTATTTTTTCGTTTCGAAAGTTCACCAACTCTCCTCGCTGATCGACAACTTTCACGACCACCTCGTGAGCTCTCATCGCGACGACTGGAACGTTAATTTTACTTTGTGGTGCCACGACCAGTTTATAACCTGGAGGGACCATAGGCGAAAATTCTTGCAGCGTATTGCTCGGCCTGCCACTGAGGTATGTGCTGCTCGCCAAATTGCAGGTTATTCGTATCACATTGACTGGCAAAATGTTCACAGGCTGACACGTGGGTTTTACCAGCTTCATAGATGCGTGACTTGAACCCCATCATCGATCCGATAGATATTTTGTAAAATCGATATCTTTGTTACATCTGATAACACTCTTCAGATTATTGGGATTCTCACGCAGTTCGATTTCAGTGTCAAGGGGCAGCGAATCTTCATTGTACCTTGCAATGTCTTCTATTTCATAAGAGCTTATGGGGAGCGAAACTTCATGGGAAACATTACCACTTTTTACGAGGTACAGCATGTAATTTTTTTTAACAATGTTCGGTATCGCATTGTAAGTTTGAAAATCGACAAGGCCTATGCCCCATTCCCCCTCCAGGTCAAGTGGTGGAAAATGTAGCACACACAGCTCAGAGCTACAACCCCTAAAGGTAAGCGTTACCGATATGAATGATGGTTTCCTTGTGGTGTGTAGACTTTTAATACAATCACTTGTATGAGTGAACCAGGAAGTGAAGGCACAAATGTCCGCAGTTCCACGTGTTAGGTTGCAGCTCCGTTTCGTAATTGTAAGTCAGTGTACAATTTTTCAGGTACTTACGCAATTCGGACGGAGGATGCAAATTCCCAAAACTATCATAATAGTCTGCATGTTTACCCTTTTTTATGCAGGCTACCCAGCGCATTGCGGGCCCTGCCGTCGTATCCAGATTAATTTCGGCGTATTCTTCTCTCTTGGGTTCAGCGGGCAAACCATCTATCATAAACACTCCGCGAAAATGAGGTATTTTAAATTTGCATGCAAACAGTTCCAAATCCACATTCGTGAGTGCACGTTTCGGTAGAGATTTCATTATTGTTACTTCCTGCTGCGTCGCTTTTGCACACTTCTGCCTCCTACTGAGTATGGTCTTGGGTAGAGGCCTTTCCCATTTTTTTTTTAACCCATAGCTTCCATATTTGCATTGTGTCTGTCAATCGGTCAACTGCTTCCTTTAGTTCGATGCTGTATTGACAGCTCGGGCGATTCCACTCGTGGCCCCGATTAGGCCTCCGAGGGCCGCGAGTGCAGGCAAAAGCAATGGTAAAAATCCACCGGAGGTATTTTCTTAGACTTGCAAGCTTTTCTTCTTTTTGTAACTTCTCTTCTTCTCACCTATGCCTTTCCTTTGCTCTTATCACACATGCCCCTTTCCACTTTGGCACTTATCAGGTTGGAACACCCAACCTTGCAATTTTTTCTCCGAGCCGGGCATCTGATGATTTTATTATTTCTTCCGCCTTCTGTGCAAGTACCTTGTCTGCCCGGTGTCTGGCTTGCAGATCCTTGTGATACCAATAGGCCATGTCGTGCTGCTTGCATGCCTCGTCCAGAGCATTTATGCTCATCTTGTTGCGTGACAGCCTTTTAGCTAGCTTAGTTCCTGGCCCACAGAACCTGTATCCGGGAATGTGCAGTTCGAACAGTAGATTGTAGATCAGTGTATCGACGACCCCGCTTATAGCTACAGTCTTACTTCTTCGAGACATTGCGGCGAACTGAGAGATAAATGTATAAATGCGCTCCTTTTATTCATTCTAGGCTTGGAACAGTGTGGACGTATTACATATTCCAATATGAATTTTCCATGCGAATTCTGTCAGAAGCTGTTTTCTCGGCGTGATACTTTAAAGAGGCATTCTAAAATTTGCAGAGTTGGTACTCAACCGCCACCGTCGCTGCCAACGCCACCACTCCCGCCGCCTCCTCCACCGTCACCACCTCCTGCTGCCGCCACCACTGTCCCTCCTGTCACCACCTCTGCCGCCACCACTGTCCCTCCTGTCACCACCTCTGCCGCCACCCCTGCCACCCCGCTGTTTCCGCCACCACGCCACCACTGCCCCTCCTGTCACCACCTCCGCCTCCACACCTGCCACCGTCGCTGCTTCCGCCACCACGCCACCACTGTCCCTCCTGTCACCACTTCCGCCTCCACCCCTGCCACAGCCGTTGCTTCCGCCACCACGCCACCACTGCCCCTCCTGTCACCACCTCCGCCGCCACCCCTGCCCCAGCTGCTGCTTCCGCCACAATGCCACCGCTGCCACCCCTGTCACCACCACCACCACTGCCGTCATCAGAATATTACAGTGGTAATATACGTATTATCAAGCACGATGTTACTCTACCCATACGCATTCATGCTGTAGATGAAGATATCTCCCACGAATCGTGGCACGCAAGCCTATTTCCGAATACAGTGAGGTGCATCATCGCGAGACCATCAAATTGCGGTAAAATATGCGTCATACTGAGCCTACTGGAAGAACAGAAAAGCCTTCGGTTCGAGAAGGTATACCTGTACTCAAAATCACTCCAGCATTCGAAATACCGGCTATTGGCACGAGTACTGAAGGTCATGGAAGGCATGGGTTATTTCCCACGAAGTGATCATGAAGCTGTAGTACTTCCGACCGAAGCACTACGAAACTCGATATTTGTCTTCGACGACATTGCCGGCGAGAAACAAACTTGTATTCAAGAATACTTTAGCATGGGGCGGCATGCATACATGGACTGCGTGTACCTCGGCCAGACTTATTGGCGAATATTCTAATGTGTTGGGGTTGTTTCGTATTGATGACACGAATTTAGGTCAAGTTTATGACGATCATTTAAATAAGGACATGACGTTATCAGATTTCTAAGATATGTGTAGCTTGGGCTAGAAAGAAAAATATGGATTTTTGACGATCGTAAAGGTCTGGTCCCATATAATGGGAGGTACAGGAACGGGTTCAATCTGTTCATCGGCAGCCGTCGAGAATGAGTTACAGCATATCGAAATTCGGGCAGAGTAGTCTCAAGATATGCCATTATAAAGACAAAGATGGCGGTTGTCTCGTATCAGGAGATGATGGAACTTGTGAAGCTGGTAGAAAAATAATTCGAAACGTTGGCGAACCCGAACGATTTGGGGATACTGCTAGTAAACATTTCGTCCTCGAAACTGATAATGACATCATCTCGGAACTGCGCAGAATGTTGGCTGAACAAAACTTATTCTTTTGAACCTACTTGTCCAAGCTCGGAGCGAAGATGAAGCGTGTGAAGATGGAGATCGTAAGTGATATGGTGGCCATTATCGAGCACGTGACAAGTGTTCAAAGGCAAATTATCGACAGATTGAATCGGAAAGGATATATGACTTTACAGAATCCGACTTCCTGGAATACAAGACTTTGCTCGAAATTACACACGCACTTTACCAAGATAACATTCACGAGACCGGTGTATATAAGGACGAAGATCACGAAAAAATCGACAATCTCGCAAACCTCTTCATCGGCCTAGCACTAAAAAGCGGCGAAGGTATAAAGAAGATAGACGGAGGTAAGAACATTGACGACGTATTTTGGGACGACGGTAAGAACATTGATGACGTATTCTGGGACGACCCGACCGAGTTGGTGGATAGGCTACAACTACTGCTTGCTTTGCAAATTGTTGGAAATTACTCCCACACCAACGAGATAGTTTCATCCATCGAAGAACTTAAGGAGGCGGGCAACATACGATGAGTCGATTGGTCATCGCCAGCTTCAAGTAGAGGCGTTTCTCTGCCCGCTTCAATTCCTGGGTCATCGAGGCGGATATCGAGTGGTGAAGATCGAAGAAGAATACTAAATCTGTATATTTTATTATGTGTACAATAAACATAATGTAAAAAAGATATGCTGTGTTTAAAAAAAAAAAAAATCTCCGCTTTATATATAAGAATAAAAATAAATAAATTTAAGTACTTTGTAGGAATGTTTAATGTCAACATTCGGCACAGGCCTATATCAGGTGGCATAATCGATACTACGTGTGTTGAAAAATATTATCTTACATAGAGGGTATGGAACGAAGGTGGTGGATGCTTGCCGACAAAACACTAATTAGCCAATGAAAAATATTGGCGGGTGTCGAAGGTGAAACCTATACTTTAAACACAAACACAAATATGGCTGTCACCTGGTCATAAATAGGCGATATAGACATATGAAATATAATATGGTTGTCGCACGAAGGTGAGACGTAAACTATAAAACAAATGACTATTAAAAAAAACATGGAGGAATTCACCTAACAAGATGGCCGCCAAATACATGGCAGCATCAAGTAACATATATAAACAAATTATGGACAAAAAACAAACAAATATGACCGCCTTCAGTAACATTTACACATATGACAAAAGAAAAAAAACAAATTAGGCAGCCTACAGTAATATATAAACAAATATGGCTGCCTCCAGTAATGTATAAACAAATGACGAACGAAAAAATCAAGATGGCGGAATGAGTATAGAAGAGGGGTGTCGGAGTGAGAAAGTCAGTCGTCTGCTGGAGACGAACAGAGGTGAGTAATTGGTGGTGCTGGGGGAATCTTGGGAAGTGTAATTTTAAAAAAAATTTTAAGTTTTTAAATAATTTTTAAAATAATTTTTAATAATTGATAATTAATAATAACATTTTAAAAAAATTTTTGTGAATATTTTGAATGATTTGGATTTTTTGGTCAGTGGTCCTGCTCTCCTGACCCCTAGGTCACTGATCGCAATCATTGAGAAAAGATGTACACTACAGTGGCCATGGGATAGGAAAACGTCTGACCAGTTTTATGTGTTAGTTCCGCTGTTGATCCAGAGGAGCGCTAGTGTCCTCAACTACGTCATTCGCGCGGTGTTGCCAATTACGCAGCAGGTAAAAGTATGTTATAACCCTGGCCTCGGCTCACCCACGTGTTCGTTCAAGTTCTGCCAGAGGCGAGCCTGTCACAGGCGAGTTACCAGCATTCGTTGCAGCTGTGAATAGCCAACTCATGATTTACTAATGGCGGCCATGGCATGTGTTTCGTTTCTGTCGTAGAATTATGTGTTTGCGGAAATATGCTGCGATATCAAATACTGTTTGGTTTTATTAACCTCTGCCATAATAAATTATCATAAATATATAACGGTCATTGTTTTTAATTATAATCTATTATTTTACCATAGTTTAGGTGTTCATGATAAAATACGAGTACTGTTAGCACTTACAATTACAAACGTCATATTAATCATAAATGATGTCATACATCATAATAAACTTTTCGTTCCGTTCATATGTGAAAGGAAATGGACAGGAAATAATTGTTCAATAATGGAGAAATATATGTCATAGGCACGATGGTCTACAATTGAACACAATGTTTACAGTTTGGGGTTGTGATCTACTACATAGGTGACTGTTCGTACAAATTATCAGTACGTTCAATATGTCGATTCGAGTGTCATTAAGGCTGTGTCCGGACCTAGAGATACACTGATGTATATAAGCATACTCCACTCGGCTCGAAAGGTTATAAATTCCGATAGTCATACTTATTTGCATCCTTTACAGCAACTAGTTAGCTGATAATATTCTGAACAAGAATTTTGACGGAAAACACATACTGAATATGTGCTGGAACGTAGGCGCATAGCTTTAGAAATATGAATCCGTTAGGAGCTGCAGCTGGAAAGCGCATGGCAATGAAAGTGTTCCTATTAATCAATCATATACTTTTTACAATAAAGGAATGAATATATATTTGAGTCCGAAAACGTAATTATCGATAACGTATCATTAAAACTGGTAACAACTAGAGGTAAATTTCCTTTTAACACTAATATTGGTATTAATAAAAATTAAATGTCGGATATCGATATAACGTTTTCACTCATGCATGCCTTTCCTTGTAAAAACATTGGCAATGTTCTCATTGCTCTGCATATTAACTACTAGGGGACCCAGCTTGTGACCATGTTTTTAGAACTGCCATGTGTCTAGAACAGTTACCATGTTAAAAAATGTAGTTATCATACAAAGACTGGAAAAAAAATTGCATACACATACAATCATCACCTCCCTCCCCACCTCTACCCACCACCCTCCAATCCACCTCCTCCCTCCATTCCACCCCCCCCCCCAACTGCCCACCCTTCTCACCCGTTTTTAGTAATTCAAACACTAAAAAAAAAGCATATATATAAAATTATATTTAAATTAACTCTACTTATAAGCCATACATTTAGAGTTAACATTACCTTCATATCTCTATGCAATAATCTCTATTTATATATACTAAACTTTCATAGGGAAAAGTAATCTAAAAAATTAGTTTTTATGGTCAAAAGTCATGATTGCGTAAACTGATCTAGCTGAAATTCGAACTTGCCATGTATTTGACCCTGAGGGTTCGCTCTGCAAAATTTGAAGAACTTCTTTTGAGTTGCCAGGGACTTAGAAGTATTAAATACGGACAGACAGACAGAGATCGTCTCCTTATTATAAAGGATAAATTCAATTTCACGCCCGGTTTATAACAAATCACGACGAAAACTGGTTATATTTATCCCGGCTCTTCTAGATCATTAAAGGTTAGAGAGTATACATTTTTAAGAACGTTGCTCAGTGACGTTTCCAAAATGTAATGCCTCCATTCCACTCTTTATAAAAAGAAATATTAGTAATAACAATTTTGAACTGCATATATACAGGTTTTCAAAATAGTAGCTTTGGGCTGTAAGGACGCGAGACGTACACACATTCGGTTCCCCGTGTACGTGCGTATGTCATTTCTCGAAACATGTAAAACATTAACGTACGTAGACGAATGCGAACGCTGTATGAGCAGAAAACCTTTTGCACACTGCGGGAAAATGACATAAATGATAATTTTTAAGGCTCAACTCTAACAGATGTTTGTTTTAAAGTGACAATTCAACTGTCATCTCTGTAAGATCCACGTTTACAATAACGATGTGCATAAGTGGATATTGTCTGAAAAGTTACCAGCTGTGTGTGTACATAAAATAAACTCGATACCCGTCGTAGATTCGAACTCTAAAACCTACAATTACGTGGCACAGACCTGCGCACTAACTCTCTGAGTTACACAAACTACTTGCTGTGAACACGTGTGATAAAGTATATATAGAACATAAATCCACACTTATCGCGTATTTTACAAAGTGGTGCTTATTTTTTTTATTATGGCCGCGTGAGTAATAAGCAACGTTTCCCGTTACTTATGAGTACATTGTGTTTCATTTTGTTCATTCATATGTTTTACAGAACTTGTAATCTTTCGTAAACGGATATATACTAGGTGAGAAAGGAACTCGGGTGTCCGCCATCTTGTCTGTCCCAGCTTGTAGGTATAACAGACAATCAGAACACTTTCTACTGTTGTGGCGTTTGGACTGGGGGGACAGAGATAGAGTATGAGTGAGAGAGAGGGTAGCTGTTAATGTGGCAATGTCGCCGACATTCCCCACGCTCACGCCACGAAAATGGACTAGCGCGACGTGGTGTTCATCCCTCGAACTACAGCTGGAGTGGTCAGAAAATTTAACCTGGGGAAGTCCACTCTAGGTATATCTTTACTCAATCTCCCGGTCTCCTGTCTGGCTCGGAGTCACTGATCCCCCTCTTCTGCACCGGGAAAAATTGGAATTTGTTACGGATTTTTATGGAAAAAAGGGAAATTGTTAGGTAAAAATGAAATTATAAGTATTTAGTTCGATTTTTAGGGAAAGAAGGGAAATTTTGAGGGAAAAAAGGAAAAATATGGCGGACGGTGACGTAACAAAGATGGCGGCAGCCGAATCCGATAGTCCGAATTCAGAATCCCTTGTGCCAGACTCATCATTATCATACTACTCATTTAGTTCAGCTTACAAGAAAACGAATTAAGTTTGGTGTGACTTCAAAAGTAACTTTTTAAAATAATACCATAATCTGCGTTTTCTCAATTTACCTCTGAAGTGTAACGTTTTTAACTTTTCCGTATTAACATCTAGCAAAATTTTTTATTTGTGACAAACTTATCATTTTGTGTGATTCGATTCACAGATGATATGGCAATTTACCATATAAGAAAAAAACTGATAGCACGTATCGACCGGATTCGACAATTTCACTGTTCGTTTACATTGTTCCTAAGTAAGAGTTGGAATGCGAAAACGGGTGAGTTGCATAAAGGAACTGCTTAACATACACTTTTACTCACGCCTTACACCAGTGTGGAAACTTTGTAGACATTTACCTAGTGAGCGAATTTTTTACACAACAGTAAAATATATCAGAACATTGCACTCGTAAAAGCTCAGTTGGTTTGGCATGAAGTGCAGATATAAAGGCATAAAAATACATGCGTTTAAAACAGTTCCCACGTTCTAATCATAGACACAGCAAAATTTAATTTGCCCTATAATTATAGTTCATGCTTGCTTGTGGCATTGAGAAGGTTATAATACCAGGAACTGAAGAAGTATATGAATTTCTTCATAAACCATTCACAGCTTAGCCGCGCCAGCTGTGGGTCCACGAAGCTAAACCACACGTAATTAGATTTTTAATTTCGGGATACTTCGTAAAGACCGGATCATAGCAAAGTGACGGACAGAAAGTAAAACGAAGTCTTAAGTCAACGTTATTATAATCACAGAGTTTTCTTATTTGTGGTTTTAATTACTAACACAAACTTTTACAAGCAGGGCAGTTAGATTCTTTTGCTGTGATGATCAATAATCTCTTAATTGCTGCTTATTAATATACCCTCGTGTCTCTTGATAGGTTAGTCTGAGAGGAGCTTATGTAATAAAATAAGGACCATTACCTTCATAATTGGACACATTAACGAAAGTAAGGCAGTCAGATTCATTTAAAAGGGTTGATTTTTTAATTGTTACTTAATGAGAACCACTTTTTACGCTAGTGGAGTTATCAGAGAGATCCTTACTTGAAATTCTAACGTACATTTTCTATCAAATTAAAATAAACTTCGAGTAGGGTTTAACCCTAGGGAGAAATTGGGGTATATATGAGGGAGCTGTTGGTGTCCTTCATCGTACATGAAGTGTGTTATGGAATGAGATTAGATAATCGAGATATGACGCAATGTAAGGGCGCGGGTAACTAGAGCAGTCGGAGAAAACCACCCGCTCGCCAAATTGCAACATCCTCCACGTCGTCTGTATGAAAATATCTCTGGACTGCCACGGTGGCACCCAAACAGGCATACAAAGTAAACTTATCTCTTAGCTGGACTTTGGTATGGATCCAAAACAAAAAAAAATGACACCTAACAAATTTAAGCACTATTGTTGAAAAAATAAGACATCACATTTTACATGTAGGTGATGAATTGTATTTTCTATTCATTAAATAACATGTTTCGCTGTTCAGTATCCTTCAATAAGTCATGTGTTGGCTTTTGCACATTCGTTTTTTAGTATCACAATTAAATTAGGCGCTCTTAACTTGTGACTCGAACGTGACAGCCGTCACTGTAACTATGAAATGAAACGGTTCCGCGATGCAGAGCGGTGCAGAGAAGTACTCCAGGAAACTCCACTGAATATCTACAAATTTCCTACGAGCGAATGAAACCCGCCGGGTATTGGACCCGGAGAGTCTTGGCAGGATACCCGCAGTACTACTCACGCGCACGACCAACGAGATTTCACAGCTGTAGGCTGTATTATTACTGCAGAAGAAAATAACAATTTCCTTTTGTTCGTGTTGCCATCGTGCGATGAGACGACTATTAAAATGCCCCGAAGAGAATAAATATGAGATGTTATTATATTTCTGCTCAAATATACGGTGTCTCTAATGCATTTAAAATATACATTTTAATTTTCACTAGCAAAACCATCTAACGTTTCGCTATAATGTAACCACAATACAGACAAACTCTGCCAAGGTTTTAGTGCTGCTATCTCGTAATGCTCACAATGAACTAGATGAATTCGAAAAATTATGTCATGTGGACAAATACATTTATTTTAAAACAGTTCTTGTACATATATTAAGGTGTAAATAGCTTTAGTAATAGAAAATTTACTGTTATAACATAATTTATGACACAAAACATTCTGTAGATACCGAAAAAAATTGTACTCTATGTAATACAGCAAGAAGACTTGATTTAAGATCAGAGCTCATGAGGTTGCCAAATCTATGTGACATCACAGAGACAACCATGCAGAAATGCTTTACGGAATACCTCACAGATACAATAATGGGTAACAGTCGTTTTAGTTTTCGTTATACAGATGCTGTTACTGAGTTACTTTAAGATAGCTTAAGTTACTAAATAGGGTCCTCGGACTCCCTAACAACGTGTGCTCTTGTTTACGAAATGAGGAAGCCACACTTGTTTGGGTAAGTGGTTCAGCTACGTGGTAGCCTCCTGCCTGGCAGGTGTTTGTGAGACCTTTGCCTGGCAGGTGGTTGTGGTAGCCTCTTGCTTGGCTGGTGGTTGGGTAGCCTCTTGCCTGGCAGGTGGTTGTGGTAGCCTCTTGCCTTTCAGATGGTGGTAGCCTCTTGCGTGGCAGGTGGTGGTAGCCTCTTGCCTGGCAGGTGGTTGTGGTAGCCTCTTACCTGGTAGGTGGTTGTGGTTGCCTCTTGCCTGGCAGGTGGTTGTGGTAGTCTCTTGCCTGGCAGGTGGTTGTGATAGCCTCTTGCCTGGCTGGTGGTTGTGGTAGCCTTTGCCTTGCAGGTGGTTGTGGTAGCCTCTTGCCTGGCAGGTGGTTGTGGTAACCTCTTGCCTGGCATGTGTTTGTGGTAGCCTCTTGCATGGCATGTGGTTGTGGTAGCCTCTTGCCTGGCAGGTGGTTGTGGTAGCCTCTTGACTGGCAGGTGGTTGTGTCTCTAGTGGCATGGCTGTTTCTCCTCAGGCTACTCTATCTCACCACGTACACTGCTTCGTGTCTTCTCAACTCACCCTCTGTACGGTCTGACAAGTTTCACCCTCGGATATCTGTCAACTTTTACTTAGTGATAACATCCCTAGTCATTAGAAAACTAGACTAACACTAGTTACGAATTTGTTATTTTATCTCACGCTTTGTTTTACATTATTTTGCAAATAATTACTTTTAATTCCCCATTTTCGACGTCATGTTCCCCGGCCGGGTCACTCCGAATTTTGATTCCGGTGCTGCTCCATACTCACCTCCATCACACTCATTAGCTCTCAAGACCTCCATGCAAATCTCTTCACCCTCTTCACTTGAGTACAGGATAAATTATTATATTGCATACATGCCTCTATATTGAACTTCGGAATGGTTAGAAACACAAGTGTATTACTACTGCTTGAAATCTTTACTCCGTAGTGCGTAAAACAAAATGAAATCAACCGCAATGACCACAAATCTCATGTGATGTATTTGGTAAGATTTAGGTACTTGGAATTACTTTTCAGATTAGCTTCCGTCATTACTTAAGTACGTTCAATATATGCAATAAAAGTATATATATATATATATATATATATATATATATATATATATAATAAGCTCACGGTTAACGATGAAGTAGTTACGAGCCTAGTCGGTGCATTGTAATGAAGTAACCAGCGTGTTACGTGTTCCTTGTTAAGTGATGGCAGTCCCGGCATAACCTCGGCGTATTAATCACCGATGGGGAAGCGAAACGACGACTTTACTTTCGAACGAGGTCCCGGACAGGCGATTGCCCATCCAGCCCCCCCCCCCTCCCCACGTAGCAGAACTTCTCTCCTGACAATGTTTTCTCTTGCCTTGCTGCGGTTTGTTGACGGCAACTTTCACGTTACGAGATACGTGTGAAGTGTTGCGGCCTCGCCGGCTCGCTGCGGGCATTTGCGAAACTGCCTTGCTGCGCCCGTCGTTTGATTGCGAGCTAGGGCCGAGCGTCTGTCGCGTCCCTTCATCACACGGTGCGGGGAAATCTCATCCCATCGCCCGATCGCACACGCCTGCCACAGCTATGATTTTAAGGCGCTGCTTTCTGCGCATAGTCACAACACACTTACCATACATTATAAGCTAGAACATGGAACTTAAACAATACAATAGGGGTAAGAGAATTTCTCTCCATTTTTAGAGCAAGTTTTCTGGCATGACACAAGGTAATCGCTCCCATATGCCTGTCATGTCATCGACTTTTCTCTTTCCAAAGCCATGTGTACACAGTCGAAAATTTTTCATCATAAACCTTTGTCGTTACTTTCTTTGCATGGCAATAGCTGAGCGACAAAACAGTCATGTCGTCGGTGTGTGTATGTGTGTGTTTGTGGGACAGTATCTATTGTCAGGTAAATTAATGATTACTAGAATCACGTACTAAGCAGAAGTGGCTTGTGTGTCGGTCCTTATTGCTTGAAAACCAAAGGCATCGACGTTATCGTCAATTTTGGGCCCATCCCATTTACAATGCAAGACTCTCACATGGAAAGTTTCGTACTTACCTTCAACTATTAAAAAATTATCCCGGAAAGTTTTTCTCATACCATAGAATGAGTGATTCCAGTTTCTATGTAATCTTGGCCCCTATATGTGGATCATCATTTGCTCGCTTGGAAATAAATAGTTGAAGTAGTGCGCCTGAAGCAGAAATACTTTCGTTTCCTTGAGGTACGTAAATTGTGAATGTAATTTTTTCTCATCAATACGTAAGGAACGGTGGCAGGACATTCAACAACACTGGTTTTAAAAACTAATAATTAAAACAAACGCGATTCGGTTAGTACTGTACGATGAAAATTCGTACGATATTCGTTCGAAAACTGTACTGACTTCTGGTCAGCAACGACAAATTGTTACCAATGGGCACGGCTACATATCATTGCGCGCACTTCAGCAGTAAGTCAAAAAAGTCGTCACAGTGTTGTGGTCCTCAGCAAACCTTTCCATATATAATTCTATAGTTCGGTAAGTTGCCAATGGCCACACATTTAAAACCATTAAGTATACGGTAACGACAAAGAGTTTTGACGTCAGTTGTCCACTGCGTGCCACTGTTCCTACAGCGCAGCGGATGAATCGGGTTTATTCTTGTTATAGACAGGAGCGAAGTCCAGAGAATGTAACACAGCTGGCCGCACAACGGCGCCACGAGAATACCAAGGCGATTATAAAGTCACCTTCTACTACCTCATAAAAATAAACCTAATATCTTAGAGATATGTTTTAAGGGCCTTTTTATTTACACCATCAGAAGAAAAAATAATCAAGACACAACAGTGTTACTGAATCAGGGCTGCTCACCCCCTTGAAGACTTTATAACGCCAGGACTTCCTACCACGTTTTTTCTCATCACAAAGGTGTGCATGCGCACACACCCATACCAGAGAAATATGATCAACTGTTAATTCTTATCGGTTAGAATGAAACATATTATGACAACAATATGAAAAATTTGTGTTGTTTGAATTTTTTTTAAATTTCTGTATATTCAAATTAATAATTACTAACACTATAGGTACCTCATTAAAAGAGTTGTAAAATAAACAATGCCAGAAATTGGTAAAAGAACGCAAAAGTTGAAAAAGGAAATATTGCAAAATTATTGGATTATTTGTTTAGAGCCATCATGATGTTTGGCACCTGTATATTAATAGCTGAAATGGTAGCATTCTATGCATTTTTACAGTGATCTAAGAATTTGTTATTCTTGACATTTAATTTCACATTAACTTACATATATGCATACAAACATAAATACATTTGTATTTAAGAGTGCTTTTTCGTATGCAACACGGCCTTAACTACCACGTTTGCTTGTGTAGGAGCTGTTATCATGTAAGAACTACACCCCCAACTTTTCTGACATGAACTACTACAGGGCCAAGTCTCACTTGAGATCTCGAACTCTTATTGCAACAATGGAGCAGTATTTCCAAATTGCTGTTATTAAATTTCCATAACTGTGGGAGTCATATCGCTTAGTGTACAATTCTCTTCTTCTTCGCTGCTAACCATTAGACTGTTTAAGGCTTTCGTTCATCGATCTTACTATCTCACTTTGGATCTTACAATATTTCTTCTTTCCAAAAGCGTGTGATATAAGACTTATTCTGAGCAGTTGCGCAGTGCTCGCGCTATTGCTTATCAGCTTCAACACGTTTAATTTTTTTAAGTGTTTCTTTTACTCTGAATTTCGGTGTTCTTAGTATAAACTGTTAAATAAGGTAAAACTTATTTTCACATATAATAATTACATTTGAGAAATCATTCAATAGTTTTAGAATTAGATTAAAAAGTCAACACTTATGTAAAGCTTCGAAATTGTATTCCTAGACACCGTTCGTCGGAAGTGAAAATAATTTGTCTTCAAATTTTTTTTTTTTAACGTACTAAGCTTCCTAAGTACAGTTCTAGTACAATCATTCAGATTGACATGAGCATTTATTTGATAGTTTTAGAGGGTGTACAGACATCTAGGAAGATGAAGGAAGAGTATTATTTAAAAAATGGATTCCGCATATGACAAAAATTTTTGAGCATATTAGAAACGCAAATTTAACACCTACAATCATATAAATAAACACGCACTTCCACTATGTTTTATGTACAAGGAAAGGGAAAGAGACTAAAGTAGAAAATTTAGCACAAATTTGTAATGTAATGTTTTAATGTCAGTGTACAAAAAGAATACATATTCAAATATTACTTTGATATCACTTGAAGAAATCTGTCACTACACATACACAAATTATTTGTCAAAATTTCTTAAACTATGTTGAGAGATAAGTACCTGCTGCTACCTGCCTGACTGCTACTACCTGCCTGCTACTGCCTGCCTGCCTGTCTGCTACTACCTGACTGCCTGTCTGCTACTACCTGCTTGTCTGTCTGCTACCTGCCTGCCCGTATGCTACCTGCCTGTCTGCTACCTGCCTGCCTCCCACCTGCCTGCTACTACTTGCCTGTCTGCTACCTGCCTGCCTCCCACCTCCCTGCTACTACTTGCCTGTCTGCTACTACTTGCCTGTCTGCTATTACTTGCCTGCATGCTACTACTTGTCTGCTACTACCTGACTCTTCTACCTGCCTGCCTGTCTGCTACTACCTGCCTACTACTACCCGCCTGCCTGTCTGCTACCTGCCAGCTCCACCCTCGCCATCTTGGATGTACCGTACGTATTTTCCTCCGTAACTTAATGTTCGGAAACTATATTTAAAAACAGCTTGTCGAGGCATAGGGAACATCTTACCTGTTATCTCGAAACCCAGCTTATTTTTCATACGTGATTAGTTTCACATCTTTAACGGTATTCAAATATTACCGCATTAGTTAATAATGTTAATTGAACATGAGAAAATACAGATATAGTTTAAACCGTATGGATAAAAAAAACTGGCCAAGTAGTCTTTTAGGTCATATATAGCTTCGATACGTTTCGATGTTTATAAAGTCTCATTACGATGATTTGTAAGAATTGTTGAAGATGGAATTGATACTACACCATTAATAATATATTAGTGAAACAGTGAAACTGTTCTAAAATAAGTAGCTAGTTGAAAGAGAAAAGTAACTCAATGTTTGCAAAAACTATAATATCAATCATCATATTACTTTACCCTTTGATACCAAATGTAAAATATTCCACACCTAATGAAAAATTGCGTTTTATAACCGGTAAATGACACATTTTTACGGACAACTAAACAATTCAAAAAGTTTCCATTTGTTATTAGTTCACTACATCCAAAACTACAATGGAATATATATACATACATGAGCTCTTAAATTCGTTCACGAAACAGATTACTGTATCTGAATTTGATGTTTGATATATACCGCAACATTGCATTCATATATTCATTTCCTAATATTAAATGTTTGTCACGTAGTCGAGAATAGTACTGTTCATTATTTAATACAAATTTTAATTCCTGCCTTTCAAAACAGGAAGTTTCCTGTTGTCTTCCGCACTTGAGTGAGTGAGCGAATAGACTTTGGCAGCTCATAATATCGAGTTCTTGAGAGCCGAGGGGGGTGAAGCGAGGTGAGTATGGAGCAGCGTCGGAATGCTAGAAAGGGGGGGGGGGGGGGGGGGGGGGGGGGAGTCCTCGAGAAAAACTGCCAACTAGCGGCATTGTCCGCGGGATTCCCATATGCGAAAGTTCGGGGCGTCAACACCGGGAATCGAACCCGGCATGCCTTAGTGGGAGGCAAGTAGTCTAACTACTACACCACCACGGCCCCTGTTTTCTGTTCTTATATTCATGCTTCCCCATTTTCCATTATTCACTTAACACTTTTTAGTCTTTTGCAGTGGTCACTACTGATAATAGTCCAGCAAAATGTTGCAAGTAGTTCACCGCCGTAAAACATTTCTAGAAGAGAGGGTATCCAATACCTGTAATGCGAAATGAACAAGATTTAATGACGTGGAAAATGAAAGCGTTACATATTTTATGTCTAATACAGACCGGCATACAGTTTTTACCCATTACAACTTTCGCTGAAATCTCTTATATTTATAGTCATTATTATATGTTGGAAACAGCACGAATATCCCCAATTCGGTAAGAAAAATACCCCACATTGCAACAGTCACGTTTTTTCCCCCAAAATTTTTAATTTTGTAATTCCTCGAAAACGATCGTCTCCTGGACCTAGGTTTACAAGGTGCAGATTAGAATTTTTTCTTGTTAATGGGAGTAAACGAAAGCCGTAGGGTATGCTCGTATGAAACTAGGTTACACAGCAAGCCAAAAACAATGCGTCCAAAAGAAGCACGTGGCAAATGGTATCACAGAAGATAACACTTTTGTTTCAGCTTTTATGTATAATCATTTCATTCGCCTTAATTTTCCTCTCTTCTTTTCGTAGAGAATAATTCGTTTCTTGTTGCTCCCATCGTATTTAACCCTCTCTATTTTCTCCTCCAGTGTTTGGGGGCGGGGAGAGCGTAAATATAACGCAGTTTATCCTTTCCACCCCCACAAGGGCTTAGAAAGGTTATTTTTTCAGTGGCGGTCCACATATAAAAGAAACTTTCTTATAATACCAAGTCGCTCCTTGTTTTTCAACCCGCGCTTCTAGGCCCATTCCGGTTAGCGAGAGGAGGGGACCTTGCTGGTCATACTTTTATTTCAATTTTTTTTTAAATTAGATTTAGCATATAGAAAATAATTTTTTCAGCCCCAAAGATTATAGATATTAATACAGCTGGTACATTTATTAAAGCTACAGTCAGCGTTACGGAGGGAGTAAATTTACTGCCAATGATCCTACATTAACTACTTTTAAAAGTACTCCATTGCGACTCAGATATACGTTTTATAAATTTGTTTTCAAAATGTTCTACTCAACATTAAAAATAATATATCTCGGTCGAAATGACTTTCTTTTCACTGAACGTAAAAATGTAACCTAATATTTCACCATTAATGCACAATCTAATTTACGTAATCCCTCATACATAATTTGGCTGCCACCTATTATTTTTATCGTGCTGACAGTCAAGGAAATGTTTTAACTTACAGTAGTAGTGTACTGTACTTAACATATTGTGCATTATCTTCTGATGCTCGTCTCATCCGAAATGAGTACCATAAGATATGTTCGCTATTGAAGTAGAAGTAATACTTCGAACTGCAGTTAGGAAACCAACAGGGCTTATTGTTATTCCAGTGCGGGTCCTTATAACACTGTCGGGGTTTCCGATTTTCCACGACCTCCATTGCTACTACGGCCATGCATATTCCCTCCCCCCCCCCCCCCGCAATAACAAATATAAATGACTCAGTTTGCGACATGGAGGGTCCCCTCCTTGTAGTCACTTCTCACTGAATCAATGGCCAAATGCGCATTTCAGTAATATTAAGGCCACTAACTTGTAATATATTTCGAATGTGATACACACATCCAACCAACTCGCATGGGCCACATTCCTTTCTCATATTGTCGTGGCAGCAGTACAGAGGCCATATGTATGAAAATAAAGTTTCACTTGAACTTGACTTCATAAAACTATTCATATGGCTCCAGGAGCGCATAGAGTAGAGGAGGTGTTCACAAATAGCAGAAACGTCGTGGCTTAATATGTTTATTTTCGTAGTTATTGGCCGGACTTGTAGATGGGCGCGCAAGTATTGTTGCACAACACTTGTTTTGACGAACTGACCAACTGCACGTTTTTGTGCGAAACCACGAGGAACGCATCTGCAGTTTATTTTATTCGGGAAATATTTGTACGTATGGATGTTCCCAAAAATAATTTTCACTGCTTCTTAGGTATTTAAATAAATAATCCAGTTCGAAGCCTTGTAACGTACAGAACCGTGATTTTCAAAGTGATATGTTTGAAATAATAATACACTGAATTCTCTACACCTGATTTGGGGCTCGAATTCATTGTAATGTGTAATGCAAGGATATATTGCGTGCGTGGACGGCGGATCCATCCGATTGCCACAGAAGGATGTAGAGGACGTGGTGTTTGCCATTCACGAGACCTTGTGTATCTATAATGCATACATTCATATAGGCCCCTACTACACACATGCATACATATGTATCTGTACATGTCATAGTTTATTCAAATTATATCGTCCTTTAGGGCTAACGTTCTTATTACGCTGTCTTGGATAGACGCTCCGGAATTTTTGTAAGTAGACACACCTTTGTTAGGTACACTTTGAAGTGACAGCTAGGTAGTTAATATGCAATGCGGTACTAATTAGTAATTCATATGGGTATGTGCTCCCTATATTACATTTATCAACACTTAACATCAGGCATGGGTGAGTGAGTTTTAAAAATTTACTGAAATAAAGTTGACGCTAGTAAGACAAAAATTAAACAAAGTTAGAATTTAGTGCCAGGAAAAAGTAACCGTTTAAAATTTTGTGGGTAAAAAAGTAACTTAGGGAAGTTAAAAGGTTTGTACCTGGAAAAAGTAACTGAACAAAAGTTTGTGAACCGTCTTCTGTTGGCAAGAACTGTTATTTTGCCAAAAAAATCATAATGACAATTATTTCAGCCAAAAAAAGATGAAGACCGTTCAAAATGCTGGCAAAGAGAAACAAACAATGAATGAGCACGTGTTGTGCAGATTCTCACTCGTCGACGCCACGTATTTTCAGACATCCCGGAAAGGAGATCACAGAATGCGCTAGTTGTGGGAGACGCCATGGACAAGCACGAGAAAGCCGCATGTTCGTATGATCTGTCGGTGTTTCCATTTTCCAACTTAATTGTTTTCTTACTAGATGCTGGTTTGAGACTAGTTTGGTGATTATTCTCTTGTTGCATCAAAAACCCATGAAGTCGGCATAGGCCTATGAAAACTTACCACTTTTAGTATGCTGTTTAACACACTAAATAGAAATATTCCAAAAGTTTACAGGTTGAAAATATAATTTTCTGGGTTTTAGTAAACTTTCGTCTGAAATGACTTGGCTACTATGCCTACTTCAAAGTTGCGCCGTTCATGCCACGCAGTGTGTACAGAACCTTTGGTCGCACAGATGTAAGCAGATTTTCTACGGTACCATTATGATGTTTGCTTCGAAGCTTGGTTTACTACCATGCACGGTTAATTCTTTTTCTTAATCCCAATTTCCTAATGTAAGATGTGAACAACAAACTAGACACAACGATTCGGTGTTCTATTCTCTACTTAAGTAATTTCAGTGCGATATAAAATTTTATTGAATTGATTATTAAGTGTCTATATTAATTGTTTATACTTCCAGAAATATATAGTTTGGTGCTCTTTATCGCTTCATTTCCGAAGCACATTTGTTTGATAAATTTTTGACCATAATTAACATAACGATTCGCATATTTAACATAACGATTCGAATATTTCATTGTAAATACCTACACTATAGCTGTAAAAGTACCTACAAATAAAAACCGTATATAATAAATGACAACTTTCAGGCACAGATAAAGTATTTTATGGAGATGTGGAATTAAATACATTATGATTGTTCGTATTATTACCAAAACAACATGAAGTTGAGATGTATGCGTAAAATTGACTTCTAACTTGAAAATAAGGAACATTGACATCTAACTTGAAAATAAGGAACATTTACGCCAAAAAAAAAAAAGAACTGGTTTAAGCCTGCAGACACTTAGATGGTAAACCAACTGGTTAAGTAAGAATATTGCAACAAGTTACTTTAACCTTATCTTTTAAGTTGTTCAACAAGTTAGTTCCAATGTCTGGGTAACATACATGGAGGAGTTCGTTGAAGTTCTAGGGCAAGAGATTCTGCATTCAAGTTATAGCTATGCTTTGGCTGAAGGTGATATTTAAAGAAAAAATATTGGGAATTTAGTATATAAACCACCACCTATTTAACGATCCAAAATATGTCGGGGGTATGCCTCTAAACGCCATGTTACCTTCAAGGGGGCCCCAAATATGTGAAACATTTTTGCCATGTAAGTGTGTCAATAAAGCTTACAGAAAGAAAATTTCTTAGTTAGGTGAAACAAAATTTATTTAAAAATCAAAGTGAACAACTTGTACATGACTATTCTCTTACATACTGCCAATAACAACTACAGCAACAAATCATTCACTTCTGGAGGGGAGGCAATTTTAGGATTGTAGCCTCTCCCCTTTTCTCTGCCACTAATGTTAACATCGATTACTATTAGAGCTACAAATAAATCTTTAGTAGCGATAAAAATATTTTATTATATTGTAAATACATTTTTTCAAGTATTTGTTTTAATTAACAAGTGCTTCAGCACGACTAGCGACGGAGTAACCTCCCTCCCTTTCATTCAGTCAATGTAACACAACTCAGTCTCCCCTTCATGCACTTATAACTAATTCTTTAAATTGCATACGAAAGCGTTATGTTACCTAAGCATTTACAGAGATAACTGTTGTTAGGGTAAACATAACCACAAAAAATTAAGAATTTGGCGGCATGCAATGATGACGTAATATATTGCGGTAGATAGAATGAGCAGGAGTCGACCGATAATATTGGACTATAATGGGTTCGGATCAAAACAACAATGTAGTTGCCAGTTGAAATACCTAACTCACGGACGGCAAGGAACTTTGAACACGGTAAACAATGAACAGTGAAATATTCGTTTTGAGTGTATGGCGTTGAAATTTGGGTCTCAGAATGTGGTTACCGCGCAGTTGCGAACTGTCTCATATATCTGATACATTCGGTACGGTGTACACCGAGTTCGACTGAAGAAGTTTTCATAGACCATGCAGAGAAGCAGATATAACGTCCGCTACGCACAGTCACAACTATCTACGGCAGAGACTCTCGACGTTTTGAGGTTCACGGCAACTTTATACACTGTTGTATGACGTCAAGTCCCCTTTTCTTTTGATATTCTTTGTAGGTATGGGCGGTTTACGGTAAAATGAGCACTTCCGAAAGTCCTGCTTAAGATTTACTTGTATACACGTTGTGTATTCCTTCGCCTTATGTAAAATTAATATTGCTATGGGCCTCATCACTTTATTCATACGTTGGTCAAATAGAACAGTAAAATTAATATGAAACTAAATACTTCACAAATTGCTCATTTTTACACTTCGATGTATTAGAAAACAGAAAGCGAAAGAATTAATTTTAAGTTATCACAAATGGTTACCCAACGCTTTTTTATTCGACGTTAGAATTTGAAACTACTTTATATCCATCGTGACCAACATTACTGGACGAATGTCACTCAGTGCGCCCATTAAAATATATGCATGCAGGGGCAGTGACATTTTTCTAAAGGTTCATTTCTAAAGTGCTCACTTTATCGTGAACAGCCTTTAATAGATTGTTTACGTTGCTCTGGCATGTAAAGGGACCAGTAAACGTGTTCCTGTTATTCATTCCATTGACAGTTTCATGTTTATGAGACTACCGGAATGTTGTTTCAGCAGTGACTGATACCTCCCACTTGTGAAAGACTTTCCCCACTTGATTGTGTTTCTTTTTCCGGTGTAAATTTCTTACAATAAAAGTTACTTCCTGTGCTACGTTCCACATGCAGAAAACAGTAACTGAGTCAATATAAAAGGACGCGCCTATTTTGAAATATTGTAACAGCTTCTGAAACTTAGGCGCACCATTATTAGACGTATGAAACAGAACGGTCTACACCGGAGTGAAATTATGTGACAATTTCACCGAGTATGATGATAGAATCTGCGTCCTCGGCAAAATCATCATTGGCTACCGGGTTCTTAAATGCACCTTGAATTCCTGCAGCGTGGAAAACAATCACAGCCAACAGGTGCTGTGCAACATTACGAATATTAAAGTGGCAATTCACTGGAATAAGCTAGTCCTTCTAATTAGTGATGAGCCAAACCTCACACTCCACGGCCAATACAGGAACTTTTGCAGTCATTTCACTGGAACATTATGGAAAATCCTAATTACAGTTTAGATTTTGCCCCAACCGAGTTCCATTTGTTTCGACCAAATCTTGTTGGAAGGCGATTTCGTGATGATGCAAAATGCAGGTTGCTGTCATAGTTTGTTTGGAATATTAATATCCCGATTTCTATAGGATGGTAATATTCCAGCTTGTTCCACTATGAGATCGGTGTATAAATCGTTTAGGCTACTATGTGGGAAAGTAAGAATAAATACACCTTTCAATACTCTAAATGTGTAAAATATAAAAGTTTAGGGTGGGGATATTTCTTCCGAAAGTAATTTTGAAAACTAAAGAGTTACCCGTTAAACTGCTTTACCTTCAGTCTTACAAACTGGGCACTACTTAACGTTGCCAGTATTCGAGGACAATTCCAACGGCTGCCGTACTTTAAACCTTCGTTCACATCATCTGTACCTTCCACGACTTCAGCACACTTTCATTGTAGCTTGCAAGATGTAGTTTCTAAGGTAATGCAACCAGATCGTTTTACTGGCGGGTGTAACATCTAACGGACTGACAAATTGTATGTGTATCTTTAGGGAGGTAAAGTATGGGGTACAATGTTTAAAGTAAGTTTAGATAGTCGGGAGTTACAGATATTCAATTTATGATGAAAATAATCAGCAACTCTGAACATCCTAAGTATTCCCATAACGAATACCAGGGTCGCGAAGCGAATTATAAAAAATATATATATATATATATATATATATTGTTAATTCGTTGGGATGGTGATTTGGTTTACAAAAACGTGAAATGTGCACTTAAATAATAACTGACATTTACAATTTACAGTCTTTTAAGCCAGTGCAATATTAAATGCTCTTTAGTTTAAATCTGAAAGAGTAGTTGTAATTTATTATAATTTTATGAAAATGTTAAGAAGGAATGCAAAAAATAATTTTTTGCTTGCTTACAAATAGTAATATTTGCTTGCTACGCAATATTATTATACATATTTCGTAAATAAAAATAATTTTTACTATCGGTAATAACTAAGCCACCAGGAAAATATATGGGACTTGTATAAAGATAAACTGTAATAATATAATGGTTTTGAAATAATTTTAATTGTCATGTTAACTAACATTATAACTTCAGAAATAACACGTTTCGAATCAATTGATATATACATTTAACGAGATTAGATTCTTAGTTCTACTTCTTGGGCGACTTTACAGTCGAGATGTGTTGTTCGGCTATTGACCGCGAGGTTTTGAGCTCCGATGAGGGCGATGTTAAGTGAAGATGGAGTAGTGTTGGAATACTATGGTAGCGTGGATGAGGGGAGGGTAACTTGAGAAGAGCCACAGGCCAATGACATGCGAAATATCAGGTTGACCTCACCGAGAATTGACTCCAGTTCGCCTTGATGGGAGCGAGTGGTCAGAGTACTACACCACCGTGGCCTCACGACTTTAGAACGCTGCTCTCGTGGGATGCTCAAGCTGCATAAAGTACGTCCCAGCTCAGGAGAATACTATACTGCGCGCCTGCTGCTGGAGGCAGAGTGTAACGTCTCGACGTCAGGCTAAGAGAGCTGGAGATAGTCTCCCCGGACAGGGAGGAGGGGGGGGGGGAAGCTGGACGTCGTCGCTCAAGGTCGGCCAAGTGTCTCCGCCAGGCACGCACACACGCAGTAGGGAGCACCACGGCCGTGAAAGCTTCTCCTCCCCGGCACGGTGGCGACACACGTGTAGCCAGTCCTTCAGCCTCACCACAAGGTCACTGTCTCCTGGCTATTTCCCTCCCACTCTACATTTCCTTTCCCTTCAGTGTAGCGAGCGCTGATAATTGGGTTCGATAAAAACGTAGTGGCAACACTGTTATATTACGTACCTGGCTATGTTGGCATATGAAACTTCATGTAATCGCCGTCCATATCTACTCCCTGTCAAATGTATGGAAGGCATCGTAACCGTCAGCGCATCCATGTCGTACGAACTACGCTTGAGTCAGTAGTGAAATTAATAGCAGCATCCTGGATCACCTCGTCCAAAGAAATTGCGCACTGCACAATGTATGAAAGTGAGGTTCATTGTGGCGTATGATATCCAAGTGGTAATGTTGCACCAGGCTGTAGCTAAGACGGCGAATGCAGTTTACTACGACTACTTCTTGGAAAACAACCATCGTCCCACACTCAGGAGAAAGCGACGGCACTTTCTGCCAAACACTTCTGTCATCCGTCATGTCAATGCACGGTGTCACACTGCTAACTCTGTGACTGATGCAATGCGTAACTGGCGATGTGAGGTACTGGAACATCCGCATTATTCAACCTATTTGACTCAGTGTGATACGACCCCTTCGCTAAATCGAAGGATACATTTCCAGAGAAGCAGTTCGACCCAAGAGATTGATGATACCCCAGCTGAGATATTATATGTTAAAAACATTGCAAATTACATTAACACTGCTTTCAGCCTAACATTTTCACGACCAATAAACATTAGTTTAAAGTAAAATTTTGTTTATATAAATGAGTCAAACCAAACAGAGATTCCTGTGATGATAGAGCTATTTTGTCACATATTAATTTGACACATTTATACACATGGGAACCTATTTGTGAGATTACGTGATACATCAGAACCTTGAATTTTTCGTGAAACCCATTGATATATCACATTACACTATTTTGAAAAACAAATCACTGTTCAACATTTACTAAACAACAACGAACATTGAAATGTGGAATTCAAAACCAACAATGATCTGCTATTAGTATAATAAAAAAATTTCCATCTGGACTAATGGGATGTGAAGGAGGATTACGGAGTGGGGTGACTAACTCTGGGTGATGGACAAGTATTTGGTCAAAATTACCTTATTTCCTCAAAATTTCTGTTTTTCACCCAATATCACTTAAAATACCCTTGTATTGTAACTGGCATAACTGTTTGGTATGCAAATCAGCAAGGCGGAGTCAAGGCTCCAAGAAAATCTATGCTGATAAGGAAGGAAAGCGGACATGTTTGTTTGCATTATTAGACCGAACTTCCATTCTAGATTTCCATGATGCTGACCTTGACCCGCAATGGAGCTGGAATGTCTTGGAAGTCGAGAAATAAAAAACAAAGCGCCAAAAAATTGGGAGCAATTATTTATTGACTCCAACTGCAATCTTGGATTTTTGTGGCCATACGTTTGACCCCATGTGACCTTAAACTCTCAACACCAAGAAAAAAAATCGAAATTAAAATAGAAACATATTGCAACAACTCGGGGACAATTATATAATTGACTCCGAGAGACATACTGGATTTACATGACTTTATACTTGACACAGGTTTACCTGAACCCAAAAAGCTAAAAAAAATAACACAAAGAAGTGAAAAATTGTAAAAAAATTGGTGGAAACAATTGAATCATAAAAAAGAGCTATTATAAAAATAATAAAGAGAATTATTAAAATACTTTTTAAAAATGGTATAATAAAGTATTTAACAAATAACGCACAAAAAGGTAAAAGTTCTAAACTGAAAAAAAAAAAAATTATCTATACTAATATTATAAAGATGTAGTGTTTGTAACTTTGTGTGTTTGGATGTAGGAGGTATTCTTCGAAACAACTCATCCGATTTTAAAAATTCTTTCACCAGTAGAATGCTACGTTATCACTGAGTGTCATAGGCTATATTTTATTTTAAAAATCAATAGGGATAAAATAATGTACTACGGCTTTGCAGGGCGGACAGATAAAAAAAAAAAAAAAAACGTGCTTATGTGCTGCGTACGGCGCCAACCTTAGAAGCTCTACTGCCATTATGGGGGGAGTTACTTTTGTGTTTGCTGGGGATTTACGGCAGACACTCCCTGTAGTTACAAAAGGGACGCGTGCAGATATCATCAAAGCATGTCTTAAATCATCTCCCTTATGGAATTCTATTCAACACCTAAATTTGCGAACGAATATGAGAGCCTATCTTGGTGCAGACACGCATAAAGATTTCCCACAAAAATTGTTCAGACTTGGAGAAGGAGTTTTTCCTTCTCTAAATTTGGGCACTAATTCTGCTGAAATAATTTTAAATGAGACATTAGGTCAGATAGTCCACAGTCTGCAGCATCTTATAGAAGCAGTATATCCGGGTCTCGAAAATTTACTAGAAAGAGACTTTCACTGGTTGTGTTCCAGGGCAATAGTATCGCCTAGGAACGACACTGTCAATGAAATCAATAATCTCATTATACAAAGAGTTCCCGGCCAAGTCAAAACCTTTAAGTCGATTGACACAGTCACCAATGATGACGATGTCGTCCACTTTCTTCAAGATTTTCTAATTCGCTTAATCCTTCTGGCTTGCCACCTCACGAACTATCATTAAAAGTCGGTACTCCTATCATGCTTTTAAGGAATATAAGCCCTCCTAACATGTGTAATGGCACAAGATTGCTCATTAAAGACTTGAAAGAAAATTTGATTGTCGCGACCATCCTCACCGGTCCAGCAGCCGGCCAGCTGGCAAACATCCCGAGGATTCCCATGATTCCCACGGATTTGCCAATATCTTTCAAACGGTTGCAATTTCCCGTAAAAAGATCGCTCGCGATTACTATTAATAAGTCCCAGGGTCAAACTTTCTGTTTGGTTGGAATCGACCTACGAAAAGAGTGTTGTTCTCATGGCCAACTATATGTTGGTTTATCACGAGTTGGAAGTCCCGAGAAACAGTACATTTTGCTACCAAACAATAACAGGACGTCAAACATTGTCTACAGAGAATGTCTTAGCCAATAACATATTAAATACTTCTATCTCAGATAAATTGCATTGTAATATAATGTATATTAATATGAAAAATTATAAAAAAAAGTAAAAAAATATCAAATAAAAATAGCAAAAAAACTTTAAATTATAAATTATTTAATTAATTATTAAATTATAATGTGCTTTTTTTAAATGTTTTAGGAGAGTTTACCCAACCTAATTAACGCCGGGTTAAGCAGTTTTTTTTATCTTAATTGCACCCGTGCGAAGCCGGGGCGGGTCCCTAGTAAATTATGAAAGACTTATGTGCAAGAGGTTTAGGGTCCAATTCTCGTAAAGATTGAAAAGCACATCTACTCCTCGTATGGCGAACAGCCGACGATTGACACATACCACTTCATTAAATTTGTTAATTAGTTAGCCGCAGCCCAACAACCCCTCTCCAACGAATGATTGGCATTAGGTCACACCTGACCCCAAACCATCCTTCACAACTCTCCCACATCTTACCCAATATAGCTTACTTCCTCTTTCCACTAGACTGAACTAATGATTTCATAATTAGACGTTGATCACTCGTAGTTGGTTGTAGATCACATAACATATGGAAATCTGCATTGAAACTTAGAACATATGATCAGCTTAAAACCAATAAAACCGACATAAGAAATTATGATCAAGGTCATTTTATAAGCATAGCTGGTCACCGTTTTCTAGTCATTGGGGATAGTCTCACCAATATCATGCTCTAAGTAACACTTGATTACCTTGTATCGCATTGGAAAAGAGGCGGTTTTACAAGAATAGGTGGCACAACACAGTGCTTAAACTCAGTTTACCATTACCCATTCAATTTTGTGAAAAATACTTCAACATATTTGCTGAAAAATACAAACTTACCATACGAACCATACCAAAATATAGACAGTCCATATAAAACCGATCATACCTGCTGACCACCCACATGTACTGACCATACCAACCAGCCATACAAGCCATGCCAACCGACCATACTTGGCATAACTACCGAACTTACCAGCCATACAGAACATACCATCTATTCCATATGTCCATACAAACTGACTACCAAAACACACAACAAACGTCCATACCAACCATACCAGCCCTACCGAATGGAGATACCAGTGACCATGCCAGACAAAAGCATCAACTACCCATATCCACAGACCGAACCGACCACCCAAATCCATTGCCGGTACAGTGAGCCAGATCATCCACCTACACCAACCGCCCATATCAACTAACCAGACTGATCAACCATACCAGCTATACCAACCATTCTGACCATTCCACCCATACTGGCTATATCAATCAACCATACCAGACAACCTTACAGTCATACCAAACGGCCATATCAACTGACCATACGATACGATCATACCAGCAGACCAGTCCAAATGACCATCAAGACCAGTCGGCCATACAAAACGCACACCAAGATCTGCCAACAAGACCAGCCGACATGATTGGTTAGACCATGTCATCCATGGCAACCTGCTATACCAACTAGCCATATCATTCATCCAGCCATACTTATTATGTAGCATTAGTTAATGCAAAGACTGTGCACCTTTGTTCTTGGTGCCTAAAATAATACCTGTATGCAGTCCATGGTCTGAGCCTTTAAATTTGCATCAATACATGTATGTAGTCCACTGTCTGAGCATTTAGTTTGCATCAAGTGTATGCAGATGTTTTGTAGCCTAGTGATTACGTCATCGCTTCAAAAAATTATTATAAGTGGAAGTAGCATCATAAATTAAAAAATATAAAATGCATTTTCTTTATTTAAAAAAAATTAATTTATATATTAGAATTTAAACATAAATAAGTTTATCACATAGTTGTATAGAGACACTGTCCTTCGGTTCATCGATGACTGGAAATACATATTTAATGTGTGAGAAATTTCCATGTATTCGGAAAATGATCAAATATCTGAGTCTATCAAAAAGTTAATTTGATTTTTCGGGGTGTATCTAGAGTGTATTCTTGTTGTCTTCCGCCTTTTCCATTCTGCTCGTTGCATCAAACCCATTGGGGAGGTGTTTGAGGGTATCGAGAAAATCACCATCACTTTCATCACCAACACTCGTATAATGATAGTCTTGATCACTTTTATCTTTTTCAGCTCATAAAATACCTGCTTCTTCATCGATACAGGCATAACCGACTTTTCTTTCCCTCCCAGTTGGAGTTTCGTTTGCATCATTAATCTTCATCACAGCAATTATACTACAATAATTTTTTTGAAGCTCGTCTATTTCATAAGATAATTTAGTAAGCCAATATTTCGCACGAACCGATTTTATCGCACGCCCTACGTCACTTGTATTGTTCGTAGTCGTAGTATCTCCTATGAACATAATAATCATAGAATTAGCAGGAATTAGCGATGCCATTAAGAGCTGTTTCTCAGTGAGCGAGATAACTATGCTTGCTGGCCTTGATGGGTTTAAGTTATAAATCCAAGCTATCTGTCTAGAATGTTTATAGCAGCCATGAATCGCACGAGATAGATTCTTGAAATAGTCCATCCTCTCATGTCACCGAACAATAAAAGTGATGTTTTTCAAGTAAATGTGACGAGTCGGTGAATGGAGAGAGTGGCGTGGAGATATTTCAGTGGCTCTTAACATTGAGGTCTTGAGAGCCGATGAAGGTGAAGTGAGATGAGTATGAAATGAGTATGGAGTAGTGCATGAATGAAAGGGTGGATGACATTGGATAACCCAGAGAAAACCCACCGACCAGCGCCATCGTCCGGCATGATTCTCACATATGAAAATCCGGGAGCGACTCCCGCGGAATCGAGCCTGGTACGTCAAGGTGGGAGGCTAACAGTCTAACCACTACACAACCGCCACCCCTGCCAGTCGGCGAAGTCTTGCATGCAGTCGTACTCAACCTTCTCAATTTCAAAACGTCAGTGACTTGTAGCATCTTCATTCAAAATAAGCCATGAACTTAGACTGACTCCTGTCGAGACTGACACTTGTTATGTCTGAATCATGTCGAAACTGATTCCTGTCACGATTGACTCATGCCGAGCATTGACCCCTATAGAATCTTTACTAGTTTCCAGGAGGAATGATTACTAATATCTAAGGCATTATAAAATCCATTTATATTTATGGATGTGACTCATCACATTAATTCCGAGTCATGTTGGATATCGACAATTCGATGCCCCTGTGGCTATGATTCTTTCATGCGACACATACCTGGCCGATGCTGTTCCGAAAGCTATGGCCGGACGAAGTCTCAAGCCAAACGACTGGATGCTTAAGAGCACCCCATTGACAACGCACAGTCGCGAACATACCCACAACCAACGATGTTACACCATTTTATGGGGCTCAAAGCCTCAAACTGACGCTACACTCGCCGACATCTTCAGCGCCAGTGGCATGTTTCTCATTTGCGAAGCACTTTAAGAAATTATTAATTTATTTTACGAACTCGCCCTCTCCAATTAATTCACTAAACACATCGCGAACGATCCATAGCAATATAAAATAACCGGTTCTGCCGCACCTGGCTGTTGGCTGCGGACCCTAATTAGCATATTAACTGGCTGCAGGCTGCGGACCTCAGGAGCGAGAATTTCCCTTTTTTTCCCTTTTTCCCATCCAAAATGGTCGATTTCGCGTACAAACATGTCACTTTTTCCCTTTTCTCCCTCAAAATTTAACGAATTTCCATCCCGCCGCCGACGGCCATGTCGGTAGCCAGAACCGACAACCATTTTTGCCCTAATTTGCATAATGCGGCGGGTGACCCCTCAGAATGACAAACAACTCATGTGGGATGTGGGTTCTCACTCCCTCCCGCCGACGGCGCCCATATTGGTAGCCAGTGCCAGAAAGTGCATTTGCTCAAATTCGTGCATTGTGGTGGAGGTTTGTCCAATGTAGCTGAATCGGTCGGAGCTCTCTCGATTTCGGAGCTTTTCAAATTCCTATCTATCCCGGCGGCCATCTTGGTTTCGACGACATATGTCTACCCAGGAAAATTGGCGACCAGCTGAGGATGACGACCTTTTTGGCAGCCAGCATCTCGCTGGCGGGAGCGGTGGGGCCTCAAGGCGTCGCGAACGATCGGATTTCATGTAACACTGCTGCTTCCTTAAGTCTGTGTGTATACATAACACTTATAAGCATAGTTGACTATAATTTCCGAACCGTTTAAGTTATACTTGTCAAATTTATAACATAGTCGTTCACCCCGACTAGGAGATGGGTTGCAGGGTCAAATATTACCCATGTCAACTTATAAGCATAGTTGGCTGTAATTTCCGAACCATTTAAGTTATAGTTGTCAAATTCCTAACATAGGCATCAACCAAGACTAGGAGAAGGGAAGCGGTGTCAAGTATGCCCGATGTCAACTTATAAGCACAGTTGGCTATAATTTACGAACCATTTAATTTATAGTTGTCAAATTCATAACATAGGCATCCACCCCGTCTAGGAGAAGTTTCGCAGTATCAAATGTGCCACATGTAATCTTATAAGCATAGGTGGATGTAATTTCCGAACCATTTGAGTTATAGTTTGCAAATTCATAACATAGGCATCTGCCATGACTAGGAGAGGGGTCGCAGGGACAAGTATGCCGCATGCCAACTTATATGTATATTAAGCTGTAATTTCCAAACCGTTTCAGTTATAATCGTCAAATTCATAACATAGACATCAACCATGACTATGATAGATGGCTGTAAGTTACGAAGCATTTGAGGTACAACTACCAAAATATCATAATACATGCATAACACCCCGACGACGAGAAGGGATATGCGGACAACGGTCGGCTTGCATGTCTCCCCATTCTTACTCACCTCTGTCTCTCCTGTCCCCTCAGTGCCACCGCCTGGTCATACACACACATCCTCGCATGCTCCCCCCTTTGACAAGTCGACTAGCGACCTTCTACTCTTCCTCGCATGCTCTCCCTCTATATACCTCCCCCCCCATCCACTTGCCAACATCACCCCATACCATACATCCTCGAGCGCTCGCCACCACCTGGCCAGTGACTTGCTGCATGTCGACCACCGAGTACTCGCGTAACAGCGTACTTACTTCCAAACAGTTAGTACCACCGGCCTTGCACCTGTGAGCCATGTAGCGAGACATCAATGTATGCATGTACACATGTAATGAGATGTCACTCACCATGAATACAAAGCGATCGCCAGACACCCGAGTCCCCCGCATATGCTACAACACATGGTAGATCGATAAGCATCCTGTTAAATAAACAAATTATCCCCTACCTTAACTGGCATAGCAGTGAATAAATACACGCATCTCACCATCGTTGTCGTCATCGCGGTTGTGTTCGTCGATGATGTGACCTCGCTGGAAGCAGAGACCACAATGACCGATCATGCCTTTCCATGACGATAAAACCCCCTCTATCCTGTTCCCTCGGCAATGCCACACACTCTTCATTGTGCACTCTCTTCCCCTGCGCACCACCGCCTGCCACACTTCCTCGCCCTCTCTGACTATTCTTCTCCCCCCCTTCTGCCTCCGACTATCCTCCATCGTACTTCCTCCCGTGCTCTCCCAGACTGGCGAAGCTCCAGCTACATAACCACGCGCAATCTCCGAGCATATATGTAACAGAGAGCAGACACCCTTCTCGACCCTCATGCTCAGGGCGTAACATAGGCATCCACCATGACTAGGAGAAGGGTTGTGGGTCAAGTATGCCCTATGACAACATATAAGCATAGATGGCTGTAATATCCGAACTGTTCGAGTTATAGTTGCCAAATTCATAACATAGACACCAACGCACATGGATAAGTGTGGCGGGCCAAGTATGCTCTATGTCAACATATAAGTATCGTTGACTCTAATTACCGAAAAATATGAGTTATAGTTTCCAAATTCATAATATAGACATCAACAACCGACTAGAAGAGGGGCACAGGGTCAAGCCTGTACTATGTCAACTTAGAAGCATAAGTGGCTGTAATTTCCGAACCGTATAACATAGCCATTAATTATAGATGTGTGGGGGGTCACCCTGGCAACACTTCCTACTCGTCGGCCTACTGGCCGCCATCATGGGCAACCACCACCACCGGCGACCATCATTGCACAAATTGCCATCGTCGGCGCACTGCCCGACCCACCACCAGCCACCAATGTGTTAGAAAGTGCGACTTCCAAGATTCGGCATTCAGACATAATCCGTACAAAAATTGCTGTACGATCGAGGGGTACATTTGACCCATGGATATGCATAAGCATAGTTGTTCGAAATCATCGAACCATTTGAGATACAACTACCAACAGTCACCGAAAAGGATCGAGGGGTGTAGTATGTCCTAGGCATAAATATAAGCACCACAGCTGGCCCCGATCAGTTCGGTGTTCTTACATTGAGTAATGATGATAGTTCACGATTAATCACCAGCTTCTGAAATACACTTTTTGAAAAAAAATTTGTTGTCCTTAACATTACGGAAATAAAGCTCCCAGCCATATTGGTAAGAAAACAATACTTCCACCAGCTCAAAAGAAAGCACTATAAACGTAACTGTTAAACGGGTAGACACACACACAGGATGTATTAAATCCATTTTTTATCTCCGACTCAATGTCGCGTACCGAAGCAGGTAATAATAATAATTATTATAATTACAGCCATACGTACCCGAACCTTAAATGCACATACATACTTCTAGACTGTCAGTTAGTAAGACACCAATAGGATGGGAGACCAACCTTGCACTTGTGCATCATGTACAAAGCATCGATGTATGTACATAATAAGATGTCACTCGCTACATCGCACATACAACACATCTTTGACCGCTAAGCTTATTACGAAACGAACTACCCCATACCTTAACTTGAGTGGCAGTGACTTTCCCGTAGGCCGCAAGCGCATCTCGCCATCGTCGATGTGACCTCGGAAGCGGAGGCTGCAATGGCCAGTCCCGAACTCCGTACACTGTAGATACCGACCAAGTACTGCATCCCTAACACCTCCCCCTTGTACTGGTTTACTATTGAAAGGAAATAATGCATGTACCCTGAACCATCCACGTGGTATCGCAGGTTCGATTCCCACGTGGTATCGCAGGTTCGATTCCTGTATAGAGTGGTAATACAAGTCATCATAAAGCCGACATTGGATGTTCGTTCTTTAAGGGGGAGGCAAGGGGCCCCACTGTTAAAACACCAACCTAAAGAGAGTAACTGTCATTGTCTATAACAGTATTCGTAATAAATTACAGTATTCGTAATTACTTACAGTCCCCGACCTGCACTCGCATACCAAGCCCAAAACACACACACATACACACAATTAGAGAAAGATAGTCATATGCATTGCTGTGTGCTTTCTCTTGTCGTTCGCTAGAGTGAACGAAAGGAAATATACCTACTGACCTGTGTGTATTGCACAAGCAGACCATACACCGTATACCATTCGACAAAAAAATAAGTCAAGTAATTCCATCACAAATACAAATTATCAGTTTGGCCGAGCGACCTAAGGTGTCTGATGTAAACACCGGTTCCAGTAAAAGAGAGTGTGGGTTCAAATCCCTGCTGTTGACAGATTTTTTTCACTGTACCCTAGTTGACTAAATAATCTATCGTAGGTTCAATTCCCGTTGAGAGTGGATGCTGACACGTCTGCAGACATTCGTCACTATCACTGCCAATGAAGAGACTAGCATGAAGTCATACACTGGCTCCGACCTGCACTCATGTACCAACCTTTTTACAATTACAGACAGTTATAGTCTGTCTCCGACCTGCACTCATATACCGACGCTTTGCAATTACATATAGTGATATTCTGTCTCTGATCTGCACTCATGTACCAACCGAACCTTTGCTATTACAGACAGACATACTCTGTCCGAAACTTCAATGCATGAACCAAGCTGTTGAAATTACAAGCACTCAACCCAGACCATTAATGTATGCACTGCACTTAATACAGTTTCTTTCCAGCATTACATGTTCAGCCGTTCCACTATGATTACCTCAATGTTGTGTTTACCCATAGAGATAAGTCTCGAACCCAGTTCTCTACAGACAGATGCTTGCTCTCCCCAGTTGCCCGCTAGAGTGTACGAAAGTAAAAAAAAAAAACATGATACACAGTTTAAGAAAAAGGTACACATATTCATTAAAAATATTTTGCAGCCAGATATTCGAAAAAAAAAACTACACTGGGGATGCCACTCTATCAGATCGCTAACACATAACAGTAGGTACATTGCTTAGCCAGTAGGAATTAACAAATAAAATATTGTTAATGTATTTATTTATATGCATAACCAAATCCTACACACTTACATATATCTATTATATCGTTCAACAAAGCCTCAGGCTCTGAGTTCATCAATAATTGCATGTATCTCTCCGATGAAATAACTATGTCCAAACCTCTGTGAGGAAACCAACAACCGATATCTAGCAACTAATTCATTGGGGTCTTCAGTACCAAGTGTACGCCTTCGCCTGACAAATGTCGGCACTTATTCGTCATCAGTAGAATATGCATCATCACCAGAAATATGTGTACACTTTTGCTTTGAGGTTGCCGACACATCATCGTCATGAGTAGAATACACATCGGTATCACCAGCAGACTTCGAGGCCACAGATTCGCTGTTGGTGTATTGGGTAGAATCTTCGGTTTTCACTTCACATGTTCGCGGTGGAGGTCTAATATGTACAACTCCTGATTATCTGTCTGGTTCATGCTCTGTGGCATTCATAGGTCCTTCTTCGAACACATCAATTTCTGCAGTGAGGGTTCAGCTGCAGTGAGGGATCTGCTGCAGTGAGGGGTCAGCTGCAGTGAGGGGTCAGCCTGTTGGGTTAAGGACTTGCTACTTCGACTGTTCCAATTCTTAATTCCAGTTGATGAAATGCGCGTGAGTACCTGTTTATACAAATGAAGCAGATGTGGGATGAACTTCTGGTTTGTTTTACATGAAGATGATGCCAGCTGATATGATGTGTATCGTAGAGCTTGCCTCTATGGTTGGAAAACAGTGTTGTTCTTGTGGAATGATTTTCAGCAAAAGCTGTAATGCTCGTCGCCATGAGAGAAGCAACTATACTAAAGGACCAACCTCCAGAATACTAACAAGTTATATGTGTTCTACTACATTTTTTAGAAACAATAATTTCAAGATACACACTGGTACATGTAAAGGTAACACATGTGCTATCGCACGACAAGGCTATCCTTCCTGCTGGTTCGTCTTGTACCCTAACGTTCGTTCGAGCGCCCATAACATTATGTGGGCCTGTGTGGTGTTCCAAACCAGTGTGCGAAGACGGGACTACGAGTGCTGCAGAGCACAATGTGTGTGAAGAAGGAACTATGATTGCTGCAGAGCATGACAATTGTGAGTGAAGAGTCCCCAGCTCGACTTCATTGAACATTGACGGGTTTCTAATGTTGAAATGCAGTGGATCTTTTATTTAAGGTCCTACCACGGTAGCAACATTATACCATGATGTCTGCAGATAAATTTACGTGTCCAGGACCAGTGTTGCCCATGGTTACGGTGCACAAGTATCCATTAGAGCAGGTACAGACCATATGTATGATGCTTGAGGAGAATGGCCTGCATTGTTCAGGTCCAATGGTTGGCATGCGCCGGTATCCAATGCGGACCTATAGTGCTTATCAGACATGGCCGAAAGCCCATCGCACAGTGCAGTTTGACGTTTTAAGTTATCACAGTATCCAAAATGAGATTTATACTGTTCGCATGTTAATGCAGAACGTTTCGTGTTAATAGCACACCCAGGCTCATGTCGACGAGCATGGCAGCTGTTGGCAAATTACGTCTTACAGAACCGGCACAAATGGTTGTCTGAAGTAGTTTCATCGTCGCTCGATCCGATGTTTATTCTTCAAAAAACAGTAACCCACTAATGTTTCCACAAATCCCATATTCTGTATATATACACATTTTCACATTCCATCATAGGGATGTAAGCCTTTCATAGACGTGTATTTAGCCAGTCGTATCTGTGTTAATACTCTGACATGCAGCTTCAAGTTAGATGCCTAATTTCATATCATGACACATACTTTACTATTAGCCTTTTTCCAACATAGCCAAATCTCTCATGTCGACGTGCATTGAGATTTCTACTATAGAGCTTACCACAATAGCGACATTGTTTCCGCCCTGAAGGAACGCTCTGGTCAGAAGTTGGTGGTGTACCACAACCATTCATTCGATATGACAGGCACCTGGCCACCACAGATTTGTTGTGTAGCAGGTGCACCATCTTTACACGTGATTTTCCTATGCATGCTTAAACTATCTATATGAATGAAATAATAGTGATACTTATCACATCGACAGCCTGTACGATATGGATTCAGTTTGCATTTGTGCTTCATATGTCTCTCTGCACTGGGGACATGTGCATATGTCCTGTTACAGTAGTTACAAAGATGTCCAGGAGTTGATCCAGCCATTGTTTCTGCTGTTGGGTCCTTTACTAATGTTGCTGGGGTTATTTTACACAGGTATCTTCCCTTGATTAAACTTCAGCAAATAGCATTTGGCTTGAAAATGAAGGAGTTCTTTGGATGATGCAATATGTCGTTTAAGTTATCACGTCGAAATTTGCGGTGGTTTCGTCGTAGACAAAGGCGAAGTTGGGGGTTTGCCCCCCACTACAGCTGTCATGGTCTTACGATTTAATAATTTTCTAAAAAGTTATGTTTTTTTTCCTTTAAAGAAGTACAATTTTCTAAGTTAGAAATGGCGGCCAAAGGTCAACGCCAAGGTGAAGGTCAAGTGTGTCATTATGATTTTTTCTTTTAAGCAGTAACATTTTCTAAGTGCGAAATGGTGGGAAAAGGTCAAGGTGAAGGTCAAGGGTGTCATTCCGATTGTTTCTTTTAAGCGGTAACATGTTCTAAGTTCGAAATGATGGGCAAATGTCATGGTCAAGGGTGGCATTCAGAATTCTGGTCGCCTTCTGCCAGCGCCTGCCACCCCGGCCCTTCTGACCCCCCGCCACCGGATGCTGTCCGCCAACATGGTCGCCTGCATTCAGACTTCTGGCCGCCCACCACCGACAGTCACCATCACCCGCTCCTCTATTGTGCGAATGTCTGTCGTCGTTGTACTGGCCACCAAAATGACCGCCGGCCCTTCTGACTGCCTGTGGCATTCACAATTCTGTTCGCTCAGTGCCAACAACTGCCAACAGCCCCAGCCATTTTTTTGCAAATGGATGTCGTCGTTGTACTGGCTGCCAACATGGCTGCCGGCCTTTCTGGCAGCCCACCAATGCCAGTCACAATTTTGCACATGGCTGCTGGCCATCAACATGGCCGCCTGCAATTAGTCATAATTTTGTTGGATAGTGCGACGTCCAAGATTTGGCATTCAGACTTCATCCTTACAACAAAATGTCATTCGTTTGTATGCTGGGTGCTGTCAAGATCGCCTGCCACCATCCGACATTTTGCATATGGTTGTCGTCGGTGCACTTGCTACCATGATGGTTGCCCACCATCAACTTACAAAGGGGGTAATACTCTGTCTTCATGACCTGTGTGCTATCACGGTCGCCGGCACACAGGCCGCCACCATGGCCGCCCACTACCAGCCACAATTTTTAAGACAGTGCGATTTCCGAGATTTGCCATTCAGACTTCATCTTTACAGCAAAAATGTCAGTCGTAGTCAGTGTACTGGCTGCAGGCATGGCTACCCGCCACCGGCCGTCATTTTGCAAATTGACGTCGTCGGCGCACTAGCCACCAACAGAGCCGCCCACCAATAACCATCATTTTTGCTATACAGTGCGACTTCCAAGATGGGAGACCGAATTGACAGAGCAGGAAGTTCTGGCCAGTATGCCGGTGCAAATTCACATGCACACACAGGTATGTCATTGCGGAAGAGGGGATCTGTACTGACTGCTAACATGGACTCCGACACTTCTGACCACCCACCGCCGGCAGTCACCATTTTGCACATGGATGCTGCTGGCCTCCAACATGACCGCCCGCATTCAGGCTTCTGGCCGCCCACAACCGGCGGCCGAAATTTTGCAAATGGCTAAGTTTGAAATGCTGGTGACAGGTCTAGGTCATGGTCACATGATGTCATACAAGGTCTTTTTCGAGGCCAACATTTTGAAAATGGCGTTCGTCATTGAACTGGCCGCGAACATGGCCATTGGCCCTTCTGGCCATCCACAACAGGCAGCCGCCATTTGGCGAATGGCTGCTGGCCGCCAACATTCCCGCCCACATTCAGATTTATGACCACCCGCCATTGGCGGGCGCCATTTTTGCACATGGCAGTTATCGCTGTACTGGCCAGCAACATGGTCACCGGCCACCAGCCGCCATGTCGCTAAACCGTGAAACTTCCAAGATGGTGGACCAGATTTAACGAGTAGGCAGTTCTGTTTCAAGATGGATCCACTCATTTCCAAAAGTGGTCATCGTCGGTGCACTGGCTATCATCATGGCCGCCCACCACCGCCTACCACCAGCCGACATTTTGCCAATGTACTGGCAACCAACATGCCGCCCGTCATCAGCCAACATTTTGTAAGACAGTACAACTTCCAAGATGTTGGACCAGATTGACAGAGCAGGATGTTCTGGTCAAAGATGGCGGCTGTGGTGCCTAAACCATAGGTCGACCGTCTGGCTACCTTTCAGATTCACGAGTTGATAGTTTCCACTGGGTTGGTACATTCCACTGCTAGTGTAGTGAGTTTTGGCTGTAATCTGAATTTGATGGTTTCATTATGATCGGTTCGTAACGAAAGCATTTGCTTCTATACCGTAACAGCCAGGACTCTCTGGTTTTGATTAGCATGCGCAATATTTATTGGACCCATATTTACAGGTGGTCATTATCTGTCTTCATGACTTATGTGCACCCGTGTACGAAGCCTACAATTAGCAGTGGTCATACACCGACCTACACCATTAATTCACTTTCAGACTTAGTAGCAGTAGTGGTTTAACTAGTAATATATTTGCTATAGGTGGACCCACCCAGTTTCCATGCAGACTTCGAAGAGTGAACTGTGGCTACGGAGACAGTGCTATTCCACGACGATAGTAAATATTCAGGAAAGCTATATGTGTCGTTACTGTACTAAGACCTGTTCTCAAAGCTGCCATGCATGTCGACATGAGACTGGGTGTCCGCTCAATATGAAGCATGGTTACGTGTATTGTAAAGAGTGTCAATCGCATTTTCGACAACGTGGTAACTTCAAACGACATATTACACCATGAAATGATCATCTTCCTGTTCAAGCCAAATACTATTTGCTGACGTTTAAGGAACAGAAGGTAGCTGTCAAGAAATACCCAGCAATATAAGTAATAGACCCAACAGCTGAAACAGTGGCTGGATCAACTCCTAGACATCCTTGTAACTACTGTACCAGGACATTTGACATGTCCCCAGTGCAGAGAGACATATGAAGCACAAATGCAAACTGAATCCATATCGTACAGGCTTTCGATGTGATAAGTGTCGCAGTTATTTCACTCGTGTAGACAGTTTAAACATGTATAGGAAAAACAAGTGTAAAGACCATGAACCTGCTACGCAACAAACCTGTGCGGCCATGTGCCTGTCATATAGAATGAATGGTGGTGGTACACCACCAACTTCTGACATGAGCCCTTCAGAGTGGAAACAATGTCGCTATTCTGGTAAGCTCTATAGTAGAAATAACAAATGCACGTCAACATGAGATGTTTGGCTATGTTGGAAAGAGGCTAGTAGTAAAGTATGTGTCATGATGTGGATTTGGGCTTCTAACTTGCAGCTGCATTTCAGTGTAGTAACAGAAATACGACTGGCTAACTATATGTGTATAAAAGGCTTACCTCCCACTGATGGAATGTGAAAATGTGTATATATATATATACAGCATGTGGGATTGGTGGAAACATTAGTGTGTTGCTGTTATTTAATATATGAACATGGCTCGAGCGACGATGGAAACTACTTCAGACAACCGTTTGTGCCGGTTCTGCAAGACGTCATTTGCCAACAGCTGACATGCTCGTCGACATGAGCCTGGGTGTGCTATGTACACAAAACATTCTGCAGTAACGTTCGAAATCTCGCCCGTGCATGCTAAGCACTGTAGGTCAGCATTGGATGCTGGTGCACTATTTTTTCCATTGGACCTAAACATTGCAAGCCATTCTCATCTAGCATCAACAGTATGGTCTGCATCTGCTATAGTTGATACTCGTTCGCCATCATGGTGGGCAACACCCATCCTGGACATGTACATTACTCTGCATACCATGATGTCTATCATGGTATTATGTTGCTACTGTGGTAGAACCTTTAATAAAAGATCCACTGCATTTCAACATTAGAAACCCGTCAATGCTCGATAAGGTCGAGCTGGGGTCTCTTCACTTACCAGTTTTATAGATGCAAACACAAGTTCACATGTTATCAACCAACTGGAAGCGTTCCAGTCGATGCACGATGCAAAATATTTAACTATCAGGATAAACTATATGACGAATTGTACGTATCAAAAGGAAGCTACTAAACCACAACCTGCTACAAGGTCACCCAATGAGAATGGGTTCATCCTGAAGGAATCTGCTTTCTGTGGTCTAATGGAGCCATATGTCGCATTTGGCATGGCAAAAGATATTTGAACATACCTTAAGTAAACGATGCAGTGTATCGTAGATCAACTTACAGATGACGTGGAAAAAGATGGTGCATTAAAATATAATACAACCCAACCCAATGCAACCGAACCACATATTATATTTTAATGCACCATATTTTCCCACGTCATCTGTAAGTTGATCTACGATACATATATATGTGTGTGTGAACCCAGAACCACATGGCGATGAATTTATTCGAAAAACCTTCAAGACAATAAATGTGTCTCTGTATAACACACTCGACATTGCGGCCAGTGTAGAGGCTGGTGTACAGAAGATTTGCAACAAGAGAGAAGAGTACATTGGGAAAGGTTCTGGTTGGACGTTACATACGATAGATCATTTACAGTTGAGAACGAATTCGTTTAGGCCACCTCGCAATTAGGTGCTTGTCAACTGGAGGAATTAGCCCATGGCTTAAAGCACAGCCCCATTGCTGAGTGAAGGTCTAGATAAGTCACACACTTGATCTCATGCTGATACTTATGTTAGGTTCGTATGCATAGTGGTTTAATACATGACGGAATAGGCTGGCCGGCACAGATCCTGTTCGGATCGTGGAGAGTGAACATTGCCTTTGGATAACGTGCTACTGTAATGCGAACTTTTCGAAAATCACCAGATACAGACAGCACGAGGCCAGTTGTTATCAGAATCCAGAGTGTACTGTGTTCACATGCGAAACATGTACATCACAGTTTGCCCGATGTGTTGACTTGACAAGTCATCTTGCAACATGTCTGAAATGTTAATTACCCAAGAACGTATGCGCATGTTGACGATTTAAAAACACATGGTCTCAAGCTGATACTCGTGTCGGGTTGTCTTAAGAGGGTGGGGGGGGGGGCGCACATACTGATAATCCCTCCATTACTGAGCAGATGAGTCATAGCTTCGACCAGTAGAAATGAGGGCATACTACACCTACAGTAATCCACACAGAGTTGTTAACCTGTCTTGAAAGTCGTCTGTAGCGAGGGGCCATCTGCAGTGAGGTGTCAGCTGTAGTGAGGGGTCAGCCTGCTGGGTGCAGGACTGGCTACATAGACTGTTCCAATGCTTAATTCCCACTGATGAAATGAGCGTGAGTACCTATTTATACCCATGAAGCAGATGTGGGACGAAGTTCTGTTTTGTTTTGCATGAAGATGGTGCAAGCTGATATTATGTACATCGTTGAGCATGCCTCTATGGTTGTAACTGCCTCCATGGCTGGAAAAAAATGTTGTTCGTGTGGAATGGTCTTCAGAAAAAAGCTGTCATGCTCGTCGCCATGAGAGAAGCAATTGTACAAAAGGACCAACATCTAGAATACTAACATGTAATATGTGTGCTGTTACATTTGGTAGAAACGATAATCTCAAGAGACACACTGGTACATGTAAAGGTAACACACCTCTGCCTGGCAGGCGCCAAAATGTGCTGTCACACAAGGCTATCCTTCCTGCTGGTTCGTCTTGTACCCTAAAGTTCGTTCGAGCGCCCATAACATTATGTGGGCCTGTGTGGTGGTCCAAACCAGTGTGCGAAGATGGAACTACGAGTGTGTATGTCGGAGATAAAAATATTGGATTAAATACATCCTGCGTGTGTGTCTACCAGTTTAACAGTTACATTTATAATGCTTTCTTTTGAGCTGGTGGAAGTATTGTTTCCTAACCAATATGGCTCGGAAATTTATTTGTGTAATGTTAGAGACAGCAGAATTTTTTTCAAGAAGCGTATTTCAGAAGCTAGTGATTAATCGTGAACTATCATCACTACTCAATGTAAGAACATCGAACTGATCGGTGCTAGCTGTGGTGCTTATATTTATGCCTAGGACATACTACACCCCTCGATCCTTTTCGGTGATTGTTGGTAGTTGTATCTCAAATGGTTCGATGATTTCGAACAACTATGCTTATGCATATCCATGGGTCAAATGTACCCCTCGATCGTACAGCAATTTTTGTACAGATTATGTCTGAATGCCGAATCTTGGAAGTCGCACTTTCTAACACATTGGTGGCTGGTGGTGGGTCGGGCAGTGCGCCGACGATGGCAATTTGTGCAATGATGGTCGCCGGTGGTGGTGGTTGCCCATGATGGCGGCCAGTAAGCCACGAGTTGGAAGTGTTGCCAAGATGATGGTGGATGCCTTTGTTATGCCCTGAGCATGAGGGTCGGAAAGAGTGTCTGCTCTCTGTTACACGTATGCTTGGGGGTCGGCACGCGGTGATGTAGCTGGAGCTTGGTCAGTCGGTGGCGAGCGCGTGAGGATGTATTACTGGTGGATGGGGGCAGTCGGAAGGCGAGGGAAGACATTAACTAGAGAGCGCAAGGAAGTGTTGCAGACGGAGGTGCCCAGGGAAAGGGAGTGCGCGAGGAAGTGTGTGTGGCCTTGCCGAGGGAACAGGAGAGAGGTGGTTCTATCATGTACGGAAAGTCAGGATCGGTCATTGTGGTCTCTGCTTCTAGCGAGGTCACATCGTCGACGAAGACAATGGCGACCATGACGACGACTACGGTGAAATGTGCTCATGGCCTATGCGTATTCACTGGTATACCAGTTAAGGTAGGGGATAATTAGTTTTCGTAATATGATTATTATAATTATAGCATGTGTTGTAAGTGTGGGCGACTCAGCTGTCTAGTGATGACTTTGTATTCATTGCGGGCGACATCTCATTACATATGTACACACATGCATTGATATCTCAGTACATGGCTCACAGGTGCAATGCCGGTAGTACTGAATGACTACCTAGAAGTAAGTATGCTGTAACACGAGTGCTTAGGGGTCGACGCGCACCAAGTGGCTGGCTGGGTGGTGGCGAGTGCTCGACGATTAATGGTCAGGGATGATGAGCGAAGGAGGAGGGGGAGGACAAGGGATAGAGAGAGAGAGAGAGAGAACACGAGGTTGAGTGGAAGGTCGCTGATCGTGGTCGCGGATTGGGGAGGGAGCACGCGAGGAAGAATGTGTGTGTGAGGCCAGGCGGTGGCACTGTGGGGACAGGAGAGACAGAGATGAGTAAGACTGGGGAGACATGCATGCTGACATATGTCTGTACGTCCCTTGTCGTTGTCGGGGTGTGATGCATGTTTTATGATATTTTGGTAATTGTACTTCAAACACTTCGTAACTTACAGCCATCTATCATAGTCGTGGTTGATATCTATGTTATGAATTCGGCGACTAAAACTCAAACGGTTCGGAAAATACAGCCAACTATGCTTATAAGTTGGCATGGGCTTAGTTGTCCCTGCGACCCCTCTCCTAGTCGTGGCCGATGTCTATGTTATGAATTTGCCAACTATAACTCAAATGATTCGGAAATTTCACCAAACTATTCTTATAGAATGACATAGGGCATACTTGACCCCACGACCCCTTTCCTAGTTGTGGATCATGTCAATGTTATTAATTTGCCAACTATAACTCAAACAGTTAGGAAATAACTATCACGTGTGCTTATAAGCTGACATATGTCATACTTGACCCCGCATCCCTTTTTCTAGTCGCAGATGATGTCTATGTTATGAATTTGACGATTATAAATTAAATGGTTCTGAAATTACAGTCACCTATGCTTATAAATTGAAATGTGGCATATTTGACCCCGCGACCCTTCTCCTAGTCGGGATGGATGTGTATGTTATCAATTTGACAACCATAACTAAAACGGTTGGGAAGTTATAGCCAACCATGCTTATAAGTGTTATGCCACACACACACACAGGCTTAAGGCGGTGGCAGTGTTACACGAAATCCGATCGTTCGCGTTGTCTTGATGCCCCACCACCGCCGGCGAGGTGCTGGCTGTCAAAATGGTCGACATCCTCAGCTGGTCGCCAATTGTCCTGGGTAGACATACATTGTCGATACCAAGATGGCCGCCGTGAATGATTTTAATTTGAGAATTTTGCGAATTTGAGAGAAGCTGCGAACGATTCAGCCACATTGAGAAAACATCCGCAACATTGTGCAGAATTAAGCAAATGCACTTTCTGGCCCTGGCTACCAAGATAGGCACCAACGGTGGGAGGGAGTGAGACCCCACACCTCACATGAGTCATTTGCCATCCTGAGTGGTCACCTGTTGGATTATGCTAATTAGGGCAAACATTGGTTATTGGCACTAGCTTCCAAGATGGGCGCAGTCAACGGGAGGGATTTCGGGAAGTTTAGAGGGGGAAAAAGGGAAAAGTGACGTTTTTGCACTCGAAATCGACCATTTTGGACGGGAAAAAGGGTGGGGGAAAAAGGGAAATTCACGCTCCTGGGGTCCGCAGTCTGCAGCCTGGTAATATGTTGAATAGGGTTGCGGGTTCTACAGCCAGCACTCAGGTGCGGCAGAACCTGCTATTTTTACTACTATCCATCTAGATGATGAATAAATTTTTTATACTGCTGCATGGTTGTTTACGGTTCTTCCAGGTCTGTACACTGAGAATGTAGTACAGCAATTTTCAAGCACCAACATACGTTGCAACAACTCACTGGGTAGAAGGTGGGGGGACGTCAGGTCACTCGCCTCCTACAAGAGAACACAAGGCTCGATTCCCGATTGGATAACATTTGAATTTTTACAAGTGGGAAACGTGTCGGACGTTGCCATAGACTGATGGGTTTTTATTGGGCAGTCTCGTTTTCCCTACCATTGCATTAATAGTCGCTCCTTACCGACTTCTCCTCTTCATCAGTGTCAGCGCTGAAGCCCTCAGTTGTTCATCACATCCTAAATATCTCACGCGTCACAGTTCAACCTCCGGCATTGAGGAAATAACATATTGCACTCAGGTTTGTCTAAGGAGATGCCAAATCATGACGTAAATCCCGCATATCTGTCGCTACAACTTAAGACTAAAGTTTAATGCTAAAATGCTCGTTTAAAATATGAGATTGGCTACGTTTCAGCCAGCAAGACCGGTTTTGGGCGGAAGTCACGTCGTTTGTTACAACTGGTAAGGCGAGGGCCTGCGCAATATCATCACGTGATCCGAGGCAGAAATGTGGCCGCGTGTAAACAGTCTGACAACAACATCGCAGTGAAATCGGGTTCGCGAATGTTATAAAATTTCGTCATTACTGTGTCATGCAGACAGTGGAAAACTTCGCCACATTCAAAATTAAAACCATTGAATAAAAAAAAAAAGTTGACAAAACTAAGCTGTAAGGGTTTATCTCCACATTTTTTGGAGTTTATTTGATGGTCCGCCAATAGGTGGTACTGCAATCGCCCCAGCTCTCCGTGGCGGCCTTGTTCGGCAAGTAAAGTAATCATATTCCGCCTCTAATCCTTGAGTTCTTCCCTCCCAATCGTCATAATGGAATACCATACGGAAGCCCATATTTTAACGTCTTATTAACACGTGATAGAAATAATTACACATAGTTTTAATCAAAAAGTTGTTTAATAAAATAATATTTTGCCTAAAAAGACTACATGTATTTCAATAACATTTAAATTTGACCATGTAAGTCGTACTAACATTTCAAAACATGTATTTATATACACAGAAGGCATGCGCACTCTGTCCTAAATCCCATCCTCGTCCTCGTCACGTGGACGTGACACCATGCCATGCACGGCCTCCGACTACACGCCCATGTATAATTGGCACGGGCACACTGGCAAGGAGGGTGATGGCACCCCGAGACGATAACACGGACGGTGCGAAATGCGTCGTATTTGGCTGTTAAGGGCCCCACCTATCAGAGACTTGCAGTGTTTGACGCACAGATTTCCCCACGAAACTTTTAAACGTCCGTCCAATGTGATGATCTACGAAAAGAACACACTTCATATGAGACATGTTGAGTACTTTCAAGACGTCACAAATATTGGAAAAAACAACTTGAGAACACTTCAAAATACCTAAAAGCGTCTTATTCAACTGAACCTTGCTTCAGACATTTCAACAATAAACCTATAAAATTGTATTGTCATTATCGCTCCGAACTTCTCAGCCTCAAACGTGGAAAACAACTGTAGGTAAGCCCCTTAACAACTGTAGGTAAGCCCCTTTCTGTTTGTGGTTTTTAACGCGAGTTATCAGCTTTCGTTGCAGCTGTGAATACCAAACTCATGGTTTACTAGTAGAGACCATGGCATATGTTTCGTATCTGTCGTAGTATAGTGTATTTACTGAAATTTGCAGCGATATCAACTGATATTTGGTTTCATTTAACTCTGCGGAAATGAATGGTCAAAAATATATAACGGTCATACATTTTATCGTAATTTATTGTTTCACTATAGTTTAGGCGACATGATAAAATACGAATACTATTACAACTTACAATTAATAATTTGATATTAATCATGAATAACGTCATACATCATAGTAGCGTTTTTATTCCGTTATTATGTAAAAGGAAATTGACAGGGAATTATATTTTACTAGTCCAGAAATACATACGTTAGATGCACGAAGGTATACAATGTGACTCATTCTTTAAAGTATGGGGTTGTCATCTACTACAACGGTCACTGTTCGTACAAATAATCAGTACGTTAAATTTGTCGATTCAAGTGTCGTTAGGGCTGTGTCCGAACCTAGGAATGCACTTACACACACACACACACACACACACACACACACGCATGTATATATACACTCCATCCCCGATGCTTTGCACATTCCGACAGGCATGGTAATTTGTATCCTTTACAGCTACTAGCCAGCTGATGAGATTCTGAACAAGCATTTGACGGAAAACAAATACTGAATCTGTGCTAGAACATAGGCGCATAGATTAAAAATTATCAACCCATTAGGAGTTGTAGCTGAAAAACGCATTATGGTAATAATAATGCTGTAATCAATCACAGACAATGTTTCAAGAAAGGAATCCATAAGTATTTGACGCAGTACACGCAGTTATCATTAATTTATCATTAAAACGTGTAAAAATAGAGATCATTTTATTTTAACAATAATAAAGCACTAAATGAAAATTATTTTTCGAACTTTCATATAACTTTTACACTCATCCATGACTTGCCTTGTATAATATTGGCAGTGTTCACACTGCCCTGCATATTAACTTTAAATTAATTGCCACGCCAGGTTTCTAACAAATCACAAAGAAAATTGGTTACATTTATCTTGGCTCTTCTAAATCATTGAAGTTTACAGAGTATACATTCTTAAGAACGTTTCTCAGTGGCCTTTTTCGAAAGTCAATGCCTCCATACGACTCTTTAGGAAAAGAAATATTGAGAATGACAATTATGAACTACATATAGATCGCTTTTCAAAATAGTAGCCTATGAGCTGTAAGGGCGCGAGACGTACACACATTCGTTTCCCCGCGTACTTGCGTATGTCATTTCCAGAGACGTGTACAACATTTACGTACTTATACGAATGCGAACGCTGCACGAGTGTGCATCTCATCCCGAGGCGAACCGGGTTCAATTCCTGGCCGCATCACCCCCGGATGTTTGTATGTGGGCATCGTGCCGGAAAATGCCGCTGATCAGCGGGTTTTCTCGAGGTTCTCACTTTTTCCCCACCCTTTCATTCCAGTGCAGCTTCATACTGACCTAAATCACCTTTATCAGCTCTCAAGACCTCGCTGTTACGTGCCGCCACACTCTCTTCACGCATTCAGCGGGACTCCCCGCTGAATTCCTCCGGTTACGCGATGGGTTGCCTACTCACAAGGACATGCTATTGCTACCACAAAACCCTTCGTTTGCGATTTAACCGAAAACGGTTGATCCTAGAGAGTTAAACGAGGGGGGGGGGAGGCTTATTTGTTACTTATCTCGTCCTGCTTCATCCCATGGTATCTACAATCAATTAAACCTCACGGTGTACGTTTTGCATGCAATAAAAGGGTGCCAACCTCTATTATTTACATGATGGGAGCGTGAACGACAGACCATACCTACCGTGTACCCAATACCTTGGTTAACTTGCTCAATATTCCAATTTGCCTAATGTCCCACGTAATGTCCTTGTCGCCCATCACCTTTAGGGGCTGTTACAACCCTTATTATTTGAGATGTACGATGAGTGTCCTGTTTCAATATTCCTCTTTTCCGGTCACGAATCATCACGTGCCCGAGTTTGTACACATGTTTTCTATACACGCCGTATAGAGAATATGATGGCTTCAATTTTAATATATGTTGATACATAATGGCACTGCAGTTGAGTTTGATATAAAATAAATGAAATGATGTATCAAAATATAATGATTTGAAAGTTAGTACTTTAACATTTCTTGTGTTGAACCGTCACTGGGTGTGCGCAATTAACAATATCGTAATAAAGGTATAACGTTGAAATTAACTATAAATAATTTAAGAATGGATTGCCATTATAATAAATTTTAAGCACTTTGGATGCAACAGACATGAAAACATGCTATCGAAGTGGTAGTATATTGATCCTGTGACTTGAAGGGATGGGAGGGTGAATGTCGAGTCGGGCCTAGCCAGACTTGCTTCATTGCGATATATGGAGAAAAGATGTCCTACATAAATTTATACATGATTGGTGTTGCTCTAATACACCACAGTTATCTTTATAGTTAACACAAATGTAGAACTAAATTGATTTCGATAGTTAAAGGTCAAGATTATATGTCATAATCAAAGATTGTGGTTCAAGGAGACCAAGTAATCAGCAGGCTACTAAATCGAGGTTGAATGGCAGAGCATGAATACAATGTCAGATGGTGGGTGGAAAACAGGTAACTTAATCGTGGTGACAAAATTAAGAAGAAATGACAGAGAATGAAAGGATGGTAACTAAGAAAAAATCAAAGATGTGAACATGGCATGAGAGAGCATGAGAGAATGTTTATTTAATCTGCTCACCTGGTGGCTAAATCGAGGAATTAGCACCTCTTAGGTGATGAAATAAGAATTCAATATGTCACGAGCAGATAGCACAACAGATATACTTTTAAAAAAATTTAAACAAATATGGCAGCCACCTGGTGGTCAAATAATTAGCTCGCCTGGTGACGAAATCTAAAATTAAAACACTAGTGCTACCTAGGTGATGAACAAGTAAACAAATGACAAACAAAAAAAATCCAATATAGCGGTGGAGTGCATTCGACAGAATGAACATGGGTGAGAGGGGTCGTGGCCTACTATCTAATTAACCAATGAGAAACATTGGAATGGGATAGAAAGGTTATGACAAAATGATTAATGGAAGAGGGTCAGTCGTCTGCTGGACGTGGTGCTGGGGAGATCTCCATAAATGTAAGTTTTATAATTAAAATTTTAGTAGTTATATAAAAAAAAATTTTTTATAATTCTAAATAAAGTTTTTATAGAATTTTTAATACTTTTTTTTTTAATTTTCCAATTTTTTGGAATTTATTTTGGGTTCAACGTCATTCAAGGTCATGGGGTACAGTTCAAATGTCAAAGTCAATATCACCGACATCCGACATGGCAGAAAAGAAGGCTTACAGAACCAAGAAGGCTGATGGTAAGGTTTATTTCCTGACCCTGGACCCTGTGTATCGATTTGGCATACCTTACGCATATAAAACCAACATGGCCGCCATTGCTCTGCCCTAGAAAACGATCCCCCCAAATCATTCCGATGGATCAAAAAGTGCCTTTCGGGGGATCATTTTCGCAACTGGAGGATTGGTCCTTTTTGAAGGAAAAAGTAAATTATAAGGGAATACTGCGAAATTCTTAAGGAAAAGGGAAATTTTTAAGGGAAAGGGGACATTTGAATGGAAAATGGTTCGGTTTTGAGGAAAAAAGAAGAATAATTTCGAGGAAAAAAGAGAACAAAGGGAAATTCAAAATGACGGTGGATAGCTTTGGCGCTCCGACTCCCCCATTTTTTTTTTCACCCATTGCGCCAAAGTCCCTGAAATCTCACTACTCCTTACATGTAGACGTACGACATAAGTTTGCGTAATTGGTCACCTGAATTTGGGGGGTATCAGTTAATTTTTCCCCCAAGAAAGGACAAAAAACCCAATTTTTTATGTGGTGCTATATAGCGTCCCACTCTTAAATTGCAGTACAGTGTGAATGGCGCGCACTGTTGCCAGATCACTCCAGTTTTGCTACGTAACTAGTTTTGCTACGTAACTGGCAGGCTGAGTAAGAAATGAGAGACGAAGGAAATGCCCTGATTAAGAAATTTTTATCTTTTTACCTCCCTGACAGCTCTTTAAGATAATCCAATCCTTCGAAGCAAAGGTAAGTGGCTCCTTTGAAAGTGAAGCCTGTGAGAAACCCTATCACTGTTACTGTATGGCGCGCACGCAACGACAATGGCATTTTTTTGAGACTGGAAAACGATAACACATCAGGCAAAAGTACACACAGGAACAAGGACAGCGTTAACGACAGAAATCATGTATTGGAAAGAGGGAGTGAATGTCCATTACACCACACACTGCAATCTTAGAGTGAGACGCTCTGTATCTACTGAAATTATGGACAAATGAGTTTATTTATTAGGTCTTGCTCATTTGATGCTTGCGTTGATACTGCCAGCACATTAATTTACGTTACAGTGGGTTACATTGTTTCATAGATATAACATACTACTTATACTAATATATATTTATAAGTTTGATATTTTGAAAGTAAGATCCTAGCTCTCTTAAAACATAGCCTCTCACTTTAAATTATATAACTCAGTAATAATTGTTTGAAAAATTAGATAAGAATCGGTTGATTGCTTCTCGAGATATTACAAAACTTGGTTTATTCGTCTTGTACTATCTTACAAAATGGTGGTCAAAAGAGGCTCTAAGAAGACGCATTTGATAGTTGAAATAAACACTGCCGGCATACAATGTTACGTAGAAACTTTAAACTTGGCTACATAGCTATAACATACTAACTCTAAAATTTTTATACAGTCACAATTTTAAAAATTAGTGGTTTGCTTACTAAAATATGCTAGTTTACATCACCTACCGGAATATTACTTAAAAGCAAAATTTGGCAGGGATTAATTTATGGTTTCTCGAAATATAACAAAATATAAACTTTATTTTTCATGTTGCTCTCTTACAAAACGGCTGACAAAAGAAGTTATTCGACACATTTCATGATTGTAAAAAATATTTTGTGCATTAAAATTCTACGAAATTGGCCAAACAGTGCAGTGCCTATAGCAAATAAACCTAACTGTATTTACATTACTGCCTTTTTGTAAAGAAGTAACTGACCCACTTAAATTGCATATATTAACATGGCTTACAACAGTATAACTTAAACGGCCAAATCGACATTGATAGGTTATTTGGTTACCTAGCTATAACCAAAAAGTTTTATCTTTTAAAGAAGCACTATTTGCCAAAATGGCGGGATAATACCGTTATCGCTTTCTAAGTTAAATTTTATCATCATTCAGCGCCACCCTACAAAATTTGACTTAAATTTGTGAAATTGTTCCCGAGATATAAAAGAGTATCCAAAATTTAAAAAAATGGCCACCATTTTGAAAATCAGTACCAGAATTGATTGAAAACTATAAAATTCGGATGTCGTTACTAAATACTATATGCGGACCGAGTTAGGCGAAATTCAACTCTCGGGTTTAAAATTTTAGAATGGTCCGGTGGGGGGGGGGGGGGGGGGGGGGGGCATGCATTCAAGACAACACACAGCAAAGGATTTTGACTGCACCAGTCCCCAGATTGTAGCCATTACTGGAGTTGCGACGTTGTCTAAATATATAAGTTCTGTATTTCGGAATCATTTGTTTGTCGAACCCAGATCAAATATATATACATATGTGTGTATATACACACAAGATGTTCGGAAACTACCTGTCGAAATTCAAACCACAGTATCTGTGGACGAACTTGAAACAAGAAACTCTTGTCACAGAATGTTCGGAAAGGTCATTTAGTATGATAAAACTAAGTTGAATTTTGGCAAAGGACGCGGGTGTCCGCAGCCTTAACCTGCGTACACAAGTTGTATGACACGAAGGAGAACTGATCCACAGCAGTGCTGCACGCGGCTCTCGGCGCCTCCTTTCGGTCGGATGTGTTGCCACTGTCCCACGCACAGGCGTCACAGCAGTGGCAGGTGACCTTGATTATAACATGGTTGCCCCTATGTACAGGCGTTGGCCACATGTCGAGCCATCGCCGTTCGCCTTCGTGTCAGGCAACTTGTCGTGCACGCATGTACATACGGCCGCGGACACCCAGTGTCGTTTGCCGATATATATATATATATATTCTACTCCAAATTAACCTCATGGAGTTTCTATGCCTGCAAGCATTTCTGGATGCGGTGGACAGACCCTCCTCCTTCCTCGAGATACTGCCACCGCACCCCTCGCGGTTTCCAGCTACTTCGGACCCACTAGGCAAATGTCCGATATTTTTCGACATTTATACTCCTCAGGGTATGTGCTTCAATGCCCCTATCCACCACCACACCGGCTTGTTTAATTATGATCCACAGCGAGCCCGCTGAGACGTAGTCCGCCAAGGAGGTCCATACCCCAGCGAGCTAGAATAGGTCATCCGCTAGTTCACACAGTATTTTATTATTGTTATGCCCTCTCGTTTTTCGATGATTGGAGCATTGCTGGGTGCGATTTTCAAACACAGTGCCCATACAAGTCCATCCTAAAATAACATCTGGGCGCTAGGGAATTGCACGTCGGAACTGCCAACTCCAACCCTCCTAGCTAAGAGAAAACTTGTATAGGTGAGAGGCTACCCCTGATACTGCTTCCTTTACTCCGACACTCGTGAGCTCTTCATCCAAGTAGGCTAATGCCCCAGCCTCGAAATGGCCCATTAACATTCTGCCGAATTTCTTCACAGTGAAACCCTATTATTGGGCTACAACGGTCTGAATGCAAAGAGTCGAACCCTCCCCCTATCCCCGCCAAGCCCCGCCATCAGGATTGCCCGTATTTCCAGGTTAACAAAGGAGGCAGTTACCCCTTTTAGTAAAACATGGCATAGGGAACACCCGGGAATTCGCCACGTTAGCGGGCCTTCGCCACGTTAGTGGACCCCCCACCAAGTTGGGTCCCCAGCGATACCACAACGAGGTGTGTGTTCCCTTGCGCTGGCAGAGGCTATTGACTTTCGCGTGACCAGCCCTTTCCGTAGCTATGTTTCTAGTTGACCCGCGATAGTAATATTGGCAATGCCCCCGATACAATCCCGGGCCAGCTGAATTATCTCCGCTTCTAAGTGGAACATGGGCGGAGGGGGAATGTCCCTTCCACAGTCAAGGGCACACACAACAGGTATGGCAATCAGTCCCGGCAGTCAAACTGAGACCACCATACAGCCATTATAACCTGGGCACCCCACCACATATTACTACCGTAGAACTTAATTGGTCCTCCTAGGTTGGGAGAAGGCTACGCCTTCCGTAGTTGAGGTAATCCCGACCATGTATAGTAACATAGCCAAACTGTGCGCAATTTTACAGCCACTTAAGACTTTGTACAGAGAGATACCCCTTCCGCAGTTGAGGCATTATCACCAAATATAGCTAAAGAGCCAACCATACACCACCTTAGAGCCACTTAAGGAGTTGTTACCCTGTCACCTGGAGGCTCCAGAGCAGTTGTGGGGTCATCGATTTCTATTCCCTCCTGTTTCTGTTAATATTTTTCTTTCGTCAGCCCCATCACTTCTCTCTTTTTGGCGGTAAACTCTTCAACCCACATTTTATGATTTCGTTGTCACAAGCTTTCAACTGTTTTCTGTACTACTACATCATGTTATTTCCACACATTCGCCTCCATATTCTGCACTGTTTTGCTTTCTCCCACTTAAGATATGCCTTAAATCAGAACTGTTTTAAAAAATCGCGGTAAAAATGTATTCCCTAGTGCAAGCCATTAAAGGAATTAAAATATAGCCAGTAAATTGTGCAGAAATAACATTGATGGTAGGCTATGCTATCTACGAGAGTTTCTGTGGTGAAGCAGGTAGCGGGAGTTCACGTTCCATTCCCTGCGCTAAACCGCGGAATTTTTTAAAGGTTTTTAATTCTGGCCAACGTTCATCTCAATCTCATATCTTTGGATCAATTCCACTGCTTTACAATTGTAGTGTCTTGACACAAATATCTCACTGGACTTTATAGTTCTGTTAGTTATTGGAGACATTTCCCCTTTATACACGAATCGTTACATATTCAGGATGAGGAATTGCTACTCTAGATACTAGACTTGCTAGATGAGCAACTGCTCTCTGGTAAACGTAAGTTGCTTCCAACGTCATTTTCTGCAAAGAATTGTTATTTACCCAGCAATTAACTGAAGTACTAATTATAGCGTTCATAATGGCGTGTCGCAATTTCATTTACCGTACTACGTAGGGATTTCAGTCTCAGCTTCATTTCGTTTAATAACTCTTAATCCTGACTTTATCTTCGTGCAGCAGAATACCTGAACACACTTAAAATCCCTAATTACTGAAAACTTTTTTTTGAAAGAAACAAAGTAAAGGTGATTAATAATGCGATGAACAAGTGCCTGTCTGGACTTTTTGAAGTGAAGTGGGACGAAGGAATTAAACTTTCAACGCTTTTTTGTGGATAAATAACAAATAAATATTTATAATATTATTTACATCACCGAATACGTATTTTGTGTAACAGCTGTATGACTTTGTAATTTTAATATGTGTGGGTGTTAGTAAAATATTCAAACTAAAAAAAAAAAGGGGGGGCCTCTTATTTTGAAAATCCTTTTTTTTTTGTATTACATAGAAATATTTAAATTCTATAATTAATGGAAATTATTTTTATAAACTAAACCATGTATAAACATAATATATAATTATTAACACATTTCCATTCTATCAATAAGTATATATATATTTAAAATAAGAGAGTGATTTGGGCAGCCCTTATCAGTGAGGTCTTGAGAGCCGATGAGGGAGTAGCACCGGAATGAAAGGGCGGGAGAAAACGAGAGGTCCGCGAGAAAACACACTGACCAGTGGCATCGTCCGGCACGATTCCGACTTGAGAAATTCCGGAGTAACACGGCCGGGTATAAAACCCGAGTCGCCTTGGTGGAAGGCGAGCAGGCTAACCGCTCATCCACCGCGGTCCCTTTAAAGGCAGAAAAGGAGTTCAGTACAAATACATTACACAACATTATTTCAAAAATTCTGCGCAGAAGAATTAAAAGGGTATTAATGTCATTTCTGAATAAATTTTGAAATGCAGTAGCAGTACGAAACTGCGTATTTAATAATCTTGTTATATATTGTGCTGATAAATGTACAAATTCTGGATGTATCTTCCCGAGATAATATTGTAACGCGAATTATGGAATGAAACTACAAAAGTATTTAAAAGTTGTTATGATGCAGACATTTACGAATACACATATAACTGTGTGTTTACGTGGTTCGAAGCAGACAATTAGCTGCAAAAATAACTGATATATGACTGGATATTTAATACCTGCTGATTCAGTAAAATCCGCTTTTTGCTCAGCCTAATGCACCAACATTTAAATATTAGTTGCAATATTATTAGATATCAATTTTATGTAATCATATTTAAATTTTATATTGATTTCCTGTCGATGTTTCTGCGTTATAACGTGATTGTTATCGTAAGGAGCTTATTTTCTCATGGAATATGTGTTTTTGGCATATATTTGCTATCTTATATCCTAAAAGGTGAATAAAATATTTTATTTTACATAAAATCGATGTTGCAAATTTTTACTGTTTTTTTTTCGAACTTTTAATTGATCTTACTAAATAAAACAAGAACTAAGTTTTAAAAACAAATAATCTGTTTTGCCTAGTGGTTACAAAGTAATCAAAATGCAGTGAATTAAATTAGGTTACTCATTATTCTACCCTATTATATTTAGAACATTTAAAATTTTGAAATTAGATTCCATTACTGTCATTTCCGGAAATTAACAAAATTAAATTTTGTTGAGATAATCGAAACCGCATTGTGGTTTGGCTAAAGCAATCTTTGTAAAATAATGAGACAATTTTTTTTTAGAAGAGTCGTGTGAAGCGAAATGGGAAAATTTCTGCTTGCTAACCAAGTACGGAAAGAAAAACCACAAGAGCTCGTCCGTAATAACTTGAAAAGGAAAAAGCTGCTTTAATATACTAGACAGGAGTTGAAGAAAGCGTTTAGGTCTTTATAATGAAAAGAGAACCGGTATTTTATAAACACCTAGGTAATAAAAATTATGCTTATGTAGTAATCTTTCGATGCTTTCTTTTATTGAGTTGATAAATATTTGAGAAGGTTTGAATTAGAAAAATATCCCATTTATATTATTTAACTTTATAAAACCAAATAAGCATCTAACACTGAGTAAGTGAATGCATTTTATAATATATTTTTTATATATCTACACATAATTTTGTGTGTAACGTTTTATTTTGATACTACCCGAAACTCTTTAAGTTATTTGTTAACAGATTATTGGGAAAAAGTTTCCTTTTCTTAACAATCATTTTATTAGGTTGATTCCGTAAATATTTAGTAGGCTACATTATAAATGTTGGTTTACACTCGGCTGGTTATTTAAATATGTTTACCATCAAACCAGTACCCTCATTACTTGCAAAATACGAATGCGCATTTTTAACAACACAAAATTAAAAATTAAGTCTTGCGTCAAAACGAAAATATCAAATTGGTTACATCAGGTAATATGTTAAGATTCTGACTGTTAACGATATTTTTTAACCATATACATTTGACAAGTAAACCATAAATAAGCAAGGTTGTTAGTAGGCAATATTAAAAACACGAAAAAAACAAAAGTGAAGGCTCTTTGTGATTTACGCTGTCTACGATCATCTGTATGTTTCTAATTGCCGCTCAGTAGCTACAGATATTGTAAAAAATATTATAAAATTAAGTGTTGTTCAATTTTTATGTAGCATGAGAAACAAATTTTTGAGGATAGTTTTATAAATAAATATAAAGTATATACGAGTATACTCTGACAACATGGCACCCAACTTTCTCTAGATTGCTTTTTGTCAACATATTTTGCAGTGAATATTAATAAACGCTATAAAGATGTAACAAAGAAATCACACAAGACAACGTCATAAAAACTTGTCAGCCTAGCAAAGTTAAAAAAATACAAATATGATGTAGAATAAGTTGTAGTTTTGATATATATATATATATATATATATATATATATATATATATATATATATATATATATATATATATATAAGGAGCAACACCGACGCTAAACAGCCACAAAAATCACCCAAAAGTTTATATATGAAAAATTATTTATTCATTTACACGACGCGTAATTTGGTTACTTTTGGTTTACGTGCTTTTTCTGGCGCACTATTTTGAGCATACTCATACATATTGCCGGGACTATTAATAAATGTGGCGTCGAAGGCTTAGTTTCGATGTCTAACAGCATATATTTTTACATAATTCTTTTTATGATATTTACGATATGTTCCCCGGTATGCATTTTTTGTCTGGTATCATATGAAGTAATTATTGTATGTGAAAATTATGCACTCCAAAAGCCTAAAAAATAGAGAAAGAAATGTACAAAATGTCCTTACCGTGCAAATGGACGAGTGACATACGTACCAACTATCTATGTGGAAATTATGTAAAATTTAGTACGTTTCCTAAGAAGCTAAAATTACAGGTCGCAGATTTTTTTAAAATGTGGTTATCCACAGACTTTAACAGCTATTTTTCTCACACGTTTATTTTAACTATATTGGCATTATATCCCCCAAAAGTTCACTATACGTTTTGTTTTAACGTATAATGACAAATATTCAAAATTATGGAAAGAGCATTGTAAAATTAACTGCTGAATCATTTGGTTTTAAGAATATAGGTTTATGTACAGCGCCTATTCAGTTAATTAGGGTTAATTAAGCTGATTACAATTTGTGTACTTTGTTATAAAAATGTTTTCGTTTAAAAAATTTTTACTTAAATGTTGTATAGATTTCCTAAGTCTATTTAGGTACCCCAAAACTAATATGATTTTTTTTTTTACAAAATTGTGACTATGTCATAGTTTAAGGAGCGCTGTATGAAATTATTCAGCAGAATATTTTTGAGAAATCTTGAGTCAAAATTACAAGTTTCCTATGCTCATGAAGGAAATGAAAGGGATAAGCGTGGTCAAATATTACTATGGCTTTAGTCGTGTCAACACATATACCTATAGTCAGTCCTATTTAAGTATCAGAATCCCTTCCAATTATGGCCAGGACCAGACATGTATTCTTTATACCACTACCACGGTCATCCACGACTTGTATAACGATAGAACCATGTCAAATACACAGCACGCGTATAATGTACTTGCGTGAAAAAATGTTTCTGTACAAGTGATATCAATGAAAGCCGGAATATGACGCTGTAAATACGATCACATGCAGAATCGTTGCGATAAGCGGAACAAAATGGAGCAGACTGGTGTGTGTTCTTACCGTACAAGTGATGTGCATTCGACTGCGCTGGCTGAAATGATCCACATCGACGACGTTATGCGAGAAGTGGAATGCCAAACTGAGACGATGGTTTCGCCGTTTCTGCTCGTCCAACAGACCATCATTTCCAGTGTTCAGTGAAGCCTTCGACATTATAGAGATTTTAGTGATCTTCTATCAATGGAGGTCCAATTAGTTAAATTCAACGAGAATATGGTTATTTTGTCCTAAATGCCAGACCACTCAATCTGAGCACAACAGGCAATCTAGCTAAGGTTCTCGAGAAAAGCTACAGGGTAGAGCAAGTACTTATAAGTACATTCTTTGTTGACTGGGATCTTACCTATTTTAAACCACTAGTAAACTCGCGCACAAATGTATTACACTGTTATTGAAAATTTAAAACTGAAATTTTTCTGACTTGAAAAACTACTTCATTTAATAAATGATTAAATGCCATTTACACTACAATAACATCCTACAGAAATCACGAACACACCATATTACCGCAGCTAGTCAATCACATAACAGGATTAACAAATCGCCTGCAGATCATCAGCCACAAGGAAGAAGACACTGAAATTACACAAGATCCTAAACAGTCACATCGTACATGAGGTCACAGAAATACCTCAAACAGATATCAAAGAAAACTCAAAGAGATCTAAATTGCCATTAAAAAATACCTCATAATCATAAAAACACATGCTGCAAACAGACATCATTATACCTAAAAAAAAAAAAGAAATCAATCAAATACACCTCAATACACATTACCCATCCCTCGAACTGAGCTTAATAAATCTCAAGTCCATCTCAGAAATGCTTAAAAAAGACCTTGATATACATCAGATCTCAAAGATACCGGTGGCCATAGCTAAAGCAAACCTGCAACAGTCCCCAAACATAACTTAACTAGCCCGCAGTATATCTTAAATGACTTCATGCATCATGCATCAAACTGAACATTTGTCACCTTTGTATTTTCTCTACAGAACTTTACTTGGAAATATAGTCGAACCTTTTATTTAGACGCAGATTTTCACAAAAATGTTGTTAATAGTCTCTACTACAAAACAATTACACTTTGAAAATCGAGTCTATTTGTAAACGCCTGTCGCGCCGAATCAGACATCGTCATACTTTGAGTATCCATGCTACCGAATGAATAAATACACGCCCATCTCGGCGTCTGAGAACTATCTACCAAATACATGTCAGTGTGGCATGTATGTTGGATCTCCTGGGCAGAGAAGGCAGTATATTGGAAGCTGGAGCCTGACACTCGACGATAATTCGTACTACACATAGACGACATCTTTAATAAAATAATACAATGTAAGGCCTTGCTCATTGCAGTTTGTCACCCTCCTATAGAAAGAACTCAACATTATCTCAGAAACTCAAGTATTGCAGCTTTCTCGTGCTTAAACACTCTCCATATTTATTCCCATTTTCAGTTATTACTTCAGTAAAACTTGTTTACGTTACTATCGCACATTACTGTGAACGCACAGCATCTTTGTTTCTATCATTATTCTCCATGGTTACAGACACTGCCGTCGCAACACACAATGGCATAACGATTATACTGAGCACACCGGTAGAAACAACCATGCCACTCATACCGACCATACAGTTTCCACCAGCCATTCCGACCTTGGCGACAATGGCATCCATATCGACCATACCAACCATACCAGAAGAAACGGTCACACCGGTTCTACTAACCATTTGGCGACAATATATTTATACTGATCATGACATCCGTAATGTTCATAACGATCACAAAAACTGGTATTACATCTAGCTAACATACACATTTATGCCATCGTGTGTACTGGAGACTAACCTGTAATATGTGGAACTGAAGCCAAATCTAATGCATGAGAGCTGTCACAGTTTCTCAATAGCGAACCTGGAATTCACCACCCAACTGATGGATTTACTAGCAATAGCTTTCGAGCCGCATTGTGTTTTGGACCTTGGCTATCTGCTTCCATACTTTCGACGAACTGTTGCCTGCTAGAATGATAATGGCCGTGTCTCCGGTTTGACCGACAGGGAATGGATGGGATTTTCTTAGATTGAGAAAGTTTTTCCATTCAAGAGCTTCATTATTTTCACTTATGTCTTTATCCTGCTTTACACACCCGTTCCCATATTCACCTTAGCGCTGATTGTGTTGAAAAAGCCCCATGTGGAATTTGGAATATGGTGAGCTGCATATCTCATGAGCCCTTTGCGCGAGTATTGTGTCCACCAAATGTCTAGTTTCCAGAAAATTGTTCGGCACGTATGTTATATCACGTCGTTTCTATGTATCTATACTATCAAGAGTGTATCCACAACTTCAGCTGTCTGCTTGAGACTGGTCGAAAATGTACAGATTCCACCCTGCGAATATTTACGGGAGGATCGTGTCTGTCACAACCACTGAAATGCTTATGTTGTACATACGTACATGGAAAGTTGTGACAGAAACGACACGCGGCTGGAACATCACAATAAGATTGATAATTAATTGTGCGTGTGTGCGTGTGTGCGTGTGAGTGTGCGCGCGCGCGCGTGTGTGTGTGTGTGTGGTGATGGTATGTAATTTTTATTGAGTGTAGAGATGTAGTGCACTCTATATTTTGAAATGTAAATATATTTTTCATTAATAGAAAATTTTTATTATTGTATAAATTGTTGCGAGTCAAAATTGGAGTCATAAGAGTGTCACAGTAAGCTTGCATGCTGGTAGGATATTCATAACTGTTAGGTTTGTAGTAGCACCTAGTTATATTGTTATCTATCAAGTGATTAAAGGAATCTTTTCTTTGGGCATCGCTGCGCTGTGGTGGTCTGATATAAATCGCTCCTGTGGAGAGACCTGTCAGGAAGCATACGCCTACGTATTTTTATTTCTAAGAGAAACGTGATGTGTTCGTCCAACCTTGGTGCGTGAGAGTAGCTGTGTTGTACTTTTTGCATAATAATGGTCATGGAACCCATTTAGTGTGTTTGACAGTATAATGTTTAGTTTCATGTATGTAAAGGAATCTACTTAATAGGTCTACTTAATTGACCAAATAACGAATCTCTGATATATTCGTTAAAGTTCAAAATTCCACTGCGTAATGCATTGTCAACACTTTGAAATAAAGATCGTGTGATCATAATTAGTGTTTCAATTCATTAGGACAGTTGTATTTCTGTTATCAGTTTCCCAATTAGTTTGATTATTTTAAGGATGCGCTTTTAGTTTTCGAATTATATAACAGCCATGTTTCTTGAGAATTATGTAAAGTAACCACTTTTTATTTTTACACATAATTTTCTTTTTAAGTTGTACTTTCAATATTTAGATGTGTTTTACGAATTCTTAACAAGTAACAAACCGACAGCATCCGAATTAAAATCTACTAAATCGCAAATTACCAAATACGGAAAAAATCAATTCAAACACGATATGAGCTTATAAACGGGGTGTCGTATTGCTTTAGAAATTGAATATGGAGGGTGCTTAAAGACTGGCCCATGCGTGCATAGTAATATTCCCGAAATAAAAATGCATCGAAGAGTAAAAAAGTGAGTATCTCAGAATTCGGACAGTTATTTGTGACACACTGAAACAGTCAGTCTAAATTACGAAGGAATTCTGTTTCTGAATTGGTGACTGTGTTCCCTCTTCTACAGACCGTGTAATGCTAGCGCTAATATGCACAGAAACGAGAGTTTTCTTCAGTTGATACATGTTTGCCGGACATTTAATAAACTTTTGGTTCTCAGGTGATGTAGGCGTGTAAACTAATACAGATGTGTAAATATGTATAGATGCGTATATTGATATAGATGTGTAAACTGGCGATATTGCAATTTTATGCTTTTTACAGAGTTATTTTTAGGCCTGTTGTGTTTTATAATATTAACGAAGAATTTGTGTATTTGCCCATGTTATAGGATAATGTTCGATACATATTTCTGCTTACCATGTGCAGATTTGCACTTCGCCTATTCGACACTATCGTGGAACAAAGTTTACCTTTCTAGAGGTTAAATGTGTATGAGTTGACAGTAGCTGTGACCTGTTGCTGTGACGATAGCAACTCCTTTTGCTGTTTTATTGGGTATTGGAAGATGTTACCTCGCCTGGCCTTGGAATTAAGGTTGGACCACTTGTCTTTTAGGAATCGTCATATCTAAACGAGGTTTACTATGATCACTTACCATTTGTGACGGGATTTATAGGTATTATTGTATTTGTTAATAGCCTTTATGTCAGTAGTGGAAAAAAAACAGTTATTTAAATTAATCCCCATTACACTTTTTGCTTGAGGAATATTAATATACTTGTTAAAATGACGCTTTAAAGCTCACTTAAAGGTTTCGTGAATTGAAAGAAAGGAGAGCTCACGGAGTAGCGATTAATATTTTTAATGCGATCTCAGGCGCAGCGTCCCATGCATTTCACTTGGAAAAGGAGAGTTAAATTAAAGTATGTCAAGATCCTTTACATTCGGTTTATTTTGATCTTTTTTTCTTTTAAGTTTTATATTACCTTTCAGATTTATTGTGTTTTAAACATTCGCTCTTAATGCTATTCCCGTGCAGACTGACAGAACAAAATTAATTCCCAAAAGACAAGAGTGACTTGTTTTTATATGTAAGCGCAAATTTTGTTATAACTGTTGTTTGAAATATTGTACTGGAAATGCTCGATGATGGAACTCTTCTTCTTAACCGAATAATTTAATTCATAGTACGGAGCTAAGCGAGAAAGGAAGGGACTCACAGTTCTGAAGAATTGCACACTCCCCTCCCCCCCTAACTTACGAATCTAGCAAGCGTCTGGTAGTGGTGAGATGGACAGACCCACCGTGGTTGATGAAGGGGGAGGCGGGGGTAAAATCCCCGTTACCCGGCCCTTTTTACGGGCCCTAGCACAGTATGTCCACATTTTTTTTTAAACAATGGTAAGGGCTTTTGGTGTATTTTTGGCGCAATACTTGCATTTTGTTACGACGCAATTACTCATAGTATAGAATATAAAGAAAACTCGCCTATATTAAGCAGTGGTGTAAAGCAAAATTCATTATTTCTACAATTCGTTTCTGTTTTTGTTGCAGAATTTTTAAAATCATTATAAGCTAGATACATTTTGGAAATAAACCCATGTCTAAAAAGAATGAAATTACAATTTGTAGGAAATATTCATTTTTTACTAATTATAATACAAATATTTCCTACATGATATTATTAAAAATTGAATCACTATCATATTGACGAGATTATTTCTTCTATTAATTTGAAACACTACACTAACAAACTCTGGCATATCAATTTGAAAATTATTAATTTACCTTTCATATCAAAATTAAAGTTTGTATTTCAAGAGTGGAAAACATGCTTCATATTCAGCTATACGGCACATGATTTATAATTTTTCAAAAACTACTTTTTCCTCATCTAAAGCTGATCTGAAGTGAGGGCGCGGTAATGTAGTACTGTTACCGCTTCGCTGTCAACGTTATTGACCCTGCTGACTGCTAATTTCAGTCGTGGTCGCTGTGTGCGATACGAAAGGAAGGATATTATGACGTGTGAATTTAACGACAAACCATTCTCTAGGAAGTCTGCATACGCTGCACCATTCAATTGCCCTTCAAAAAATATGGTCCATAGGACCATATATGACACGACGTCCGAGAAGGCCACACACTACAAACCAAGTATTAAGGCTTCATACATGCTGGTTATCCACTTGACGGAGCCAATGTGGGTTGACTGCTGACAGTAATGGGCATTATGTATGTTAACGTCGCCGTTACTCTTGAATGTGTCCTCATCTGTCCACAAAATGCTGCTATGGAAAGCACGGCCCTTGCTCAGGTACCAGTTGCAGAAATCAATGCACTTAGGAGAGTCATTATTCCCAAGTTCTTGGTGCTGCTGTACATGGTATAGATGTAAATAATTATCAGCGAGGATTCTCCACACTGTAGTTCGAGACAATCCTGAGTCGCGGGCAATCCTACGTGTAGAATCATGAGGATTAACTACCATGGCAGCAAGTACATCAACAGCCCTATCGTCTCTCACAGGTCGTCTGATGGGACAAAGTTTGTTGCGTGTAGGTTGCACTAGTGCGGTTGTGCGCACGCGACATGAAAGACGCTGGAAGACATTGTACAAGTGATGAATGCGCTGTGGGTATCTCTCTGTGTACAAACGGGCAGCAACTCTGCAATTCCAATGGCATTATCCTAGTAGCATCAGAATGTCAAATGCTTCTTGGATTGTAAACGGCATTCCATTCAGAAAGCAACACAGGAGGCAGACAATGTCTGACGATGAAATTACACACACAATTAATGGCTGCGATGTAAAACAAATAACTATTTGAATGAACGACTTTTCGATTGTCAGTTAATTGCCATACAAAACCTGTAGTTCCTGTAATAGGTAGATGGCTTATCTGCTTGCTGCTCAGTACTGCCTTATTCTTCGCATTTTTTGGAAACAGTCTAATACCTACTGCACAAGTCCATGCAGTAAGGCAGACAGGCCACTGCTAGTATTAGAACGAGTCTCACACTCCAACCGACAATACCGTAATGGCGCATGTTGTGGTTCTGAGGTGCATCGTTTACGCACAACCAGTGATAAGTCGATAAACTTATCTGTTACTATTTGACTGGTTCCAAAAAATGCGAAGAATAAGGCAGTACTGAGCAGCAAAGAGATAAGCCATCTAACACTTACAGGAACTGCAGGTTTTGCATGCAAGTTAACTGAAAATCGAACAAAAGTTCATTCAGTCATTCGTTTTACATTGTATGAACAACAGAATCATAGAAGCACGGAGGTCTATCATCAGTGCTGAGGTTTGCCGAGCATCCGTGAATGTAAAGCTGGATTTACAATAACACGACAGTCCGACAAAACAGGCCCTCCAAGACGAAAATTTTTCATCAGCCAATCAGAAGCAAGGTCACCCCGACAAACGCAGCCCCGACAAAGTCGATTCTGTTTCTACTTTCGTCGGGCGTCGTACCGGTCGGCCTTCCTTGCGAGTAGAAAAAAAACTTTACCATATCCTTACAAAACGAAATGTCGTGCGGATTTCTCTAATGTGGTAAATTTCACATTAAACATATGTTTTTCACGTGTACATACTGGTTATCTTGAGACAGAAAGCTAATGAATTGACTAAAATAAATATTCGTGGAAAAATAACTGCTCCAAATACAAAAAATACTTCGTTTACAAAGTTATCAAAACAAAATAGTGTACGATGATCTGTGATTTCTTCACATTCCATAGCAATTTACTGGCCATTCTAGGATTTTGCCGAACATTTGTCGGAAGGAAACTGTCGGGGTATTGTAAACATTGAACTAATTTTGCTGGCGGAAATGGTTGGGCTATAACGTCGTGTCTACTGTCGGGAAGACCTCGTCGTGGCTTTGTGAATCCAGCATAAGACAGAGAGCTGAGTCATATCTGATACAAAATGGTTAACATTTAGAACAATTATGAAAAGTGTTGTGTGCCAATATGTGCTCCCAGTTCCCAGTTCACGGTAGTTCTCCCACACCATACCGGTATCCAGTACATACAGCATCCCTTTGATTGTATGTACACTATTGGTATGCAGCCAGCAAAACAACATATTTCGTTGATTTCCTTTTAATTGTAGCAATGAATCCCATTTGCTGTCATTTTCATTGTGCGTAAACTACACACGTCACAAACCATAAACTTAGATGATTTAATTTATTGTGTATAGACTATGCACATCAGAACAAAAATGTCTTAGTAAATCTTGTTTCCTTTTAGACGATCTATCCAACGACACATACAACCCACAATTACATTTGCAATTTCAAAGGTCACATTTCATAACCCTACATTTGGTATGTTCAGGGGAACGCGATTACTACCAATCGATTGTAGATACAGTATAGGCCTATAGTTATTACAATCTTTTTCCGCGAACTGCCCCCCTCCTCCTTTTCACCGCGAAACCTTCCCCGTGAAGTGTTGCCATATATATATATATATATATATATATATATATATATATATATATATATATATATATATATTCTTTGAAGGATCTCGGGTTTTGAATTACATGTCATTAAAACAAGAATTTAACAAATGTGGTAAGGTGCATTTAAGAAACAAATATATAATCGATTTCTTACTGTACAAGTAAAATATTGTCTTGCAGAGAATTATGAAATCATGAATATTTGCCTGGTGGCGTTACCTTCTCGACGTCGGCGGTCGCGGCAGACACGAGCAGCAGCAGAAGCCAGATCCAGGACGTCATCGTCCTTCGGTGAGCACCAGAGTCCTCCATAGCAGCAGAGACGACTACGATATGTCCCGCGCGCACTCCAGCCGCGCACTGACCCTACACCCGCTGACAGGAGCTTATCCTCGACGCAGCACCAGCCGGGGAGGAGGAGGAGAAGGTGGCAATAACGCGACTTTCTCCAGCTCCCTTCTTCTTCTTGTGTTGGTTCGCCGTCGTGGGAGACGTTGCCTGTGTTTCCTCACCCGCTCGCTGCTGCACTCCCTCTCACTGCATTGTTCGTCCTTCCGGGCGACCTCCGCCTGGCGCTTCTATAATCTATTTCATGAACGTGGAGTAAATTTTGACAGTTCTAGAAAAGTAGCACTGCCACAATATATCCTTCTACCACAGCGGTTTTGTCACTGAACGAAAAAACGTTTGTAAACAAATGTTTGAGTCCAATACGCACCTGCATTTTCCTCTTTCCTCGTGTTTCCTATCGCGACGGGCACTGAAAGACTAACGTTAGCTAACTTCCGTCCAGTAATTAATGTATGATATCATAGCTAGGTTAGCTTTCCAACCTGTTTTATTACCAAGTTAAAATTCTTGGGGTTCTGTTAATTTTATTTCGAGGGAAAGAAGAAACAGTGAGGCCTGGGGTAGGAGCATTAGTTTAATGTCTTTGGTGAGACATCATTATTTTGATGTTCTTACAAGTGTGTAGCATTTTGAGTTTCACATTGTTTTAATAGAGCAGTGGAAAATTTTGCTCGTATGGAAATAACATTTAAATTATTTAACTTCGAAAATTTCAACTTTAATAAAAAAACAAAACGCGATACATACGTCGCTGTTCGTATTCGTACAGATATATATATATATATATATATATATATATATATATATATATATACACACACACGGTTTGACTGACGTTAACCTTACACTCGTATTTACGATATAGACAAATAAACAAATATAATTCACGCACTACAAAAGTGTGGAAAGTGCGGTTTTTCAGGCCACGTGAATTAAAATTATTTTACTAACGGTTTACAAATACATTTACAAAACACGCAAACTTACTGTTTGTAAAATTCGTAACCTCTTGAAACGTGCTTTTCTATGGTAATCCTTAAAGTTTACTTCACTAAAATCACTTTCGTTTGTCACTAGAATAAAGTAATTTATTTGCAGAATAATCATTAAAATCAACACTGCGCATGTTTCCTGAAACCAATAAACTTAAACTTAGAAACGTAATTTATATTCGTGTCACTTCATTGCACGGCGAGAAGGAATATTGCGGAACTAGTAGTTTTACGAGGCGGTAAACACATGTCGATTAATATTACATTTGACTAGAGAAAATGCACTGCAACGGTACCTACAACCAAGTATGCTTGAAAGAAGCTAATAAAAATAATTAACTACCGATTAAATATTCCGACAACAGCAACAAGAAGATATTCGTATAATAAACATCCCGACAACAGCAACAAGAAGATATTCGTATAATAAACATTCCGACAACAGCAACAAGAAGACATTTGTATAATAAACATTCCGACAACAGCAACAAGAAGATATTCGTATAATAAACATTCCGACAACAGCAACAAGAAGATATTCGTATAATAAACACGATGAGCAAAAGGCACACGTACAACGGCGGTGTTCACCGGGCTGGAAACTGGAAACATAAACATGGCTAGCCATTGGCTGGAAACGTTTACTGTTCGTACGTGTTGACATACTCTAATTGCTAAACATGTTTTTAAAGTCCAGTCACTAACAGCCAAGAAAATGTAATACTGCTTTAAAAACATAATTTAAACCATACATGTTGTAGGAAGAATTAAGATTTTAAATTACAACTCTTAGTTATAAGTACTATTTTCTTCCAAAGCCATAATTAAAATCAACAACTTAACAACATCAATCCCGCAGCAATTCATCAGCTGATACAAAACTTTACAAACGAGAGCATTTGCTGTTTACGTATTGTGTAGGTAGGTAACATTGTCTGACAGATTTTACCTCACTTATATGAAATAGACTATATCTACCGCCAGGGGGTGGCTACGTCCTATACAGTGCAGTGTTACAAATGAAGCCATTTTTTTTTTCGTGGAGTTAGATGGTTATCTTCCGTTGCAAAGGTCACGTGATCATTAGGAGCTCAAAACCTTGTATCGGCTGATCTTCCAAGTGTATTTTGAAGAGTATTAAAATCGACATAAATTAACATACCGTACAACCGTTTTTGACCTTAAAGATAATATACATAAAGCGTGAGTGTGTTTGTCTAAGATAACTAGATATAAATTTCGCCGTTAAATATGTAAATATATGAATTATTTACATTTAAATGGAAGTATTCTTTACGGTGTTTTGGTTGATTTGCTTCCCATTCCCTAAATATTCGCCTTGAAAATATGCCACGAAATAATGTTCTGGCGACTATAGAAGCTTTTTAAAAGTTATGATAAAACTTTAACGGTAGAAAAATCGAATATAAAACGCTGTTGAAGTCGTCTGCGAGAGCGTTAGAATTGAAGCATACTGGAGACTGAAGAGAGATAACTTTTGTTTACATTGAATAGCCTTGGGAGTGCTTTATGCACACAGTAGTTGTTCTGAATTTTCTCTAAATTTGGGTTATTCTTGCATTTATGAAATGTGAAATTGGCATGTAAACACGCCTTAAAACTATGATCTATTTTTGACTTATTCGGTGACGAACGAAAACTAACATTAATGTATGAAAAGCGTACGAGCCGGGCCATGCGAGTTCATAGGTGAATATTCCCGAAAGTAACATTGTTTAATGTATTCGTATATACCGTGGATACATTCGTGAAAGATATCGCACAATTATTGTGTGTATCGGGATATGTTATCTGCGTAATTCTGTATATTAACAATTGCAGTGTGTTTAATTTTTGCAAGTGCGGTTGCGATTACTAACCTGCAAGTTGCGAGAAGTACAGGCACATTTATAGAACTGCAGATACGTATTTCCTAACTGTCAGTTTGCTATTTAAATGTAGGAGTTTATGGAATTGATTTATTCACATCTAAATCTATGAAAGATTGTATAGTGAAAGTAAAAAAAAAATGAACAACTGTTCCAAACATAACCTTTAGCTTTCCTAGTGATAAAATAGCTGTTTGCGGCCATTTATGGTAAACTTGACTTATCCAATATCTTTGTACAGCTATGTATTGAAAAAAGTTCATACGGATGCAATAAAACAAAACAAAAAAGAAAACAAAAATCGCCTTGTAAACCAATACAAGGCTACACCTTATAAAAACTCCACCTTCACAATTTTTTCTCCCCGAGTCAACAGAGTTGTAGTGACAAACAAGAAATCAGCTGTTTATCAACAAGAATATAGGCCTACAACCGAATCAGTTCTCATATTATTATTAGCTATTGAATGTAGCCTTCCCGATTTGCAATTTCCATGGTTTCTCGAAATCACTCCATGCAATTTCTGGGGTCACTCAATAAAGATAATTTGACCCATTCCTTCCTTGTATTCCCTTCATTGTGTCCTTGGTTTACCATTCTCTAATGAACCTGCTGTCCACAAGATGTTAAGTTAAATAAAGTTTACTTGTGTGTTTACATGGTTATGTATTTAACGGTAGGCTGTTATGATTACAGAAAATTACAAATGTTTATACATTTTATCGTTTTCCAAAGGTAGTCAAAATACAGAAAACTTAGATAAAGCCACTCTTTTCCCATAACTACACCATCTGCAAAATAGAAAAACATTGCGTGATTTTCTTTAAACTCTATTTCACCCTTCTTAAGGATTTTTGAAATTATAATTTTGAGGGCAACTAATTGGACATAAGCTTATTTTAATATTGATGATGAAACATGGGTATTTAGAATGAAGTGTGCTTCGTGAAACAGCGAATACTCTAGCCGTTACACCACCACGGCCTCCATCATCTTAAGAAAGGAGGAGTAGAGATAGGTTTAGGTGGTTTGTAACAACCAAGATATTGAGAGTCAACGAGGGTGAAATATGGCAAATATGGAGCTGCATTGAAATACAAGAGTGGGGAAAAAGGGAAAACCTCGAGAAATCATGCCAGCCTGCAGCATTAATCTGCACAATCCCTATATGTAAAAATCTGTGATTAACATCACGGAATCCAACGTGAATTACTTTGGTGGAAACCAAGCGCCCTACCACTACGCCCACTGCAGCTACCCTCTCCCCTCCCCAGGAAGGGAGGAGAGGAACGTCATTTATTTAATGGGTAAAATCAATAGCAAAGTTGAATTTAAAAAATGATTGTAACAATTAATATAATTATTCACCAGCTTATCATAGACCTGGTTTCTGAATGGGAGGGACAGTGTTTTACACATATTCATTATATTTTTTTATAATTATGCTTACTTGTTTCTTTCTTACGCACCAGTACATACTGGAAGTTGTCAAATATAATAAATAGGTTGCAACGTACCAACATACATCCATGCATACATTATTAAGATATGGTATTTTGAGACCAAAATACACAAAATAAAATGAAATTAAAGAAAATTGTAGAGAAATCATGTATTCCTGGAAGTGACATTTGAAAACTTTCGCAGTAGATCTAAGTTACTCGATTTCAAAACACTAGTAAGTATTTTGACATGCCGATGATAATGTTTACAATAGTGACATAATAATCACCAACAGTTTTGACTATTTGCAAGGTCTGCAGTAGTGACATATGAAACAAATAATAAATAGTTTTGGATATACACTGCTGTGTCAGCATTTATGTTGCAGAAAACTAGAATTGCACATACACACACACAAAACCAAACAGGAATAGTTGTCAGTGGGTACATGACCACACAGAATTCTGCAGAAGGAATAGTTTTAGTTGCAAGAAGACAACTGTGTTTTTCTGTTTTTGTTGTGTTCATCATTAGTTTTTTGTTTGGTTAATTTGCTGCTGACTAACTGGATTCCTTCTACAGAGTTCTCGCTGTGTTCTTCACGTAGTCCCAGCTATTGGCAACTATTCTTTGTTGGTTTTCTGCCTATTTATTTTCGTATGTGTATTTATATTTCCTGTGACATGAGCTCTGCTGCAAAGGCAAGTGTCCAAAACAATTTTCCATTTAATACACAATATTCATATAGGCCTACGTGAATTATAAAGCGTAATAAATTTTAGCTCAAGGGAAATCTGTTTACAAGTATTGCAGGTTGAGCTGAATAAACTGCTGCTGGCGACAATGCTTTATCTTGGATAATTGTTTGTTTGTAAAGTTCCTGCAGCGTGATTCTGACATATTGAAACTGAATTGTTTTTAATCTATTTAGAAGAGAACTTTACTCTACAAATAATAATTGCCCAAGTTGGTAGGTAACAACACAGAAATTTTGTCACAAGTGTGTGTGTGTGTGTGTGTGTGTTGTGTGTGTGTGGTGTGTGTGGTGTGTGTGTGTTGTGGTGTGTGTGTGTGTGTGTGTGTGTGTGTGTGTGTGTGTGTGTGTGTGTGTGTGTGTGTGTGTGTGTGTGTGTGTGTGTGTGTGTGTGTGTGTGTGTGTGTGTGTGTGTGTGTGTGTGTGTGTGTGTGTGTGTGTGTGTGTGTGTGTGTGTGTGTGTGTGTGGTGTGTGTGTGTGTGTGTGTGTGTGTGTGTGTGTGTGTGTGTGTGTGTGTGTGTGTGTGTGTGTGTGTGTGTGTGTGTGTGTGTGTGTGGTGTGTGTGTGTGTGTGTGTGTGTGTGTGTGTGTGTGGTGTGTGTGTGTGTGTGTGGTGTGTGTGTGTGTGTGTGTGTGTGTGTGTGTGTGTGTGTGTGTGTGTGTGTGTGTGTGTGTGTGTGTGTGTGTGTGTGGTGTGTGTGTGTGTGTGTGTGTGTGTGTGTGTGGTGTGTGTGTGTGTGTGTGTGTGTGTGTGTGTGTGTGTGTGTGTGTGTGTGTGTGTGTGTGTGTGTGTGTGTGTGTGTGTGTGTGTGTGTGTGTGTGTGTGTGTACCACTTTGGCAGTGGTTAGTACACGTGCACTTGTTATCGATATCATTTCAGTACATGCGTCTTTCACCCATTGAAGTTCAACAATGTATCCTAATCTAATTAAACTACCCAAAGTAACCTGAAATGTTGGTGAATAAGTTTTCACACATTTTAACCTAACCATAGGGGTGGTTACTTTATTATCCCTAAAAGTGTATTTATAGAAATAATATCCTATTGTAGTATTCCCTCCCAAAGTGAAATTTTTTTAACATGTTGGGCTGAATTAAAATTGTGGCTACTGACTGACTAAGCCCTTGGTAGTAAATTACACTTTTGGAGAAAGATGAAACACAATTTTTGTAGACTAAGGGAATAAAAATATCCAAAAATGCCTCCTCCCCTCCCCTCCAACTTACCGCCTTTTTTTCTTCTGAAAAGTGGCTAAAATACTGAATTGTCCAGTGCAGACAATGCAGTAAAAAATCTTAAATTCTTTGCTTTACTTATGTACCACAGGTAACGTAACCCTAGGCCTATCCAATATTGTAGATGCAATAATCAGAACTGTATCCTACAATAAGGGATAAATAAATATAAAACGGTATCATGACAGAGAACTAATGTAATGTAAAGAGAGGGAATAACTGAAACCAGATTTGAATGTATTTACCAGAAACCATTTACTATATTGACGTTAAATATGTATAAAGGAGATGAAGTCATATTGGAAACAAACCTCTCGAGTCATTGTCAGTGTTAGGAATTTAAATGTAAATGCCAGCAAATAATTATTTATTCGTGGCTCAGGAACATGTGAACTTTGCCTTCCAGAAATTCAGCTAGGCTGCTGGGCACTGTTTTGTTGCACTCATTTATATATTTATTTTATTCAGCCTCGATGATTTCCAATACATACTGAATTTCATTAAGAAAGATTTCGATATATTTAAAACTAACTTATTATTTTGAAACCAGTTACTTAGCTCACGTAGTATTGTGTATACATTTGTTATCGACTTACTTTTATTTTCCTCAGACAGGGGAACATTTGTGTCATCCGCGAACATTAAAATATCACCATTTTTTTATTGTTGGTGGTATATCATTTATAAATAATTTAAATAGAATCGGCCCCAAGATTAAGCCTTGGGGAACTCCTACGGTAATAGGTCTTTGATCACAAATGAAATCAGTGCACATTCCTTTTTCATCGCTACATTGAACTGATGTTGTTACCTGATAGCGGTTTTGCGGATATGATTTTAAAATATCAAGATCTACTGCTCTAACACCATAAGTTTATCCAGTAGAAGACTGTGGCTTACACAGTCAAATGCTTTTGCATGGTCAGAAAATATCCCAACAGCATGTTCTCTGTTATCAAGGGTTTTATGATTTTATTTATGAAACTATAGATACCCTGTTCTGTTGATTTCCATTTCAGGAATCCAAACTGACTTTGATATATTATATTATTTTTTCCAAGAAATTTCTCAAGTTTTGTGGCGATTATTGTTTACAATATTTTTGAAAAAGAAGATAGGATTGCAATTGGTCTATAGGTGGTCATGTATTTCTCATCACTCTTTTTGTGAACTGGTAGTATCTTTGCACATTTATGCCTATCTGGGAAGATACCTTCAGATAAACAAATATTGAAAATATATGTTAACAGACTTTTTTTATATTTTGACAACATTGTTTAATAAGTGTGATAGGTATTTCATCCAAACCTGCAGAATTCTTTTTTTTTTTTTGTTTATAATTTTGACTACACCATATTCTGTAAGTGGGGTAAAAAATAAGGAATTGGAGTTACTTGTGATGAAACTCTTTCCAGGATGTGTGTTAATAATCTGTTAATTACATTTCCTTTAGTAGTTTAACAAGTATTGTAGTGAAATACTTCTTGAATTCATTGGTTAGTAGAGTTTTTTATGATGTTATTATAATACTTTTTGCTTCTAGAATTAGTTTATGATAGATGTTTTCATAGCGTTTCGTGTACACCTTTAGAGTTTTGCTCTCATCATATATATTTTTTCAGATTTAGTGTTATACGATATATGAAGGCCTTTGGTCATACATTTATTAGAGGTTGCGCTTTGTTCACGTACTACTTGCTTAGGAAAGGCATAATTAAATATTCTTGAAAAAAGGTTGGAAAATGTATTTCAAGCCTAATTTGGATCTGGCAGAGAGATCTTATACCAAGACTCTTGGCATAGTAGTCTGCTGAGAAATTAGATATTTTCTTTAGTAAAAAACCTCTTTTTTCTAATTGACTTTACTGTATTGTTTATTTTAGCTTCGAAAATAGTCCTTTCGAGATACAGGATTTGGGCATCATGATCAGATATTGCTGTTACAAAATGTTATGCATCATAACTTTCTTTATCAATATTGGTAAAAATGTTGTCTATTGTTGTTTCACTGGTACATGTAGATTATGTGGGGTCACTTATGGTACATTGAAAGTTGAATTTGTGTAGTAAATTTCTAAACCTGTTTGTTAAACTGGCATTTTCGTTGAGATCAATGTTAAAATCTCCACATATAATTAATTTGATATTTCACCTTATGTGTCTCGATCACATTGCTTTAGCCAGTGTTCAGTTAAGAAAATAATATTTGGCTATATTAATACTAATATATTTTAAAGCAGAATTTTTAATGTTTTAGGCTAAATATATTTTGGTGAATGCGTGTTTTTTTTTTTTTTTTTTTGTTTTTTTTTTTAGTATATACTTTGTTGGTGTTGAGGTGAGCTTGAGGTTTTTGAGGAATAAAACTATTTAAGTTCTTTGCACAGCTTTTACTAAAAAAAGGTTTCATGTTAACCTTTTCCTCACACCTAATTACCAATTTATCAAGTAAAGTACAATTAGGTTGTTTAGGACTAGATGTAGGATTACCATTCCTTCCTTTGACATTTACAAGATTACACTTAGCCAACCATTTATTTAGGAAGGTGAGATTTGTATGCTGGGAATTATTTCCACTACCTTTTACAATGTCACAAATTCTAGAAGCAATATATGATTTGCCAGTGCTGTTTAGATGCAGGCCATGTGTTGTACGTATTTATTTGTTAATATTACTCATCAATATATTACACATTTGAATATTTCGCACATATATGTTTATGTTTACCGTCCATTGCTTTTACAGCTTGATTCATACAAGATGTAGGTTATAAATCGTACCTGTGTGGTATTCTTTCTACTATGACAGACTTCTTCTCCAACAATTTGAAGTTATCCTCAAGTCTTCGTGCCGCTCGGACTCCTCCGTTACACGATACATCATTTGAACCTCGAATTATCACTACACTGTAGTAGTTATGTAGACACTTGGGCAGGGCCGTATTTAGGCATGGGCATTATGGGCCCAGGGCCAGGGCGGCAAATTTATGGGGGAGGCAAAAAATGTTATAATTTGCAATAGACTATATTGTACACTAGATCAGATGTAATACTAAAGGAAAAAAAATTTAGTAGGAAATTAATTTTTTTTTTTACAAATGTATTGATGTCAACACAAGCAAAACTTGTATTGAGTCTTCAAAACTTTGCGAGAAACAGTTATAGTTCTAGAACTGTTTGTACTCGAAACGAGAGATAAAAATTTTATGTGATGTAAGCAATAATTAAAGATGTATGCAAACATTACTCTTGTATTTGTATTTGTTTTACTGCAAAACAATAACACTTGGCAATAAGCTGGCGCAACATGTCAGTGTTACTAAGCAGAGTCTATACGCCTCAAGAGTTTTCTATTAGAGGATGGAACAAGTAGCATTTCTTTACAAAGCTTAAACACACTTCTGATGTTTAAAAATCTTTACGACTTGTATCCAAATTTTCAAATTGCTTTGAAGATTTATTTATGTACCCCTACTACAAACTGTTCAACCGAAAGGCCTTTTCAGCACTTGCAAGAGTTAAAATTATTTGCGTTCATCACAAACTCAACAACGCTTGGTACAACGCTCTGTGCTTGCAACTGAATATGATTTAACTGTGAAACTGGACTATGACGATGTTATAAACAAATTTGCAAATGATAAAATAAGACGTAAACCACTTACCTGTCAGTTAAAAGTGTTTTATTGTTTGACAAACTGTGAAAAAATATGTGTTATGTCAGTTATGTAATATGTTTGTTTCTTATATAAGAGATTTTGTGCTCATAGCAGAAAAATGGGGGGGGGGGGGGGGGGGGGGCGCCAAAATATTTCCTTGGGCCCAGATGTGTGCAGGTAGTTAAATTCGGCCCTGCATAGGATCTTCACCCACACACCGTAGGACTTCATGTTGAGGGGATCCAGGTTTTGCGAATCCAACTGCTTCAATATTTAGATTTTGGGATGTGATTTGATATGCCATTACTTCGGCGTGGCTGTCTCCCAGTATCAACGCATTAATTTATGGTTCATTTTGTTTTTGTACAGGGTTTGTTTTCATTACTGCAAAACTTCGTTTCACTCGACCAGGTTGAGGCATTCTACTCATTATTCTTGTTTGCGGTTTCTCTACCTCATTGGTTTCTCTCGAATTTAGATACCTTAGTGCAGATTGCTGTGGTGAAAATCTATTTTGTAGTGGTATGGATCTGGTCGGTGTGTTGGTCAGTCCATTTTGCGTTGGTTGCTTTCTTACCACGCTAGTCCACTGTTCTGACGAGTAGTTAATTTGTTCGTTCTTATTTTTTAAATCATGAAGATCATGTTGCAGAAGTCTAATATTTCCTCTAAATTACCTACTCACTTTGTCTACTAACTCACTAATACGTACCTCATATTCGATAACATATTCATTTTTCTCCATGGGACCGCTAGACACTTCGCGACCGATATCGTTGGTTTTACACATTTATCATTGTATTTTTCATTTTTAAACTCGCTACTTGCAGAATGCCTGTTGTACGTCGGCGCCATACGCAACCTGCATACATTATACGACAACGCTAGCACGCTGGTTATACTTTATTTAATTAAAAAATAGTTTTCCACAAATCCTGATATGTGAGCACTATATCTAAAACATTTTATTATTGCCGCACATAACTTAATACTGGGCCGCGGTATCAGACACTCACGATCTGTAGTATTACGAGGAAATTATTTGATTGCACAACTAACACAAGCCAATAATAAACTAGTAAAACTTCACACGTGAATTGTAATATATATTTATTTATTCATAATATTATTTGCTCAACACAAAGTGCTACGAATGTAACCGTTCTCCCAACGTCATTCTAAGGTAAACACAATGTTTCTGGTTACTCTCAAGATGGCGGCTAGAGACCATAGTAAAACCGCATTTCTTCAGCGGCTTCACCTACGCCACAACATGTCATCTCCTGTATACTCCTAACTCCATGTCTATCGCACATACAGCGGCGCAGGAGGGAACTGGTGATACAGGTTTAGAGATCATGCACTGAACATGAGCTGGACCGATGTCAGCATTGTGAACATGTCCGCAACACTGACTCGCTCGTCGCCACTACCAACTCTCCAGGTAACTTTACCAATGCTAATCAACGTGTTTGTTTACATTTGAATTTTCAACACACCCACGCCCTGACTTAATTTTACAAAATAAAATATATTTTAGTTTCATTAAAACTTGTGTAGCGGAGGTGTACAAACTTCTTAAAGCATTTACTTATATAAATAGTGTTATAAACTCAAATCCTATCCATGGTTTTTTTTTTAAATATTTTCGGTAGAAAACAATTCAATGTCGGAACACTGAGAGTGGCATCCGCGCAGCTCGACCATTAAGGTCGAGATGACCTATTATTCGTAGCTTGCTACTTTGTCACAGATATCTCCTTGTCCCAGGATAGCTCTATGGGACAGTACACATTCACGCTTGCGCATGCCACAGCTCTTTTTAGTCGCCTGTGATAGTCGTATCACAAGCAGCCCAGTCTTTTGCTGGAGTTCGCGCGTTTACTTAAGATATGGAGACTGAATATATAAAGCACAATTATAAGCTAACGTGGCTCTTGTTTAATATGAGAGTGAATTCTCTTCACACCAATGTTGTTTTCATTTCATATTTATAATATTTACTATATCTCTGCTGTAGTAGGTCTACTATTCAGTTATTCTTTAAAAAGCATAGCAATGTAGTATGTAAGAATATAACAATATATATTTTGTATGCACTTTTAAGTATTATTTTAGGCTCGTTAAAATATTGAAATTTTTCAGATTTTCAGGGTACTGTCAGCTGACGTACCAGCTATCACTACTGTCGTTAATTTCTTGCGTAGTGAGCACATAACCCTAAATTCAGTTCTTTATTTAAAAATATTCTAGATATATGACTGTATGCTTAGTATTATGCATAACACTCATTGATGGAAGAGAATGCTACATAAAGACAAAGACCTTGATTACTAGAGACAGCAAATCTCAGTATATTGTTCAAAGGATATTTGTTGGAAAGACACACTGTACCACTGATTTTTTGCATATCAACACTGCTATAGTTTGGACGCAGTTACGTACGTATTAACGTCGTTTATGTTTTCATCCACTGTCACAAAATACCTATTTATTGTAACACCATTTGGTGTTTTTGACCAGTCAAATTTACAGCACAAATATCTGAAAATCGTAAAAAAATTAGGAAAAGTACTTTAAACACTTCAGTCAATTTCAATTTTGTATTAAAGAAACTTAGCAGGTGACATTTATTTTAAACTAGCATACTGCTTTGCGTTGCCTGGGTGTAATGTAAGAGAGAAACGACAGATGCACGACCCTGATCTTAGGGGGAAGTATCCTTGAAATCTTGGATTTACGTATTTTCCTCATTAACTTAATTCTCGGAGTCAGAATTTAAAAAGCATGCTAGTGAAGACATAGTGAACATTTTAACAGTTATTTTGAAATACCACTTATTTTTCTTACATGATTAGTTTCACATCTGTAATCGTAATCAAACATTATCTAATTATTTAATAATTTCAGTCCCACGCGGGAAAAATACAGGTATATTTGAAACCCTACAAATTAAAAAAAAATCGTTAAGTAGTCATCTATGTCATGTCTATCTTTGATTTTTTATTCCTGGTGATACATTTTCATTACGAAGATTTGTAAGAAAATTCGAAGATGGAGTGGATACTACCCCCTTAAGGGTTTCCGGCCACGTTTTAGGAATTTCCATCCCAATTCGAGGCCGGAGTCAATTTTGGCGTAGGGAGGATCAGAGAGAAAGTCTGGTTCACGTGGTTTTCATCACGCGAATGATTTTTGACAGGCGTTACCGGGAAACTTGTTCTGGCTCGGTGTGTTTGATGGAGCGTTACAAATCATCCGAAGGATGGACATGGCATAACCGTTCTAGACGTCCTTTCCCCAATATTTCATGTGACTGGAGGCTTCAGTTTTCTAATTGCATCCCAGAGAATTTTCCATAGAGGAGAGATTAGACGAGAGTATTTCTATCACGTAGGACGGACGACTCGAGGCCTACCAGCAAAATTTATCTCGCACATTATTATGAACCTAGCTTCGGATCATGCATGTCGAGTTGGTTACGAAAAGTCCAGAGAGTGTTTAGGCGATGTTCAACACCGAATAATTCAATTGACGCCTTCACCGCAGACACTTAGTTCGGCTGATGAAGGAGCTGAAGAGCTGATAATGATTGCTGACCACGTATTTTTGTTCACTGCTACACTTACATTAATTTTAATTAAAGGAAAATGATTGAATATTTATTTTTATTTTATCATTGAACAGCGATCAAATTTCAACAGCAGAAGTAAAATGTATATTTCGAGACGATATTTGAATGGGATAAATCTAATTGGAATTTAATACTAAGCCATTATTAAATTTACTATTACTATCTTCCCTTTCTTCATCTGTTTGTAAAGTGCAAGTTTTTAATCCGAATTTATTTTTGATTAGGAATCAAACCTTATTCATAGGATTTTAAAAAAATGTAAAAAAATGATATTCTGTGTGCCTTATAAAGCGTTCTCTTAGCTATAAAAATCAAGTTAATTTTTCTCGTTGTCTAATTTATTGTACTTAATTTGTGACTCAAATACTGCAACACAATAATCCGCGAAAGAAAAATAATTTAAACTGAAATAAACTGTTCTTACCTAGGTTTTCTTGCGAGACTCAAGCATACGCGGACGTAAATACACTGCAAGAAAGATGAAATTAATGACAGGAAAAAAATTATTTGAATTTTTGGTTTACACAGCAATATTTCCACTCAACTAACCTGCTCTTGCTCCAAACCTCTACATTCGTACCTTTAGACCAAATAAAACATTTAAGAATTATTTGTTGAGCCGAACACTTACTTATTTGCCCAAAATAATATAGAGTACTTATATTTAGTACACACAACCATTTCACAAGAACATTAACTTATTGGTTTGGTAACAGTGAACAATATAAATATCATGGTAAAGTCAAATTAATCATTTTTTTGCCGCGAATAAGTATTTGGTTATTATATAAGAAATAGGTTGGCTGTTTTGGTACACGGGTCATATAAATGCCTTAGTTAAAATTTACAGCTCGAGCATTTGTTGAGACAATTAGTATAATACGAGGGTTTTTTAGTGTATTTGTTGATGCAGATGGCAAATAACAGCACAAACAAACTCAATGCAACAGTTCCAATACAAAACAAACCCAGAGGTGCAAAACTTGAAATTATACATTAATATAAGTTACAGTCATTTAAGTAGTTTTAACATGAACGTTTCGGATACAGAAGCAAGGGACGATTTCCTGGACAATCTTCAATGATAACACTAAAAATTCGTAGTCCCATAATGTTAACCTGGGAAGGATTTCATCTCAATTCGAAACCCCTTAACTCTGAAACCTGCTCCATAATCGCTCCACCTTCTCCACCTGATCCACAATCGCTCTACATCTTCATAGTTCCATATGATTAACCCGGAAAGGGTTTCATATCACTTGCTTCTCCTCCTATATCTGCTCCAACCCTTTCACATACCTACATCCCCACACCCCTTTCCCTACCACCATCCTCTACTGTAATTACGTCAGGAATTAACTGAGTGCATGCTGCGAGATTCTAGGCTCTCCAACCTCCTCTCATATGCCTATCTAAAACTGATATCTGTTACACTAACATCCCTCTCCACCCTTTCACCTACCTACACTACAACCCCTCCCCTCATCTACCTTCTCTCCTCAGATATGATTAACACCCTCCCCACACCTTCCCAATTGTTATCTATTTAGTCTGAATTCCTGTCTCATCACCACCCAACCCATCTGCTGTGCTGTGATTACTCAACCAACCCCTCCCCCGTTCCCAATCAATTCATTTTCCTACACGATATACCATGTTCAGTTCCAAGTTGCTTATTAGGCAGCACTGCTGTTGTCATAATAGGCCGCCAGACTCGTTGTAGAGTTGAACGCCAGGAGCGATGATCTGTATTGATGCCGTAATCGGCCGATAATTAGCGCGCAAGTTCAATCAATCGATTACATTGATGTCGCATTGCCTGCCAGAGAGCGTGCGAGTCACTAGCTCTCCAAGAGCTAATGTGGTTTAATGCTATTGTCTGTTACTATGAGCTCTGAGAGTGACTGTAAGCTCAAGACAATTTTCTGCATACTGTATGTAATGCGTTAGTCTATACTAATATTATAAAGAGGTAGTGTTTGTAACTTTGTGTGTTTGTGTGTTTGGATGTAGGAGGTAATCTTCGAAACTACTCATCCGATTTTAAAAATTCGTTCACCAGTAGAATGCTACGTTATCACTGAGTGTCGTAGGCTATATTTTATTTTAAAAATCAATAGGGATACCTACTAAAACTCCAATAATGTAACCCAAAGTGTAAATAAATGACCTATAAAATGAATTACATTGCGTGCGCTGCGAAAACTATTGATGATAGAACAAAATAATGTACTACGGCTTTGCAGAACACATCATTATCTACAAAAAATGTCGCGACACCATATGTCTAACTATTATAGTTATGTCACAATAATAATTTTTATATTTTAAAAACTGAATTAAAACGCCGCCGCTAGAAAAGGCACTTTATTTGTACCTTGGTATTAATCCTTATCAAAATAAATTACTTCACATTCAAGACTAGTTCAGTACCTGTATATTATTTTTTGAATTATTCAATTCGAACATTCCATTCAAAAGATGTCATGAGTTAAAAAATGTATCATTTAATAAAAATAATTAAAATCGTTAGATGATGTTTAACTGGTCATATTATCAAAAATTTATTAATCCTTTTAAAAATAAGCACGTTTATCGGCACCATTACAAAATACATGTGATTTTTGCTTTTTACTGCATATTATTTGGACGTATGGTTAAAGAGATAATACGATACCAATAAAGCACGCCGCACAGCAAGGCCACACCATGAAGCTACCGTTGAAGAGCAAGGTCAACGTTCTCAACGCGTACGACTGCGAGGCAGGTAGTGCAGCCAGATCGTGGGTAAAAACTGCCCCCACTTTGTGCCGTTTTCAACTGGCACTGCTGCACTGGCAGGTACCCGCGCGGCGCAGTCACGTGGTTGGCGCCATACGCAGCACACAGCACGTTTTATTTTCCGAATCTGTCCGTCCTCATTTCATTTATTGTATTAACTTAATACTAATATCTATCCGCTCATACATTCGCATGCAATTTGTTATATTTTAAAGTATTTTTTTCAGAATCGTACATCACTTCTATTTCGTTGTTTTTAAATTAATTACTCTAAAATCACAACGCCATGACTAAAAAAAAATCTCAGCTTTCACGTCAATCAACTCAGACAAGAGCAGCTAAAATACGTCGAGCGGAAGAGTCTTCCTCTGAAACTACGCAGCGCCTTGCGAGTCATAGAGAGTACATCTCACAAGCGCGTGCTAGGGAGTCCAGTACAGAACGCTCGCAACGGCTTACTAGCCAAAATGTAAGAACCTAAAAGGCCCATGCCAGGGAATATAGCTGTGAACGCGACGAGCGGCTGTCTAACAATAGGCAGCGTGTCTCTGATGCTCGCTCTAGGGAATCTAGCGTCGAACGCTCGCAGCGCCTAGCCGTAGAAATACAACGTATATCTACGACCAGAGCGCGTAATCGAATAATTGCTCACGGGAATCGATCAGCCTTTAATTATAACCCAAATATTGATTATGCTCAGCAAAACACAGGTAAAAATTGGCCAAATGAAAAAAATTTGCCCTAAATGCTTTGCAAAAAAATGGAATGATGAAGCGAACGGTATGTGTTATGCTGGAGGCAAAGTGGTTCTCCCTAATATACAGGAATCACCACAACCAATAAAAGATTTATTGTTAGGCACTCATCCATTATCTACGCATTTTTTTAAATAACATACGCAGGTATAACACACTGTTTCAAATGACGTCATTCGGTGCTAAGGAAATCCGGGAAGGAAATGTAATGCCTACATTTAAGTTAGAAGGGCAGGTATACCATTTGATTGGTAGTATCCTTCCACCTTCTGGTCAAAGTCCGCAGTTTCTACAGATTTATTTTATATTGGATGCTGATCAATTATCGTTACGATCTAATATAGCTCCCAATTTAAAAATAGAATTAATCAAAGAATTATAGTCCGCATTAAGCAGCCACAATATGTACATTCGAAGTCTCAAATACAACTTAGAAAATAACTCCTCATCGGACAACTTAAAATTAATAATTCACGCCGACCGCATTCCACTTGGTCAACATCAAGGAAGATACAATTCACCTGCAACAAACGAAGTCGCAGTTCTATTAGTCGACGAAGACAAAGGACCCAGGTATATAGTCATTCATTGTAAAGATGGACATCTAAAAAGAGTTTCGGAATTACACTGTGCGTACGAACCTTTGCAATACCCTTTAATGTTTGTGAGAGGCGAAGATGGTTACTATTTAACAATCTCTCAACAAAATTCAGCGAGAAATAAAACGATTTCATATATGCAATTTTATGCGTACAGGATAATGATCAGAGCCGATTGTTTTAATCCCTTACACTATTACAGAGATTTGTTTAGTCAATACTGTGTTGATATGATGGCTAAAATGATATCCGAAAAACTAAATTACATACGTCAAAATTAACAACTAAGAGCGGACGACTATGTACATTTGAGAGATGCTAATATAAACCCTGCGAATATTGGACAACACGTCATCTTGCCTTCAAGTTTCACGGAATCTCCACGTTATCTGCACGAGAAAACTCAGGATGCCATGTCGTACGTCCGTAATTACGGGAGACCCGATTTATTTGTAACTCTTACTTGCAATCCGGAATGGCCAGAGATCAAAGAAGAATTATTACCTGGCCAGCGGTCATTTGATGGTCATGATATAATTTCCAGGGTATTCCATTTAGATGAAAAAAATGATCAAGTTATTCACAAAAGACGAGATATTTGGTAAAATCAAATGCCATATGCTTAGTGTAGAATGGCAAAAACGCGGGTTACCACACTGTCATATGTTGTTTTGGCTGGAAAGAAAAATACAACCTGATGATATTGACAGTGTAATAGCTGCTGAATTACCGGATAAAGATGGCGATCCAGTGTTATTTGATATCGTAACCAAAAATATGATACATGGACCCTGTGTGGATCAAAATATAACATCACCATGTATGAAAAACGGAATTTGTTCCAAAAAATACCCTCGGCGTTTTGTCAATGACACCCAGACCGGAGAGGATGGATATCCAGTATATCGTCGCCGTAACGCTGAGAATGGAAGCCATAATGCTATCTTGCCCATTAGAGGAAGAACTGTTGTTAGAGATAATAGGTGGATTGTCCCATATTCTCCAATATTGTGTCGAACATTTAACGCCCACATCAACGTGGAATACTGCCACTCTATTCAGGCAATTAAATATATATGTAAATATATCAATAAAGGATCGGACCAAGATACTTTCAGAGTTCGAAATTCGCATGATGAGGTAGAAAACTATTTAAATGATCGGTATATAAGTACATCAGAATCTGTCTGGAGAATATTAGAATTTCTGATCCACGACCGGTATCCTACTGTCGTACATTTGGCTGCACACTTAGAAAACTGCCAAAGGGTATATTTCACGACAGGAACGGCTCAACAAGTTGTCCAAAACCCCGTAAAACTACACTTTTAGCTTCTTTGAGCTCTGTAACACGGACGAATTTGCAAAAACTCTACTATACAACGAAGTTCCACACTATTATACTTGGGCTAATAACACATTTTCAAGAAGAAAGCGCGGTCAAAATGTAGATGGGCATCCAGGAATAAAGAAAGACGTTGCTTTGGGAAGAGTATATGGTGTACATCCTTCTCAAGCTGAGTGTTTTTATCTCAGAATGTTATTGCATCATGCACGCGGTCCAACCTCATTCAATGACCTAAAAACTGTAAATGGAATTGTCAAAGAAACTTATCAAGCATCCTGCCGAGATAGAGGTTTGCTTGAAACTAACGATCATTGGGAGAATACTTTGAAAGAAGCTGCGATTTCGCAATGCCCATTAAAGATGAGGGAGTTTTTTGTAGTCATTCTACTATTTTGTCAGCCTTCTGAACCTTTAAAATTGTGGGATAGCTTCAAAAATGATTTTTGTGAAGATATCAGACACAGAATACGACAGCAAAATCAGGATTTAACTTTGCAATTCAATGACGACATGTACAATGAAGGCTTGATAGATATAGAAAATAAGCTTTTGGAATTAAATGAAAAAGTTTAAGTGATTTCGGATTATCGTCTCTTATTCGCTAACGAAATGATTCACTAGATAGAATGCTGGTACGTCAGTACAATGTCAGTGATTTGAATGATTTTGTCAACGAAAATTTGCCAAAATTAGTCTCATATCAATTGCAAGCGTTTAATACAATAATTGATAGTGTGAGGAATAACAAAGGCAAAATATTATTTTTGGATGCCCCAGGAGGCACAGGAAAGACATTCCTGTCCAATTTATTACTGGTAAAGGTTAGACAGTCTGGAAAAATAGCTCTGGCAGTCGCTTCTTCAGGAATCGCTGCTACTCTATTAAGTAATGGGAAAACTGCACATTCCACGATAAAACTCCCATTATCAGTATCTCTGGACCAACAATCCGTATGTTCTACACTCAAAAACGGCCCTCTTTTCAAATTGTTACAGGACGCGGCACTGATAATGTGGGATGAATGTACGATGAGTCACAGAGCCCATGTTGAAGCTGTGGATCGAACGTAAAAGGACCTTAGAAGCTCTACTGCCATTATGGGGGGAGTTACTTTTGTGTTTGCTGGGGATTTTCGGCAGACAATCCCTGTAGTTACAAAAGGGACGTGTGTAGATATCATCAAAGCATGTCTTAAATCATCTCCCTTATGGAGTTCTATTCAACACCTAAATTTGCGAACGAATATGAGAGCCTATCTTGGTGCAGACACGCACAAAGATTTCCCACAAAAATTGTTCAGACGTGGAGAAGGAGTTTTTCCTTCTCTAAATTTGGGCACTAATTCTGCTGAAATAATTTTAAATGAGACATTAGGTCAGATAGTCCACAGTCTGCAGCATCTTATAGAAGCAGTATATCCGGGCCTCGAAAATTTACTAGAAAGAGACTTTCACTCGTTGTGTTCCGGGCAATAGTATCTCCTAGGAACGACACTGTCAATGAAATCAACAATCTCATTATACAAAGAGTTCCTGGCCAAGTCAAAACCTATAAGTCGATTGACACAGTCACCAATGATGACGATGTCGTCCACTTTCCTCAAGATTTTCTAAATTCGCTTAATCCTTCTGGCTTGCCACCTCACGAACTATCATTAAAAGTCGGTACTCCTATCATGCTTTTAAAGAATATAAGCCCTCCTAACATGTGTAATGGCACAAGATTGCTCATTAAAGACTTGAAAGAAAATTTGATTGTCGCGACCATCCTCACCGGTCCAGCAGCCGGCCAGCTGGCAAACATCCCGAGGATTCCCATGATTCCCACGGATTTGCCAATATCTTTCAAACGGTTGCAATTTCCCGTAAAAAGATCGCTCGCGATTACTATTAATAAGTCCCAGGGTCAAACTTTCTCTTTGGTTGGAATCGACCTACGAAAAGAGTGTTTTTCCCATGGCCAACTATATGTTGGTTTATCACGAGTTGGAAGTCCCGAGAAACAGTACATTTTGCTACCAAACAATAACAGGACGTTAAACATTGTCTACAGAGAATGTCTTAGGCAATAACATATTAAATACTTCTATTTCAGATAAATTGCATTGTAATATAATGTCTATTAATATGAAAAATTATTTTAAAAAAGTAAAAAAATATAAAATAAAAATAGAAACAAAATTTAAATTATTTAATTAATTATTAAATTATAATGTGCTTTTTTTAATGTTTTAGGAGAGTTTACCCAGCCTAATTACGGCCGGGTTAAGCAGTTTTTTTAATTTTAATTGCACCCGTGCGAAGCCAGGGTGGGTCGCTAGTACATTATGAAATGCATTGCTTTTGGGTGGTTTTGAACTATGAAACCATTAGGTCACCATATTTTTTACTGACATCTTTAGGCACTCGCCCACAAGAGCTTAGATCCCAATGGAAGTTTTACTAAGGAATAAAAACGGAACACCTATGAACTCGTACATTCAAAACGAATATGTAGTATATATCATAATTTGAACAATTAATTTGTTAAAGAGTAATTATTTTAAAAAGTTAGGAATTTAAGTTTTATTTTATATATATAACAGTTTAAAATTGACGAAATATACGTGATGAAGTAATATTTATACGAACTAGCATTTTAAAGGAGATTTTGTTTATGGGGTCACAACAGCCAAATAATCAAAATGTAATTTTTTAAGTAAATGTTATCACGTGCAATTAAAAATTTATTTATTTATTTTTTTCAAAACAAATATAACCAAGCTATGTATGAAAATATTCGAATTTGTTGGACAGATAAGAATATTTCGTCCGAAAAAAATGATTATATAACTATAGCTATCGCCATCATGATTTTTAGTAAGCATAGAAACATTTTTTTTTTAAATTAATTATGTAACCACTCCGAACATCAAATACAACACATAATTTACCATTAAGCAAGTCATTTCTGCCTTATGCCCTTTCTGACACGATAAATTTTGAATTAAGCCCTTTTATATACAGAGTCATAATTTCCGAACCATTGATCCTATGGTCATCAAATTCATAATGTAGACATCGTACCCGACATACACATTAATGCTAAAGTCATTTAGACCCTAGACCCTTTCTGGCAGGGCCAATTAAGCATTTAAGACCTATTATAAACATAGTTACTCATAATTTCCCGACAGTTGATGCTATAATCATAAACTTCATTACATAAATATCGCCCCTGATCTAGATAAGAGCAATGGGGCCAAACACACCAAAAATCATTTTATAAGCATAGTTAGACATATATCTACCAAGTGTAGAGTTACCAAGTGTATACTTACCAAGTGTATACTTACCAAGTGCACACTTACCAAGTGCATACTTACCAAGTGAACACTTACCAAGGGCATACTTACCAAATGCATACTTACTAAATACATACCTACCCAGTTCATACTTCCAAACATATTATTTTACTTTCACTTTTAAACGTATTTTATTTATGAGTTGGATACATGACTAGAGCAATTAATGTAGAGATAGTTTTGGATTATTAAGTTCGAGTATCAGTCAGAACAATTATTATTAATTTATATCCGAACTTAACATAATTTTAGAGTTGATTGTATTCCTGCTTATAGTAATTAAGGTAATGCAATTTATGGATTACCGAGATCGATTCCCAGGAAACTCACTTAATTAAAAAAATCTGGGAAATGCAATCTTATGCATTCACTTATGCTTAATGTCTATCATATTACCTGATCTGTGTCTTCAGCTCAAATAATGTGTTATATATTTGATGTCAACTGTTGAAGAACATGAAATGAATATTTACTAGGTATGCACATACACACACAAATAATTAACAACTAAACATTCACCAAAGTAATATACCCTCTCAGCAAAATAGCCAAACATCATTTTTATATACCTTTTCATTTGTTTCAGAATTAGTATTAGTATTATTATGGGTGAAAGTTATGGCACTTACTCTATGATAGCATTCACTATACATGATAAAGCATGCACATTATATGCAGAAAGACTTACGTATGATTCCGAGGAACGACAGCTCAAGACTTAAGCCTTGCCATAAACATGGCGCCCATAGAATATTTCAAGCGATAAAACTTCTTGCTTTATTCTTGTCAGGTCAACAAACCCTAACAGGAAAAACAATTTTTCTATGCGGTTTCAACATCTACCAAAACTCACAAACAAAATATTTCCAGTGAATGACTCTAATAAAATATTTCATCATGAAATAGCAAACACACTCCCATGCACACACACACAGACACACACAATCCAACTCACACGACTCATTCAAAAATACCATAACAGATATTTGCAAACCCCATACCACGAAACTTTACAAGCAAAACTAAATACTTGCCAACTATATCAACATATCATACAACACAAATGAACATAGCATACAAAAACAGACATGATTATATTATGAAACCATTTAAAACTATAATACTAACAACATAACACTCAATTGCAAAATCCCTAACATCAAACTTTACAAGTAAAACTAAATATTTGACAACTATATCAACATATCATCCAAGAGAGATGAACAAATATCCAATAACTGTCTTCCAATACACATTATGACACATAATTTATTTAAAGTATAACGCTTTAAAAAAAGCTTTACCAAGATTCCATTTTTCTAAATCATTATACAACATAATTTAAAACCATTTTAAAATGTAAATAAAACACTCATCGCACTGAAATCCTGCTATCCCATACTGCATGTAGTAATCAAAATATGTTTATTACATAAAAACTCCATAATCAAAGAATGTTTCTAAGATCTACTCTTTTTAACAGTTAATTCGATCCTCCTAGGATAATTAGATCATATCTGCGAAGCAAATAATCACAATATTAAACCTTCTTTCATCTCACAAGAATCATAAGTATTATTTAAATGTAACTATATTTATCTACAACGAAAAACGTCAAAATTCAAGCATGCATACTGATCTAGATAATATTTCAACCTATACACAGAAATTTACAGTTATACTAACATATTCTTTGTTTCAATTCCCAAAGAGGTAAATACATATACATGAATAACTAAGTGCGATGTTTGTTTAAAACCATTCAACTTAAACATTAAAAATTAAATAAACCTTAAAAATTAAAGTTATTTTTATTCATCTTTAAGTTAAAAACATGCTAATTTAATACAGTGTAAAAACGAAAATTCTAAGTACTCATTACACAACAAACATCAACTTTACATAATGCAAGTCAATGCATTACTTAACATACCCCATCATAACCAAAGACATTTTAATCTTTTTAATTATTCTAGGGGACCCTTTTGTGAATGGCTAACAAATTCTCGCAAGCTTCCGAAGAAAACCATGTTTAATTGTTATCTATACAGCTTAACATTTTGAGAAACTTTAAAACATTGTGTCGATAATAGTGGGTTAGGCTTACATGGAAAGTGTTGAACACATACATTATCAATCATGAAGAGTAAAAAATGTATGTTCGCAAAACAAAAATACATATCTTGCGAGAATTTTTAGAAATAAGTAATATATACATAGCGATTCAAGAACCATACAGGGTAATAAGATATTTATTTTAATTGCATAGCAAGTAAATTTACCAAAGTATCGGTATAACGAATATCCAACTGCAAGTAGTTTGGTTGTAACGAGATGAAATCAAATACCCATAGACTAATGAAAAAAAAATGCACAATTAAATTTATACAATTATAGGTATAAGTATATACTCATTGCTTCAATGCAAATCAAACTCATTTTTACCACTAGTATTTACATATTGAACATGATTAATTTCACTCTAATTACCATTACCAGTGCTAACAGCCAACTAGTATATATATGTTTGATATTATGCATAACTTATATTATGACATCTTACAACACACTACACAACAAACACCTAAGAAATATGTATTTCCATTAACTATCTCTCTCTATATCAAACTCCATACAGCAATTATCATCTCTCTACATCAATCTATCACAGCTCATCGACAACAAAGAACTACTTATCCCAATAATCCATCAGTCCAACATCATCTCTGCAAGGCTCAACTAGACGAAAAAATTCAATCAAGTGCTTTATCTAGGAAAGCTACACAACCACAAACTGCATTATATATATATATATATATATATATATATATATATATATATATAATTATATCATACTGTTATAAATATCTTTTTTTCCAAAATTCATACACTTTAGAAATGACATAGTTAACATAAGTATGTATGAAATTACTACTCTACATATAAAACCTCATTCATTATTCCTCAAAAATTGTTCTTTATTCATCAAAAGTCATTTCTTAGTCCTCAAAATTCGTTCCTTATTCCTCAAAATTAATTCCTTATTTATAAAAAATAATTCATTTTTCCTTAAAAATCATTATTGATTCCTCAAAAATTATTCCTTATTCTTGAAATTCATTCCTTATTTCTCAAGAATCATTCCTTCCTATTTAAAGATCATATCGAACATGCTATCGGAATACAACAAAGCATACATCGATCTATTCCAACACACACACACAGTATCACACACAAACTCACACACAAAGATCCTAAAATATTCCAATTGGTAAATCCGTTCCACTCGAAACATGCTCCTAGTGAATAAAATTAACCCAAATTAACCAAAAATAACACAAATAACACCAAAATTATCCCATAATAACCAAAATTTACTCCAAAACACACACATACACACATCATATTCCATTTAGTAGGGAACATTTTCTATAATAAATAATTATGTAAGACTCATCTCATCTCATACATAATATTCACTTATAAATATAACATTAAAATACACATTATATTGCAATTCTTTGATGCACTCATTTATTTTTCAGACATATATTTATAATAATTTCTTTTCTTTTAAATATCCCATCTGTCAAAGGTTCATTTACAGAAACCTAGAGCTCACCATATAATCAATACAGATGGACACACCAATCTTCTCATTCTTTCCATCAATAATTAACAGTTTTTAACAATTTCAATCAATCTTTGCCAATCTTTACCATTATTTATCAATCTTTACCAATTTTTCCATCAATCCTTACCAATCTTTAACAATATCTACACAAATATTTAATAACATCTACCAATCTTTAACATACTTTCCATCAATCCTTATCACTATTTAACAATTTTTAGCAATCTTTCATCAATATTTAACAATCTTTAGCACACTTCACCAAACTTTCCCAATCATTACAAATCTTTACCAATCTTTCCATCAATCTTTACCAATCGTTACCAATTTTTCCATCAATCCTTAACAATATCTAACAATGTCCACTATTCCTTAACAATCTTTAAGAATTTCCATCAGTCTTTGCCAATCTTTACCATTATTTACCTATCTTTACCAATTTTCCCACCAATCCTTACCAATCGTTAACAACCTTTACATTAATCATAAACAATCTTTACAAATCTTTCCATCAATCCTTACCAATCTTTACCAATCTTTACCAATCCTTACCGTCTTTACCAATATTTCCATCAATCCTTGCCAATTGTTGCTAATATTTCAATCAATCTTTACCAATATTTACCAATCCAAGATTTGTAGGTTCTCGCTTTCCATTCATATAACAAAAAAAATGTTTCACCCAATGTCTCCAAAAATTTATACATATCAGTAGAATGAATGTTTATATAGGCATTCAACTATTCATACATTTTTGTATTGAAGTCTTTATTATCACTCTCTTAACTTTTACATACAAGTTAAGAGAGTGATAATAGAGACTGCAATATAAAAATGTATGAACAGTTGAATGCCTATATTAACATTAATTCTACTGATATGTATCAACTTTTGGAGACATTAGGTGAAACATTTTTCTTGTATGTATGAATAGATAGAGCCTACAAACCTTGGATTGGTAAATATTGCTAAAGATTGATTGAAAGATTAGTAACGATTGGTAAGAATTGATATAAAGATTGGTAAATATTGCTAAAGATTGATTGAAAGATTAGTAACGATTGGTAAGAATTGATATAAAGATTGGTAAATATTGGTAAGGATTGGTAAAGATTGGTAAGGATTGATTGAAAGATTGGAAAGCTTGGTAAAGAATAGTAAAGATTGTTAGAGATTGATGTAAAGATTATTAAAGACGTGTAAACATTTCTGGGAAAATTGGTAAAGATTGGTAAATAATGGTAAATATTGGCAAAGATTCATGGAAATTGTTAAAGATTGTTAAGGACTGATGGAAATAATAAGAAGATTGGTGTGTGTGTTTGTGGGTAGGTGTGTGTGTGTGTGTGTGTGTGTGTGTGTGTGTGTGGATTGGTGATACGGTGAGCTCTCTTTTTCTGTAAATGAACCTTTGACAAATGGGATATTTAAAATAAAATAAATTATTATGAATATATATCGGAAAAATAAATGAGTGTTACAAAGAATTACAATGTAATGTGAATTTTAAAGATATATTTATAAGTGAATATTTTGTATGAGGTTAGATGAGTCTAACATAAGTATTTATTATAGAAAATGTTCTCTAGTAAATAGAATATCATGTGTGCTAATGAGTGTGTTTTGGAGTAGATTTTGGTTATTTTGAGTTAATTTTGGGTTCATTTGGGTTAATATGGGATAATTTGATTCATTAGGAGCAGGTTTTGGGTGGAACAGTGGTGCCAACAGTGGAGCAGGTTTTGGGTGCCAATTGGAATATTTTAGGTTCTTTGTGTGTAAGTTTGTGTGTTATACTGTGTGTGTGTTGGAATAGATCTATTAATGATTTGTTGTATTGTGATAGCTTAGTAGATATGTTCTTTGAATAGTAAGGAATGATTTTTCAGGAATCAGGAAAGATTTTTAAAAATAAGTAACGATTTCCGAGGAATCACGAATAGTTTTTAAGGAATAAGGAATGATTTTGATGAATAAGGAATTTATTTTGATGAATAAGGAACGAATTTTGAGGAGTAAGAAATGATTTTTAATGAATAAGGAATCATTTTTTGAGGAATAATGAATGACTTTGATATGTAGAGTAGCAATGTCATATGTGCTTGAATGTGTCATTTATAAAGTGTATGAATTTTTGAAAAAAGATTCTTATAACAGTATGATATAATTACATATATATGTTATGCAGTTTATGGTTTTTGTAGCTTCCTAGATAAATCTCTCGCCTGTTTTCTTTCCGCTAGAGGGTGCCTTCTAGAGATGATGTTGGACTGATGGATTATTGTAGTAAGTAGTTCTTTGTTGTCGACGAGCTGTGATAGATTGATGTAGAGAGAGTATGAATGCTGTAAGGGGTTGAATATAGAGTGAGATAGTTAATGGAAGGACATATTTCTCAGGTGTTTGTTGTGTAGTGTGTTGTAAGATGTCATACATATATAAATTATGCAAAATATTAAACATATATTAGTTGGATGTTAGCATTGGTTATGATACTTAGAGTGAAATTAATCATGTTAGTTATTCAATATGTAAATGCTAGTGGTAAAAATGAGTTTACCTTGCTATGAAGCAATGAGTATGTTCTCAAACCTATAGTTGTATTCATTTCATTGTTTATTTTTTTGTGCATTATTGGTCGATGGGTATTTAGTTTCATCTTGTTACATCCATACTACTTACAGTTGGATATTCATGACGCCAATACTTTGGTTAATTTACTTGATACGCGATTAAAAGGAATATCTAATTGTCCTACGTGGTTCTTGAATCGCTATGTATATACTACTTATTTCTAAAAATTCTCTCTAAATATGTATTTTTGTTATACGAATATACATATTTTACTCTTGATGATTGATAATGTGTGTCTTCAACTCTCTCGATGTAAGCCTATCCTATCATAATCGATACTATTTTTTAAAGTTTCTCAAAATGTTAAACTTTGTAGATAACTATTAATAATGGTATTCTTCGGAAGCTTGCGAGAATTTGTTAGCCATTCACAAAACAGTCATCCTAGAATAACTATCAATATTAAAATGTCTTTTGTTGTTATAGGGCATGTTAGGTAATGCATCTACTTGCACTATGTAAATTTGATGTTTGTAGTGTAATGAGTAATTAGCATTTGCGTTATTACACTATATTAAATTAGAATGTCTTTAACACAAATAAAGATAAAACGAACAATAATTAAAATGATTATTTAATATTCAATTTTTAATAAAAGTGGGTTTAAACAAATGTTGCACTTAGTTATTCATATACACATATTTACCTCTTTGGGAATTGAAACAAAGAATATGTTAGTATAACTGTACATGCCTGTGTTTAGGTTGAAGTATTAACTAAATCAGTATGCAAGCTTGAATTTTGACGTTTTTCGAAGTAGATAAATACAATAACATTTAAATAACATTTGAGCTTCTTGTGAGATGAAACAAGGTATAATTGTTTAATTACTTCTTATGCAGGCAAGATTGTAATTATCCTAGAAGGATCGAACCAACTGTTAAAAAGAGCAGATCTTAACAAACATTCTTTGGTTATGAAGTTTTTATGTAATAAACATATTCTGATTGCTATATGTAGTATGGGATTGCATGATTTGAGTGTGATGGGTGTTTTATTTGGATTTTAATTTGCCTTTAAATTATATTGTATACTAAATTAGAATAATGGAATATTTGTAAGGCTTTTTTATAGCACTATACTTTAAAGAAAATACGTGTGATAATGTGTATAGGAAGACAAATGATTAAGATTTGTTCATTTCTGTTGGATGATATGTTGATATAATTGTCAAGTATTTAGTTTTGCTTGTAAAGTTTGATGTTAGGGGTTTTGAAATTTGGTGTTATGTTTTTAGTATTATAGTTTGAAGTGGTTTCATAATAAAATCGTGTTTGTTTTTGTATACTTTGTTCATTTGAGTTGTATGATATTTTGATATAGTTGTCAAGTGTTTAGTTTTGGTTGTAAAGTTTGGTGGTATGGGGTCTTTCAACTGTCTGTTATTGTATGTGTATATAAATAGTGGGAGTGTGTGAGTCTGTGTGTGCATGTGCGCAAAGTTATAGGTGTGTGATTTGCTATTGAATAATGAAAAATTTTATCATAGTTATTCATTGGAAATATTCTGTGTGTGGGTGTAGGTACATATTTAAGCCACATACCCGATTGTTTTTCCTGTTAGAGTTCGTTGACCTGAGATGAATAAATCAGGAAGTGTTCACTCTTGAAAATATCCTATGGACATCATGTTTAGGGTAAGGCTTTAATGTTGAGCTGTTGTTCCTCGGGAACATAGAAATATCTCTCTGCATATAATGTGCATACTTGATAAGTATGTATAGCGAATGCAAGCATAATGTAAGTGTAATACCTTCAACCCATAGTAATAATACTAAAAACATCTTCTGAAAAAATGAAAAGGTATATGACAGTTGACGTTTGGCTGTTTTGCTGAGAGGATATACTACTTTGATGAATGTTTAGTTGTTGATTATTTATGTGTGTATATGCATACCTAGTAAATATTCATGTCATGTTCTTCAACAATTGACATCTAACATATAACATGATAGTTGAGTAGTAGACACAGATCAGTTAATACTATAGACATCGAGTGTAAGTAAATGCATAAAATTGCATTTCCCAGAATTTTTTTTTAAATATTAAGTAAGTTACCGAGGGTACCATACAACCCCAATGTGGAGCATTTTCGCGCAGAAATCATTAAGCTTAAGGAGGATATTGGTAAGCTCACTCTTCAAAATCAACAGTCACATGAAATGGTACAGTTGGCTGTGAACAGTTACCGAAGCATGAATATAGGTAGAAATTTGCGCCAGTATATGAATCCACCCTGCAGACCACTTTTAAACAATCAGTTTTACCTCTGAAACATGTACGAGTGGCATCAACGGCCGCAGAGTATGACACGGTCTATAGTCATTGTCAAGGAATGTTCAGGCATAGAACATAGGCAAAACGTTTACCAACCACGTAATTTTCCGCAGAGTTACCGAAAGCAAGGAATCAGAGATAGGCACGGATCATGTGCAGAAGATGCGCAATCAGGTGATCAGCGACAGTTTCACGACGACCGACGTAGTTATTTTGGGGGTAACAACAGAGGTCCCCGTCGTAAACATACACCAAAAAACTAGTTGACGAGGAATCAAGAATGGACGCAAAATTCCTGCAGGGCGATTTTCAGCAAAGTTGTCAGGGGCACGATGTATGCACATTTGGCTAAGGTTAATGCAAATAGCCAGGGCATCGTTCTGAGTAGTGAGGCAGATTCTTGCCGCCAAATTCCAGCGAAGGCGTGTTGCCAGGAAAAATTATCCCTTCTGTGGTACAGTTCAGCAAACCCCGTGTACAGCGAACAATGTTGTTGCGAGGAAACTGTACACCCAAGTAGAATCCAGTCACGGACCCAGAGAGGCAAACAGTAGGAGCACTGCTCGTTGTTATTGAAACTGCTGCGAATGACTTGCGCAAAATGCCGCATAGCGAAATTCAACAGGTGGCGCCGAATCACGACACAGGCGATGAGGCAAAAATAGTGTGTGCCTTGTGTTTGTACACAGACCATAAGGCTCGCCATTCCACACTTTTCCTAACCAAACCTTTGACTTCGCAACTGACATTGCGGCAAGATTCCGGCACTTCATAAACAAATTCGAGTCGAGGCAAAGAAAACTTCGACCCAGCAATGACCCCGCCGCTACAGTCACTGACACTCATGCTGTTACCCCACCCTCCACCTTGGAACATCAAGTCGGCAATGATGATGACGCACAACGTGCACGCAGACTGAGTCAAAGAAAGTTCCAACAACCACACCGAGGCGTAGTGAAACTTGAATGTCAGCAAGCTGCAGTACACATGTCGACTCCCAGAATTAAAATGAAAATATGTGGTATGATATTCAGCATGCTTATCTACACAGGATGTTTGTGTAGCTGTCTGGCATCAACATTGATCTCAAAACAGAAACTGGAGCATATAACAGAGACATTCGAACTTGTACGGGCGACCAAGGAGTTAGAACCTCCAAGGTTTAAAACAAAAGTTAATCTGAGTATTTCAGGATACACTTATCCACACGAGTTCTTGATTATAGACAACCTTAAGATGGACACCATATTAGGAGTCGATATGATTAAGAAATATGATGTGATTCCATTTCACATGTGTTGAACTCTTGCTCCATTGCCACATAACTATCATTGAGGGTAATGATCAAATTTACTATTCATTAGCATTTATAAATGAACAGGAGAGCATTAGGAACGATGATGATAGGCAGCTGCATTTATTTCCTGTACCCGACCCTAGGTTACCATTTCTAGGCGAATATGCTAACGTTCCTCACATTTCCAAGCTTAAAGGGGCTCTTACAGACATAGATAGTGCGGAACCTAGATACAGGAAACATGTGAGATGCTATGGTATGTCAGGAAATTATGAAATTTATCTGAGAGTCAGTATCCCAGTAGGTGAGAGGAAGCTAACATTGGTGCCCAAAAACTATATAAATGAAATAATTGTGGCACATCATGATGCAATTTTGGGAGGTGGTCATTTAGGTTTATTTCAGACATTACACAAAATTAAGCAGACTTATTATTGGGACAGTATGAATAGTGATGTAAAAAATTATATTAAACATTGTCAGATCTGTCAGAAGGTTAAGTCGCCTAATATAAAACAATAGGTAAAATTACACTCATTTCCCTTCCTTCCCTTCTGAAAGTGTGGAGTTTAGATGCTAAAGGACCCCTTCCAACTACTCAAAAAGGCAATAAGCACATTTTAGTAACAACAAAGTTTTTCAGTAAATATGCAGTTGCAAAACCAGTTAAAAGTATTAATTCACAGATTTGTGTAGCCTTTATTAAGGAAGTAATTCTGAAACATGGCTACCCACAACAAATTTTAACTGACAGGGGCACAAGTTTCAATAGTGAGTTAATTGCAGGACTTCTCAAAAACTTCAAAATCAATAAATAGCAGACAATGTCTTACAATCCAGCATACAATGGTTTAGTTGAGGCTCTTAACAAGATAATTGCAATGCAGTTGAGTGCTTTAATACAGTAGGACCCTGGTAATTGAGACGTTTATTAGAATTTATTTTAATGAATTATAAGACTTCCGTCAATCTAAGCACTAATTTTACACGTTTCTATCTGTTGCACGGTGTTGAAGCAACACAGTCAAGTCATGTAGTGGCTAAAAAGTATTCCGAATGAGCTGATAATTGGCGTGAGCAGTTACGATGAGACAGGGAGAAAGTCAAGATGAATTGACTTGAAGCATAGGCTCAAATGAAAGTCTAATATGATCGTAAACACCGAGTCAACATGATTCGAATTGGTGAGTGAGTTTGGATCAAGAAACGTGCTCGAGCAAAGGATATCAATTACAAATACAAAGGCCAATACCGAGTGATCGATGTTAAGGTCCAACCACTCTTAAAATCCAGATATACAGGACAGGTGTGCCAAAATACGACCATGAGAATACCAGAAATGTCAAGGTGGCACACACAGAATAAGTTCATGGAAATGCCTTTGAGCATCCAATGTAATTGTACTATGTTAATATGTTAAACATTACTCGATGTTCACATTCTTAATCTTTGTTACAGTGTGTGTGTGTGTGTGTGTGTGTGTGTGTGTGTGTGTGTGTGTGTGTGTGTGTGAATCCATGTGAGAGAAAGTATGGGAGCCCAGTGGATCCGACGGTCGCAAGAGTGGACGCAGTGTTTCGTAGTTGGTGTACCTGCAGCAGACAGAGCGGCGCACCTGGCAGGCCGTCGTATCTAGAAACACCCGTGTGAAACGACATGAAGCCATGCCTCCCCCACTCGAGCAGGCAGGGCAAGTACGCTGTCATGTCGCACACGAGGCGAATGACGGGACGAAGAAGGGGCGGAGGCAAAGTCACGCCTCTCCTTCACCGTCCCCCACCACCACGGGATGGCAGACCTTGTTCTTCACACTGGCATGTTTCCATATAGCAGTTGCAGCACAAACAAAATATTGAACCCATGCTGGTGTTTACTGGGTGCCACTGGACGTCGCATTTTAATATGAAGATATAATTCCATTGTACTGCTGTATACTAATTCATTCTCCTACCATCCCATCCTCATTAGATGTATGGTTACACATTACTTGTCATATTCAAAGTTTACCAGACTGCTCCCATGCTAAACAGCTATTTGACTACATTAAAACTTCTGAAAATGGTGTTGTGAACCAATTTTTGAACGAAATTTCTATTCGCACACATGGTAGACGAGACATTCAACTATTCGGTGACCTGGGGAGCTGGTGCTGTAATGTGTTGACCAACAAACATTTACTTGCGCTTATTGCAAATAATTCACAGATATTGAGCCAACTTTATGAACCGTCACAGCGAGTAGTTACTTCAAATTCCGAGCTGAACACTACGGTTCAAGCTGTTGATCATATTAAAATGGAGGTGGAATACAAAATCAATAGTCTAGCTCACAAAGTAAATACTGTGTCAACAATACTGAAAGAGCAAAACAAAGCTGTGGACAGTATTCGATCAGTTAACACACAGAATCACCTTCTAGTCACTGTAAATTTTACATCATATTAACAATATTGTTATGGAGCAGCAAATTGGCATACACACACACACACACACACACACACACACACACACACACACACACACACACACATATATATATATATATATATATATATATATATATATATATATATATATATATATATATATATATATATATAGTATTGTCAGGGAAATCAGTTACCATTGCAAGCAGTTACCTTCATAGCAAGTAATGATCAGATTTCTCAAATCAAGGAAATTTCAAACTTACCCGAGCACCAGAAAATTGTATTTTATATTCCCAACGAATCTGTAAATAGTGCAGAACATGAGTGTGCGAAAGTTTCTATTATGTTACATGATTTTATATCCCTTTTATCTAAGTGTAAGTACACATATTCAGTATAGAAATGTACTTCAATAACACGGATTTTGCCCCATTAGTATGTTATTTCACACCCACTTACCGGTATGGTAGTGACATGTGTTAATCAGTCACTCAATAGGAAATATTCGATAGTTATTTGGGCAATGTGGAAATGCAATTACCACGTGGCTGCCAACTTCAGGCAAACGAAGCAATACTTATTGAGGCAGGTCATATATGAGACACCAGAGCCTCTAACGAAACGGCTATTCACACAGTCATGCCTACTCATTGATTGAAATCCAATGCCTTTGACTTAAGTCAATTGTCTATGACTACTGGTATACACTCTGGATGAGCATTGGAAAATAATACATGCCACCTTACCAGTGATAAGTCAGTTCGAAGCAACGCATTTTGGCCATACAGCGCCTGCAGGCCAAGTGCTTTATTTTCTAGAACAAGGTACCTATAATTACATCTCAGCTGGCCTTATTTTGTAGCTTTTACTTACACTGACAGGACTGTATGTCAAAATGTTTCCTTTGTCAATCTTAATTCATGAAGTGGTGCGCAACCACTGAGGTATGTCAAGTGAAGTCAGTATTACAGTAAACATGACATAATACAAACATGTGAAGTAACAGCACATTTAATTAATAATAATTTTGTATATAACGAGTTCATTTTGCAGCTAGTCTGTAAATCGTTTAGCACGATGTCAAGTAGTTTGAAGTTTCATGGATACATAAAGATTTTTTCTCTAGTGTTTCATTAATGGCCATTAACAATCAGTATGTTGTGAGATACAGAAGTATTATCGCACTGCGTACAGCCATCTTTAATGGCGTTACCAACAAGTGACAATCTAGAAATAATTTATGCTGAGAGCGCAATTTTGTTTATAACATATTATATAATTTTATATCGGTGTGAACATAATTCATGGAAAATTTTCGAAGTTTTCTTACTTCTGTCTCATTAAGTACAAAAAGTTTAGTTCAACATACACGACACTAACTTGTTGCCGTAATTACGAGAGGTGTTCATGCTTAAAAAGTTGTATTGTCGGCAGACAGCATTAGGATTTTGTCACGTGTAAATAATATTGCAGCCAAGAAAATTTAATATATCAAAGCATTAGTATAAAATGGTGCACACAGCACTTATATGTTACCAACATCTCAAGTGAGGGATACACACACACATATATATATATATATATATATATATATATATATATATATATATATATATATATATATATATATATATATATATATATATACACACATATATATATATATATACACACACACACACATATATATATATATATATATAATGTGTGTTTTTACTCGTCATAATGTTTTGTATTCTAATTCGGCACGACTTAGTACAGCACAATTTTAACAGAATATGTGTAATTTTTTTCATGCTCAAGAAATTATGTATCACGAGCGATTAGTGTTGTCATACACAGTACACAGCAGTACTTACATGCATAGTAACTAAGATGATCTACATGAAAAATAACACCTCAATCATTAAGTAACATAACTTACAATGTAAACACGTTATAAACTTGAAGTGGCGTTGCACCTGTAGCTGCAGTCGTTTGCACATGACACTGTTCCAAGGCCTAACTGCGGCAGATGTACCAACTTTTGCAGGAAGCGGCAAAAGGCTTGCCATTCTTGTAAACGGCTGTATCACACTGCTACACAGCAGAATGCTGCCAAACTTTGTATAGTAAATAATTTATGTAAATTATTCATTGTTACATGCACTGTTGCACCAATTTAGAATATTTATATGTTTTCTATTAATGTTATTTCAATAATTCACCAGTTCACATGCAGGACGGATTGAGAAGTGTCATTTCACCATGCCGGCCAACTCCCTCCCCTCACATTCCCCTGTGTTCGGCGCCTAGAATCATGGTTAAAAATTAATTGGTTAAGGGGATTAAATGTGGCGCCAGACATGCCCATTTTCTGATGTATGACACGAACATACCCGTCACATGTTAACACACAATGTGCGAAAGTTTTTCCGATTACATTGTAAATTCTTTGTGACACAACTTTCAATTTTAAAAGCCATTGCTTCAACTGAATTTGCAGACATACACAAGCAAATTATTGGTCTTATATACACATATATATTATATGAAATATAGGATGATATATCAATTACTACATATTATGTAAAATAATTCTGAACGAATACCATTGTAACATTTCATATATTGTCCACGTACTTCCAAGTTAGTAAATTAATTAACCTTGTCAAGGTATAAAATCCATCGCATTATTGAATTTACTGTATATTTTAACGGCTAGCGAACCTTCAACGCTATATTGCACCCATACTAACACTGTAGTTACACTATTCATGTTGCGGCATAGGGGAAGAAAGCTCCCTTGTGCCATGTACCGATGTCGATGTTCTCTGTCCTGGCCAACTTCACTTCACGATGCCGCCCTTGAGGTCAGGTTTGACCCTTGCCGCACGACTTCCCCAGCAGCCAGGACGTCTGCTTCCCGGACAAAGATGGTGATGTTGGGACTACAAGTTGTAAGCAGAAAGAATAAATAATGCATTGTGCACACTCGCCATATCGGCCATGTGTGAGCCACACTCCAGGAGAGAGGAGTTGAGGAGAATCGGCATGGCAACAGTCCGACTTACATCAGACAGAGGTCGAAGCATAAATATCGCCGCTGGACACGCGCTCACTCCCACTCTACGGCCCACTCTCAGACGCTTCGGCCATTTGTCGGCGTGTGTGAAGCCGATCAAGAAGATGCGTTCAGAGGTGCCACAGTCGCGAGGCATCGCTGGTCCAGGTTGCACTCCAGGCCACAATCTTCCCAAGTCAGGAAACGTACTCGCAGCTCTACATCGCCACTGCTCGACATCAGAGGACATAGAGGATCTTCGTTAGATTCTGAACTGAGTCATTGGTAGGTGTACATTCAGTAGGGTGAAATATTGAGTCGATAGGGAAGCTATGCGGTTGGAGAGATAGTATACCTAAAGATAATTTAAATATTGCAGGACAATGAAGTGTCAGTACTTAATTTTTGCTTGTATATCTATGAATTGTGAAAAGAAACAGTTATCAGAAAACTGTTATTTAGAAATCGTCGAGTTACGATTTATAGTTCTATTATGTCACCTGAAATGAAACCCAGTGATATTTGGAAGTAAGAAGAAGTGCAGAGTTGGAGAGTGCTAAGGTAATGTGGGAGTTAGTAATGCTTGGTGTAGTCGCCAGTCTTAGAGTTCAGGTTACGCAGCTATACTTCGAAAGCAGTAATAAGTGTAAGGGCTGACTAGGCGCACGCAACAATATGTTTACTTTTACATCACCTAAGTGGCTTTAATGTATTAATAATCTAATCGCCACCAGACTAGTTGCTGATTTAACTACCAGGTGTTAGCCACTTGTTTATGTTTTTAAAGTATAGGTTGTGCTGTCGATACCCTTCATGTTGCATTCTATTCTCAACGCATAGGAGGTGTTAATTTCTAGATTTTGCTGCCTGCTATCAGCCTCTACTGAATGGTGACATTGAACAGTCCTGCAAAATAAGAATATTGTAATATTTAATTATTTTGTTATATTTTTCAAATTAATATTTTATTTAAAATAACTGTTAGAAAAGGGGGAGGTTTAGATAAATAAAACACAATATTTTTTACACACAATTTATTGTACACATAGTAAAATATGCATAATCAGCAGAATAATGAACAATTTTTATTAATTTTCTTCGATCAGAGTCACAATTACATATTATTTTAATCTGCAGGTATTAAATTATGATTTTTGTTTATCTTGTAGAAGGCTGAGAAACTTATGTATGCTAGCTAAGAGCAGTGCTCTATGAAAGGCCGCACAAATCACAGGGTCGGTACGAAGACCGTCGGCATGGATATCAGGAGTACTTGTCTTCGATTCACCATCCATCACATGATCATTGCAGTGTAGACTTGACTCCTTTTTGATCTTTGATCAATAGCTCAAGGACACTAGTACCAACATCTGGCTCATCGAAACCAGGTCTGTCGGTGATGAAACCAACGTCAGCAGCCTAAGGAGTGCACATTACTGGTCGTCGACGAGTGGGCGCAGGTTCATCTCTGGAACCAGATGCAGAATCATCCACGATGGGTACTGACAAGAGTGCCTGGTGTTGGCGATGTACCCGGCGGCGTCTGGTCGTTTGGCTGGCGGCATTCTTCTTGGACCCAGGTTGCTGATAGTGGACTGATGGTTCGTGCACCGCCCGGAGCGAAGTTACATCACAGTCAGGCCCATGGATGGTAACATGAGTCTGTGCTGTGGTAATGATTTGGTCAATGGTCCAGGGAAGCTGATGTGCGGCCTCATGTGAAACACTATGCACATGCAGGCCAATGCTCCTGGACGATCAAATATAATCTGTTTTGGTTCTTAGACGATTGGAAAATGTGTGAACCACCAATGCTGCCTGCCAATACCATCGCAGGTCTCTGTGTAGATGCGCAGATATCCATCTTCTGAGATTAAACTATACTCCATGCTGACATAGTCTGGCTTGGTGCTAGCATAAATTTTCGTAGGACAGAATGAAGTTATGGTGAGGATCATACCTGTAGGAATCGACTAAACAAGCTCTTTGATTTTTCCACTTATATATAATATGGATGTCTATCAGGTGTGCCACCATACAAAAACTAAATTCTCTCACATTTCGATAAGATTGAGTGACTTTGTGTCTAGTCATAGGCAGCTGACTCCTGCTCCAAGTACGGGGATCACCATTTTCACAGCAACTACACGTTCTTCAGTGCGTGTGTGCAGTCAGGTTCTGACCTGTCGCAGACATGACAATGCGAGTCGGCATGAAGTTTTGTTAGCTATTGCGAAGGACATCCATACTCGCTTGCACGTCGATAATTTTCACTTAAAATTTGCACAAGTCGCAAAAAAAAATTCTGCTCAGGTCCAGCTACATAAGTCGGGGCCTTCCGGTACTGCATCATCAGTAAATCGTGCAGCACATTTCCCATCTGATGGTATGGAATCTTGCCGTCGTCCACTCTAGTCCGTGGTAGTACTTGTTCAGCAAGGCGATTGTTTTCTGGCTCGTCTTGTTCAACAGTTTCCAGGGGTATGGATGTCGGAGGTTGCAAGATTGTGTTTTACCATCCCAGTTATAGGACACTGAAATCTCCTTGAGCCCAAAGCCACTTTGACTGTGGAAGCCCTGCAGATTACAGTACATCTTGAAGCTGTAGATGCTCAAAGACGACTATGGTGTTATAGTGTGTGAACATTTATATTGTATATTTTCAGCTGCGCTCATGAGAGTATTATGACTGTCTTATCTCTGAAAAAATTCGATATAAGCTGGTCGTGAAGTATCAGGTAGAATGCATATCTGTTGGCGGAAATATTTCTATGTGTCGTGAATTCGATCCTGCAGTCGATTACATTGGAGGTAATACACTTGTCCTGTTTATTCACATCGCATACCAAGAGTGGGGCCTAACTCTTGAAATTATCAGGGCTAAATATCGTGGAATGGTGGAATTCATAATATGGCTTTTGGAATTGATGGTACATCTGAAATGCCAGCAGGTACTGCTCATTTTCAAAGATAATTGGCATTTAAACATGTGGATAGCTTTCGCTATTCAATAACAATTTCACATTTTTCTATTTGACCTGTGTAGAACTGCGAAAGACTCACTCTCACATCGTGCTGTCTTCTGGTATGTAGCCCAAAGATGATCTACCTCGATTTCTCAGAAGCAAAGCTGGACTTCACCAGCCAGTTGATGTGCTGGCTTGCTGGCAATCTGAGGCATGTCTCCGGACTCCACAACCTGAAAGCTACATCGATGTTTTTGCCATCTTCCACAATCTTTAGAATCTTTATACTTTTAGCAGTGCTTAACTGAGGCAGCAACCATTCGATAGACTGTAGTTAAAGTTCTGCTGTCTCCAAGTTTTCTCCCATACCCATGATGGTGTCTGCATGTGTATTGGCTATAAGCAGCATCAGTTACTACTTCGAACTGAAGATAATTCGTTTGTAGTTATCAACAAATCCTAATAGCATGGAGAGCAGGATGCACTCTTCAAACTTATCTCTAGGGTAAATAGGAACACTGTAGTCATCTTCGATTCCTATGCCTGCTATCTTGGCCGCAGATAGCTCATACCGTGTGAGCGAAAGGTAGTTTTTGATCGTCGAAGTTATGCCTACTTCTCGCGACTGGTTCACCTTGACACCATTAAGAAATAATATAATGAGATCGATCAGATGAAGAATTGGTCCACCTCGACACCATTGAGAAAATATACGATGCCCTCGATCAGGTGAAGGGTTGGTTTCATCTTATTTCGTCATATACACCTTAATTGGCAGGAAAGACTTGTAAGGAAGAGTACGAGTATCTTGGTGTTGGACAGATATCCGAACTTCCGATGGTAGTGTGTGTGGTCTGATCAGCAAAGGCTAGTATGCATGAACCCAAGTAGTGAAAGTCAGTTGGCCCACTTGTGCAAATCCGCTTGTAGACTAGAGGCCCACTTATGGCTTCCATAATCAGTTAACAATCAGTAAACCATTGTATTGCACCCAAAAATGCTTGTGGCCCACATGATACCTCTTGCAGTTGGCCACATCTGGACTGCTATTCAGATCATGTCCACGTAGCAAACTACAATCTGCCCACAAGCTGTCCGCTTCTGCCTAACTAACTGTACCCCGAACATGTCAGAACCATCATTAGGCCAATGTGGGGCTGCAGTGGCCCACTGGTTTCCTGCTTTTGGCCTGCCATAAGTAAAACACATGTCGTTAGCCAACTGTTGGTAAGCCACTTGTGGCCCAGCTATTGGCCACTTGTGTCCCATATAGATGCAGTATGCCATGCATTTTCAAAACCAAAAAATAATTGTGTCTTACCCAAATAAAATTGATATATTTGCTGTATTCATATGTGTTATCCTCAGCTTTATTTCGCAATTAGTAAATTTCTTTGGAGAACCCTGGAATCGAACTCACAAACCTTTCGTCTACAGTCAAGTATGCTATTAACTACTCTGCTACGACCTTATAAGTAAAGCTGGATACTTACTTCACATACATAATGCATTATTAGTTTTGCTATATAGACAATGCTAGTATCACTAGCCAATACTGGTATTTATGTGTTTTGTTTAAAAGACTAGTATTTTAGTTTCCGACTACATTCAGGTAGAATTAAAAATGCAAAATAATGATTTTTTTGCATGTTATGCTTTGCAGGTTTCTGGTCTAAAAACTATTTTTATTATTACTAGCAATGCCACGTGATAATTTTACTTCATGTTTGCATGAAATAAAAAAATCAATTGAATACACATTGCCATTTGCTATTGCACTACAACATATAATCGTTATGCCATAAATGGAACATAAGCATGTTGATCATGTTTCCTCAGTAATAAGGAACAGTTGTCATACCACAAAAGGTGGTAAGTATGATGCTATGATGTCCTCAGCAGTGAACAACAGTTGGCTAGACGTAAATGGCCCATAAACACGATTCTGATATTTTTCCAACAGTGAGTAACAGTTAGCATTTCTTTTATCATCTGCTTGTGGGGTGTTTGTTGAAATCTAACAATCGTCGTGAGGGCATTGGCCCACATTACGAGTATTTGTAAAATAGGTAGTGTCACATTTGTTTATATGACCTGATTGTCAACCATATAAGAAATGCTAACAGTCATAAATGCGAACGTTGCCACCACTGGTAAAGGTTAACCAACGGTTAACTGCTTGTTGTTTGCTACTTGCGGCCCACAGGATGATGCCCAACTATCAAAAATGAATTGTTCTACTACGTGAGGGCTTTATGTACGAACATGATCTTATATTATGTACTCATTGGCAAACATCATCCACACATTATCTACATACTCTAAGAGCCTGTGGGTGTTTCACAGACATTTGCTTGTGCGCCATATATGAAATTCCTTCAGTCATTTTGTGTTAAATGGCCTACAACTTCCCACATGGTGATGCCCAACTATCAGAAATGAACCATTCTACCATGCGAGGGCTTTATACACAAACATGATCTTATAATCATACTCTTTGGAATACATCAGCCACACATTATTTACATATTCTAAGATGCCTGTGGGTGTTTCACCCATGTTTGCTTGTGGGCCACATATGAAATTCTGCTAGTCATTTTGTGATAAGTGGCTCGTAATTGGCCACATGATAGTACCCAACTATCAGAATTGAACCTGTCTACCAAATGAGGTTTTTATATGGAAAAACTATCTTATTTTCATACTCTTTGGCATACATCAGCCACATGTTTTCCACGCTAGTGGGTGATTCACTGATATTAGCTTGTGGGCCATACATAAAATTCTGTCAATCATTTTGTGTTTAATGGCCCACATTAAAAATACTTCCCAAGCAAATAGAGTCACTATTGTTCACATGGTCTTATTATGTACTACATAACAAATAACTTACAGTCATGTGGGCTAACATGTACCACCTGTGTCAAAGTTGGCTTACTCTTATCTGCTTGTTGTTTGCTACTTGGGAAGTTCCACCTGGAGATCTATGGTGTTCTGATTGCAGATTTTCACAACACTTTATTTTATTGCTTCTGGTCGACTTAAATATTATGCCCATTATCCCAAATGCAGGCGTAGGGTGATTTCTTCATTTCGAAAGTTTACCAACTCTCTGTGCTGGTCGCCGACTGACACGACTATCTCGTGTGCTCTCTTTGCGACGATCGGATCGTAAATGATGCTTTGCAGTGTTACGACCAGTTTGAAAACTGGAGAGACCAAAGGTGAAAATTCGTGCAGCATTTTGCTTGGCCTGCCGTTCAGGTATATGCCACTTGCCAAATTACAGTTTATTCGTATCACGTTGACTGGCAATATGTTACAGTCCACGACGACTCGTGCGATTTGCCAGTTTCGTAGGTGCATGGCTTGAACCCCAGCATCGTTCCGATAGTATCCGGTTTCATAAAGACGATATCTTCGCGGCATCAGATGACACTATTCAGAGTATTGAGATCCCCATGTATTTGGATTCTGTGTAGGGGGACAGCGAATCTTTAATGTATCTTGCAATCTCGTATTTTTAATAAGAGCCTATGGGCACCGGCACCTCATGTGAAACTTTACCACTTTTTACGAGGTACATCATGCAGTTTTTTTCATCGATGTTCGGTATCGCATTGTAGGTTTACAAATCGACAAGACCTATGCACCATTTCCTCCAGGTCGAGTGGCGGGAAATTTACTGCATGCAGCTCAGAGCTACGACCCATCGAGGTAAGTGTTATCGACATGATTGACAGTTTCCTCACAATGTATACCATTATATAAAAGTAGTTGAACAAGAAAACCAAGAAGCAAAGATACAAATGTCCACAGTTCGACATGTAAGGCAATATGCTACATTTCCTATAAGTATGTTTGTTTGGTATATTTCAGAAAACATCACGGTTCGGGCAGAAGACACATGTTTACAAAACTGTCATAATAGTGCACAGGTTTGCCCCATTTTTCGTAAGCTACCCAATGCATACAGGGACCGGCTGCCATGTCCAGATTAATTATGTCACATTCGTCTTTCTTGGGTTTAGGGGGCAAAGCATATCTCATAAACACTGGCATGAAATGTATTTACAATTTGCACACAAACCATTCCAAACCAAATTTGCGATTGGTCGTTTCGGTAGAGATTTAATTAATGCTTCTTCCCTGCAGCGTCGCTTTTGCATACTTAACATCCTGCTACTGGGTATGACCATTGATAGAGGCTTTGGCCATTTTTTACCCATGGTGATAGCTTCCATATTTGCATCGTGTCTTTGTGCCTCGGCCAACTGCTTCTGTTCATTTGATACTGTGTTGATGGCTCAGGCAATACCACTCGTGGTTCCAATTATGCTCCCGAGGGCCCTGAGAGTAGGCAAAAGCAATGGAAAAAACCCACCAGTATGTGTTCTTAGCCTTGCATGCTTTTCTTTCATTTACTAGTGCTATTCGTTTCATTTGTGGTATTATCTTGCTCTCTGTACATGTTTCAATTTTAACATGTGCTTTCCTCTTGCTCTTATCACCCATTCCCATTTTCACATTGGCCTTCATCATATTAGAAACACCCCCTAGAGTTATTTCATTTTCCGAGCACAGTGTCTGATGATTTTCTTATCTCGTCAGCCTTCCTTGCAAGTATCTTGTCGGCCTGGTGCCTGGCTTGCATATCATTGTGCTGGGAATAGGCGATGTCGTGCTATTCTTATGCATCATACAGTTCATTGATATTTATGTCACCAAGTTTCAACCTTTTAGCTAGCTCGGCTCCCAGCCCGCAGAACCTGTATCCGGGAATGTGCAGCTCGAACAGTAGATTGTTGATCAGCATATCGACAACTATGCTTTCATCTGTAGTATTACCTCTTCAAGGCATCATGGTGAACTGACCGAGAAAAGTTTAAATATTCTCATTTTATTATTTTTGATTCAGTCTAGACTAAGAATAGTATGGCCACAAGGTACTAATGATGTATCTGTCTTGTCGCTTCTGCGGTAAAGCATTTACAGCTCTGTTCAGCATGCATCGACATGAAATAACGACCTGCAGGATGAAAATTTCAAAAATGAAATTTCAATGCAAATAATGTCAACATCAGTTTACCACGAAAGCTCCTTGAAGGGACATTGTAAAATTTGCAGTACTGATTATATGTTACCACAATCAGTATTACACACACCACAATCAGCACCACATGCACCACAATCAACACTACATGCAATACAATCAACACCAGACACACCACAGTCAGCATCATTCACATCAAAATCAGCACCACACAGACCACAATCCGCACCACATGCACCACAAACGCACCACATGCACCACAATCAGCCGACACCATGTGCACCATAAGATAATTAAGATACGTATTATCAAGCAATATTTTACTCTACCCATACATGTTCATGCTGAAAATGAAAATATCTCCCACAAATTGTGGCACGGACGCCTATTTCCGAACACAGAGCGCTGCATTATCAAACGACCATCAAACTGCGGAAAAACCTGCTTCCTGAGCCTGCTGGAAGAATATAATGCCCTTCAGTTCGAGAATGTGTACATTTATTCAAAATCACTCCAGCAATTGAAATATCAGCGACTGGCATGAGTACTGCAGGTCGTGGATGATGCGGATTATTTCCCCTGCAGTGAAAACGAGACAGTGGTTAAGTATTAACAAATTCGATATTTGTCTTCGAAGATATTGCCTGCGGGAAACAAAACTGCATCTAGGAGTACTTTAGCAAGGCATGGCATGCAAAGGTGGATTGTGCATACCTCGGCCAGACTTATTCGTACATATATGAACAACTGCTCCGCGACAATTCAAACGTATTGGTGCTGTTTTGCATGGATGTTATGAATTTGCAACACGGTTACAATGATCACGTCACTACGTACATGATGCTGTCAGATTTCAAGAGTCTGTGTATTTTGTGTTAGAAAGATAAATATGGATTTTTGAGGATCGTAAAGGCCTGGCACCTCTATGATGGGAGGTACTGACAAGGATTCGATCAGTTCATTGTTGACCATCGGGAATGTATTTTAGCATATTTAAATTCGGACCAAATAGCCTCAAGTTGTATCTTGACAAAGACGAAGATGGAGGTTGTCCCATACCAAATAACGGCGTGGAACTTGTGATGCTGGTAGAAGCATAATTCGAAATGTTGGTGAACCCGAATAATCAAAAAATTCTGCTAGTAAATGTTGTATACTGGTAATGGTATCATATCGGAACTGCGCAGTATGTCGATCGAACAAAACACGTTCTTCCAGAACTACCTGTATGAGGCTGGGCGAAAATTGAGCATCTGAAGATGGAGATCGTCCGCAATATGGTGGCCATGGGCGAACATATGATGAATGTTCAAATGCATATTATCGACATATTTTATGTGGCATCTGCACACAAATAGAGAATCTAAAACCCGGAAGGATATATGACATGTACATTCACGACCTCGATTTCTCACCTCGCCACGAAAACGGATATTTAAAATTACCGCAGGGACATATTGGATATCTGCAGCAAATGCTTGGGCACGATCGAAAGTATTTTGGTGGAGACCCAAAACTAAATCTATAAAAGAGAGCAACAGTAACCATTTTTATCCAGTGCGATGTCGGACATTGCAAACGACCTGCATCGGACAATACTGTCAGTTCGCTCGAAGTAACTGTTCGCCAAGAGGGCCAAAATTTCACGCGACCTTACAAATGACGATATTTTGAAGCCCATTACTCGTCGTCTCGATGTATTCAGGGAAAATGATGGAGCATGAAAACCGAAATCGACGATACTGCTGAGCCTATGAAGAAGCAAAAACATGATGTACAAACAGATTGGGACGATGGACCAGATGCTGATTTACCATACGAGAAAAAAGTATGGAAGAGAGTCTTCAAATCCAACTGTTTATTCTACCTCTAGCATGAAGTCCGAATATGTGAAAAATGACTCCCTGCTTCGAAACGTGTACATTGCTGTGGAAATAAGGAGCCCAAGCAACCCTAACACCAAGGTTGGAGATCTGATGCGCATCTCCAAAAAAAAGACCTTTTCGAAAAAGTGTTCACAGCGAATTCAAGCCCCGAACACTTCCGTGTGCAATGTATACACAAGTATGCTCCGAGGACCTACTTTCTCGAAGATCTGAATAATGCTCCCATTCATGGTGTTTCCTACACAGAGAAGATCCAGTCTACGAAGTTTCCAGACATGTATTTGGTGGAGAATTTGCTAAAATGATGTAATGGAAGGGTGTATTTCAATTGGTGGCGGTTCCCTGCCTCCTTCAATTCTTGGGTAGCTGAAGTTGACATGTGGTTTTATCCCATTTAGTACATTAACAAATTAAAAAGATAAGAGAAAAGTTTTATTTATTTAAAAAACTTAACTTTATATAAAAAATATATTTAAAAAATTCATATGTTGAAAAATAAAACTAAAAATTAAAAATTACAATTTACATATATTGCAGGAATGGTCAATGTCACCATTCGGTGCTGGCCGGTCGCAGGCAACAAAATCGAGAAATTAACATCACCTATGTGTTAAAAATAGATTCAAACATGGAGGGCACTGAGAGTGCAATCTATACCTTAAAAACATAAACAAATAAGGCTGCTACCTGGTGGCAAAATCGACAACTCGCCAGGTGGCGATATCGATTAATAATACACTAGTACTAACTAGGCAATGTAAACGTAAACATATTAAATCCTAAATGGGGTCCTCCAGCAATGTATAAACAAATTACAAACGAAGAAAACAATAAAGATGCATACAAAATAGAATGATTATGGGTGACGGGTGGCGCCTACTAAACAGCCAATAGAAATACGTGGGGGGGGGGGGGGGTCATTCATCTGCTGGGCATGGAGCTGGGGGACTTCCAGAAATGTAATCCTTTAAGAAAATTTTTTAAACAATATTTTAATAACGCACTTTTACTAATAAATTTATATTATATTTTATTTTATTTTTTTAGGTAAACATCATTGGGGACAAGGTTGTCACTGACATCCAGCATGGCGTCCAGGGGAGCGTCATATCCCGTGTGACTATCAGGGTTTCCAGTTACCCGGGTGTTTATGTTTATCGGCAGTTATTGTATATCTGCATATGTTTTGTACAGTATGATACGTCTATTCACATGTTTGAATAAGAATAATTTTTTTATCCCTCCTAGACTTACGCGTATTTTAATTTCACACACGTAATATTATTTTTTCATTGTAAACCACCACTTTTAATTTTGCTTACATATATTTTTATTATAATTTGTGTTATTCTATGATATGTGTACATGTATTCTGAGGTAAGAGTTTATAATTTGGATATGTTAATTTCGATTTACTGATTAATTTGCATGTTTGCATAATTATTTTCTTTAATTTTAAACATATTTATTTCTTTGGTTGTTGTTTGGAAAGCAAGTTAATTTTTAATTATTTTATTCTTTTGGTTACCAGAAGTAGTTAAGCTCCTATCACGTCACGTCTTAGGAAAGTTGCCGGAAGGGCTCGCTTCTGGGCGGGACCCTTGAAAGTCCAGCAGCGTAATATTTAGCTGGTATTTTCATTAGGAAAATCCCCAGCATCTTCATAAGGATATACTAGATTTTATTACCCAGAGGTTACAGTTATGATATAAGAGCCAGCCAAGTTAAAAAGAGGGCTGAGCCTCTTTTAATTGTCAGTTATATTTATGAATGAGTTAGGCCTAAGAAGAGATGCGAAGAACTTCTTCGACGCCATGTTAAAGGCTTAAGGGTTTGGTCTACGTCCAGGTGACGCTTCATTAATTCTGAGGTATACTATTTATTTGATTACATATTGAAGTTTTCTACAGAGACTAAATTAACTCTACTTTCGTTAACAATTATCTACATGCTTATTCGTTTAAGATTTTTCATATTTTATTGAGACGTGGTACTTAGTAGTCAAGCTCTACTGATGAGTTTAGCACCATAACAAATCAAAGTATTAATTGAGGATTTGAATAACCCAACAAGTTTTTAGAAAAGTAGTGAACTTTCTACAGTATAAACTTTTATTTAAGATTAGATGTGTTCATAAATAGTCAGTTTAAAGCTACAGTGACTACGAGACATGTGTTAGTAATTTGCATTGAACTGATATGGAACGCTTTAAACTCATGTTAGGAAAGAAACTACTATGATAACTACTTCTGGGAAACTATAATTTAAAGTTATTTTATTTTGTCTTAGATTTAAATATTTAGTTTCACAATAATTTTATTTAAAGATTCAGTAATTAATTTTATTCTTGAAAGGTTGGTGCTATACAATTTGATACACAGTGATACTACTTGCTTACATACTGTTTAATCGATTTTATTACACCAAATTTTTTTTTTGACCAACACAGTATTTTTTATTTATATTAAAGTATTTTCTCACATGTTCATTGGAATAATTGATTATCATTTTCTGGTTCAATCCTTCTTTTATTAAAATCAGTTTATCGCAGTGGTTTGTTTTCATTAATTTACTTCATCAGAGTGTTCATGGGCACGAGTTTGTCTTTCCTAAGCATTGCATAATTCCAGTGTCTAGAGGATGTTCTACCTAAGGTAAAAGTTGGTAATATTTCAATGCAAAAATATATGTCTGGTTTTCACACAACTATTCACACACTATCTCATGGCGCAACCAACGTATGTGGCAATTTACATACACAATTATTGTAGAATATCTCAACTACTTCATAATTGTCAGCCCAACGAGAAAGGTAGTCATAGATAAGAGTATCAACCTCTTCATTGTGTCAGACCAACATGTAGGCTATCGATTTACTACTAAACAGTAAACATGGAACACCACACGAAAGGTAGTTATTTTCTGCGAAGCACTAACATAGATGAAAACACACAAGTAGACAGTGATAGTAACTTCCATTCCATGAGTTATTTTTGTTGGAGTTAGAAACAGTGAACCCAGAACAGGTATACAGTGAGGGGGAGTCTGGAGTCTGGAGGGACAGTAGGAGTGTCACACGAACAGCACCATGTTAACGCCACACTACCCATTTCTAACATACGAGCTACTAGTGTAGAAATGAAACAGTCTCTTGAGGTAACCCCTACACAGCGGAGTGAGTTAATGGAAATGATGCATACACTGACTGTAAAGGTCACATGACTCGATAATATTAGGCTAGAGCAACTGGGAGATTTCACCTAGCTTCGTAACGAGGTAATACATCGAAATGAAGCCACACGACACAGAGACGAGGTTAAGCAAACTATAGTAGGAGTACAGGATACCCTCGATAGTAGATTGGGTCAGCTAAAAGAGGAAGTAAGCTAGCAAAACCAAAATATAATGGACATGTCTCATACTCAGCTAGGAAGTTTGCGCTAGGAGACAAACACTCGTTTCTTACAAACAGAAGAAGTGTTGAATATTTCGTCTCAGGTGAACGATACTAAGAAGTTGGTAGAAACTACGAGAGAGGAGTTCTCCATGCAATGTAGTTCGTTGGAGGAACGAGTGGAGAAAGTTGAGCTCCGAGCGATAGCTGTTAGTGTGAGTGAACAGGTTGAGATTATGAAAACCGTTGAAACCGCCTACAAGACGAGCTAGAACAGTTTATCAGGCATATTAATGATCAGATTTCCGTGTCTAGTAAGGCCCACGGACAACAGTTACAATGTATGGCAGCTAACCTAGAAAAATTACACGGAGGGCAGACTGCACAGAAAAGTGAGGTTAGAACGTCCATTCCAGTGTCATCCCACATTCCTAATTTAATCCCTGACTTATCTATTTCTGCACATGAACCGGCACTTCATACACTACTTTTAACCACACATCCGACAGCCGCACTAATACATCACCCCGCCAAGCAATAGTCAGAGGGTCTGCCAAAGTTTGTAGGCAAACAAAATTAAAATCGGATCACATATTTAAAGAAAATGGAAGAGTACGTAAAAATTTTCTCTTTCAATGATGCCAAAATACTGATGTGCATGAGTATGAGCTTTGCCTCAACAGCATATTTTTGGAGGGGAGTCGACGAAGACAAAATTGTCACTTTCACAGATTTCCAGGATATATTTGTGCAACGGTCCTGGGGTGGGAAAGTTAAATCCCACAAAGGATTTCAACTTGTTCAGGAACATTGGGACCATCGCAAAGATAAAAGTATTGAGGAGCATGGTATATGAACGGACCAGACGTTTGACTTCACCCATCAGTGACGAAGAGTTCACTGATTTCGTCATCCCACAGCTACCCCTGACATACAAGCGTCAATTTACTGGAAATGTTTACAAAGATTTGTCGGAATTCAGATATCATCTCATTCGGGTTAACATACTAGAGAGCAGGTATGCTCTACCAACACAGCTAGAGAGCCAGACAGAAACCGACAGTCACACACACTGCTTATGTACCAGGCGCATAACCAACGTGACACCTACAACACGCCACACCCTGGTAATAATCAGAATAACACTCCACACCAAGGAGAAGGAAATTTCCGAGTGAACACATATCACTGTAGGGAAATAAGCAGCCGGACAGTTCATTTAATAGGGGGCGAGATTCATATATATATATATATAGCGATGATGGAACCGCAATAGCTATGTAAACAACAGCTACAGATACAATCCCAGCTACTGGAAACGCAACAGAGGTGATATGCATGGTAATGACCGAGAACGTAATGATTGCAACCGGCGGAAATACGACGAGCGGATGTCAGACCGTCATGATAAGGAAAATGATCCGCACGAATGCAAAGTTAAGTCTGTTGCAGAAGGACAGCAAATGTCAGACAACCAAGCTAGTTATAACACTCAAAATAGTTCCGCCTACCCGTAACCTATGCTATGCAAATTCAATACAACCAGAGGAAGGTTATTTCGTCAGACAAATGCAGATAGATCCACGTGTTGCTAATTTGAGTCAGCAAAATACTCACAATGGTTACCATATGTCCAGCCACACCCAAACAGGGTGTCTCAAGGGCAGAATATTGCACAAGCAATACCTGCAAGTAATTGTAATCGCATGTCAAGCACGAACATTATTTTTCTATCACTGGTAATTTTTGTATCAAGTGCAGAACAGCTGAAGCCTGGAGAACAAAGTAACAACTTATGAAGTTTTGACTAATAAGAGGACTGAGACTATCGCGAGTAATTTACTGGCCAAGTTTAACCGAAGTAGGACAACATTTGAAGAAGTTAATGAGCCCGCAACGCAAGAAATTTCGCTGGAATTAATAAGGAAAGTGCTATTTTATTCTGCAGAGTCACGCAGGAGACAACAGAAACTGTCTCGAAACAACAAGTTTCAAGTAGGAGATCTGGTATTGAAGAGTCATCTTCGGAGGTCATCTGAGTTCCGCAGCTGAATGTGTGACACGTAAACTTTTCTTACTTTTTCAAGGGCCATATAGAGTGTGAAATGTAGTAAAAGAGAATTAATACAGTTTATATGCAATGGAGAGGTATCCTGTAGGAATATTTAATACAACCCAACTTAAGCCGTGCGAGTTTTTTGAAGTTCGAAGCTGATTTTAAGGAAATCTTATCTGGCTGATTTATGTGGTGTAAGTTTAGCACGTCTAGAATGAATAATACGCTATTTGCATTATGAGTAGTTACGGACGGAACGAAAGGAGTACTAAAGGATTTATTGTCCATGGTCTACTTGCATTAATTACTGTGTGTGTTGATGACGTCATTCATGGATTTATGTATTTAAGTATATTTTATTCCTCATAAGTTTGTGCCTATTATGTGTGAGATTAGTATTTACCCCTGTCACTGCTACGTCGTATTACACAGTTAGCACTATTATGTGAATTGATGAGCCTGGCATGTTCCTGAAACACTGTTTGCATTTCCTTATGATTGTATGAACTGCATCGAAGTAAACACAAAACATCACGTAAGTTATGCTAAGAATTTGGTTATTTTTATGCAAGAGTTTATCACTTTACAGAGGTTATTTGAAGTCAAAGTATGTTTACGAGGAAAGGAAGAGGTTCCATGCACATTCTAGCTCCTATTGATACAGAGTACAACATTGATTTGGCACTTACCTGCCGTGATTTACCTGAAATAAAGTTAATCCAATAATATTTATTATTGATGTAATAATTAAGGTGATATCCTTGATTGAAAATAAGAGACCAATAATTTTTTTAATTCGTTCAATGGTATTTTTGTTCAAGGGCTGTAAACATTTTATTCACTTACTGAATTTTATTTTCACTGATTCACAATTTGATTTTTCACACAATTTCACTAAGATTTTTCACTATGTGTTGTTTGTATATAATATAATATATATGAAATATTATTTTTCTTCCTTATAATATATATATCGTATTGTGTAGGGTTGTTCCAAATGTAATTTTGATATCTCTCAACGATAGGGCTACGTTGAAGTCCTCTTGAGTTTCAATGATGGGATAGGGAGTTTGAGGCTTATCAAATGACTCTCATATATTCCTATAGTGAATGTTTAGTCGAGGAACGAGATAAGCAGATGTTAACCATGCCAGAAAGCTGGAACAACATTGTAAATCAACTTTTATATTATTATATTTTTTATAATATATACATAAAATACGTTTGAACCATTAATTTGATTGTTCAAAGTATGTAAGAATTTTGAAGTTAGGTGGTTATTATAAGACCATTAAATAATTTTCTTTAATAGTTTATTTTTAATTGAAGTGTAATTTTTAATGTATGTCTTATGCTTAATGATTTTTACTGCCAAGTTAAGTGTTTGATTTGAGAGCTATAGCAGTATAAATTGTATAGGAAAGTGAATCACGAACCCAGATAATTATTTTGGTCGTGATAAGATGAGTTTAATAATTGTTCATTAACAATAGTCCAGATAAACAGTTATCTAATGTTAGTAAGATAGTGCTTTCTAAATGAACTTTGAAAGTTTGAAATGAGTTGCAGTTATATGTACTGTGATTAGATTATATAACTTGAGGTCAAGAACCATTACCATTACATTGCTAAAGAGTAGCACACAATATCAAACCCACACTGTCTTCATTCTTAATATACCTATCCTTTCTTATATGCATCTGTCATTATTGTGTAACCAGACTACCGGTATATGTATCATTTTTTGAGCCAAGTGACACTAGGCCTACAATATCCATAAAGACACATTTTAAGTAAGACCTAGATTGTAAGCAACATCCTTGGCACTAAGTTACTTTTACTTTTTTTATATTTATTCTTTATTTATTTATTGCATCCATTTGTTTATTTTTCGAGTACAGGTTTGTACAAAGACATCGGACAAGTCAGAACATAAACACATTATGTAAAAAACATGAACACATTATTTACAGCACAATATCAAAACATCAAAGTATTATAATATTATCGAATTCTAAAACAAATATAAAATAAAATTCAATAGTCTTGAATTTTAAATATTTAATCTTTACTCTTCAATTTCTTCTGCAGATCTGTGCTGCGTCCCGGGCCACTCCAATCTATCTCTGAATACACTACATCCTATAACAGACAATGAAACGACAATTAAAAAAATGTCCCATAATTTTTTCCGAAAGTTTCACTATTTGCAAGATGAAGAATTCACATTTGACACAAATTTTCATCGATGTTTAAGGGTATCTGGATGACTTAATTGCACAACACTTTAGATAAACATACTATATATTATTTTTAATTCACAAAAGTTGATCAAAGATAAAATATTTAAAATAACGGACATACTACAAATTTTGCTGTTAAGTCTGTGAACATTACAGCATTAGTTACCAAAATGATAGTTGAAAATGTTACGAAGTTTTGTCGACTGAGCTCAGAAATTGGGTTTACATGATAAACACACTACATTGGTGTAACATACAAAAATTATTTTTCCCGATAAATTAAAAAAACTTATAAAAATTTATATACAATATCGTTTAACAAGAGGTGAAGCCAACTGACAGCTGCACCTGGTGAATAGATGCTTCAGAGGAGAGACTGATGTATACATGTATCCTGGACAAGTGTTGTCATCATACTAAGACGGCGCCAGACAGCTAGAAGTGAGTACATCAGTCCTAACTGCAGCCCCTCTGCCCTCTCCACTCACACAGAATGCGTTTTCGCCCGAAAAGAGACTTTCTGTCCCAGGTCATGCAACAATGCCCTAGAGCACATTTTCGGCGATGTGTCCCCCTCCCCTCCAGCACGGAGTATGTTTTCTGGTGGCTGGGGGACTGTACTTTCCAAGGCCACGCACCCCCACTATCGATCCAATGCCGCAGTTTGCAAAACCTGTCCAAGACCACACATCCTGATCCTATCCCCCTACACCAGCCCAGAGCATATTTTCTGCTTGTTGGAGAACTGCCTGGTCCAAGCTACCCTACCCTCACTGTCGATCCAACTCCATGAACCTCCACCACCTCCCTTCACCACCAGTCCAGAGTGTGTCTTTTTTCCAACAACTTTGGGGACTCTACATTTGTCAAATACCCCTCAAGACACGATGTTGGACTCTTCCAAAGAGTTTATTTGTTTGCTAAACCACGCTGTACCCATTAATTATGAACTCTTCCCGAAAATCTGCCCTGTGCGGTTCTGTGAGAGGAGTACTTATTCCCCCCAACCACCCCTTCCCCTGACTCGGCATACGTGGAGCTGGCCAGCAGCCTTCAAACATTCACTACATGAATGTTTAACAAAATTCTCGCATTTCGAGTCTGAAGTGTTTGAACGTTTATTTCCATCGAATAAATATTTAATAAATTTTGCTTTAAAATTATTCCCTTAACATTAATTACAAGATTGAAAGTAATTGCAGTAGATCTGTAACTCTATTTACAGAAATGAAATTTATTGTATCTGAATAACTTTCGCTATCACGATAAATGATTTTGTTACACCTCTTCCATCAAACCCCGCATAGTGAAGTGAACACTTTTATAAATCTTTCATGAAGTTTTCCGAAAAGTAAATTAATTTCTTTCATTGTTATTATTACTAAATTTATTGCTATGAAGGAATTGAAATTATAATTTTTTTTTTCTGAAACTGAAACCTAAGCTTGGGTGTGGTTGTCTAAAACCATTCCGAATGTTTAAGAGAAACTACATGAAAGCGATGGTAGGAACACACAATGAATATCGACCTATATTTAGTCATATCTCATCCATTGTTCTATCCTCTTTCTACAGCATTGTATCTGATCATTAACACAGGATCAATATTTCCTTTCCTTTGTAATAGGCATATGTAATGGAAAGCTTTACACCCTCTTGCATACAATTATTTTTTAGAAAATAAATGTAAGTTAAGAAATGTATAAGTTGCAAATATTTTTAATAATTTTAAATAAATGTGTAATTAAAAGGATTTAAGCACACTGGATAATCACTCAAATATTAATCCAATGAAACGATAATCCAATTGACAAGTGGATCGATTTCACAATAAATTGCACAACCAAACCTCATCCAGAGGTTTCTTAAATAAAAAAATATGTAAAATATGATTTCAAATCTTTTATTTACTATCATAATTTTACAAAAAATTGTATTTCAATCTTTTAACATCTTGATTATTAACCCATGAATCGTGTTTTTCAGTAACTCCTCCATTGAACCAAGGACATATCTTTTTCTTTTAAATGATTTTATCAATCTAATATTCATTTGGAGCACTAACTTTTTTCAGATCATTTTCATAAAAACCACCTTTTATGGGCTGTCCAGCATAGGTTTCTAAGTAATACACTCTTGGGTGTGTTTGTCTAATTGCATTAATTTTAAATAGTTGGTAAGGCCAGGTAACTGTAAATTTTTTCTCAAGATTCCTTTCTGCTTCGAGATACATATATACTGGCTAACTTTGAACTTTTGTTTCCTCTTGTCGATTACTTTAATATTATTATAAATAGTTTGCAGTAAACTATTATCCATAAGTTCTTTGGGTGCCATCTTGATAGTTCTATGATATCTGGAATTATAAAATTTAAATAGTTCAGGCAAAATGTCAACCCATTTGTATAATAACTGCTTAATCCATTTATCATAGCATTTCACAGCACTGGCTTTTAAGTTCCGAACATGTTGCATAGGGATTAATACAATAATCTGTCACTAGTTCCTGAAATGGCACTGAAAAAAATTCAGTACCTCTGTTGATTTGGAACAAATTTAGCTTTCTCTCTTTCAAAATGGTCTTCATTGCATCGGTACTCTATTTCCCAGTTTTATTTTTCAAAGCTTTACCCCAACCATATTTCGAATGAACGTCTATTATGGTTAAAATATACCTGTATCATTTATTGTATTTGGAAAGCATTGTTATTTCACACAAATCAAGATGAAAAATATCATTTAGCACTTTTGTAATAACTATTCTTCTGGGATATCTTATCCTCGCATAGTGTGAATCTCTTCAGAAATACTACTAAACTTCTTTCAGCACTTCAATAATAGAAACAATTTCGTTCGTATGTGAGTTATTACCAGATTCTCTTGAAGCTATGAGAAGTTTTAATCTATCAAACAATTCATTGGGATTGCTCCAGTATACAGGTGAAAACCGGTTGCCAATTTCATCTTTATATATTCCAATTTTGACTATATATCCTATTAATTGTAGTTTCGGATGAATTTCATCTACCAAACAGTTATTCGCGTCCCTACAATGAACAAGTTCTTTACATTTAAGCAAATCAGTGTTGCAATATCCATTTGGATAGTTTTAAAGCAATAATTCAAACAATCGTTGACTCACATCATTGATATAATCACCTATTTTAATTTTAGTGTCAAGCAAAAACGTTATTATTGAATATCCAAGAAATCACATATTTTTATTGTCGATAAACACCAAATGCCATATCCTGCATTGGTAAATTATGTTTTAAAGCTAAATAACTACATGTTAATTGAGAAAAGAGTTGTTTTATGTTTTTCTTTGTTGAAGGTTCTTCTTCTGATTTATTTTCCAAATCTGTTTCTTTGGCTTTATTTAACATAGTGTGCAATGTATCAATTTTACTCATAACAGGTTTAAATATTTCTTCATTTAAAACATCCCATTCCATAGGAGGTTGTTAGGCTTGTAAATATTTCTCCTTCACAGCAGATATAACACTATGTAATTCAGAAGCAGAGGCAGACATGTTTTCATTATATTACATTAAATTAGAACTATTTATATATGAATTAAATTGTTGGTTTTTAACTGTTGCAGTTGATCGAATAGTTTAGGTTTTTCAATCTCACCAGTTTTACTTAAAACATCTAATTTAGCTATAGTGTTAACTCTCAAATCATTAATAAAATAATTTATTAATTTTTTCCAAATTACTGTATTGTTTTCTCAAATCTGTCTGCATAACTAAACCTAATATTTCATTAATGGATTTATCGCTTATATAATGCATTATTTGTTCCATCCACGTTTCAAGTTGTTTTGTATTAGCACTTACCACTTCATTAATTACAACTCTTAAATTTTCTTGCATTTCTGTAAGATGTGTTGTAAAACTATGTTTGTTATATCATTAAAGTATTTACTAAATCCATTTAAACATTATTATATTTTTAATTCATTACTCTGCAAATCATAACTAATATTGGTTAAAATGTTTGCATTACACTCATGTTTTTATACACATTATCATTCAAATTCACTAACTTTATTAATTTCTCTTCAATATAGTTTGATTGCAATCTAAATATGCTTAGTGAAAAAGTGTTTAAATCTTCCACATAACATTTATTTTCCACATTGCTATCTTTCACAGCCATACCCATATTATATAAAATTTGTCCATTTAAATCACAATTTCCATAATGGTCTTTAGTTAAACATCTTCTGTAATGATTGTGTTTTATATTGCTATGTACAAACATTGAAATTCTCATTTTTCTTCACCTGGAAGTAAAAAACTGTCAAAATGAGACTTATATCTGCCTTATATAGGGGAAGTGTTGGTATTATCACCAACAAATCATAGTTGTCTTTCCAACAGTAAAAACACATATACTTGATCTTTGTAAATGTCATATCGCCTGATACATTATCATTGTAAATATGTTGCATATTCATACTGTCCATTTTAAACACAGTTATCATATTTGCATTATCGTACAAATTATGTTTTGGAATATGTAAGTAACTTTGAGATAGATAAAAACCATCGACCTTGAATGTCAAGCAAAACTAAAATATTGCTATATTTCACCCTGTGATTTGCACCAAACATCGTCAAAAATTAAATATGGAATTGGCTAATGTTTCACTTGGAGGCACTATATCTTCTTTATTTGTAAAAGGGAAATTTTGCATTCCTTCAATTAATGACAAAATGTTCAGTAATCCTTGATATTTCTCTTGTTGTACTGTTTTAGAAAAACATATACTTTTCAAATTTAAGTCAGTTTGGATGTTCCAACAGTGACGTAATAACACACGTTTTTCAACATGAAGGGCCACTTATTATACATGGTATATTTGATGGTAAAATAATGCCATGGTTAAGTTCAATTACATTTTCTTTTGTATTTACAATTACTGGCAGATGTACATTTTGTTTTATAATCTACATTTCTATACAATTAGACAGTATTAAGTAACATACTAATGCAAAAACTATAAATGCGAGTCTATATATAGGTTCATATTCATTTGAACATAATGGCTCATACTAAACATATCAAAAAAGAAAGCTCCATATTAAAAACATCGATTGACAAATTAATATTTGATTCGAATTAACAGAGATACAATTTTTGGGGACCAGGTACTAAACTTGCAAAAGTCTGGTGTGGAATGATCAAGGAATAAACTCTCTGGATAATGCATGTCAATGGCACAATATAGTTTATGATCGAACAAACAATTCGAAAGAAGGACGTATAGCGGATACAATTCTAGCCGATAAAGCAGCAAATTTAAGGAACAATCCATCTACATCAACAGGTGAAAAGCTAGGCATCTGGGTCGTTGATAACTTCATGTGCACAAAGGTTAAAAAAAGGCATGAGTTTAAAATGTAAAACCAAATGAAAAAAAAAGAAAGGAGAAATCATTCCATTGCTAGTTCTAGCATTTACAGCACTTGGATCAATCCTCTGATGAATTGCATCAATTAGTAGTGCAGTTAAATCAGAAGGTAAAGGTATGTATTTGAAACCATGTACAGTTGGACAAGGACAAAAAAAACTCGAAATATGGAAAAATATGCAGAAAGTACTAAATAGTATTCCAAAATGTACATTAACAAACAAAGGTATTAATGTGTTTAAAAGAAACTCGATATTCCATATTACCGAGGTGTGTACATGAGAGACAAATTACCAAAGAAACCAAATCTTTGTGTTTGTGTGATTGTTAATTTATATTAGAAACAAAACAAATTAACACATTGGGTAGCATTCATTAGAAACAAATCAATCATTTTGATACAACAGTTTTGGTGATTTATGTCTGCAAATTGAAGTATGTAACTATCTAAAATACACACAATTAACTTATAATTACTAAAGGGAACAATTACCAAATACAATCAATTGTGGACATTTATGTGTATGTTTTTTACTATAAGTAGGATATATAAGTAAGTGTAATATTAAGCATATTAGAAATATTTCAATAGTGTTGATATTAAGTGGAAATTCGCCGTAATTGTGTGTGGTATATTTCCCTGCATTGGAGTTAGATGGAGAATGACAAATTAGTCTACGAATTCATATCTTACAACAGCATTTCAAACATTGATATGTGTAACATATCATTTATGGTTAACATTGGTGAACAAACCTACAAGACTGTGATACCAGTCGGATCTTAGACTTGGATGACTTAGAAACATTCATTAAAGTGAAATTACCTGAAAGAGTACAATTCTGATTACATGGAAATCCAAATATGTTAATTAGTGCAATGTAAAGAAACGTCGATATCGATTTCTTGGAAGACAATTCATTTGCAAATAGGTTGGGTTACAATGAGAGTATATCCAGCTCATCAATTGCACAAATCATCAAAACAGGTTAATATATTATTGGTAAATGAATGTTGTATAAATGTTAATATTGTAGGTGGTTCAAATTTGAATGCAAAACTGACAAATACACTACATGAATTCACGTGTGTGGTGGCTCCAGGATATAAAATAGTTGAAAAACCATATGCATTGATATAGCTGCAAGTAATAGTTAATCATTTTGATGAAATAGTTGTTACAATTGTCGATCAAGGTGGTAAACTGATTAATTTTTGAAATGAAGAAATTAGAGTCTGTTTTCATTTTAAAAAAGCTATATAAACAGTTGTAGTCCATGTGCATTACAATAAAAAATGGGTATTGTGTATAACACACAATATGGACATAAAGTAAGCAGTTCTTTATGAAGTATCTTTCTAAGGAACGTATTTCGAAGAAAGTAAGTATAAAAGGACGCAAGCACAAGCATAAAACCATCATTTTAAATAAGTAACTTGTGAAATTAACATGTGGTAACAAATTGTTTTTAAAGGAATTAGGATATATATGATTAATAGAAATGGAATACATACTTAATGTTAAAGAACTGATCAGTTATGAAGATGCAATCACCAATATGGAAATACATGTGTATGAACCAATCCGAGCTGCTACCTATACATATCCATTGGAATTAAGTATTGCTATACAAAATCACAATATTTACACATTAATATCGAAATCATGTTTAAGGTTTAGAGGAAGGAAAAAAAATACAGCAGATGCAACTAATCCAGTTACTATAGGAATAGTGAAAAACTGAATATTTAATTTAATCGATGGAATTGCATATTGGCTCAATGGTGTTGAAATATACCAAACATGAGATGTTGGAATTACTTCCACAATAAAGAACTATCCCTTGGGAACTGTAAACGACCTTTATACGGGGCTTATGGCTGAAGGATCAATGCTAATAATTTTACACTACAAATAAACCCAGGTGGAAATTACAAAGTTGTTATACCATTAAGTATGGTACTTGGCTTTACTGAGGACTATAAACACATACTATTAAATGCTAAACAAGAATTAGTTATTTGATATGGTAACACACATTTGAACACAATATATGATACAGCTAATAACAAGGAAGGTGTAAACATTTGAATTACAAAGAGTTGAATGGCTAATGCCACATATTAAAATTAACACTCGTGAATGTGTAAAGTTTTGAAAATATATCAAAAAAGGGAACAATCCATTTATCGCATTCAGATCTTGGGCTTTGGAGACAGTTCCAGTGCTACCTACATCACAAAAAGTAACTTGGAATGAGAAATCAAGTTTTTCACCTGAGAAACCACAATTTGTTGTTATTTGTTTTCAAACAGACATAATTATTTAAAAGCTGATAGATCAATATTCGATAATTGTGATATGAAAAATATTAAATTGTATCTAAACATTTAAGCTTACTAGTATATGGATTTAAATATTAACATTTAAATGGGGAATTCCTTATTTGCTACCATATGTACTCGAAGTTTCAGGAAATGTATTATAACAAAATCAGCTCACCAATCCTAGAACCCGAATCATTTAAAACCAGTGAAACTTTATTTTTATTTGATGTAAGCAAACAAGATGACGCAGTTACCAATGGCATAATTGATTCACAAATTGAAATTATTGTAAATATACATATTTTGGCAAATACTTTAGCTGATGCTTGGATAATTCACAATATATAAATAAGCAAGTTATGATGTAAGAGACAAGCTGGTGAAGATAATGAAGTGAGTCAGTAGGCAATGAATCACAATTCCTATAAGATGTTTTGCAATGTGAAAGGATTTTAATCTCCAGAAAAATTAATCATTAAAGAATTAGCTATTGCTAATATGGAAGAAAATACAGCAGTATTCAGTTTTAAAGCACTGTGGGACTGGAAATTTCTAACTCCGAAATACAAGAAAACTAATAGATTGGTAACTATTCATCACAATGTTTTAAAATGGGAGAGGTGGATGTATGGAGTAAGAGAATATTGAAGATATTTGCTAACATTACCTAAATAATTGTAAAATATATAAAGGTGGAATTAAGCAAAAACACATTTTAGAAAGTATGTATTGCAGGAAAGAAACAGATATTACAAATATATACAATTGCCATCACTGAAACATATTTGCAAAACACACATATCTAATTCAACATTCTTCTCTGCAGAGGGAAACTCTAAATTAATGCTAACTTGGGCAATGATGTCTGACTGGGGTAAAACAGATTATGATGATTCTCCTCCTGAATCACCCGGGGATATTATTCGAGTGGTATGGCTTTATTTGTGATGAGAGAACTAATGAGTGAAATTTAGTATAACAAATATTTTGTAGTATGTAATCCAATATTTAATTTAAATGGATCAACAAAATGAGAACGAGCTAACATGTTCTTGCATATAGAAATCGAAGTGTTAACTAAATATTACCAAGTTAATAGCACGTTGGAGTAAACCATTTCAATTTTGTTTCGGAAAGAAATAGTTTTACCAACTTTTGGAAACAGTTTGGGTTTGTATAAATTTTTTGAAGTAATTGTCTAATATGTTTTGTATCATCCTGTAGTTAATTTTGTATGTTTTGGAACAATCTGTACTTGCTTTTGTGTTTTGTAACACTATGTAGTTTAACAGATATATGTATATATATTCACTAATTTTTGAAACAGTTTGTATTCGAATATATTTTTGTCAATAGACTTATCTTGTTATATGAATTCCTTTCACACACTTATTTAAAATATCCTTATTATAATTATACTTGTTTTACTACGAAATGAAAAGAAAAAAATTGTCACAACAGAGAGATTGATAAAATTTGATTTCTATCAAAATATGTTGCATTAACACGTACGAGTGTTGTGATGAAAAAGTCATAGTAAAAGTTCTCGAAGCGACCACTCTAACCTTTTTTCCATAACAAAGTATATTATATACCATACCAGATACGGCATGGTTAATATAAGTAGTTTAGGGTTTTGTATCCTAGGTGAGGTATGTGAGGCAGTACTTGTATAAATATAAAAGGAATACTGAATGAATCACCAAATTAATAAAAAAAATGAAATAAATGTTAGTAATTAGTTTGTGTACGTGAGAAAGCTAGATATGCTCAATTTTATTGATGTTTAAACTTGAATAAATGCGTGGAATATTTTCAATGAAACAGTAGTAGCTAATAAAATTTATACTTGCTTCGAAATCTTAGACATTTGCCATAATCTCATATTATGAAGAAAAAAAAAACATTATGTTTTGAAATCTACAGTTTTAGCTGTGTGACCACTTCTTTTCCAGAGTCATAAACGTTCAAGGTTAAATATCAAGATTTTTCCAATAGTACCAACTACAAAACCGAGATCTCAGAGGGTGCCTGCCTGACTCCAACAAGCCCCCTGCAGAATGTGTTTCGGTTTTATAATACCGTGGGGAAAGTATCTCTTTCCACAAAGCAAGTTGCCGAGGTCCTTGGTACGTTCTGCTGGGGAGGAGAGTTCAGGTCAACAATTTTAACCATCAAGGATACCAAGGCCAAAACGTCTTCCTAGATGAATTTAATTCTCGAGAAAGAAATATTGTGTTTTATACTTGATAAATTAATATTCAGTTTCCAAACTGTATTACGTAGGAAAATATACAAAAATTAAAAATACACAAGACTTAAATAAAAAAAAATTAACTACATTTTACTTTCATATACACACCAACCTTTACAAAAAGTTATAAAATATTCTATAAAATATAAAATGTTCATACCCATTAATGGAAAATATGTGAATATGGTTAGCATAAATATGATTAACGATATACACATTAAGAAAACAGTAGCATATATACTTAAATTATACCATAAAGCATTACACGCTTCTTGACTTGGATAAGATTTATTGGAAATAAAAATATTTTATGTTAAGTTTAAGGTTTACAGAACAATGAGGTGATGCCTTGATGTTACGGAACATAATAGTTATTTCGAAAAAAAAGTAAGTGATATTTCCTTTGAAAGCTAAAACTTATCTTAGAGAAGCTTAAAGAGGGATTCTAGTAAGTGTAAATGATTTTTTATGGATTATTAAACTTCATTTTTCTACAAATTATATTTATATTGCTTTGTTGAGTATGTTTATCTCTAATACATTCGCTAAGCATTTTAACTGATTATTAATCAAACAGAAATTAATTTTATTTAACAGAAGTTATTTTTGTGATAAACTAAATGTTATTCAATTCTTCAAGGATGAAACTTAGCAGAGAGGTTTGTCTCAGAGTTTTGGGGCGAGGGTTGAAGATATTTGAAAGTCGGTGGTGTGGGAAGGGAGAGGACTGGGTGTTTGGCCTTCTGACTTCTAGTTGGAGGGGAGAAATCATACTTCTCGAGCATTTACCTGGGAATTTGAAAATTTTATAAATAGGGCTTTAGCTCTATGCCCCCTTCCACTGTTTCCAGTTGTTTGTCAGTTTATCAAAGGCTTCGACAGAGAATTTGCAGATTTTAACTGGGATTATTTTAATGATTTTTTGAACTGACCTGATGCTTTCACAAAAAATTTAGTTGATTTTTTTGGACAATGACAATGAAGAAAGTGGTTCTACTCTTCAGCCGTTGCTCTTGTCAATGCCTTCAACATTAAGAGCAGTTACAGTGATGTCAGCGCTAACGAATCCTACAGTTACAGCTTTAACGTCAAGAACAAGTATACTGATGCCTGTTCTAACAAGACCTACAACATTGAGAGCAGGTATATTGACATTTGCAGTAGCGAGACCTACAGCAACACCTCTGACATCCAGAACTACAGCGACTCCTTCGCCATCCAGAGCTATAGCAATGCGCCCGGCATTGAGCTTGGCTGCTCTATATTTGACACCTGCTATCAAATCAGGTGAGCAGAAAATAAATAACCAGCAATGTGTTTGTGTTGCACTCCACTAGAATTAACCTCAAATAATTTGTGGGAAGATATGTCTAATAACTTCTTATTCCAAGAGTTGGAAGAGTTTTTACAGTTAAATTCTGTGTATTCGCCTGCTCCAAGTATACCATCTCCTGAAATATTATCACCTGAATCACCAAAGTGTAAATTAATTTTCCCATCACCTACTTTTTTCATACCTTCAACAAAGGGTATAATATATAGTTCAATATCATCACCTCCTTCAACTGCTTCACCACCACCTCCTGTTGTTCCTGTAAATAAATGGAGACTCAGCTTATATCTTAACTCTAAATGTAAATTTTAATGAAAATTCAAACTTACAGTGATGAATGATTTTAAGGCGTAACATGAAGTGATGCTTTTCATGGCTTCTGATCCAGCATAATTTGATACTTTTTCAGTTTTCAAATTGTAATGAACTAATGGTATATGGTGATAAGATTTTTACTTGTAATAAGGTGAGAAGTTTATACAGTTTTTAATGAGTGAAAGTATAAAATTTTGATGGTTATAATAAAATTCCATTCACTTGCTTAAAAGTTGTAATGATTTTAATAAAATTACATTAAGTTTGTTAAAAGTTGTAACGATTTTAAGAATATTTCATTCACTTGGTTAAAAGTTTTAACGATTTTAAGAAAATTTCATTCACTTGTATAAAAGTTTTAATGATTTTAATAAAATTTCATTCACTTGGTTAAAGGTTGTAATTATTTTAAGAACATTTCATTGAAATATTTAACGATTTGATAAAAAATTCATTCAGTTTGTTAAAAGTTTTAACAATTTTAAGAACATTTCATTCAAATGTTTAACGATTTTATTAGAAATTAATTCAGTTTATTAAAGGTTTTAAAATTTTTAGTAACATTTTGTTTAGGATGTTAAAAGTTTTAACGATTTGCTAAAAAATGGAATGATTTTAATGATTTCTAATGCAAAATGATGGAAAATATTAATAAACTTTATGATTTCTGTCATAAAATGTTGAAAATTTTTGGAGTTGTAACAGGATTTGTGTTGATTATTTTAAAGTTTTATGATGTAAGATGGAGTTTTTGTTAATATGCTTGTATGGCTTTCACATGGAGAAACAATTTAAAATGTTTAATTATTTTCAGTCATAGCATAATTTGTTGTGATTAATTTACAGTTTTATGATGTAAAATGGGGTTTTGGTTAATATGCTTTTATGGCTTTCACACGTAAATGTTAAAAGTGTTTAATGATTTTCATACTTTGTTGTGATTATTTTACAGTGTTATGAGGATAGATGGAGTTTTGGTTAATACGCTTGTATGGCTTTCACACGTAAATGTTTAATTATTTTCAGTCATAGCATACTTTGTTGTGATTATTTTTTCAGTTTGTAAGGGATTTGATTGTACAATGTTTTACGTTTTCCAATAGTAGCAAGTTTGATGTGAATATGCAGAAACTTTGTCTTACGAATGTTAACTAATGTGTGTTTTATATATTTTATAAATAAAATTTTTTATACATTTTTTTAATGTTGAAAAAGGTCTACTGTGACTTGTTATTTATTAGTTTTAAATTCCTCATGTCATAAATTTTTTTATATCTTGTTATGTGAATGATTGGAGAGGGGATGTGTCTGAAGACGAAGTACATTTATATGACTGGATATTAATCTCTAAATTTTTTAAAGTAAGAAATGTTGGTAAACATGAAACGAGTAGGTGGGTAGCAGTAATTGCAAGATTTTCAAGCCTAGAGCTTGAAAAGATTTTAAAGTCAGGTTTCAGGATATTTGTTTGTTTGCTCACTTTCAAGGAAAAAATATTCAAGTTACTTGTTTCCTTCTTGATGAGGGAGAAAAAAATTAACGTCTGAAATTTACACTAACTAAATATTATAATAAAAACACACTTTGAAGGGGGAGATAACAAAAAAGTTGGAGAAAAGAATCGACCACGTTTGAATGAATGAATTTGCAATGAAAGGAATAGATTAGTATCTCGAGAAAATCTCTGTCGGCCCATTTGTCTAGTTGAAGAACCCTGGCGACTTAAGAAAACCAGAGTCATGTGACACAAATACTTCTTAGGAGTCAGTTAGAAAGACCTCTTAGCAACACACCACAGCGCCAAGCACGTTTTCTCGCTGTCCTACAACTCTACAGCAAGCAGTGGCACAATCCAGCGACCTTTGAAATAAAAACTCTTTTGTCACATAAAAACAAATTACTACTGCTGCAGCTCAAGATTCAACACCAAAATATCTGGTGAGAAAACATAACCATACTTTACACAAACTCAGATAAGCCAAATTGAAAGTTTTTTTTATAAAATTCAACTTATGAAAAATATGGCTGCAATTTTCCTTTAAATTGGCTTAAAATTGGCCTTTTAGGAAAATGTGTCGAAATATCATGAAATTGAACAAATTTCAGCTTCGATAGCAGTCATTTTAAGCTGGATACTGCTATTTCAGTAATATCACTTCGAGACTTAGTATTTTTAAATAAGTTCAAATATATACATATTTTATGCTGGCCCGAGGGATGGAGCCTTCCTGACATGATGCATATAAGATTCACTTTGTCCTTAGGGACGCCTCCATTCCTGGCCGAGGCAGCTATCGTCTCGGAAAACACTCGCTCTGAGCTGGGGATGAAGGGTTGGGTGCATGGCCTTGGAACGGGCAGTCCTCCAGCCAGCAGAAAATGCAGTCTGGTCTGGTGTAGGTGGAGGGGGTGTGTGGCGCTAAACAGGTTAATGCAGCGTTGGATCAATAGTGGGTGTTAGTGGCCTTAAAAAGGGCAGTCCTCCAGGCAGAAGAAAATACACTCTGGACTGGAGGGGAGCGGGGCACATCACCGAAAATGCGCTCTGGAGTGTTGTTGCGTGGCCTTGGAGAAGAGCTCTCTTTTCGGACAAAAACACGCTCTGGGTTGGAGGGGGGCCCTGCGGACAGTGCCGATGTGCACAGTATTTTCTGCCCGGCTCCATGCTAGTTTCACCCCAACCCTCACCCTGCATACACGCGACACTGGACACCAGCTCTCTCGAATTCACCGGGCGCGGCAGCCAGCAGGCTTCAGAGTTCGGTCGACGAAAACTTAGTAGCATTTTCAACTATCGTTTCGGAAAATAATGCTGTGAATTTCACAGACATAATGGAATAATTTGTAGTACGTTTGTTATTTTAAATAATTTTTCTTCAAACAACTTTTGTGAATTAAAAATAATATATAGTACATTTCTATAAAGTGTTGCGGGATGACGCCGTCTGAATCTTCTTATGCTTCGAGGGAAATTTGTGTTAAAAGTGAATTCTTCTTCTTACAATAGTGAACTTTTGTTAAAATTCTGGGTATTTTTTTTAAAATTATCATTTCGTTGTCTGTCGTAAATTTTAACTCAGTTGCGAATCGGCCATACTCCACGTATATAACACCCTATAAGCTGGCGCACGTCATACACTACAGTCATTCATTCACCAGCCTCCCAGGCAGACAGATGTGTTTTGGGAGAGCTCCTGGTGCGATTTCATTTATAAAAAAATAGCATAGCTGGGTTCCGTAATTCGTTTAGTGATTGTCATGTACTTGTGTTCGTTAGCTGTTTAATTTATTTGCTAAAATTAGTTTTGTATTTTCGGTCATTTCCGAGTTTTTCACATCGGTCTATAATCAAACGTAGGCTGACACAGGTTACGTTTGCTCTCAACACAGCTTATAAGTTGATATAAGTGGTATATCCAAGTCAGTGCTGCAGTGACCTCCCGAGCGATTGGACGTATATTCAAATCACTGACTGTTAACCGTGATTCTCATTACATATTTTTTAATTCAACTAGTCTAAAACTTGTATTAATTAGTACGTGCATTGTAAACATATTTTTTAAAATCCATTTGTCACGTAAATCGTATTCACATATCTTTCCGAGTAGCTATATCCTTAGTTGCATGTCAGATGCCGACCGCACTCCAGATATCTAACAGCTTATAAATTGGCGAACGTCATACACTGCAGTCATTGTTTCAGCCCTCTCCCGACCAAACGGATGTGTTTTAAAATCATGTAAGGTACATGCAAGAGGCATCAAGTAGTGTCATTTTTCAAATACCTTTTTATTGTGTTCGTTAGCAATTCAATTTATAGCGGCATTTTTTCTTTGATAATTAATTCATTCCGTACTGGAGACTCACATAATTGTGATCGTTTAGTACTTGTCGACACCATGTTATTCACATAGTTGAAATTCTTTCTTGTGTTATTTATTCATTTGTAGAACTCGTTTGAAATATATTTCGTTTAACACTCCGAAATCTCCCTCGTGTATTATGTCAGCACTGTTATTCATTCAGAACAATAGTATCTTTCAAAGTCGCATATCTCCCAACACCGTCTACGAACAATATCCCACTGGAAACCCAAATATTTAACACTTATGCCACTCTTGCACAAAACTCACCACACATGTACCCTGTCCCCAACACGCCACACCTCGTTCGAGTGTCATAGCTCCAAGGGTGAGGACACTCCACGACTGCTCCCCACCCAAGAAGAAAGAAGAAATAAAGTACAACCACTCACACAACAATTTCTGATTGATTAATTCAATTAAATTAGTTGGATAAATCAATCAACATTACATACCATTTTATCCGATGAAAATATAAAAAAATCGATCGGATTAAGGATTATTCCAAAAAATTCCATCCGATTTTAATCGGATTAAAATTTTTGATAGGATTGAAATAGGATTAAGGATTAACCCTTTCAATCAATTTGATATCAAATGGTTAGTCCGATTAATCAAAAGTGAAGTGAAACCCACATCTCCTACTACTTATGTCTGGTTTTCACACTTTTATTCACACATTATCTCATGGCGCAACCAACATATGCAGCAATTTACATACAACTTGATAATTGTCAGCCCAATGGGAAAGCTAGTCATAGATTAGAGTATCAACCTCAACTCTACTTCTCTAGATCCGTCTTTGTACAGACCGAGGGTATGTCGACAACATGTAATGGTATGAAAGGGACTGACATACTCAATTGCTCCACACTCGCACGCACGCTTGCACGGTAGTTCGCAAGGCTGCCGCGCCGCAGATTGCTGTGGTGAAACGCTACCCATCTAACACCGTCCTATCGTGAGAATATCGACTCTGATAACGGGAAAGTTATTGACTGGTGGCAGGAAAAGGAATGATATAGATAGACCCGGAGGGGCCGGGGGCTGGGGGGTTTGCTGGCTCCTCCTACACGTGAAGACAGATCGCTTTGATATACAGCTCTCGGTCGCAGAGTCACGAGCACCGTTAGCATAAACAATGGGAGCAACAGTAGCGCAAATTAGTCCCGAATAAAGTGTGACAAAGCTAACTGATAACAAGAGCTGTCAGAGCGAGAAATGCTCCTTCTACACAGCCCAACGATCTATAGTCATGAATATTATATGTTCTTCGTAGTTGAATGACGAGGCTTGCTTAACATCTACTTCTCTCCTCATTATGTACTGAGCTGAAACCAGTGGAGGCTGCTGAGGAAGGGCTGCGGAGCACAGCCCTCCTAATAAAATCTCGGAACACAAGACCTCTACTGTTATCTGTTACTCAGTAAATAATACTGCTTACGAATATGGTGGTTATTTCGCAACCAATATTTTGAGATGGACGAGACTCTCGTCACATGAGAAATGTTTTTGGAAATGCCGAGAAGGGGGTGGAGCAAGTAGAGAGAGATGGCCGTAACAATAGACGAGGGGTGCTACAGAAGGGAGGGAAAACTTCAGAGGCTCGTCCCTTTTCAGCCGATCACATGCTGTAAATCGTAGAGAGCTGGGCGCGCCCCTGCTCACACACAAAAACGGTTTCTTGGAACTCGACAGGGCTATCAAAACTGGAACTTCGAATTCCACTGTTTAGCAGAATGTGTTCTACTTTTATATACTACATGTGTTGTGGGTATACTTTCGCGCTCCGCTCTTTTGCAGTTGTTAAACACATTTCTTAACTATGTTTGTATTTTTTTTTTATGATTTTCATTTATAGCTGAAGTTCAAACTCGCGTGTGCTTCAAATGGTGTGTAATGTTATGAATAAGTTTATAGTTAATTTTGTGACTCCAGAAACTCTAGGAACAAGATGAGCTGTGAGCATCGGTCAGAAGCAAGGTTGAATTGTGGTTAATGTCATGTTGTGTAAACTTGTAAATAATGGAAAATTCGGTGAATAACATTTTAAACCTTATTAAGAGAAACAGTTTGAATTACCAGAAAAAATTTGAGCTTAAGAGTTTGGGACCAGCAAGACCATGGTTAAATATAACACAGCAACAAAGCCAAGGTGGTAAACGCATTGGTTCGTATACGCGAAAATTCAATTTAAGTACATACAATTTCGCGAACTGGCTATGCGGGTGTGAAGTTTAGAATGTGTTGTTCTGTTTCATTTGTTTACTAGGGACCCTGCATGGACTGTCAATGGGGTAAAAGATTTGAAACATTTTGGAGATAAAGTTAAACGACATAAATCAAGTTTTCAGTATATAAACAGTGCCATAGAGTTTTCAATGATTGGCAAGGTGAATATTCATTTCCAGTTAGATAATGCGTACAGGTTGAAAATTAAACACAACGAACTAGTAGAAAAAAATCGCTACATTCTCAGTAAGCTAATTGACTGCATACAATTCTGTGGTATATTTAAATTGGCACTGAAGGGACATGAGGAGTCAGAAACTTACAAAAATCCAGGCATTTTTCGTGGCTTAGCAAATTTAATGGCTGAGCTTGATAGCTCGCTGAAGCAACATATAGAAAGGACTGATAACGGGGTGTTTTTAGGACTTTCTAGAACAATCCAGAATTAATTGCTAGACTCTATTTATGCCGCGTGTCTTCAGTTAATTCGTAATGAAATAGTTGAAACTGCGTATGTATCAATTGAGGGGGATGAGAGAACAGATTGCGCAACATTATCACAGTCAGTATTTGTAATAAGGAACGAACTAAATAGAATCATACATGAAAGATTTGTCTCTAATCCCGAATAACCAAACTGCCGAGGGAATCACTAGCGCCATTTCTTAATGAGCTAATAAAAATGAAAATCAGTGAAACACCTGAAAAACAGGTTGCGCAAAGCTACGATGGTGCTTCAGTTATGAGCGGCAAAAACACTGGGTTACAGGCTAGAGTTAAAGAAATTTACAAGAACGCTCACTTCGTGCATTGCTATGCTCATCAGCTAAACCTTATTATTGAGCGGTGCGCAACTCAAAATAAACGTGTGAAAATATTTTTTAGTAATTTGGAAAGTTTCTGTTCATCTTTTTCCAAATCAACTAAACGTACCGCTATACTAGATGAAATTGTGAAAAATCGTTTGCCGAAAAGTTCAACAACCAGGCGGAATTTTAAGGTACGCAGCGTGGCCACAATTCTGGAACACATAAACGACATTGATGCCTGCCTTGAAAATATTACTGATGATCTTTCATCTGACTATTCAAAAACCGCTAAAGCTGTAGGACTAAAAATGTGCTAAACAGTGTTGACTTCATTTTGTTCCTTCAGTTTTTTAGTAAAATCATGCCACACTGTGATTTTCTGTACAACCAACTTCAGAAAAGGAATATCGATTGCGTCAAGGCACAAAAAATGTATCTGATTTAAAGACAATAGTTCAGAGTGTTAAGAATTCGTTACATATTAACCACTACTGGGTTATTGACGAAAATTTCGACTTTAAAACACTCAATCAAAAGAGGGCACGTTTCAGTGATGCTAAAAATAATCATTGCGAAGGAGGTCTGAGATGTTATTTTGACGTGTATCGATGACAGGATTGTCTTCAACGATCACCTTTCTGTAGCAACTCTGTTTCAGCCAGATTTGTTTACACAACACAGGCTAGTTTTTTCCCGCGGCACAGTTCAAAACTGCTGTAACATTATTTAATGTTAACCAAAATGTGCTTCGCCAGGAATTGCTTGTTCTGTAGGCACGTGATGATTTTAAAAATGCATCAGGTGCGCTGACTCTTCTAAACTGCCTATACGAAAATAATTTAGTTACTGTTTTACCAGAATCCGTCAAACTTTTGAGAATTATTTGCACTATTCCCATGACAACATCTGAAAGTGAAAGGTGCTTCTCAACTTTGAAAGTAATTAAGACATTTATGATAAATACTATGAAAGAAGAAAGGCTTAATGCTTTGGCGATGTGCAGCATCGAGAAGAACTTGCTAAAAAGGCCAAACTTTAACGAGCTAGTAATCGACCATTTTCTGAGCAAACGGAACGAAGAATGGATTTTGTTTACAAACATATTAATTAAGGTATGCCACCATCATCCTCTAATTTAAATTTGACATGCATGTTTTAATTTCTGTATGCAGATTAGTATTGGGTTTAAAATAATTTGTTCTAGCATATTTAAGTTATCATTATCATTAGTATAGTAGCAATAGTATTATTATCTTATCTCTCATGTAATGTACCACACCACCTAGGTGTGGTACATACTGGTTAGAAGGCATATAACCTACACAAAATTAAAACAATCCAATACCTGTGCTAGTGATTAGACCTGAACCAGTGGCCACGTTGTATTGACCATTAAAAATCGAGCGATGTAATTTTTCTTCCAACAACCACATTTAATTTTTGTATTTAACTACATAAGTCACACTCACATAAGCCTGTCGTACACAATTTATTCATCACTGTCCCTATTTAAAATAAAATTAATTTTTAATTATCTGAGTTACCATGGCCACAGCCCTCCCAGTTTCAAAAGTCACCAGTCGCTACTGGCTGAAACACTCAGTACACTGATGTGATCAAGGAAACAACTAAACCACAGGCAGTTCTCATTCATTCCCGTTGTCATTCTTTGCTCGAAACATTTTATAATACAAATTTTTTCACTATACATACAAGAGTGTATACAGGATGAGTATAAATCAATACCCCAAATTTGGAGGTCTATAATATCAAAACCAAATAACGTACAACCTTCGTTCACCAATCAAATGAACCGTGGAACCGTGAATATTATTTTATCATATATTCATAAATGATCAATGTGACCACCCCGAGCGGCTGGAAAATGAAGTCCCCCACCACCTCTTCTAACTGAGGAAACACCCACTCTTTAAGCATGTCCAAATAAGGGATTCCAGTAACAGTAGGCTCGTGAAAAAGAAAGTGCCAAAACTGTCTCTTTGGGTACATCGCAAAACACATTCACTTAGGGGGAAGCGCGCTCGTGTTCGGTGGTGTCATCTGGATGGTACTGGTCCCATATCCGCACGTTGTGCCGGTTCACCTTACCAATTGTAGGAAAGTCGCTTTACCCAAAGTGAACGTGTTTTGCGCTGTATACAAAAATACAGTTTTCGGTCCTTTCTTTTTTCACGAGCCCACTGTTACTGGAATCACTTATTTGGACATGCTTATAGAGTGGTTGTTTCATCAGTTAGAAGACTGATTTGACTTCATTTTCCAGCAGGATGGTGCACCACCCCATTGGCACCTAGCTGTTCGTAGATACCCGAACGAAATGTTGCCGCAACGCTGGATTGGTCGAGGAGCAGCTGGTGACCAGGCTCTTCATCATTGACCCCCAAGAAGCCCTGATCTTACCTCGTGGGTCCTTTTTCTATGGGGGTACATAACATAAAGGATAAAGTGTTTCGTCCATCATTGCCGACAAACATTGAAGATCTCAAAACGAGAATTACGGACGTCATCCAAACCGTAACATCGGACATACTGACAAGAGTGTGAAACGAGTTTGAGTATCACTTAGATATCTTCGGGCCTCTTATGGTTGTCACATTGAACATTTATGAAGATATTCTAAACAAATTTCACGCTTTCACGGTTCATTTGATTGGTCAACCAAGATTGTAGGTTGTTTGGTTTCGATATTATATACCTTGAAAGTTCGGGTATTCTTTTATAGTCATCCTGTATAATAACAAAACTGAAGAAAACATTCATTTAATAGAGAAAACTGAAGAAAGTTACAATAGATTGAGCTTAAAACTGCGCACGTTCTTATAGCTGTTAAGTTGGGGCTGACAGAAAGCACCCCGCGACTCGATATTTCAGCTAAGTAATAAAAAGTATCCTGCTATTATCATAAGCAAGGTGAATAACAATTTCCCAATAAACGAATCAAATTAGAAGTTAAATATAAGATTTCAAAGTCAAAACCGCCACTATTGCTAACATGAAACGATCATATTTTTTCTTCAATACACACTTGGGGGGTTTAAATAGTAATTTTAAAACTGAAACTATAATAGTTTTAATAAATTTAAAATTGAAGTTTTTACATTTTATTTTTGTGTAAACCTTTCTAGAAGATTTTTTTTTTTTTCAAAAGATTTTAACGTCCCCTTTTAAATCCAATAAAAGATGCGAGAATAATTATTTAAAATCTTTGACAAAATATTAAAACATTTTGTACCTCAATTTTTAAATTAATAGTTTACAAAATATGAGAATTTTCGAAAGTAATATTTACCTGAGTATAACTACATTTTTTTAATTAAAAATTGTATTATTTAAGAACCATAATGAAAATCCTTTTATCCCAAACACATCCAAACTTGCAAGATATTTATTTTATGTTATCGCAGGAGCAGTCTCCACCAGATACTATTTATGCTTCGTTTTCCCTTTCACATAACCTTTCTAGATCAGTTTCATACAGCACGCGATGTTTTCGAACCTTAAATGTAACTTCTGGAACAGTCTCTCATAATAGTTCATATTCGTGGAACTTCTTGATCAGTTCTGACGTGTCAGGGACCGATGACGTTTCCAGGTTGTCGAGAAGATAGGGCTGGCAGATTGTATAGTTAGATACAAAATCGGTATAATTTTACTGTCTATTGGAGCGTCTTTCTATACTGTAAAGCATGTATATTATACCTATTAAACATCAATTCTAATATTTTTGCATCTCTAAAGTATAGGGAACGTGAGTCAAAAACTTTTCTATTGATAGTGAGTCGTGAGTGATGAATGCGATAATGTGCACCCGTGTACGTGTGTACAATTGGTGCCATCTAGATTCGAGATTTGTAATATGCATTGAGTAATTTTTTGTTGCACTTGCAATTACAGTGTTGTTGGACAATGCCAGTTATATTAAGGCGTTACCCGCTAGCATTTATAAGTTGCGACTTAGCGTAGTGTTGATTGTTGGTTTGTTGGTAACTTGGTTGTACATTTTGAATGCTATTAATATTTCATAGTACAATACTTCGTGTGTAACGTGCAGATAAAGTCAAATTATTATTTTACATATGGCATTCCTTCCGTTTCGTTGTTTAGTAAAATCATACCGGATATTGTATAATTTCAGTATCCAAGTTGTATAGTAATAATTAAATAGTTGACAACCCTGAGAGCAGGAGAGGAAGACGGAGAAGGCGACACACCCACAAGTGGAAGTCGCGAGCGGTCATCCCACGTCTTCCATTAGGCGCAGTAAACAATGTCCTCAAGCTCACAGAACTGGGACTTGTGGAGACGAAATCAGCCGTACTGGCAAGGCGCCTAGTATTTTCCTTGTATCACAGCCAACTGAACTGGGAGCTGGCATACCTGTGTGTAGGCTACGCTAGCATAATATGCAATTTATGGGCAGAATTTTCTTTGTAAGATTGATTTTAAAAATGCTCACTTCACCGTGAACAGCCTGTTATATTTCTTTGCTGACCTGGCAATATAGTAAAAATAACAATACAATCAAAATGTGTTTAGTTTGCCAGTTGTGTATGTAATTGAATCGATGACTGATTCCTGTAATCGAATAGAAAATTATGCACAAATTAAATTCAGCTTTATAGAGTATAGAAGGGACAATTCAGGTAAATTTACTGTTGGGTCAAATAAGATGTGGACAGTCTTAAAAAAAAGGTTGTCTTTCACGAACTAGTGCGAGGATTGCTGGTGCCTGCTGACGAATGAAGTGAGTGAGTGAAGAGATTTGGGTGACTCTTTCCGTCGAGGTCTTGAGAGCCGATGAGGGTGAAGCGAAGTGAGTATAGAGCAGCGCCAAAATGAAAATGCGGGGGAAACGGGAGATCCTCGAGTAAACCCATCGACCAGCGGTATCGTCTGACATGATTCCCACATGCGAAATTACGGGAGCGACCTCGCCGGGAATCGAACCCGGTTCGCCTAGTAGGAAGGCGAGTAGTCTAACCACTACACAACCGCGGCCCCTCTGCTGAAGACAGTGCACACTTAGTTATGAGTATGTGGTGGTCAAGACAATTAATGACGTTTCAGAATTTTGTAAATCGATGATGGCGCAAGAAAACATCTGCTAGAATCACCGCAGCAGAACAAGGAAATTCAAAATATGGTGACGTCAAGATGTAAGCTCCTTCGGCTGGCAGAGTGTGAACATTATTATTATGCTGTTGCTTGGTTTGAAAGCAGTGAAATTTGGTATAGGGAAATACATGATAATGAAATTAGTTTTTTTTTTTTTTTTTTGGCGTTCCTGTTGAAGATGGATATATACCGCCAGGGATTCTATTGAACACAAAATTTTGCTCTCCTCTGCTATCGAAGCTTGGTTGTAACATTAGCGTATAGTCTGTTTCCTGTAAATATCAGAATATTTAATAAATAAACAAAAAAAAAACTGAAAAACCAATTGTTATATTTGCCTCGATATAGAGATTGAGAGTATAATTTCTCACACTTGGGATTTATTTAAAGTTTATGTCTTCAATATTGGCTTCAATAAACCAAATTTCATTAACATGTATTTCATTGAATCTAATTCTCACTGCTTTTAAATCAGGCAGCAGCCTTAGACACTACATGCAAAGACTGCAATTGTTGCATAGTAAAGTTAAGATTAAATAAACGGGTTTACATTTTCTGCGCATCTTGACGAAATTGCACCAGATCTTTTAAAACGGTGTATTCAGCCATTATGATCCATCCACATGTTATTTTGAAACACAGTGGAGAAAATATCGCTCAATTTTGGGACTCAGAATATTTACCCTATGTTTAATATGCATTTAACACCCCTGAGCTCAACTAATTATTTCATGAGAGCAGAAAATATCGGCCAAGGGATAAGTGCCACTTTAGATTACGGCACCTTGTCGATACCGGTACAGAGTAATTCTGAGCTTCGGAATGGAAATAAAGGTATGAGATTCACGGTCAAGACTGATCTCTTTCAAGCTCTATGCCGAGTTTCCCAATATTCGCACCCATATAAAACTCCTGGATGGAATTTACGTGAAAATTACAGTGACGAAATTTCTTATTTTTCCTGCACAATATGACAACATACTGTAGAGGATGGAGTAACAGTTACACATGTCTTACACTTTCAGAACTTTCTTTCAGTTTTTCAATGGCAATTCAGGAAAATAATTTTTCATTTCTATTAGTTTATTATTTTATCTAAATGACTGAATTATAATACCGTGACTGTAAAATATAAACTAATAGGATGTATTTAGTATTTACCTACAACATTGCTCAATTGAGTAAGTAAAATATCATGGGACAAATTCACGTCACTAAGATTACCTCCATTTTCTGTTAGGATTTATGAAGGGTTTTTGTAAGGTAGTCTGCATTTGAGATATGTCTATTTCCCTAACAACATAAATGAAATATATTAGAAAGTAAATCTAGCATTCATTCTATAGTAACAAAATATAAAGGGAGCACTATAAGAGAATGTTTATTTGTAACTAGCGACACTACACCTTCACTTCTTTACCTACTCGTTCATCCTGAAAAAGCGTTGAGATTTATTTCACTTCACAAGGAATAAGTTGTTCCTGCGAAGGCAGATACATATATTTCCCGTAGGATTTTTCTTTATTACTTTTTCGTGGTCTATGGATAGGGAATTTTAAAAGTTACATTTTATTTTAGTCACCCACCATTGTTATGGTTCTTTTATCACTTCCCCCATGTTGTAACAAAAATATAATTATTAAAAAAGATACAACATTTAACTTGAGCAAATTAACAAGTTTCTCGGGGAAAAAATTGTATAAATGCTTTAATATGGGGGACGGTAAACATTATCGAAGAGTGTAGAAGTGCAAGTTTTCAAAAACAAATGTTATGTTATTTTTTTGCATAGCGCAAGAACGAATATCCCAGGACATGTACGTGTGTGTGCATGGCACATTCCTGATTCTGGTAGAATACCATAAAACGTATGGGTGCTTTCGCATTTCACTTCGATGCATAACTGTAGGAAGAAAAATACAAATTTTAAATTTTCGCAGACAAAAATGAAAAGTGGGCCGTGTCGTTCTGTTGCCCTGCCAGTGAACGCTTGACGCATAAGCAGCTCTTCTGTCAACCAAACTGCTGATTGTCAACGTGGTGTCTTCCTGGGGACGTCGTTACCGACTGTTTGAGTGACTCTATCGTTCAGAAGCTCATCCACGCGTCACGCCCAGCCACTATATCTCGACACAACCTGCTACTCATTTTCTGAACTGTTATTATGGACATGCACCATTGCAACACTATTATACTCGCAGAGAATCGCCAATGAGAAGAAAAAATACATACACACTGAATAATACAGTAGTAATATAACAGAAACAAGCCAGAGTTAGCTGTTGTCGACATGTATGTAACATGCATGTAATTAAAGTTAAGGAATGTATGCAAGTGCCTAGTGCTGTGTCGTTTATCTTGTGACTTGTCGACAACAGCTAACTCTGACGCGTTTCCATTCCAATTTTCTTATTTTGTGTCTAAGGTCTTTCTTTACTTTGAAGGTTTCTGCAACTAAAATTAAGTGTTTGAATGGCGTTTACCTATAATAACAATAATTCAGATAATCCACTACCGTTATTGTAAGAATCATTCAAACTTCACTGCTATCATTGATTCTGCTTCACCAGTTGAATTGAGTCAGATGATGCATTTGTGTTGTAACTAATCTCTGCGAGCCAGGCCTTACTCATGCATACGTTGTTGGTTGGCAATTACACGCTTGTGTTAGCGACATTTGAATAAAATTCCATTCATAGTTTCTAATATTCTAACATGAAGACATACTGTAATACTTACGGTAATTTTAGCAGTGAGGTTATTAGAAGTTGTTTTATGATTACTTCGTAATTTAAATATCCGTTTTATATTTAACAAATTTGAAGACAATTATAGGCCATGGCAAAGAAAACTCTGTTGTAAAACTCACAAGTGCAATGGAATCTGAAGTACATATGAGCACGGGAGCTCGCTAGGTGTTCCCATGATAGGCTTTCCCTGGTGAATGGAATCTGAAGTACATATGAGCACGGGAGCTCGCTAGGTGTTCCTATGATAGGCTTTCCCTGGTGAATGAACCAATGAGGTGCGCTACGTGCTGGCAGTGGTTCAAACTCCGCATGCTGGAGAACACGTTGTAAGTCGCTCGCCCATTGACAGGTCGAGGCAATGAGCGGCCACACATCTCTCGTACTGTCCTGGACAGAGAGTAGAGGCGAGGAGAGAACCTCAGCGGGACCACGGGTTAATCTGAGGGGTTCAGTGACGATATGATAGGGTTCTGAAGGTGCACAACTGCACCAGCTCGTGTCTGGTCAACTGTTGTGTTATCTAGAGGAGCTTGTGCTAGCTGAGCGCATCTCGATCCTTTGCTATCACAGATCACATTCTATCAAGGGGTTAGGTGCTGTTTTGAGGGTATCTCTAACTGTGAAGCTGACGTCCTCTGATTTATTGCGCAACCCAATGTACATCACACGTTATGGAATTTGTTTGTATAACCCTAATAACACATTTGCTTTTCTAACAGTTCCGCAGTGTCATTTGATCCGATCGTGTGTACTGGTCTTCCAGCTCGTGGAGATGAAAACTACTCTGCATGACGGGGAAATATTCAGTGAGTAAAATCACGGCACTACAAACACTCCGCCAAATTAACCTTCGAACACGTTACACTATGCGTGGCACCCTGCCACCGGACGTTGTGATTTCGCCAGAGGTGCCGAAAATGTATTGCGTCTGTTTACAAACAACGGCTGGCCGCATTCCGCGCCTGGGTAGCCGTCCGCGCTGTTGCGTGACAGGACGACGCACGCGTGGCAAGTAGTTTAAATGGAGCTTTGTGACGCCGGCCAACCGCGACTGCACAATTTACTCACAACCTCTGTGGTATTCTAAACTCCGAACAATACGTGGCAGAGTGCGTGACTTCGTGACACCGCCTTATTAAACTATTTATTTTTTTAATCTCCCTTTTCATTTAATTGAAATGTTTAAGACTTTCAGTTGTTATATTGGCATCACTGAGCTTTTGAAACGCCTCGGTGAAAAGAGAGGCTTTTGGATACTCTCTCACAAAACCACACATACTGCAAAAACCTTAAAACAACAACCTTAAAAATTGATGGTAGCCAAAACAATTTTGTTAGTGTTCACCTTGCCAAATTATATTTGTGGTGAACACAAACTTATGTAGTTGTCACCACCAAACTATTGGGGTCATCAAATAATTATTTTGCGGTAACTAAAAGTAAATTAGGAGGGCGAATTCCCGAGAAAAATTTTATTCTGTGTGCATTTTGAAGAATCAGAACACACAGCCAAGTTTATACCCAGAAATTTGATGGATTACATCGATTGCTTAATTTGGCTACTATTTATAATCAACGGAATAAATGCAAATAAAGTAAATTAATTTTTCAACCACGTCTTCACGTAAAACAGACACAATTGACTTTTTACTATAACAATAATTAATAAATAGTGTATATCTCGTGAGAGTTTCTTGCTCGACTAACACTATAGACACATGAGTAGAAATAAGGTAAGGTAGATATGCGAGCACCAATAATAACTTACCAAACCTCACTTCAACTTCTGATTTACAACCTGGCAGATACTTACGGAAACGTTCCACTATCAGCAAGTCAACATGCTAAAAAATAAAAAAATAAAATAGAATATCTACCTAATCAATAACTACTGTAAATGAAACAGTGAAAGCACTGATTTCCTGAAAGATTTAATAAAATGTGATAAGCAATGTTTGAGAATAGTAGGATGAGCGGGCAGATTATACATTCAAATAGAGCTGTGCATTAAAAATATTGTTCTTTAAATTAATAGCATTCTTGTATAGGTTTAATTTACCAATCAACAACTCATATAGAAATAGATGCCGACACTAGATAGCCAATATTTACGTCAGAAAATTTAAAATATTTTAATTATCGTACGGAGTATTCGTTGTGATGTTCGTGGAAGAAAAAAGATAATTTAATAGTGGTGCAGCATAAAATTTTTCACTTAAGAGAGCTGTACGCTGATCGTCGTAGACATAGCATCTAGCCGAACCAGAACACGTAAAATTAAAATTGTAGACGTCTAGACCACTGTAGTTGTTCCTTTTCTATGTCTGAAATTCTTCCATATAAGCTCACTGACTTATATGTGCATACTACAGTCTTAGCACACTCACTAGATACGAACGTGGAAAGCGAAACATGCCTAAGATTTAAAACACGGCTGTCGTCTGTACACAGGCCTCTTCTAGGCTTAAAAACATTATAACGTCTTCGTACCAACGAATATGCCTGGTTTTGTTGCAATTCGGACTCGTTTAGCAATAAATTACATCAAATTCCAAGATGGGTGAACACCTCACATAACCAAGGCACCAGCGGGAAATACAATATGACTCGAACTTCTTTAAACAGTTAATAATCTCGTTTTAAATAAACAGTCTCTCTCATAGGCTAGTTAGCATCGCCTCACGTGGTTACAAAATATAATTTTGCACATAGAAAAGTGTTGACAACTTTCTCTCTGAGGCAAAAATTTATCTCTTTATCATGTGTTATTAAAAATAACTTCCCGTTACGTGTAAACAAATGAAACTGACAGTTATGATGATTGATAACTTCTAACCTATATGAAATTTGTCAAAATAAATACCGTAAGTAATTCGTACTGTATTCACCTATGGTTTTTAGGTTAGATAAACAAATTTACAATCTAAAATTACAAAAGATTTGTATCTCAGATCTAGACCATCAAATGATGAAAGTAATATTTAAAACAAATAAAACTTTTATGATGTAGAGACTGTGCCCCTAAATTTTAATACAGATATAAGTTTTGTATATTAGGAAAACTAAAGATTTAACTGTAACACAAAAAATCTGCTGTTATACCATTATGACCTTATTTATTGTCAGATCTTTGTCCAAGGATGATCCAGAGATGAATTTTCTCGGAGTTGGCCTGACTTTAGTACGGACTAAGTGTGGACTATCCCCGGGGCGTTATTTGGTCGAGGGGCATGAAGTCACGATGGGGGAGGGGAAGCCACCTGATATTACTCGCCCGCCATATTGGTAGACACCACTTTATTGTTTTCATACATAATGAACCATTATTCGAATGTCATTGGCGTGCTTTTAAATGTATATAAATGTTTATTTTGTGAGCTAAACCACGAGATTTATAAAGAAATTGTTGTATATAGTGTGAAAGTGGTCGGTGACCATTGTTCTTTCGTGGTAAAAGCTGCCAGCTAAATTAAAATGGCATGTGTAGTGTTTGGTCGTAACAGAACTTCTAAAAAGTGTAAAATGTTATAAAATGTTATAAATTTACATGAGACTGAATCCAACGCCTAAAGGAAACCGCATTACTTCGGAGTAAATTATTATGCTGAGTTGTTCGTTTGTTGCTGCAATAAAATCATTTACACCAAAGCAAGTCCATTACATTTTACATACAGGTTTCACCCTCAAGAAATCACTTATCATGCAGAGTAGACCTACACTGTAGCTAAGAAAACAGGATTTGTGGTAAGTTATCTGCACAAAGTTATTAAATGTGAAAATTTAATTTCAACCTTTGTTGAGGAGGGAAAAGTTGCAGGAACTCTAACATAAAATGCATAGGTGGTTTATTTTATACATCAAGATATGTTATTCAGCTATTAAATTTTTAGAAAAAATAACAATCACGACTGCCTTAGCAGAAAGTGGTGGAAAATGCCTTCATGGTAGATTTACAGTGGAAAGGCAACTACTGTGCAAAGAAACATTGATTGGATGGTGCAGATTAATTTTTCTCTCACTTTATGACTATGAGTAGAAGTACCGGGGGGATTCTACCCCACGTTTGATTAATTAGATTTTATATTTGATATAAAATTAATTGATCGGATTAATTATTAATCCGATCTTAATCCGATCAAAGAAATGCTCGTTAATCTGCAAATCTTAATATGATAAAATGTGATCAAAGAAATTTAATCCAAGTCTTTTCATCAAACTTGTCTGATCAAATTTCTTTGATTATCTTTTTGTGTGTATAGTTTGGTGTAAGAGTGTGCTAAGGCACATAATTAAATTTTTTTTTGGATCGGGAGCGGCTCTGGTAGATGTTAAACCTCGGAATTCTGGCGTTGTACTGAGGTGGGCTTGTGTTTGGGAAGGTGTATATATGTGTAGAGGGTCTCAAATTTTTTTGGAGAGCGCCATGGTACGTCCTCACTCTCGGACGTCTGTCGTTGTACTGAGGTGTGGCTGTGTTGGGGACTGAGGGCTAAGACACGTATGCTTCGACCGCATCTGGCAGGCGACTGAGGTTATGGCGTATTTAATGAAATTATTATTAAATACATAATTAATGAAACAAAAATAGACGTAAATACGATTTCCTGTATGCTAGTAATAGTGTTTACACGAAGGACTCATCAAATCGCAAATACAAATTTCAAACAGACCCCAGCTATCCTGGTTGTACTATAAAATAAAGATATCAAGTAACGAGTTATAGTTATCAATACATAAATCACACAACTTGAATTAAATGACACATTAACAACGAATTCAAAACACGTAGGAATAAATGAAATCATACAAGCAGCTCTCCCAAAACATGTCCCGGCTGTGAGGTTTGTGAAGCAATAACTGCAGTGTATGACATGAGCCGACTTATAAGCTATTAGAGACATATGTTTCAAGCGCCGGTTGGCAGGCGACTGAGCTGAAATTATGCGAAAAACTTGGAAATGAATGAAAAGAGAGGTGACTATCACAAATAGGGTAAAAAAAAAAATATGATTACGATGCACGTACGAGATGAAACAAATATTTCCCTAAAAATAAATTTTCAAAGTAATTACAGATACTATTTCCACATAAAAATGAAAACTCACTTACCACCCCCAGTAATTCTGATAACTTAAAGATGGAAGCACATTTACGCAAACAAAGTAGTATAAAATTGTTAAATTTTAACCAAAGGCAAAAAGGTATCCCTACCAAGCTACTAATAACGACGTACATTTTAAGCAGCAAAACACACAGGCATCTTTTCACAATAATAGCACAGACAAACAAGTACTGAAAAAAAAACTTACCCCATTTTTAACACTACTTTCAGAGAGTTTTTATGTCCAAAGAAGTTTATGTTTGAATAAAGAATGTGTGTTTTAGTAGCATGCATCAGCATGTTGTTTCCCAGCCAAAGTAGTAATTTGTTTGATATGTGAAAAGTTTTTAATTATAGAGGTGTTGTTAAAATAAATTGTTACAAGTAAAAGTCGATGCACTCAGCCACTCGTAGGTCAGTTGGAAACATCCTTGTAGCTGTACTGTGCCGATAGGAGCACGTATACCTGGCTCTCAAAAAGTATTTTTATCAGACAACTTCCCCCTTTCCCAACCCTTTTTCCTGTCTGAGCATTGTGTTAAACTAGAGCTGGCCCGACGAGGTTTTCTCGACATGCTACAAGTTTCCTCGTTACATTCATTCAGGGATGCAATTTTCACCAACACTTTTAATTATGTTTCCTCCAGCCCTTCAATTTCTTAAAAGTTGTTTTATCAAATATACTTGATGGAATTCTTGGTTTAAAAATTTCAGAGTTTAAGGTATAAACATGTTTATCCCTCACGAAGAAGGAAGCAGACTGCGAGCTGTCTGTAAGCGAGAAACTTGTATTTCTCATGAGAGGTAGCAGGCACCTGGTTACCTAAGGTTGAATTATATATATATATATATATATATATATATATATATATATATATATATATATATATATATATATATATATATATATATATATATATATATATTAATATTTTACAAACATTTTGAAACACTTTATGTTTTACCAAAAATAAAAAATTTAATATTTACAACAAAAGCAAGAACAATTATATACAAGAAACATTTTAACAACTGAAAGATAATTTCCAACACATTCCGATACTTTACAACAAACACATGAATGATTAAAAAATACATAAATAACAAACAATCTGCTTCTAAACTACAAAAATCTTGATAATTTTAGTGGATGTCTCTTAGCTATATACATTATTTACGGTCTCTTGAGGAGCTCATTAAGATCCACACAAAGGTGTTCTTTATGTTATAATCATGCGTCACATCCAGGATATTTTGTAGACACACACATGCCAATGACAGCTGAAAAACGCACTCACATACAGCTTCCAGATTTCAAACGACGGTATGTCACACTGCAAATAGTAGTATACAACAGTGATGTAATTAATTTCTTCTTCTTTGAAAATTGGCAAGGGAAATTGGATCGAATACATTTGTATGAAGAGATTTGGTACTGAAGTTAGATAGTATAATGCATTGTAGTTAGGCAAACAGACAGGAACGTTGATGCTTATGCAATATGTGTTTCAAATAGCTGTAGATATTGTAGACAGCTGTGGATAGCTTTAGACAATTGTAGACAGCTGTGATGATGGATGTGGAACAGGGGGCGATGATGCTGCATATGGTGGTGACATATGGTCGTCATTCGAGGTGTGGCATCAGATATGGCAGGATTATATATTTATTATGGTGCTGAAACTATTGATGTGGGGAAATAAGAAGAAATTAGGGATTTTGTAGTGTCCCTAAGGTAAGGTCGATACTCTATCTGCCTGAATGTAGCACTTATCTTTCCAAAACGTGACAACACTACCTTGGTTATGCGTTCGGTGTAGCTTTCATGAGCATGCGAACAGAACTGATATTGGTTCCCCAAAACCATTGTTTAATTTTCGAGGCAATCTCGATAATTCTCGTACCTGAGTAATTGCAACACATTCGGTTTTACACAATTCGCCTTACGTATACACTGCTCATTCGCAACAATGTATGCGTAAAGTTTTGGACGTATACCCACAAAGTGTGTGTTGATGCGACCAGCACATTCATCTTTCAATACCCCAGTATGGCCTTTGTTCTCGCGGGAGAATCCTAGCTGGTTATCGAGCACATAGTTGGATGTATCAAACCATGCTTTTAAATCTGGGGTAATTACTTTGTAGATGTCATCACAAGCAGCAGAATAGACCAAGGAATCGGTATCACAATAGAGGAGGTGCAGACTGGCAGAGTAAATTTGGTACACAGGTATTGATAATGGATCTCATAGAGGGTTAATTTTAAAAGATCAGGAATGGCAACACCAGTGTACAAAGGTTTTGTGAACACTACACAACTCTTTGAGATTTAGATAATGACCAAGTTTTCATCGATTATCTGCCTTGCCTGCAATGTAGATCATCCTATCAGCTCTGCAGCCCTGTAGATCATGTCATACCTTTAAATAATTCCTATGTCCCTTTCCATGAGGATATTCTGCAAAGTTTTTCCATATATGTAATTAATCAACAATTTGAAAAAAAGATTTCTCTGATTTGTTTGCAGCCTGAGCAGGATTCTCAATGTTAAATTCAATGTATGGCTACTTCCATGCCTTCTGCTCAAAGTACAGAATGCGATGAACAGAGTCAAGTTAGTGATCAAATAGTAATTCAGTGTTTCCTTGTGAGCAACATATTTCTTCCATGTCACAAGTGTCGAAAGAAGTTTTTTATGCAAGTCGTTCAGAGGTATGCTATTTTCTGGGGCCAAAGGCAGATCAGATAGTGCATCATGGCACTTGTTTAGAAAAGACACATCCAATTCTGTGAAAAAACAAGTGTCATCATCATTCACTGTGTTTGCAAGATCCCATGATGAAAACATGTCTGCCTTAATTCGATCAAAATGGCCGATCGAAAGCTTGGGTTGCATCGTGTGACTGTACAGTCTGTTCACATCGAAATAGCATATATATTTTATGCAACACTGGGGTCGTAATCCTCAACCATGCAAATATTATTATCTTCTGCACTCCTTCTGGAAACCTGGGCAATGCTGCCCATAAACCCATGTTCTACAAAAAGATACATGTCTGGGTTAGTCAACAACTCTAGCAGTGCACATGTCACTGATAATAAAGCATCACCTGAAAGAGACAGAGCTTTGGTGTATATGGCAGTGTGAAGACTGTAATGAGCCAAACATACAGTCCTGAAATTATTCTCAAAAATATCTGCCAGCAAACAAGTTTCCACACATAAGTAGTGAACGGCATCGTGCAACAAGTTACACAGTTGAACACATCCCATGAAGCTTAGGCATGAGCATAATCCTCATCACTAATGCCTTTGACTTTCATCACATTATGAAATGCATCCTTTGGTGGGAGTGGTGTGCACATCAGACTGTGGCGACTTAACAAAGTCATAAGGAAAACCTCCCTTCCATTTTGCCAATTAACATTGGTTGTTTTCAGGAAACAAAGCAGGTGATACTCAATTGTGTATGTTGTAAATTACTTGCCAAAGTTTCCAGAGAGGCGCTCATTAACTGAAATGAATCAGTAAAACATAATCTCAAGTATTGCGACCCTCCATTGAAATAAATACCATTAGGATTTTGTTTGGCGATACACTTGTATTTCTCTAAGGTTATCCCAATCACTTGGATATTACACGGGTTTTCGATTGTCATGGTTCTGTCGGGTTGTGTTATGCGACATTCAGCCAAAGGCGTTATGAGAAAGTGAGCATCATAATTCTGCAGGTTATGAAAAACAGTGACATGTTGTCTCTTGGGCAATCTTAAGTTCAAGTTGCATTTGTTATGTGCGCAATATCTGATTTCACCCATCAGATGGTCATGATCGACCACAAAATCATCTGTAATTAGCTTTTCCTTACATATATGACAACATTTTTGAGCTGCCAACCTAGCTTCATCAGCAGGGGTTTTTGGCTTTATTGCAACAATCACTCTGTAAATTCCTGCAACCCACTTTGTAAGTTCAACTTATTTATCAACTAATTTATATACAATCAACACCCACAAACTCAAAATAGTTAGATAAACTTGGATTGCATGAACAGACCAACAAAATGCTACAAGCATATGAAACATGTTGGTTGATGGTAGTTGTATTACTTGTTTCATCATTAGGCAAGCAAGTGGACAAGGGTTTCAGGCAACTTTCAATGTCGCATAAGGCAACGAAACCCAATATCATCTGTTTGCTGTAATCTTCAAATTCGAAGTACTTGTCAGCACCAATAAGGAAAGTACTATGAACAGTTTTTTGTTGCTGGCAAAGAATAGTATGGCTTGTGAGTTACTCCTCATTAACAAAGTACTGGTGACAATGATCACAAATACATTTTTATACACTTCTCCTTACTCAGCTGACTATCAACCAGGCAGGACAAGTTTCTAATGCATACAAAAATGCAAATGTGCAGCATTTCTACTAGTGTAAATGACCGAAATACTTACATATTTGTCACGATATACAATAGAAATACGCATTGATACGATACCCCACCCTTTTCGCACATGTCCACCACACAGTAGACATTGCTAGAAAAATAATTGTTATCCTCAATATTACAAATATCCTGTATGACTACAGGTGCCGACAGACCTTCAGTATTCAAAACCTCTCGAAATTTTGGATATGAAGTAATTCTCTTGGCACATTGTGTTGCAGGAAACAAACATGCTATGATAGCATAGTGGAAACAGTGTTGAGTTGTGTACATCAACACAAGCCTTCCTATCAGCAATAAACTTCGGTTGTTTAGTGTGGGCAGCACCGATGGTGAACATCCTATATTGAGACATATGGATATCAATGTATGACATAATTGGCAAACATTAGCCAGAAACCATGTGTGCTAAACTCCTCGTGCCTGTTAATTAAGTAACGCTTAATTGTCTCATAATAGATTACACCCACATCGGAAGAGTGCAGGACAGGGAGGGATTTGCTCATAAAATAGAAAGCTTCTGTAGCACCTTCCTCCATATTGAGGGATTTAACATACTTACACGCTACTGTAATGCAATGTCTAATAGGCTGGGGCGATGCCAATACTAAATTTAACAAACGGTCCTTTCACCTCGAGAATAAACATTCAAAATCAGTATCAGTATTAACACTGTCATTATGTATCTGCACATCAGTCAATCTACCTGCAAATGCCTTGGCCAAAGCTCATATGCCAGGTCTGCCAAAGACTCCATTGAGACAGGGAACTTGGAAAACAAATTATTTTTTGTGTCCCTAGACAACATCTCTCTAACTAACTCCAAAGTCGGCTGTGAGACAAAAGAAGTATTTTCCACATCACATGAATTTTACATGTCAGATAGAAACAAACCATCTAACAAGAGATCCACTTTTCGTTGTTGTTTGGTGGAAGCAGATACAGTTCGACCTTTTGTTGTTGACAGCCTTTTAATGAGCATGTCAGTGCTCGAATCGCTCAAATATAAGTCATCCAGCAAAAGATCGAAATGTTTCTGCTTAGACAAAGAGACAATGTCTTGACAGATTGTACTAGACTATCTTTCCATCTGTGATTCAGAATCTAAATTGTTTATTAAAAAATCTTCTAACAAACTGTCAATTGTTTGTCGCTTAAGTTCACTCATTTTGACTCCTAAATAAAGTTTCATTTGTTTCCCCAGTACAGTAAGGTAAACACCACAATAAATAAATGTAAACTTTCACATTGTTCTGAAAAAAGAAAAACCCACTTTACTCACTTACCATGATGCATCTGTAAATAAAATGTGTTTTAGTAATATCCTAAACAAAAGGGGGAAATTTTAATTTAAAAAAATTGATTCAATTACATAAATTTTTATGAGGTAGCAAAGTTGTTTGTTTGGAGAACATTGGGCTGCCACATTTTTCAACAGCACAAGTGATGTGTATACAAACTATATCGGGGACGAGGGTAGTGACAGCTACCAAAAATCAGGTTACAAGAGCTGAGGATGTGGGGGAACAGTGAGACATAATAGGGAGCAGACAAGAGTTTGAGAATGCATGGTACACATGCTACAGGCCACGCACAGTGATGGGAGCTGTAGATGGCAAGGTGAGACAAGAGACTGGAACATGTTTGAGAGAGTCACCACTACCCATAGGGGTGCTAGCATACAGACCCGCTCCCTTCCCCCACCCTCGAACTTCCCCACTGTACCCCCCATGCACATGTTGCAGTTGCCTGCACAATACAGCCAACAGGGAGGGTTGTCACTTCCCCTCCATCATCCCTCTGCTGACTCCAGCTAGCAGCGAGGCGAATCCCCGTCCCACATCCCTAGTCCAGTATACAATTCACCATGCTTCGCGATCTGCCTCACCTTGCCTAGCCTAGCTTGTCTTTCCTATTACACATTTCTTACCAGGGAAGCAGACTAGATTTACAACACAACATGGTAATGAAATTTAAGCTCCAGCCATTGCATTGAATTTTGAGCACTTTGTCTGAACACAATTTGTTCAAGAGAAAACTTTTTCATTTTACAAAGAAAATATGTTCCAAGCGATGTATAATTACTTTACAAGAATACAATTTTTCTATAAAAATATTTACAAAACTGCTAACTACCAAAATGTAATAATGATCTTTGTCTAGAAAGATTTTGCAAAGGGGAATACTATTTTGCACTATATATAACAAAAACAATTAATACTAACTAAAAACACTTACTTAAATAACAAAATTTTAAAATTTACTTCAATTTTAAAAATCTTGGAAAATTAACACAATTTATACTTTTACAACTAAAATGGGCAAATAATGTACAAACCATTTAAAACTATGCGAAAATAACATAATTGTTTAAAATAAAATGTTATGCCCAAGCCACCCCATCATATATCAAAACATTACATTTGTTAGACTTTCTCAAGCTCCAATTATCCATTATTACAGTCATCCATCACCATACAACAACATTATTAGCAGAGAGTAGGGCCCTGCAATCTCCCTCCAAATACAAAAGGTATATCCAGTATAGTTACTTCTTTTCTTTTTCTCACTCCACAATTCATACATCTTACATAACCAAAACCCACCCTTGAATATCTAAAACCATAAACGGTTTTGAAAATGAAATTATATTCCCAAGCCACCCTATCTCATATCAAAACATTACATTCAATAGATCTACTCAACATCAATTTATTCATAATTTCAGTCATCCATCGCCATACAACAACATTCTGAGTAGAGAGTAGGGCATTGCAATGCTCCCTCCAAATACTCTAAGTGCATCCAGCATAGTTTCTCTTTTATTTTTCTCGTTCTATAATTCATGCATCATTCATAACCAAAACCCACCCTTGAATATCTATAAAATACCTAAAACAAAAAAAAAAAAATTATATGCCCAAGTCTAGCATCAAAACATTACATTCATTAGACTTACTAAAGCTCCAATTATCCATCATTACAGTCATCCATCACCATATAACAACATTCTTAGCAGAGAGTAGGGCCCTGCAATGCTTCCTCCAAATACACAAGGTATATCCAGCATAGTTACTTATTTTCTTTTTCTCACTCCACAATTCATATATCTTTCATTTTCGAGTATTGATAGTAGCACTGGGAAAGATCACTGGTGGTCATATTACATTGTGTGGCTGCGACGAACAACAAATTAATCTTTTGGATGTTTATACAATTGTAGACGTATTTTGTTAACCCATCTTTAAATTTTGTATTGCCACCTGTTCCAATTTAGTCTGGTATCGCATCTGGGGTGTGGGTGAAGTAAGTTTTGTTTGAATATTTAGGCACTTTGTATGATGTAATTTATTTTTTAAATGCTGAATGCCACCATAAATCCAAAGCAATGTGCTGCCTAATTTTAAAAAACATGACATGAATGCAAGTGAGGGTAAAGCTATATTTAATCAATTTTGCAACACAGCAGTGACTTGGGACCATAGAGCTTGTGCGGAAAGCACACTGAAAGTGAAAAAACAAAAAAAAAATCAGCTGAAAATTTAAAGTTCAAGTTTATAGTATTTATGTCTCATTTAACAAAGTTTTACTGTTATTTTCATGTGGTCTTGTTTGTATTTATATAGTTAACTTTTAACCAAATATAACACTGCTTTCATAAAAAATATCACAGGTTTTTAAGAACAATAATCTAGAATTCTGTATAAAAATAAACACCCAAAGTGCATTCCCCTTCTCATAAGCTATCCAACACTTGACTGAGAAGAATTAGTAAGGAAACATGTATGTCTATCATTCTCCATAGTTTAAAGTTAAACAGTGATATTGGACTAAATTATATTTTTGCTAGTTTTATTGCTCGATGCATGTAACATTTTGATTAAACACTCCCATTATATAATAAGTAACCAAACACTTTGTTATCACTAATAAACATATGAATATCATTGTCACATTCCTTGAAATACTGATACGGGCAAAATATTGTCTGTAGTACAAATAAGATATTTCATTCATTGTTCTTGCTCGCAAAATGTCATTACAATGCGCTCGCCCTTAGTTTTAAAATTAGTTTTTTCCTCTTACCTGTACAGTCTGCTCTGATTTACAAGACATTTTGAACTGTTACAGTTAGTTAAATTTGAATCACAACTATATGGCTTGTTGCATGATATCAAACATTAAGACCAGAATGTACACTTGAAATGAATGTCTGAATCACACATTTCTTTAAAAGTAACATGTGAATATGGCAATCCATAAGTTACAGAATACAAACCATGTTCCACGAACAAGTACTTGGTATTTGTGTTATACGTCATTCTGAATTAACCACTTCTAACACACATATATGTTGCACATTGACGGGAAAACTAAATCTCCTTGTTCGAAAATAAAGTTCTGAATGTCTCCATCACAGATCTCCTTCCATTTCCACGCTTCTCTTCAAGCTTCTCTGTAAGGTGAGCTTTCATCAAATCTTCTAATGTAGATGACAGTTCACTGTCGGGGCAGAGATATCTCACAGCACAATCATTGCATGCAATTCCTTCACCAAAGCAAGTGCCGGGGCTGTTATCGAAAGTATAGCACCAATGTTCTATATTGTTGCATACTTGAACTTGTAAAATACCGTCATACTGCTTAAAGAAAACTCTTGTGCTTAAAGAAAACTCTTGTGTATCCTATTTGCAAGACCTCGTATACTTCTGTAGGGTTGAATATGTTTGCAAATGACTGACAATTTAATACTGAATGGTCTCCTTTATATAGCTGTTGTGACATCATTTAAGTATTACTCGCCATACTTTACAATTCCACATGCCACAGGGAGTAATTAATTATTGGTTTCGTGCATATGTGAAATGTTCCTTGTTGTTACATTGTTCGCTCCATACTGTAGGAATAGAACAACTACATTCCTTCTGCATGTTATATTAAATTTTCTTGTAGGATAGACATTTCATGATGTGTGCACTTTGAACTTCAAATGCTAGTTGACTCTCAGTGCAACGTAGTTTACTGTCAGGATAAAATAATACGAGGGACAAAATCTTCGCTCAAAACAAAATAAGAAACCTTGTAAAGTATAATCAGGACTGGTTAACGAGAAACACCAATGTTCATCTCTGTTGCACATCTGAATCTGTAGTGAACTATCTTCTTCTTCAAGTCGAAATCAAACTCGCCTGTAAACTGAAGTAACACTAGCATCATGTAGTAACGGATAAAACCTCTCCACAGTAATTGAAGCTATGGTGTAAGGTTATTTCTTTTATAGTTAGATTTCCATCCAGTTTTGGATAATATTAATTGTTTAACGACATCTTGGTTAAGTTGAATTTACTGACACAAACATTGATATCCAAAACTTTGCAATCTCTCATTCTACAAGGCGAGATTTTAATTTGATTATTCCCTTTCATTTGCATGATGTGTTATCTATTATTAGATGTTTCAGTCCACAAGGTAGGGCTGTCGTAGAACTATCTACTTTATTTATATTGTATTTGTTTAAATATTGGTTCCTTCGTTATTTATTCACTTACAGTTTTAAAACATAGATACCCAGAAGAACAAGTCAGGTCACTGTCGGGTCGCATATTAAAAACCGAGCAACCATCTTGCTCATTACACAAAACTCGTTCTTTATACGTAATTTCTGCGAAACTTTGTGTAAATTTCCAGTATTCATTTCTGTTGCACACCTGGAATTGGAAATACATGTTGTTTAGAGACTTGAAACACACCTTCTTGTAGCCTGGAGTAACATGCTCGTGCGTCTACTCTGGGTTGAATTTCTCCATTACTATCTATACATGTAGGTTGGATGTTGATATAAAAAATCTCTTAAAGCTTCGCTTTTGCGTTGCGAACAGAACATTTTTTTTCTCACAGCGATTAGTGTTATAGCATTTTAGTATTGAATTAATACTCGAACATTCGTGAAATCTTCTGATATTTATGACTTCAGCATTGGTTAAGCTTTTTAAAATTTCCTTCTGCATTTTTCCAAGCACATAAACTTCATTATTCTCGAGGAGCGCACCATTAAAATATTGGAAATGCTCTTCCTAAGTTATAGCACTAGAGTCCCATTTTAGGTCATATATAGTTCGTAAGTTTGTTGCCGAAATATAATTTTAACTTTAGGTTTTAAAGTATACCAAGTTGTCAGAGATTTCAAGCTTAATACTTTTGAATCATTAGCATTTGTAGCATAAGAAGTTGCAAGTTCTTTAATTTCAAAAGAGTATTCTTGATAATTTTCGAAACCTTGCCTGTAGCACATCATTGTTACGTTATTTCTTTTTCAGTTTATGCAGTATGTATAAAATGACATTATATGAAATTAAATATACTTCTTTTATAGCAATACGAATTATTATTATAGAATAAGTGGACACCAATAAGAAAAACTATTTTTATAGCACAATAAAAAACTGTATCCGATAAATAAAAACGAAATCGAAAAAAGAAATTAATAACAAAATACCATTAATTATGATTAATAGCATTAATTACGGATTAAAATACAATTCCACATGACCAAGAATATGCATATTGCCAGTAGTACCAACTAATTTTCGATACACAATTTAATATAATATGTGTATCACTGTTTTTCGTTGATGCTGCAAGCAGCAGTTAGGTGTGTGGGTTATGTGTATGGATATTATTTATTTTAATGATGTTATATGGTATAAAATATTCTTCTTTTAAAGCATAAGAAATGGAGATGGAACTTGGTCACCATAATTGGTTGTATCATAAATTAGATGGTACTACTGGCGATATGCATATTCTTGGTCATATGGAATTGTATTTTAATTTGTAATAAATGTAATTAATAGTAATTAATGGTCTTTTGTTATTATTTCCTTTTCTCGATTTTGTTTTTATTTATTGGATATAGATTTTTTATTACGCTATTACAATCATTTTTTCTAATGGAGTCCCTTTATTCTTTAATAATATTTCGTATTGCTATAAAATAAGAATATTTTATTTCATATAATGTAATTAAAAGAAATAACATTCATAACCCACACAACAAACTGCTGCTTGCACCATCAAGGAAAAACATTGATACACATTTAACACTGATATGCTGGATGTCCAGTGACACATGGGATATTGTGATATATTGACATACACAGTAATGCATGGGAATTAATACAAGGTATTTATTGAATGGAATTTTGGATCCAGTTCGAACTGGTGTCATGTGTTGTCCATTTTATACATTTAGTCGCTTAATATATTTCGTTTGTTTAACTATTAAGGACATAATAATTTTTTATAATAAATATGGTTAGCATAATTGTGTTCTGCATACAGCATATGTTGTAATATCATTTGAATTATTTAAATCGGACAAGTAGTTTAGTAGTTATGAATTTTTGTAGTTGTGAGATGTATAAATAAACTCACAGTGGCCACCACATTGTGACGTGTACTCCTAGTATTACTGAGTCGCGATACGGAGTTTAGTCCCTATGTAGAGCAGCCATTTTGCCAGGTTGTAGTACCAACACAGTCATCATCACAATTGTCACAGCAGTGACCTTGATAAAATATACCTGTGGATATTTTTGGTGCATGTCTCTATGCTGTTGTGGATGCCTGGAATTGTAGTGGACATTTGGCGTCGTTCTCACTGTAGACGCCTGGAATTGTAGAGGACGTCTGGCATTGTTCTCGCAGTGGGCGCCTGGCATTGTAGTGGATGCTTGGTGTTGTTCTTGGTGTGGATGCCTAAGTCTCACTACTACTAATGCAATGTACGCACACAATATGATCTTGGCAATTGTTGGCTTAACACTGAGAAAAAATGTATTTATTGCTTCATATATATACTATGCAGATTCAAAATGGCCACCATTTCCCTTTAAATTTGCTTAAATTTGGCCCTTTAAGAAAATATGTTGAAATATCATGGAATGTGACATATTCCAGTTCTGATAGAAGTCATTTATGCCTGGATGAGTGGTATTTCTTTAATATTATGTTGAAAATTAGTATTTGTAAATAAAATAAATTTATATTTATTCAAATATATACATTTATGGCAGAGAGTGTAGCCAAAATATCGCATGGAAACTTTGATAGAAGTCTACATGCAAAACATATTTTTTCTCTGCTATGCACTAATATTTCACAGATTGAAAGTTTTGAATGTGTTGTTTTACATTCCCTTGTATATAAAGACATTTGGTTTTAACGTAATATTTCAAAAGGTGAAAAATTTTACTTATGAATCGCCTAATTGGAATAATATGTGTTTGCAAATGGTGTTCTTTGAATACATAAATTATATAGAAAGTCTTTAACTCTCCAAACATTGAGTGAGTGAAAATATCTCTTATGTGGAATTATTCGTAGTTCCCTGGCTTTCTGTGATTTTTTTGATTTTAAACATTATACTGGGATGTATACTTGACATTTAAAATTTCTCATAAGTTTGCAAATTAAGAATCAGGTAATGTTCAATTGCTAGTGATGAGGAAAATAATTCTATCACTGGGCCAGTGTTTGGGTTGGAGAGTATGACAAACCATCTTCTGGAAGGGTCAGCACAATAAGGAAAGTCTAAGCTTGGCGAGTAGAGGGGAGGGAGGTATGCAGCTAGGCAGGGTAAGTTAAAATTCGAGGGTATGGTGGAGTTTTTTAAACAGGTCAATGCTTCGGGAGAGTCCAAAATTCATGGCCCAAGGGGAGGCAGCTAGACAGGCAGGCAAGCAGGCAGCCCTCGAGCTGGACAAAGATGCGTTCTGGGCTAGGGAATTGGTGGGTAGTCGTGGGAGGGGGCTCATAGCACTGGACAGGGCACAGGTCCTTCCAACCGTCCTCGCTGTCCAGTGCCATCTTAGTTTGTCGACAACCCTCGCTCTGTACACTTGGTTACCTGGTTCTGCTATTAGGGAATAGCTCTTCACCAGCCGGGTCGACATCTGCCAGCCTCCCATGTCACGATCGAGGGGTAGGCGATCTGTGTACCCGATCAGCGAACTTCGGCTAGCAGGCTTCAGCTCTCATTGAAAGTTTTCATCGAATATCTGCTCTGGTCTTCGTGTATCATTATACACTATATTATATACATATGTTAATAAAAAATTTCTTTTTTTATAGCTTTAACTATTGGCAACATTTTTGTGGGTTAATATTGATGTCATAGTTTTTCTTCGATTACATGTCTCGAGTGTTTCCTTCAAATCGTTCGTAGATTTATTAATTTTCAAAATGACCTACATTTCTATAAAGTGTTGTGGGATTAAGTCCTTCTTCGTGTGATCTGAGTCTCCCTAACCTTCGACAGAAATTGTGTTAAGTATCATTTATTCTTGTGCTAGGATAATACGTGAAATAATATAAGTGAATTACTAATTTTTCACAGGGAAATCAAATTGTGTATTAATAATTTAGAAAGTGGCAATGGGGTACATTCTTTTTCCGGTACTTGTTTGTCCATGCTATTATTGTGAAAAGCTGTCTGTGCATTTCGCTGCTTAAATTGCACGTCTTTAATAGTAACTTGTTGGGATACCTTTTGGCTATTGGTTAAAATCTAATTATTGTATATCACTTTGTTTGCGCAAATGTGCTTCCATATTAAAATTATCAGGTTTGCTGCAGGCGATAAGCAAGTTTTCATTTTTACGTGGAAATAGGTTCTGTAATTACTTTGAAAATTTATTTTGTGGGGAAATATTTGTTTCATCTAGTACATGCGCCGTAAATATAATTTTTATCCATTTGTGATAATTGCCTCTCTTTTCGTTCATTTCCGAGTTTTTCGCATTCTTTCAGCTCAGTCGCCTGCCAACTGACGCTCGAAACAGGCGTCTCTCACAGGTCATCAGCGCATGTCATACACTACAGTCATTGCTTCACCAACCTCACAGCCAGAAGGATGTGTTTTGGGAGAGATTTAGTATGGTTTCGTTAATTTTATTCCTATGTGTTTTCAATTCATTGTTATTGTGTTGTTCAATTCGAGTAGTGTAATTTATATATTGGTACGTGTTTTCTTGTATTTTGTAGGGAAATATTTGTTTCATATACCACATGCATTATAAACATATTTTTTTAATCAATTTGTGATAGTCACCTCTTTCTGAGTAGATATAACCTTAGTTGCCTGCCACATGCTGGCTGCGCTTCACGTCTCATGTCATGCTCCCGACACACAGCTTATAAGGCATTGCTTCACTAACCTCACAGTCGACCGGACGTGTTTTGGGAGAGCTGCTTTTACGATTTCATTTCTATTTCTATGTGTTTAGAATTCATTGTTAATGTGTAATTTAATTCAAGTCGTGTAATTTATACATTGATTGCTATAACTCGTTACTTGATTCCTTTATTTTTTTAATGAAACCAGGATAGCTGTGGTCAATTTGAAATTTGTATTTGCGACTTGATGAGTCCTTCGTTTAAATTATATTACAGGAAATCGTATTCACATCTCTTTTCATTTCATTCATTACATATTTAATAATAATTTCACTAAGTAGGCCGTAACCTTTGTGGCCGGCAGATGTTGGTCGAAGCAGACGTGACGTGTCTTAACCTTCATTCGCCTCACAGATGGGAAGGAACTCATAACACTAAATCTTACACAATACCCCTTCCCAACACAGACACTCCTAAGTACAACGACAGACATCCGAGAGTGAGGACGTACCATGTACCATGGCGTTTTCCAAAAAAATTAAGACCCTCTACACATATATACCCCTTCCCGAACACAAGCCCACCTCAGTATGCCAGAGCTCCAATTGTCAACATCTACCAGAGCCGCTCCCACCCAAAGAAAAAAATTAATAAAGTATCTTAGCACACACACCAAATTATATACATAAAAACTGTAATCGAATAAATTTGATCAAATTTCTTTGATGAAATTTCATCGGATTAAGATTAGCAGATTAAAGAACATTTTTGATCGGATTATGATCGGATTAGGAATTAATTCGATCAATCCATTTGATATCTAATTGATAATCCGATTAATCAAAATTGGAGTAGAATCCCCCCGGCCCTTCTACTATTATGCTCTAGACCAACTCAAACGTCACGATCATAAGAATCATTTGATGAGAGCTGTTTTCAAGAGTTACAATTAAGTTAGGGTGCACTATTCCTGCAAAAACCCAGTAGATATGGCTTAAATTGTTTTTATTTCAATTTTTTGGTTATTTGTTTTTGTATTTATGTTAGTTTTATTAACAACTTGACTCATCTGCATAATGTTTTTTACTTGTGACCGAAGTGTCACAAGTTCGTATATGTCACTGGACAATTAAAAATGGTATATTGTTTATTGTATTAGGCTTTCATTAGTTTTGAATTTGTTAATTGACTTAAAATTAGGAGCAATAATTATGAATATCAGTTGTCATTTTTATAGGTATCTGACATTGTATGTGTTACTAGACACTTGGAAGAAGAGTCTGTAATATTTACTATGGGAGACATTTTCATTATAGGCTATCCATGGTAAACTTTTCGAACACCCTGCTTAAGATAATGAGATCTACTTGTATGCACACTGTGCATTCTTACACAATATATAGATTTAACATTGCCATGGACCTGATCACTTTATTTGTGTGTCGGTCTAGTGAATCGTCGAAATTACGTATTAGAAAATTAAATATATTACAAATTTCTTAACTTATACACTTAAATGCACCGAAAAAAGTCATAAAGAAAAATAAATAATATCAGTATTAACAAATTTAGACGTGGAAAAAGTTTCCTTCAATCTTTACCAACTTTACTGGGTGCGCAGGCCAGTCAGTCTGTCTGGTAAACTATACGTGAACTGGCAGGTAAGGGCAGTGGTGTTATTCTAACGTTGATTTCAGAAGTGCTAAAATTATTGTAAACAGCCTTTAGTTATGTATCTGTCAGTTGACTTAAAAATTTGCGGCATTATCTTTATCAGTGGTCAGATTTACATTTGAAATTGTTTTTGTTACTGGACAGTTCGAAATATGTGTTGATTATAATGATTTACTTACATTATATTTTATATTGTAAATTTACTTTAAAACGAACAGCAATTTGTTTATCAGTTTTATATCTAAAATTGTATGTTATGTACCGGACCATTTGAAGGATATGCAGATACAACTAGCAAGCATGACGTATATGTATCCAGCTATCAACAAACAAATACATTGTAATGCCCCTATTAATAATAATCAAGATTCATAGGTACAAAAACTAGACAAATTAAAAACATTCACATCAACACTATTAGAACAATGAAGTATGGCACAAATAATATTATAGTTAATGTTGCAAAGCTATAAAATAATTACCTACTAATATCAGAGAAATAAAGTTACCGGGTTTATTTTAAAAAGCAGCGGAAATGTATATGTGGGTAATTTATGAGGCAGATATTTGAAATTCATGCATAGTTTAGTTTTGCATGTAATATTTAGCTATTACCAAATATTATAATCCAGATTGCACATATATACCTTTATCAGAGTATTTGTATATTTATATTTAGATTTTGTTGGTAGATTAGAGCAATGTAGTAATGTAAAGTAGATATAGTACATTGGAGTAATGTTAAGGGTAAAGCACAATTTAGTGATGTTAGAGTTAAAGTACAATGCTGTAGGCCAACTTTCGCTTATCTAGTGGCGCTATCACATAATGTGTTATGTGGGAATAGTGTTCAACTTCATTAAAATACTTTTTTCTTTGTATATTTTACTGAATAGAAATGCAGATTAGTGCTTTCTTTTACATATATTGCAATTCATGTATTGTTGTTAAATGTGTACAATATAATAGGTGGAAACATTTTAATGAATGGTTATTATAATAACTTTACTGTGTAAAGAAATCAATGCAAAGCCACAGACAAGCACGTATGTACAGTCTCTGAATCGGGTAGTGCTCTCTGGGATATTCTATAAACAAATTTAAAAATAAATATATTATTATGGGTTACTTTCATTAGTTTTTTTTTTTTAATTGACTTAAAACTATGATCATTAATAATGAATATCATTGGTGATTTTTATAAATGACATTGTATGTGTTACTAGACACTTTGAGTGATATGCTGTACTGATTATTATGAGCGACGTTCATAAATTACATATTTGCCAGTTGACTTCAAAAAAGCAGCGTTGAGTTTATCAGTGATCAGATTTATATATCTGAAATTGTATTTGTTATGGGACACTTTCACAACTGTAGCTTTGAATTTTGAAATTGTCTTTAAATGCAGCAGAATTCTAACTATCAGTGATATGTTTTATATTTAATATTGTATGTTGTGAACACTTTGAATGATATATTGATTATTGTGATTGACTATCAATGGTTATTAAGTTGTAAATTGACTTTAAACTAGCGGCATTAACAACGAATATCAGTGGTCAGTTCGATAAAGGAAATTGTATCTGTTATTAAACACTTGGAAGGATATAATGGCCATTATAAGTTTGCATAAAATACAGATGACAATTTCACTGCATTTTTCAACTTTTTGCTTAATGTTGGTGTTTTGACTGCTTATGTATGACATTATTACCCATAACCAACTCTGCAGCTGGTTCATTCTGTGCACACCTCAAGTAGTTGTATAATGCGGATCCTGACTCATCTCACTTTTTCCGGCAATTTCCACAAAAAGTAAAAGAAAAAGTAGCATTAACTATTTTCCGATATTTTCAACGAAAGATAAAAAAAATTAAAAACTTTAAATCTGAAATTTAATGAAAAACGATTAAAATTAACCAAATTTAAGCTAAAATCAAGCAAATATCTCGTTTTCAAGCCACTTTTTCATGTTTCTAGAAACTACAATTTTCAATTTAAAAAAACAAGTATTTTTCATCGAAAATCAAGCAATTTAAGCCTAAAACCACACAAATTTTGCAATATTATACAAAAGCAGCATGCAGAAATATTTGATACTAAAAAACCAACATATTTGCACCTAAAGTACAAGAAAAATGAGCATAAAATTTTCTTGATATATGTAACGAAAGTGTAAAAAAAATAATTAAAAAAACCTAAATTGAAATTCGATTAAAAAAAATAAAAAACAAACAAATTTAAGCTAAAAACAAATGAAATACTAAAGAAGTCAATTGATGGAATACATAAATTTTATTAAACAAAAGAGAAACCCCAACAAGACTTTTTGATGTCTAAAAATAAAGAAAAATCTGAAGCATAGCCATTACTGAATCCACAATCCCAACCATCACAACAATCCACACCACAATCATCTTCTTTGATACCACAAAATTGATTTGATATTAAATAAATTTTACCGATTTCTAAAACAATTTTGAAATTAGCAATGTCTAATTCTTTATCAATAAAAGTTTATGTTTTTATAATTTCATATCCAATATCTCAAAGTTCTTAAAGTTATATAATTTAATCAATTTATAATAATAAATATTTATATGTGTTTTATAAAAGTGTGATAATATGAGCAAATTTTAATTTTTAATTTTAATTTATTCGATCAAATAATTAATCTATATTTCTAAAAATTCATAAACATTTTTTTATGCAACCACTCAACTAGGAGTATAAAAATTGTATTAAAATATCGAAACAATTTCTTGTTTCTGTAAAATCGTTTACATTATCCATTTAATAAAATTAATTAAATATATATATATCTCTTCAGCGATATTTTCTTTCAAATAATCAATAGTTAAATATCGTTGGCTAATTAAAACAACATTGCAAACTGTACCAGCCTCAACACCTTTTTTAAAATCATGCCAAATTTTTATATTCGTTTTATTTTTGACTACTGCGGTTTTTTATATATAGTCAGTTAATCAATAACATATAAAGGTTTTCGCCTCCAAAATTAATAGTAATTGATATCGCCATGATGGTTTGTAGCTGGCTTATAATAAAGTTCATTATATATATGTAATAAAATTTTGTTCTTCAATCTCTAAAATCATTAAAAGCGAGAAACATTTTAAGACACAGATCATTCTCAGTATCTGGATTACAATTTTCTTTTCGAAAAATTTCATTTCTACAATTTTTAACAAAATATTTCTCACATTACAATGATCAAACATTGAAGCATGCACACATTGCTCGGCGCGATTTTTTCAATTAGTTTGGAAGCCCACAATTACAATATCAGGCACGTCAAATTGTAAATTATTAAATTGATATTTTATATCAAAGTTAAAAGCAGTTCTCCCAGCAGGAACATCTTTTTCTAAAAATTGCCAACATTAAAACCAATATGAATTTTAAAGTTTTATATATTTTTTCTTTAATTGCAATTGATGTGTTAGCTTCATAGTCAACAATAAGCCACATAATTTCTCATTTTTCAATAACAACATTACCTGGATCAGCATAAGTTTCATCAACAGAACCATCAGCTTTTTTAGTTTCATAAACAAATAAACAATTGTTATCAGACGAATTTCGAAAAAAAAGTGATTTTATAACCACCTTCCCAGTAATCTTCATTATTATAGCAGGTAAAACGAAACAAATATATTGATGGATACATTATACAATATTGAAAGAAAAAAAAAGCAGTGCACTATAATTTCAGCTACCCAGTTTCAGCTACTTTTTGTTCACAATATTGGCAAAAAAAAGCATTGCACTATACTTTCAGCTACCCAGCTTGAGCTACTTTTTTTTTTTTTTTTTTTTTTTTTTTTTTTTTTTTTTTTTCAAGTTTTTTTCACCAAATTTTAACAAATTTTATGAAAATTGCTTTTCCTACTTTTTAAAAATGTTATATTTAAATCTTTAATTTAATAAATAGTAGCAGAAAAATAAAATGTCTGCCACAAAATATTCTATTACAGAACTGTTTGGTAATAAAAATAAACCAACAAATGAAAGATTTTGTTTGTAGTTATTAACAGAAAATTTAAATAACAATAATCTTAAAACAAATATTGGAAATATTATATATACGAATGGAGAACAAAAACTCGAAGAATTTAAACTAATAACAGAGCCCATTTTCGATAATAGTATGGTTTTTAAAATAACAGATTTTTTTTTAGGCTGCGAAGGAAAAATTAAAAATAAGCAATTTCGTATAAAAAAACCTTGTGGAAGATTTAATAGTTTTTTAAGATCCAGGTTTTCTAAATTCAGTTTGACATGACATGCAGTAAAGCAAAAATTCCATACTTATTAGAGTCCAATGTACAAACAATTAATGGTATTAAGCAAGATATAAAAAGAAATATAGAATATATTAGAAAAAATATAAAAAACCCAATAGCTATTCCTTATAAAATAGAGATAGCAGATGTAAAATTAGAAACATTATTAACAGAGTTGCCAGAAATTTTACAAGAACTAAGAAAATAACATTATTATTTATTGGATTTGGCTATAATGCAAGATTTTGCAGGAAATTTTTATAAAAAAGAGATAATGTATTATTTAGTACATAATTTTAATTTTTGTATGCAGGGAGAATTAAAAATTAGTTCAATGTAATCGTAAATAATGATAATTCCAGTGGAAAAATTTGTTTAACAAGGATAAATTCCATATCTACAGTTAAGATTTACAATAAATGTATTTGCCAATCAACAAGTCCAGGAGTTAATAAACAACTCGGTAACCGTATTATAGATTTTTTTAATTGTCCAGATAAAATATTTAAAAAACATTTGCTTCTATGTTAGTTAAAGAAAATTGTATTACAAATTTAGAAGCAAACAATTTATAATTATATTAACACAAATATTCAAAAAGAGCAAGAATTCGATACATTGAAATATTGTTTAAAATTAATAAAAACAATTAAAATTATTTCCAAAAGCACCATTTTATTCTGTTTCTTTATCTAATATGTGAATAAAATTAGCAGATTCTTTACAAAATAGTCGTATTGTTTTTTATAATATTCTGAAATTAGTTTCATGTGAAAATAAAAATACAAAATAATTAACTGGAATGCAATATAAATTACAGAAAATAAAGAAGGAAGAGACAAATATAATTATGTTTTATCTACATTTGGTTTTAATTTATTGCCAATTCATTATTTTGACATTTTAGAAGATGAAGAAAATAAGGATATTATTTCCATAAACCAGAAATATTTTATTAAAAGTGGGATAACAAATTTTTCTGTATCTAATAATTTATTTTCTACCATCTCTAAGGATGCAAATATAGAAGAATTGGGTTTATTAAGAAGCAATAATATTATACTATTTGTTTAAAGAAAAAGAACAAATATAAAAACAAACTATATCTTTATAAATTGAAGAAAATAAAAGAATTCATCTCCCATGTTTACAATGTACTAAAAAAAAAAGAGAGAGACGAAGAATTAGACAATTTCAGTATACAGGAAAGAAAATTAGACTATTTAGATAATACTTTTGCCTTAAAAGAGGAGTATTAAAGTCTATTGGAGAAAGAACAAAAAATAAAAGATACAGAAGAAGATATAAAGAATTAATTTAAAGGACAGTGGATAAATTGTAATAGAAATGGAGTATTAAAATGTTTGGTTTTGTTGTAAATGATAAAGGACAATTTTCATACATGTTGGATTTTTAGCAGAAAAAGATGGAGTTAAGTTTGTTTATATTGTTAAAGGTTATAGTAAAATTATATAAATTATGAAAGATAAAGAAATTTTTGAAAAAGATTAGTTTCAGACAAGCATTATAAACCTTCTGTTATCCAGAAGATGATCCATTTATGAACATAAAAACAAATAGTTTAACAACATATAATGGAGATTCTTTGCGAAAAATAGTCTACACAAAAGTGTTAAATATTGTCAAAGACAAAGAAAATTTTATTACAAAGAAGAAGATAAAGAAACAATCGTAAAAATATATAAACTGAGGATATTATTGGGAAAGTAAAAATTAAAGATTGTATAATATTAGACACTTTACAAGATGAATTAGATTTAATCATTTCCAATATTTCCATTAAATATTATTGTGGAAAGGAAAAATACGTTTTATAATTCGAAAATCTTGCAGATTGTTTTTGTTCTAATTATTGGCTGCAAATATAAATAGAAGATCAAAAAATAGATTTAAATTTTAAAATAAAAATTAAGTAAGATAAAATCAAAACAACACCATATAAACATAAAGAGAGATTAGTATCTGTCATTAAAATTTTTTTTGGTATGATTTTATTTTCCTTAAAATAATCTGACATTAATTCTGGATATGGTTATTAAATTTTTGTATTTTTCTATGTACTTAAAGATATAATATATGCCAAACATAAACCACAGTCCATATATATATAACATACATTATAACCTAAATAATAGTAAATTAACAACTACCATTTTTCTATAATATTTTAGGTATGTAAACGTCTATGTCTTGATTCCATGGAGCAATATTTTTAGGTATGATCAATTTGTTAATTTTTTTTTATTTAATAACTTTATAAAAATATAAAAAATAACTTCAAAAAATTTTGTCTTAAAAAGATTTAAAAAAAATGGAGGTGATATCCAATTGCAGAATACGAAGGTGTAATGCACAATTAAACACTTATAATATTTTATCCACACAAAAAATAACAAAAAAAAATTAACACACAAAAATGGAACACAACCAAATAAAAAAAATATTTAGCAACTGTGTTCAGCACAAAACCAAATTTAAAAAATATTTAGCAATTTTCTTTAGAATGGTACACAACCAAATTTTAAAAGAAATGTTAAGCAATAGTTAATGCTACTTTTTCTTGTACTTTTGGTGGAAATTGCCGGAAAAAGTGAGGTGAGCCAGTCTCCGCATTATACATCTACTACCTCACTTTACGTGACAATACACTACTATGTACAAACTTACACACGAAAACCTAAGTTTCCACCGACTTGGCTGTACCGACGGCCCAAGTGCAGGCACCCTAGTAGGTGAGCTGCGAACGACGCTTACAGTACCTTCGTGTGTTTCTCATCACACAACAATTTTACATCTCATTTTCATCGATAGTAACCACTGTCAAATTCTGAGAAGCACATGCTTTTGCAATTGCAGTGGTTGTGAAGGGAAATTCAATGACTTATATTAATTCAACTTCACTTATTTCACATCACGCAAAAATTTCGGCTCTCATATACCTCAATTCGAGTATGGTACCAGTCATTTTTATGGGTAGGGCCTATAGGTTGTTTTGCTTAGTAAAAAACATGAATTTTTCTGGCAAATAAATTGAATCGTTGTTATAAGACTAAGTACCTATTACGCTTAAATTGATTTATTTTAAAATGCCACATGCACAGACATTTGATTAGCGCTTAAATCAGAGCCTTTAAATTTGCCTTTTTTTTTGTAAGGCCTATGTATTTGATGAATTCTCTACTTTATTCTCCATATATGACATCATTAACCTTTGTTTTCACCTTCATCAGTTGTGTGCATTAATCTTGATTTAATATTTTACTTAATCTGTGCTATGGTGGAGAGTACAGAATATAAATGTTTGAGCTTCAGAAGTATTACATTACCAGGTATGTTTGTGCAGCAGTTTGACTGTTGTATTATTAACATAGTCTTACAATCGCTTAATAAAAATCCATTATTAAGTTGTAACTTTACATTTACATGCAAAATCTCTCAACAGAATATTATGTCTCAAATAGACCACCCTAGTACCCCTTCTTTTGCAAAGATATGTAGTGTAAGTCAATCTTTGATTTCTCAAGATAAAAGGTAATGTTACCATTTAAAAATTGTCTATTTTTACGGTACTTGCTGTATAGAGTTTTATTGAATGCGAATGCTTTTACTTTAAAAATTAATGACTGTGATTTTGCTATCTGTTTGAATTGTAATTAAAGGTGCTTGGGTTAATAATTCCCAACATACAGGTTGTTCATATGTGACCTGGTGAAATATAATGTGCTAGTGTCTTAGTAATTAATTATAGTATTGTAGCAATTAAAAATAAATTTTACTCTGGATCTATATTATATCATTGGTAAGTGCAGTAATTTAGATCATGTAAATCAGCTTATTTTTCAAGTCCAAATTATTTTTAAATTGTCTCTTTCCGGTAATGTAGTGGTAAGGTGTATTGATCTCGGAAGACAAGCCAGTACTGATGTACCACTGTGCTCTCTGAATCCGTGCAGGTAGAAAATAGGTCATATGGCTACTAATTTTAACATAAAAATTAAGAAGTAGAATTAGCCACTACTCACAGGTAGCAACACATAAATAAGGAGCACAATATATTATTTATGCAGGTCCACAATAACTGTGTTTTTCACGGAAAGTCAATACATTATAAAGTTTGTGGAGTTAAAAAATGGAAAGAACTGTGTTTATCAACATCGTATACAATACCCAGCTGTGCTAAAAATATGACATTTTGCTCCCATATAAAAGTACTGTATCGTGTGATTAGATGCTGTTCGACGAATTTTATGGTGGCAACCAGTATAAAAAAAACAGTATGCCGATTTTAAGACTACAATATACTACTTAAATTGATGATTATTACATTTCTGGTGTAATTATTTTCCACGTATCTTTCCTGATGTTTAGATACTTGCTTACATCTAATCGTATAAGACTTTAAATCATGTGTTAAATGATAATATGTATTATTTTGATACGCAAGGTGTCACAGCAAAAGGAGATATGTAGTAAGCTATCGGAAATGGCATAAATTGATTAGACATCGTAAACTTCCTCATCCTACTGTAGTTTAAATAGACCAAATTGTCTTGCATAATCTTATAATTTGGAAGACATTTTGTGTTCATGAAGATGTAATTGCGCAAATAACTATTATGAGTCTTGCTCAAAATCCTGCAATGTGTTACTGTTAAGAATTTTTTTGAGCTTGGTAATGAAATTTCTGATTTTTAGTCAATTGTTTGGTAGGACTGATAACATTCATGATTGTTTTTAATATCTAGATGTTAATCCATTTAATTTGACCAAAATTGGATGAGTTTTAATTTTTTTCCATTTTTTTAAATTGCTCCATGGACACACTGCTGTCATTCGCCTTTATTTTCTCCTGGGGCTAGTGTGTACATTTTATATTGTTCTGAAATAAGAAGAATATTGTCAAACAAATAACATTATCAATGTCGGTAGAAGCTATACCATAAGCGGGAGTCACTTTGTAACAAGTTGGGGTGATTTCGTGACATAAAAAATTGCATTTAAATGTCCCCATATTTCAGTGGGATGTTTCGGATATTCAGTGGTGCCAATTTGAACCTCCAAACATTAAAAATTGCCTCTTTGAAATGGAAGTAAATGTTTAAACAATGAAAAATACTGTCACAAAGTCACCTCCACTTAGGGTATTATGAATGAATTTAAATGCACACTGCATTTATTGTAGTCCCATTCAGATACGATTGTATCACATTACAACACACTGTGAAACTTCAATCAATAGACATTTCTCAAAAATGTTACCTAACTCACAGTTACAAATTCTTGGAGGAATAACATTTTGTTTTATTGGGACAATGCTCTTAAATACCATATACTTAGTATGTGTTCAATTAGCGTGGGGCCCTTCTTGAAATAAAATGATGGTGAGGGTAGGGGGCACGCGTGAGAGTGTTATATGTATGGATTCCAAATTCCAGTATATTTTTCTTAATAAACATTTGGTAAGCATATTATCAGATTGCAATTATAATAATATTCACATCTGAAGGAGCAGAAAGAAACCTGGTGGTGAACAAAACAATTATGACAAAAATGTGCATTATCTCTTACACCACTTTACGGCTATGACAATGCAGTGTGTGGAAAGGGCAATGGGAAAAGATAAATACTATATATTCTGCTCCTTCTACAGGTTGGAGTTGTGTCCAAAAGTGATAATTATATTATATTTAGTTTGTATTAATGGGGGAGTATTCATTTTAATAACTACAAACTCATCATTTTCCCAGTATATATGTATGAACTTTTAAGTTGTGATAACCTAGGAATTTTCCACTTTAGTAAGTTATTTTCAATAGCTACTAGTGTGAAAGAGCACAAATGAATTCCCATTATACGTCAATTATTATTGTGTAAAATTATGTCATGTCTGCACTTTGTTGTACCAGTGCAGTGCATAACTGTTATAACTCTATTGCATATGCCTGGCTCTGTTATCCTGTTAGCTAAACTTAAGATACGATACGCGAATGAGTGAGAGAGTAATAGAAATGTATCCTTCGTTATTTTAATTTTTAAATGTGTGTTATCTGTAATATTTATGTATGCATTTCTAGCAAGTGAAAGTGAATTCGTCATGGGTCCAGTGTAAGAGAAGGCGGCCGTAACTTAACTGCATATCTAAGCAGTTAATAAATAAATAAATAAACAATACTGTGCACAGTGGATTCACGCTTTCTCAGTAGAACACTTGCGAAGTAAGCACAGTGAAGTTATGTAACCCGTTATGTCAGTTTTCTCACTATATGGGACTACACCTGGAGTTGTGCAGCCAGTGAACTAACAGTTGTATACAGACTGGTCTGTTTTCAATTGGTCTTTTATTTAGTTGTCTGTCTCATCAACATCATTAGAAACAGGTAAACACAACAACCGAACTAGCAGGAAATGGAAGAGGAATCTGCCATGGCCTTCATAAGGAAACTACACAGCACTTTCCTGGAGTAATTTTGGGAAAACATGGGGAACTAATCAGAATGGTTGCTGGGCAGGTAACAGGGGATTTCAAAGTGCGCAGTTGTATTGGGCCCCTAACTAAAGAGAGCGCAACGTAAAAGGGAAAATATATTATATTTTTTATAATATAAAGAGAAGGGGAGAGTTGCCACTTCCAAAATTTATTTTGTGGCACTGGATATCTGTACTAGGATTCAAACCAGTGCCCTTCCAAATGTGAGTCTAGTATTTTACCATTGCATCAACTTGTTTGGTCTGTGTTTAATGTGCTGAACTGGCATGTTGCTTTAATGGTCGAAGAAGAGATGCACCATTGTACAATGAGGTAACATGAAGGTAAGGTTCCGCTGTAGTCGAGTGGCTTCAGCGCTAGCCTCCAACCAAAGCGATTTAGGTTCACTCCTGGCTGGGTACCTCTTGAATTTTTTCATGAGGGAATCATACTGGACAATGCGGCTGGTGAGTTTTTCAGGGATCTCCCTTTTCACCCGCCTTTGCATTCTGGCGCTGCTTCATGTTCGTTTAGTTTTTCCTCAGCTCTGAAGACATCCAGTGCAAAGAGCTGCCCAAACCTTTTAAACAGGTGAGCATATATTTCTTTTGGATCCTACACATTATTAATAATTATTTTTTCTGAGGTACAGTTGCAAAAACCTACTTCATACTTGTGTGTGTGTGGAGAAATTTAGTTGGCTTTTTACTCAAATCACAACAATCAATTTAATATAACTTATTTTAGTAAAATATAAATATGATCGATGAATATTGTTAAACATTATAATCACGTAACGCAAATATTAATTTGAAGTGTAGGGAGCAGGAAAAAAATGTAGGACAGTGCCAGTATGGATGTGTTCGGTAAAAAAACACAAAACAAGTTCAGTTCAATAGCATGATAAACATGGTTTTGACTGCAACATTTATTGTAATTAAAATTTTACGAGACAAGTTAATTTCCACACAGTTTGTGTGTCAGGTTAATTACCCGCTCACCCTTCCCCCTTCAATCAGAAGTATGCTGTAACATTGCAGATACTCTGATATACAGCAAAGCATACATCACTGATACGAGAATGTGAAAAACAAACTTTTACTGTTTGAAGGATACACTTAGCTACTGTACATATGTGTTCTGTACTTATTATTGTGTCTAAATATATTGAGAATTAAACATATAAGATAGGTGTGTAATGTGTGGGATGAGAGAATTTGTTAACCAATTTTAGATAAGTGTGTCAGAGGAATGATAAACTTAATTAATTAACCAGACATACGCTAGAAACTGCAATCACAACTATATATCACTACAATAAAAATATTCATTAAACAAGCATCTACACTACACCGAAAAAGTGACATGAATAATCATAGACAGTGCTATTTTAATGAAGACATTCTAATAAATAAATTATCACACATGGCTCTCTTAACAAATAACTGATACACCTAAATTATGTTAATGAAGAATAGAAAAAACCTAAACAAACATTTGAAGTTAAAGGAAAACACGAAAAAAACCAACTGTCAGCTCAATCAAATTATAACTTGCCCTGCCAAACACCAGATACAATATCACGACCTCGAGATCTTAATTATGTAAGTTTTCGTCTGGTCGCCTCAGTTTCATAAAAAAATTTTTAATGAGTCCTGCTAGCTGTACGTCGGAGGCACTCGGGACTTCTAGTTGTTCAAAGCGAGATTAAACAACAAAAAAAAACTTATTTTCAAGTTCTCGAGCACTGTATCCGTGTAAGGACTTCTTCATTAACTGATACACAATTTAACTTGCAGAAAAGAATTATACCGTAGAAGAAAATGTACTCTGACGCTGGCTTACTTCATTCATCTACGGGGCGATGAAGTAATCTCAGTTTTTTTTTTGGCACCTCGGATTCAGAGTACCTCGAGCAGTTTCAGCCGTCCTCGAGTCACCAAATCAAGGACTCCGCCGTCGCACATCCCCGTTGGCAGCTCTCGGTTCCCCGTACATCTCCATCTCCTCGGTGTTCGGAGAAAATCATTTCCTGTAGCTCCAAAAACTCATTTAGCCGTCATCGTGGGGTTTAATTTTTGTTCCGAAGTCCTTTCTTAAACGTTCCATCCAACATTCTTTTTCACTAACTTTCTTTTTCAACAGCTCTCATATTCTGATATTTTTTTCCAGCACTTGTCTTTACCGTAGTTTTACACATAGAGGAAGTTGTAATAAAACTTTCACTTTTTCTTTAGACAAGATAGCTATTACGTTTACTATGTCAACAGTTTTGAAATGACAAACTTATTCAAAATTATAGTTACCACCTGGAGTGCAAAAAGGAAATTGTTTCTCATGCAAATTAACTATTATAAATGCATAAAATTGTATGCAATATCAGAGCTTTGAATGTCAGCAAACATATATAACATTATATAAATTTTCAGATGCCCCTTCAGATGTAACAACAATTTTGTTAGCTGGAAACGTTGAGTTACATCTCCAAAAGGTAAAGGTCTCATGAAATGTATAAATTCTGACATCAGGCAAAACGTTTACATATGATAATAATCCAATTAAAATTTTGACATCTGACAGCAGAGACAATTCATACATAGGGCACTCAAGATTACAGTACATGCACATGACCAATTATAAACATTTGTAGCAGCCTATAAATTACACTTATACATAACAAAACTTTTCCATAAGTTACATACAACATTTCATAACAATAAATATAAGGGACACCAGACATTAAACATTAATCAATACGATATTATCTATTTCAATATCTTCCATAATATACTCCTCTAATATTATTTTTTTTTAATGTTTGCAAGTATTTCTTTAGAGAAATAGTTAACTTTACTCTCAATGCAGCTGACAAATGATATAGTTCAGAGTTCACCTAAATCAACTGAAGTATGTGCAATGTCACATGCAGCGATCCCACACGGGTCGTCACAAACAAAATCACCCTTGCGTAGACTCCTTCTGGCAGATGTCAATCTCTGTCATAGCATCTTTTCGTAAATGCCACAGGATGATCCACTCGGTCCGATGGTTCTACTAACAAACTTATAAGTGCTTAACATAATTATTATTTTGCATGTTTACACTGTCTCTTTCTGTCACAACACACTCGATTAAGGAGATTTTTCCTTATGCAAGCAGGAAGTTTATAAACAAACGACTTTTTGGTACGTTTAAGTTAACACTGTTCGTTGTACACTAGGTTACTATTAGTTCATTTTGCTGTTCATTCAGACAGTTCGTTATTTTTTATTCACACAATAACTTAGTTCGTTGATCACTCGTAATCAGTTAAGTTTATCGAGTCATACATTGCATCTAGCGATGACAAGGACAAGATTTATAGACAAGTAAACCTTATGTTCAAAAGTAATTCTATATACAATAAATTCTAACGTGAGAACATTACAGAAGACCTTAGCTTCTATAAGGGATGTGACTTTTCCAGAGGAAATGTATCCTCAGACCCTATGCGATGTTTATCCTAACAGATATCCAAATCATAACAACAACTTTCATCTAAGTATTCCATTAAATGAGCAACTTAAGATTGATAAAAGACGTAGACAGATGAAAAGAAAAAAAATATTTACACTGAAATCACAAACATCATCACAATACAATAACCAATGATTCAATATTATATTATATATGTGTATTAAGAAACAAATTGAAAACAAGGTGCGAAGTTATAATGTATGAAGACTGGTTGGTTCTTCAAACCAAGGACAAATTAATAATTAAATATCTTCTACTTACAATCAAGTAATCACCTTGTAAGCCATGAGAGTTCTGTTAAGATCCAAGTAACGAATAAATTACGATGTGTGTAAGTGTACGAGGGATTACATTTTTAAGCGGTGTTTTAGACACTTACCATTTTTTTTTAATTCTTCTTTGAGCTTATATTATTAGAATAGACTATGCATATTGTATCCACGTGGCATCTTGACATAAAACACAAGTTGTATTGTTTAAATGTTTTCTCCTTTCGTCGCTTAGCTTCATCTTTTACCTGTGACAACATATTATATTTCGGCTACTTCTTTCAATTAGTATTCATAATTACTATCACGGCGACTGACTATGTGAGACGATGTAGTGACTAGTATACTTTTCTACAGGTTAGGCGAGCATATGTAGCGGTGCGGCGAAAATAAAATAAAAATAACCTATTACTAGGACCTCTTAAAACTAGACATATACATGAGGCACTAAATACATGGACAATTACAAATGCCTTAACACGCTACTCAAGGTTCTAAATCTGTTTTTCTCTGGTAGGATTTACTATTTGGCATATTTCTCAACCATTATAATTATATATATATATATATATATATATATATATATATACACACAGTATAGCCAGAGATAAACATACTGTGTGCCGTACTATTATTTAGTTGTCTTCTACTTCGACAGGCTTCTGTATCTGTGGAGAATAATACGGTTTTAGTTCAGTTTTAGTTTATACTTGCCTACGGGATTTCTTTGCAAATTGACAAGTTCGCAACAATTGTGTTTTGCTATGTTCACTACTCTAATTGGACCTTCAAATAGAAGAAACAGCTTCTTCGTAATAAATTCCCAATAGTTACTTGTAGAACTTGCTTGACGTAGTACTAGATCATTGATCTTAAATCGGTTCAACTTGCTGGTCTTGTTATGTCGTTTTCGACTTTCAACAGCTCTAATTAACCGTCTTCATACCAAATCAATTAATTCGTTGTGGACCTTCTCTGGATCATCTTCGGCTGTATACACATCAAGTTTGGATATGGTGTTCAACCCTTCCACTAAGCTCGCCATTCGCTGCCGCGTAAGTACCTTTGTCGCCAGCCTACGTCAATTTAACTTGTGCTGAGCGGCTGAATTTCCACCTCCTTAGCTGTTCCTTGCATGTTCCTATATTTTAGGTGGTAGGAATGCAGGAACTAACTGTTTCAAATCCTCATTTCTCTCGAAATATCCCTGCGGAGTATTGGTGGCTAAGTTCGTCACTGGAAAATAAGCAATTCAAAATTATGATGGAAGTAATTCATAGCCTTGGGTGTACTGCCATGTCGGTACTACATGAGAACTTTGAAAATGTTCACCTTGTGCTGGCCAGAAATTATGTTGCAATATATTATTCGTTTCCGAAGGCCAGTTCATAGCCGTCGCGGTTAACATGTTACTGCTGGTCGGAGAATTCGGTTGATTGCTTATCTCGTTGCTCGCGTTGGCAGGTAAAACATAGATGTCCCCATTCGGGTGTACATACGCATTTGGTTGAGGAGAAACGGATGTATTTGTTATATCGTGATTTCTTTCTCGAATCCTTCTAATATAATCTGGGGAGAATCTATTTCCTCGCTTGCGATTATCGTAACCAAAATGTCTGCCATCTGTATTAAAATTCCGAGTGTTATCGTAATCCTGATTTATGCCTAACTTGATCACTCTAGGATTACGGTACCCTTCAGATGAAACTTGGTTAGGTGAACTAGATTTTTGTCCGATTCCAGAATACAGTGGAGGTGGCCGAGGCTATGAAGTTTTATCAAAGTCTCGCCCGCAAAAGTTCTCTGACACTCATTCTGGTCAATTTTTAAGATTGGTGTCCGAAATTCGTTAAAATCCCTTAAAATTACGATCGGTCCATCGATCTTGATATCTAGAAAGAAGTTGTGAAATGATTATTTCAGCGAATTTTCCATCGCTCATTGGGGCTGTTAAGTGTCGCGTCCTGTCAAACACCTCTCCGAAATGTTGCTCTAAAGTTTTTTTCTTTCTTTGGATCGTATTTACCTAGATGAAATCTAGCTCTTAGATTTCCTCGTATCCTAGTACTCCAGTATTCTTTCAAGCAAATTCTTTAAATTGTTCGAAAGCGTTTATTCCATTCTTCTCTATCTCCCACCAGTAGCAGAAAGTGGATTTTAAGCTTAACCCTAAGCACATCAGTACTTCGCGTTCACTGAGGTCAAACAATTTACCGTATTCTTCCAGTTTCTTTAAGAAAATTACTGGATTTTTGTATCCACAACCGGAGAAAGCCGGCTAACCCTCCGACCATTGTTTTGCCGGATGATGTAAGAGTGCAGCAGTGGGATGACATAGTGCGATGTTAGTAAAATTTACAGGGATTTCCTGAATATCACTAGATTCATTGCCGACTGTAGACGTGTGTCTAATATTTTCAGTGGTATGGGTACTTGGGATATTTAAATTGTTAACACGAAACTGATTTAGTTTCACTTCGATTTCTCCTAGCCGAACTCTTGGTTCTTGGCTTGTACTGTCAAAATTACGCTTAGATACTACACTTTCAGAAGCAGTTTTGTCAAGTTTAGCATCAATATGTCTTTCATAATTTATTAGTTGGTGATCGACATTTTCCATAATACCACTACAGGTATTAGAGATCGTAACAGGAGCTCTCTCCTCAACAACTGTAATTCTGTGACATAAATTTATGATCTGTCACTCCAAGAATGTTTTAGTTTGCTCGATGTTCTGTGGGAATCCACGTTCCAAAGATGTAACTCGGGCTTCTACATTATCACTTTTATGCTGCACTACCGCAAAACCTTCTTCTGTGGTTTCCTTACTCTGTGCGAATCGTGTATCTATCTGTGACTCGAATTGTGTTAAATTTTCCTATATGACGACTTCTACCTGCGATGCCTGGGCCGTGTGCTCTTCAGTCAGCCTAGTTACCTCAATAGTTAATGTGGATAAAGTATGTTCAGTTTCAACTACCTTGCTACTGAGAGCAACCAAATTCTGGGTAATGTCCGACAAATGTTGTTCTAATCCTTCCAGTCTACAATTTTGTTCATCAATTTTCTTATTTTGCGTGTCTAGCTTTCCCTCCAGTCTCTTGAACTTGGTGTTCATTTCCCCAGCAATGGCCTGCAAATTTGCATTAGTTGCATCGATTCTCCCGCCTAAACTTGTCTCCAAATTGTCAAATTTTGCATTAATTCCATCGAAATTTGCATCTAATTTGGTGTTATTTGCATCCAATTGTGCCTTCAAATCTGCTTTATATTCTGCAAAATTTGTGTTTATCGTTCGCATCAAATTAGCTAACATAGCCATTAAGTCATTATGGCTATTCGTGTCAATATGACTACTAGTCGCCACTTCCGCGACCGCAGTATCAAATATTTCATGTTGTAAAAATTATCTCATATCACGTCTGTGTTCGTAACCATCCCCACCCGTGAAGTTGGACCTGGCACTTACTATGGGTGTTCCCTCTACGCTAATGGTATCGGATTTGTCATCAGCAATTTAGTTTTAAGTGGTTTGCCACAACGAACTTCTTAAGAGATATGGATCAAGACATTGGAAGCGTACCTGAACTTCAATATTTTTTTCATAGCAAACACCTAATTATGTAAAAAAATCTGAAAATTACGACAAAAAGTGTTGAAACTTCATTCGAAAACGCCAGTGTTTTACGGCCAGGGCTTACAAATACTCAGCTCTGTGTCTTCACTTGTGAGATGCGTCCAATTGTGCCTACTACATTACGCAGTCATTGCAGTATCTGCCAAAATAAGGCCCAAATAAGTACGATATTTCCAGCACGTTGAAACCGAAACTAGTTAACACAAAAAATTAATACCTACGCCTACTGTGTCTGTCGTATAGACCTAGATTTTTTTTGCCGAAACTACTTTTAAATCTCTGATACAGCTATCGTTTCTTGCCAGAAAATTCGTAATCTGACATTTGTTAACATTATAACTACACTTCACCGGATAGCATTTATATTTGCTTAGCAAATTAAATGACAAACGTTCCTATTTACGTTGATGTAGTTTGTTCAGAATGTAAACACGACCGCCATATTAGAGTGATCCTTGTCATATTTGTTTGGTTACACTTTCTTAAGCACAGGCTCTATCTTGACTCTTCTAACATCTTTGCCCGCCCCTGCGTTTCACGAAAATATCTGTACAGATGTATGTGCCGAATTCAATATTCCCAGAAATACACATTTCAAACACTTTGTACTTCAAACGTCTGGTTTATTGTAACATTATTTCATGAGTTTTACTGGCTGGAATTCAGCAGTTATGTAAATTGTTGAGCCGTGGCAAATGCTCAAATCACAGATAATACAAGGCAAATTAATTCGTTGTGTTTCAAACCTGCAGGGACACATTACAAAATTGTGATATACACAAACAAGCATGAAGTTTAAAAAATGTATTACTACATTCGAAACAGCTGTTCATGTTTGTAAGCGTTGTTATTGCAGTTTTTGCTGTTACATATGAAACCAAAGGCAACGCCATTTCTTACATATGCACATCTCTTTTGCAATCGACACGCCACACGCTGAACTAAGCCTCCACTGAAACATCGTTACATTAAAAAAACAACTTTGTAATTTATGTAAATAGATTAAAACATAACGTCTACTATTTTTAAACAGCCAGAGTCAACAGACAACAAACCATGTCGTCAGTCGTGCCAACGTAACGTCCTAATTTGTCCCGCCTCTAAGTCGTAACTCACGAAAAATTTGCACACACGTAATGCTATTTTCTTTGGCATTGTAATGTCTTCAAACAAAAATAGTGAAACGTAAAATGCCTTTCGAACGTGTCTAGTGGGTTTTGTTGAAAAAGTCCTGAGAGGTGTAATTATTAAAAATAAAAAAACGCTATTGTCAAATAATCGGAGTTATACCGTACTCTTATTAGTATATAGTAAAGTATTATAATACTTAACACAGTCATTAAAAAAAGTTGATTTTATTCAACATAATATCTGCGAAAATATGAAATTTCTAGATAATTTCATAAACTAAACAAAGTTTATACCTACCAGGCTTCGAACTCGAATTATGCACTTGGTATTCGGACATGGCCGCACTTGCGCTAATGTGACGTATAAATAGAAGAACTGAATACTGTTTCACTAATTACGGTTTTGCATTGTTTCTAATGTGGGCGGTTTTAACAACATGTCGTACATACTGTAAGGTTGGTTTGTGTTCACCATCATCCCTTCTCCTCACTTCGGAACAGCTGTTAAAACTATATTTTGAACTGGAATCCCTAGTGGTCTTCACCTTTTACTTCCTCGAAACCTTCTGGAAAGAAAACTTTTACTATCTCATCTCTATTTGTCAAGGTGCAAAAATGCCTTCTCGGCGCTTTCTATTTTTAGTCGAAACACACAGCAAAGTTACGTGCACTTCACTGCGCTTCACTCGGACCTAGCTCGGCACCTCCACAACCCAAAAGCCAGCACCTTTCCCGCCAGAATGCGGGATGTTGCACTGAAGTTCAGGTGTGTGTCTATCTCTTCTACATGCATTAGAGTGTGCGTCGTTGTAGGCATGCATGCGTAGTACAAGCAACTACACACACAGTTCAGTTATTGCATAACACTTACATATGCACTGCACTGCCAATATTCTTAACTCACACTTCGTTTAAGCTGTGGCAGTGGCTCGTCAGCATCTGGCTGCCTGTTGGCATGTTCGTGTGAGTGGGTTAGCATCTGATTTCCTATGCAGTACACCGATTTCTTCTTAAAATCACCCTCTCATTGTCCATGCAGGGCTCTGCACCGATTGACTCAATGGTGACGTCCAATACACACACACACAAGCACTCACACATGACTCACTGGCTAAACATTTCAGCGCACACACAAGATCAATTTAACTTATAGGGCTACTCAGCTTAAGCTTAACCGGCCAAACCACCCAGATGATACCTAACCCAGGGTAGCATATAAGCAAATGACAAGATGAACATACAAATACAACGTAGAAACATTTAAAGAAAGATATATACAACAATCCCATAGTTTTCCCAGATAAACGTTGAAAGTTCCTTTTGGAAAGCAGAGCATCTTATTGCTAATTCCGGAAGCAATGTTCACTCACTAAACAGTGGAATGTACAAGAAGAAACTATATACAACCATCAACAATATGTACAAGTAGCCTACCAGCTACGATATCGGAACAACAACGCCGAAACACAAACACAACAATAAAAATTACAGCGCCGGCTAACTGGATACAAACAATATTGCTGAAGGAACCACGGTACGTAAACTCTCTCATCAGAGTATTTGTGTGTGTTTATTTAAAGAACTATTTCTGCATAGTCTCTCAGATCTTTGGGCTCCTTTTCTTTCTGATTTCAGGTCATCAGTTTGGGTCACTGGTAAAGGATAGCAATGAGTGAAAGACCTTTGAAAGCGTGGGCAAGCAGGGAAGCTTCTCTGTGGGTAGGCTTAACTCATGTCCCTTACTCTGGTCTTGTAACCTTGTCTTTTACGATTGTGCTTAAGTACTATACATTCTCTCTGCGACTTAGAATGTGAAGATTTCCGGTGTGAGAGCGCCTTAGTGCCCTAGCAGCGCGACAACACAGCTAACTTAAAAACATCCCTGGTGTGTGGCTAAAATTTTCTTGGGTGGTACCCTTATTTAAATTAATTATGTGTCAAATACATAGGGGCTGCTAACTCACTGGTCGCACTCTCTCTACTCCTTCACGCTAAACACATCTCTTGCCAAGCGGAAAACAATAAAACCTATGCCACCACATACTGATATTTTCCAAAGCATTGCATCTTACTCTGCTCATAGCATATTGCAGGTCACTTACACAAACTTCTCTCTTCTCACATGTACAGTATACACGTAGTGCTGTCAATTTGAAATGCCATACAACATGGTCTGTTGTGGGTAAAACAAGCTCAAAGCAGTTCTTATGCACTGCCCACTTCACTTCATATGGCTCTTTAAATAATGAAATAAGTTTACCAGTTAAGTTATACCAGTGTTTACTGATGTTCACTGCCTTCATGAGAACTAACTGGCTAGGTTCCAACATGCTTACGCTAGACTTCTTGGCATGTTTCCTTCTCCTTTCAGTGGCGAGAAATAACCTGTCCTTACAAACATCTGAATTTCTTATCTCAGGTTTTGGTGGGTAATTCAGGTGTGTCTGATATCGTAGGATATGCTGGCAAGTTAGCAGCTTAAAAAATAACTGATCGCTGACCTGTCAATACTTCCCACTGGGTCAAACACGTGGAATCATGAATAGAGTGATACATAGTGTACTCTACCAGCTGGATATTATCTCGCCAAATTTGCTGTGATGCATGGCAGAAAATACATAGCATATTTCCAAGGCTCTTCATGCAGTGCTCTACTGGATTTCACTGTGGGTGACATACTGCTGCGGTCGTAGGTAGAATTCCTTTGGCTCTTAAGCCTTCTTACAGACATGTCTGGTAAACTGTGACCCATTGTCTTACAGTACACATTGAGGCTGGCCGACTTCTCTGACGAATAATACAAGTTTGTCCATTACTGCTTTCGCATTCGCCTGGGCCATGGCGTACAATTGGGCGAATTTAAAACACATATCCACAACTACAAAAACATATGTAACCCCAGCCTAGAATTTGGGTAACAGCCCAAATAAATCCAAAGGAACTAAATCAAGTGGGTTCTCTGGTATAATGGACTGCAGCTTGCCCACAAAATTATTTGGCGGGTGCTTACAATGCTGACACAAATCACACGCCCTCACCCCATTGATCACAATTTTCTGCAAATTTTCCAGGAGATTTGTTATCTCGCACATCTTTCTGAGGCCCACATGACCAATCAACTCATGTGTGTCTGCAATCAAACCTAACTGTAACTTTTATGGCACGACGACATTCCATTCGTCTTCAAAAATTGATTTGTTCAGGTTCTGCTGGATTAGAATACAATTTTGATTGACACAAAATGTATTTTTAGTGGATGTTCTTTGCATGCTTCTTGTAGCTTACTCAGCACTGTGCTGAAAAATTTGTCGTTATGTCGATCTTCTTTCAAAATTGGCGAAACTTCGCTGCCAATTCACCATCGGGATTTCAAGCTTCTTGGCTGGTAAGATAGAAAATTCTTGGGGCTTCTTACTGACATACTCAGCGGCCGTGTTATCGATACCCTTTATATGTCGAAATCCCAGGTCAAATTCTTGCACCAAAAGTGACCGTCTGGTAAGCCTGCTACTGAAACTCTTGCCTGTATTGAGGCTAAGCAGAGCTTGGTGGTCAGTCTGTAGAAAAATTCTCTCTCCCAATAGCAAATTCCGAAATTGTTGCAGTGCCCACACAGCACTCAACATATCCTCTGTGACTGTACAATTTTTCTCAATTTTATTTAAGGTGCTGTCGCCATCGCTATGGTTTTCTCGCTGCCATCCTTGCTCAGCTGAGTTAAATTTGTTACAAGCACATAATTGGATGCGTCTGTGTAGCACCTTGTACTGAGTGATGAATGATATGCTCAGTTAGAAATAAATCCTTGACTGCCTCAAAAGATCTCTAGTGCTCCTCCGTCCAGGACTATGGGGCGTCCTTCCTCAACAGCTCAATTAAAGGCAAGCATACTCTAGCAACATTATCGGAGCAATTCCGATAGAAACCCACTAATCCAAGAAACAATTGTAGCAGTTTTACATTTCTTGGCACCGGAAAATTGGTAATGGCGGCCAACTTGTCTGGTGCGGTGCGAATTCCAGTAGGCATTAAAATGTGGACTGAAAATAGTACTTTTTCATGACAAAAGAGTGACTTCTTCAGTTTTCAATTATGCTAGCCTCAGCAATTTCTTTAATACAATGTGCAGGTGTTCTAGGTGTTCTTCGAATGTGGCCGAAAAAATCAAAATATCATCAACATAGCATCTTGCAAAGCTGGTACACTTATCTCCTAATGTGATACTCATGCAGTGTGTAAACTGCGAGACGGTGTTGCACAAACCAACTGGAATTACCTTAAAAAGAAATTGCTGGTTGCGGAACAGGAATCCTCTATACTGCTGGAATTCTTCTGTGAATAGTACCTACTAATACCCATGAGTTAAGTATATTGTAGGCATAAATCTTACATCTTAATATAGCCACAACAGCCCAGCCCTTCTGTGGGTCTTGGGCTATCTCTTGACTTTCTCGTGATGTCATATAGTTACGAGCATCCAAGCACAACCGTACTGACCCGCCTTTCTTCCTGACACAGACCATTGGGTTGCAGTAGGGGATGGAGGCATGTCGAATATTACTCCAGGATAGCATTAAAGAAAGGTATTCTTCTGCCTCCTTGGTATACATTACCAGTATTGGGTAGGACTTACAATGGAACGTTTTTTCTGGTATTTCTTCAATGTCCGCTTTAAACCATCAGCTCCTCCCTGGCTGTTCCGAAAAATATGTGCTGATTACGGAATAACAGCTGTTCCAGTAAACATTTCTTGTTATGGTCGAGATCTTCCATGTATTCCAGAGCATGAAAAACATCTTCAGGTGTAGCCAAAACACTATCACACAGCGGTTTATCCATGTGGCATACTTCCCTCTGTAGTTGGCTGACAAACTTATCGGACCACTGCCAACTATATGGTGTAATCACTGCCTATATGGTGGTGTCAGATGTTCTCACTAATGAAATCCAAATTCATCTTATACAGTGTTAAAAATTCTGCATAAGTATTACTTATTTCGTAAGGCCTTTAATCACCCAAACCGAGACATCTTTATGCTTCCGTAAACCTTCAATGGTCAGCAAAACTTGCCAGGTGACTACAGGGCTAGACTTCAAAGTGGCCCCAATAATCTTGAGTCTGGGTGCTGGCACTATAGGAAACTTGTAGCCAGTAGCTACTATTAAGTCCACAAAGTTTTCTGGCATGTAGCTCACCTCGGTTCCACTGACTGACAAACAGGGTACTCATGCCACAAACTGTCAGTACTAATTCCAGGCAAAGTGTATCCTGAACACTGACAATCTCGTCGGCTGGGTCACTGAAAATAAATTCACTGTCGGTTTCTCCCAATAATAAAGTACTGATAACTATTTATGGTAATCCTGTCGGCTCCACTTAATTTCTCCACCTTCCGCTAATGAATTTTCGAACCGCTTGGTTATATTAACTGGGTTAGAAGTCAGCGAATGGCACCGTTATTCACTGACTCTTTTTTAGTTAAACTTCCGATATTCCTATCATTCAGAAGCAACCGCATTTTGATTACACGAATTTATTTGTGGTGGTGTGGTATAAACCCCGGAATGCAGGGGTCTAGCAGTGCTTGACTTTCACATTATCCACCCCGCAGCTGTACTACGTAGTGTGCACTTCCTTGCACAAATATCGGTCCTGCTGCTTGTTTAGAATAGTCCATCTGAACAGAATCTGCTCTCTGGCCTAGTGGTGAATGTCTCTGTTCTTGTATCGTATGGCTGAATGCTCCTTGTTCACCCTGCTTTCCGGGTCCAGGTGGGTTACCTCTCACGGGTACTGGTGAGTCTGATGGCTGAGGTGATCTTAGGCTTCGGTCTTCCCCCTGACCTTTCTCCGACGTGATCTCTTCCTTCGCCTCTGTCACCACGATACCAGCAGTCCCAACCTAGGCTTTCGGCTAGAGTAGTACTTTGGCCTCGGTAGGAGTATTGGTTGTCTCTGCGGTTTCCTTGTTGGTACAACTGATAGGTGGGTGTTCAACTAGTCCGGGTTTCTCTCCATCTCTACTCGCTTGCTGACATTGCAAGCGATCAATCTGGTCAAAGCCAGTAACCCTTCCTTGAAGGATACTAAATCATTATCTTGCCTGTCTGTTCAATGAGTTTGGTACTGATATGGCAGCTGTTGCAGTGCCATAGCGACGAACTCGTCGTCGTTTATAGGCGGAGTTAGGAGTCTTGATTTTTCATAAACCTCGGAGAGTTTCCAGGCTCTTGCCATTGTCTGGAATGAACCTTTTTGCATGCAGTTGTGCCCTTAGGTTTCTCTGAACCTTCGTGTACCAAAAAATTTCAAAGAATTTCGGGCAGAATTTGGAGTAGTACTGCGCACTACTTCCCACCAAATTAAGGCAGTTTACTTAAGTGGTAGATTTAGGCAGCGAAACATACCGCTGTATAGGAGGTCAAATAGCATGGAGTATTATTCAAGTATGAGAAAATATTTTATGGGGTTTTCTAAGTGTCTTCCTTCAAATTTTTGTAGTTGTTCCGCCCAGAGCTTTGAAGGATAATGCAGTAATGTGCTCATTGGTGTACTAGGTGTTAGCGCAGGCAGGGTTGCCATTGTGTTTGAATTTCTTGTGTCTGTGGGCAGTGTACTAGTGCAACTTAGCGGCACATCCTCCCTAACAATGTTTTCAGTGGTGATTTTTAGGCTTCTCATCCCTTCGACTATTTGTCCAATATGCTCGATTTTGTCAGAAACAATAGCCAATATTCCTGCAGATGTCTTCTCAGCGTGATTTAACCTGTGTTATACACGTCGGTAGAATGAATTAAACTGTTCTGAAATTATGTAATTTACTCTGGTCGGATAAGCTGGTAAAACTGGCCCAGATTCTAGCTTGTTGATTCGTTGTTCCACAGCGCTAACCTGCATCGCGTAGCTCGCCTAGACTACTAGCTCCTCACGGTGTTCTGTCACCTCACAGTGAATTGAGCTCACATCCTCTCTCACCTGACGTAGGATAAAAGTCATGTTATCCGCTAGCTGAGAGTACTGCTTTTGTATTAGGGTGCCCTGTTCTAGGCTGTTCACGATAAAGTGAGCACTTTTTAAGGCCCTTGCAACAGGCATTAACAGCTTATAAAGATATCTTATTTCAGTCACAGACATTAAATTTTGATGGTGGTGAAATGTATACACTATGTTTATTGGTCACATTGCAATGTTTATATTAAAAAGCAGCAGGAAGATGGAAATTGGATGAAAGGAAAAATTTATAAGGGCCTTAAAAAGTGCTCATTTTATCGTGAACAGCCTATCTTGTAGTCTCTCTTCCAACTTTTCAGACTGGCTGCGTAGGTGTGTTTTCAGATTTTCCTCCAGCTGTGTTTCTAAGTTTTCTGACTGCGGTTGCAACCTTTCACCCAGCTGTGTCTGTAAATTATCCGACAATTCTTGTGTTTGTGTTTGCTTATCTGCCCTGGTTTCTTGCAGAAGTGCAAACAATAGCTTCATCATTGTGGGCGAAACTGTTTCGTCATCAGTGCTGGTTATTTGTGCAGCTAACTGCATGGTGTTGCTGTTTGTATTTTGCACATCTGTAGCATGACTAGCGCTCGCTACAACCTGTGTGACATCTGTGGTTTCTTCCATTTCTGTGAAATACTCCCAAACACTGTAGTTAATCAGCGTGAGATTGTATGGGGTGCAATTGTTCCCGTTAACTAGTTAGTTATGGTGTCACTCTCTTTCCCCAGATGCTCGAGCCACTAGTTAGTGTGCTAAATTCTCATGTGACGTAATGTGCAACGTAACGTCGCTTTATTGCATAAGTGTACAACAGAACAGTTGGGCAGAGACAATACATAAGAATGCTGTTTGCACGAATAGTTACATAAACAACAATAGAAACCCTTCTGAGAACAATTGTAATTATATGCGACAGCTTAGAATAGCGTGCTAGGCAGTTAGGGACAGAGAGTGTTCTAGCTGCATAGAGTTCTTGCCCATTAAATGATACAGTTTCTACACTCTGCACTTTGACTTTGAGAATCAAAATCTTGTCTGAAAATTGTTTTTAAGAGTACATAAGTGTCAGGATTAAAACAACATGACAGGATACTATTGCCCAGAACCGCCCAGTCTGCCTAACAGAAGACACTTTCACACTTACCCTTATTCTTACCACAACACACTACAGTTGCGGGTATCATTTCTACATCATGCATGAGTATGCCATAAGGTTAAAAGTAATCTCAATTAAATACAAATCAGCCGTGCTTAAGGTGTTTGGGATAGGAATGCAGCTACTGAATAATAATAATTTCTCGACATCTTGTTTGAATATTCCTATAATTTATTGATGAAAATTCCCAAATTAAAATATAACGAATTCCCAAGGTATTCCAATCTGTCCCTAGATGGGTATCGTGAACGAAATATTACTGTGAAGACCCAACTCTAGAAGTTAGTGTAGCGGCCATTCAAATTCCCTATGACCATGTGATCAAAATTCAAACTGTCTGTAAAAGCTCCTACACTTGAAAGAGTCCAAATCTTCCAAATCAGTACTATACTAAAAGATTCTTGCGTTAATATTTAACAGTTCTAGCCAGTGGCGGCACGAAAATCATACTTGGGTTCTCTATGGTAATGTACTAGGAAACACGTAATCTTATGATACACAGAAAAGCGGATGTTCGAAACCTTCTAGAATGTTTAGACGTATGCAGATTACGTGTCACTGAAAACTTTATTCGAGATTCAAAAACTTTTCCTTGGCTGTGGTAGTCGTAGACTTGCAGATATTGCCTTAATCATAGTAAACATTATGACGATATTTCTTTTAAGAAGATTTTTCTTGCAAATTCTGCTTTCCGAACCATCCAAAACGGAAATGCTCTTAAATTTAGTTAAAAATGTGGACTCAGCCGATTGAATATTTTTTTGCACTTAGAATGTATATTTTACTAAAAGATTTTTATAATGTTGCAAAATATATACATTCTTCCTTCATACACAGCATAAATCGCTCTTTTTGGCTATTTTCATGGTGTCTGTACTACATTTTTTATGAGTGCTTCACGTTGTATAGTCGCGTGCAGTGTTCCATAAGCAGTTGCTTTACTTTAACATTAAATAAACTGCAGTCAGGGCGATGCACGAACTCTCTATCCTTTGCTAATCAAGTACCATCTTGTACCACCCACTCGGGTGTGCGGCCTAGCGTCGTCCTATCCTTACGGTGACATAAGGTTGAGTGATCGCTAACCTACTATGCTAGCCAATCTTAAGGTCAAAGTAAAGCAACTGCCTATGGAGTACTGCATCTGACTGTACAATGTGAAGAACTCGTGAAAAAGTAGTACAGGCACCTTGACAATTGTCAGAAAATTGCGATTTATGCTGTTTATGAAAGAAGAATACAACGAATATCTTGACAATTTTAAAAGAATGAATAACAACCCTGAACATATAAACAATAAGGCTTTAAATAATGCATGAGTTAATAATAGAAAATAAACTAAATATACAAAATATGCAAATATACATTCGAAATATTATAAAATATTTTACTAAAATATATATCTTAAATGTAAAAATAATAATAGATTTAAAGAGTCCACATTTTTAACAAAATTTAAGCGCATTTACGTTTTGCATGTTTCGGAAAGCAGAATTTACAAGAATTTCTTCAAGAAAGATCGCCATAATATTTACTGTCATCATATGTAATAAAATCATAGTAATAATGTATCATATAACTTTTATAATTAACTTTATTTACGTCAGTTTCAGCCATAAATATTTGTGACAGATGGACGCACATAAAATCAATCATAAAAATTATTTCCGATATTATTATTAACATTTTATTATACACAATAATAGTAAATATTATGACGATATTCCATGACAAAGATTTTCTTGCAAATTCTGCTTTCTGAAGAAACCATAAACCAAATATGATTAAATTTTGTTAAAAATATACTTTCTTTAAATTTATATATTTTTTTTTACATTTAGAAAGTATATTTTCGTAAAATATTTTATAATGTTGTCAAATACAAACATAAACCGCACTTTTCTGAGAATTGTCATAATGCCTGTACTACTTTTTTTATGAGTTCTTCACGTTGTATAGTCGGGTGCAGTGCTACATAGGCAATTGCTTTTCTTAAATCTAGGTTTTGAAACCTTCCGGCCAATCACATGGCTTGAAACATAAACCTATTCAAAAATGCCACTCCAACGACCCCAACTTCCTAAACTCATAGAGTTACAGGTCTCGATACAGCGACATAACAAAATATAAGATCAGAAACATTAACACATATGCAATACCATAAAAAATATACTAAAAAGAAAAAATCTAGCTAACCTGAAATATAAAAATACACAAAATATTTCCATCATTCAAACTAATAATCAAAAACGTAAAATTTAAATATGACAATGCAAATCATAAATTATGCTCGAAATGCAAAAATGCGAAATTAAATATTCACAAATATCAGAAATAGTGTGTGCGACAACGTGTACATAAAAATTTGTTTATTTAAACGTGTGCATATTTAAAACATTTCTCTCCATGGGTTGAAATAATTTCATAACCAAAATGTGTGAAATATTACTGACGTATAATTTTTGTAATATTATATTTTACTTTCGCATATGCCTGTGGTAAGCCTATACTGTTTGTAACAATACCACTCAGTTTATGCGGTGTCAGTTTGGAAAATTGTTATCGCATTCAACGTAGTTATAGAGCAAAAATAAAGTCTGCGCATACAAAAAAGACGCAGTAGAAAAATTTTAGAAATGTTTACCGTCGCCCAAAAATAAAACAACACATTAAGGCTCTCCAAAACGAGATCCTTTGTGTCACTTTTTACTTGACCTAGATTAGCAGACCTACAGTTGGAACTTAGCCTCTTGTGTTTGGTGCAACGGCGGAACTCATATAAACCAATGCATGGTAGAGTTTGGCGCGTCGCGAACTGTGAGCAGGAGTAGGCCGTGATGGGGACGGAATAACTGTAGATATTTTGCATGTCCAAGGCGCAGACGCAAAGGCACGATAGGGACGACAGTGGCACGCTCGTGAAGTTCACCAACACCTTTATGAACTAATTATGTGCAGTCTTTTCAACGTGGCGGAGTAGTAACACATCAGATTCGCAATAGGGAGTATCTTGGTTCAATACCCGGTTGGTCTCGCTAACTATCTTTCTCCAAAATCGTTCCAGGTTAGTGGCGAGATGATTCCTTGAAACAAACCATAAGCCATGTCCCTGTTTGTAGGAGTAATTGGTTCAGTTTCTGATGACTGTAACGAGAAATTAGTTAAGCTACTGCCATCAACAACTCTTCTTTGTGTATTCATATATTTTGGTAGGTGCTTAACAGCGAGGTGTTGAGCGTTGGTGAAGTACAACGGCGGTGGAGTGCAAGGCCGGCGAAAACTGTGCTTCTCCGAGGAAACGCTGGCCCGAGGCAAAGAAGTCAGCCACATGTCCCACGTGCGAAAATGCGGGCGACTCCACCGGGAATCGTGCGCGTCTCACCTCGCCGCAGCATAAACACCGCCTTAATGTTGACAGTACAGTAAGGACGTTACTTTGTTACAAAAGTACTTCATCTTACATTTGCCTTAATAGCATAGCAGTATATTACATTAAAAGCAACATTAGTTACCTGCGGCTCACAGATAACAAAAAATTGGTATATTTTTAACACTGTTGATATAACATTACGCTTTCATCTGTCAAGTAGTTTTAACAGGTCTTTTCCGGCCGTTTCAATTCTTAAAAATAATATTCGCCAGCGAGATATATGTCTTGAGTTATGTATTCCGGACTAGTTGAAACGAAATTTTTTTAAAAAGAAAACACATTGAGTACAGCTACAGTAGTTGGTGTACTGTTCATTGCAATATATTTTACATGCCAGGCGCTTTAAGTTGGAATAACGAAGCATGCTTTGAAATAGCCGTGGGTCTCATATGAAATCCAGTAACAGAGTGGGCATTCAGCACTCCGATTGTTGTGCAGAGAAATTTATCCTATCAGGATGATATGTTAGTTTCTCCATAGTCGCCAAGTCGTGTCCGTAAATGGCAATGTGAACCAGCAAACTTCTCATATACGATGAGTTAAGGAGTGCCACTTTTAACAGGAGTATTTAAATCGAACTTTAGGGAATCAAACATCTCCACCGAAAAAAGATATTATTGACCAAACATTCAAATAAAATATTTACGTGTAAAATTTATTGTTAAATAATTTTCTATCATTTTGAGGATTCTAGAAATCATTTATTAAACATGAATTGTATGTCTCACGTATCAAATAATACAAACCGTAATCAGTTTTTAATAGCCATTTAAACAATATAAGGCAAAATCGAAAATCCATTAAATGGTGATTAATCATTGGGCATCGCCTGAAACTTAGTAGAATCGGCCGTACACGCCATGGTCCTATTAACAGCCTTCAAGCGTTAAGTTGGCATGTACAGCAGCACGAGCCTTCAGTACTAACGCATGACGCAAGGTTCATGATGATGAAGAAGCCACAAATCCAGATGCCTCCAGGTTTAATCATTCTACTTGATAGATTTTCAGAAAGTTTAACATAATCTGCACAGCAGTGGGCGATGTATTAGTTAAATGAAAGCTAGATGATACTACAGCACGCCAACACAGACAACGTAATTTGAAAACACTGATAGATCGAGACCGTTGAGAAATCGTGTGAATGGCAAATCTAAACCGCAAGGTTTCTTTGAAAATGGTGGCGTTAAGACTTTTGTCTGGCCTTGGGAAATGTATTTTATCGTATCATCAGTCTGGATGGAGTTACACTTGAATGTTATGGACACCTAAAGCACTGCTTAAAATTTAACAGTGCTGTCAATGTTCATCGTAGATAGACTCTAAAACAATGAAAGAGAATCCTGTGTATAAAGAAACACAAGAATAACGCTAAATGATATAACAATATGGTAAAAACTGTATGGATGCGGAGAATGCCTGACAAGATTTACTTACCATAATGTTCCTAGTGTGAAGCAAGGAGGAGGTAAGATCATGGCATTTTTCCGTTGTCCTTGTAATGGTCTTTGTCCAATTCGTTCTAGTGCCTGCAGCCAAGAATTCCTTAACCCATTAATCAGTTACGGACATCACTGACAACATTGTGGCAATAATTTGGAATTGGCTCATTCCACTTTCAACAGCAAATGGACCTGTCCATAAAATTGACATAAACTAGTGATTTGTTAATGGGAGAAGATAAACTCGAATGGCCGGTCCAAATTCCTTATTTACCATTAAAGAACTCTTTGAAGAGTTGGAATGCATGCCATAAGCCATACCAACCCTTTAAAAATATTGCAGAGCTTTTGTTATCATTTCTTGGTTACCTTTAGGGACTGGGACGTAAATGCAATGAACGACTAGCCGCTCAATATCAAAGGCTTTTTAATTTTTCTCACTTTATAACTGATACATGTTACGTTATATTTAAATTCACGCTGTAAGTTATGTTGTAAGTAGTGCAGGCTAATGAATTAGAATGCAATGAATATACAATATATATAGCTGCTTCAGTATCTCAACTACTGACTCCAATGCAGACTCTTACACTGACAGCAATATTGACGCTAATATTTACCGCGGCCTCTACATCAATAAGCCCTTTCTCACGTTCTCTTACGTGTTTCACTCACCACTAATACTTGCACGTTGCAGACACGCAGAACGCTGACTCCGGAGACCTGGTGACGTGTTGTGTGGTCAACCTTGTGATCCCCTCGCTTATGTACGCGCTTGCTGGCCTACATTACTTCGTTTATCTCGTGTCTCCCAAACACTGCACCCCAGCTGCTTCCCTGTGGCCTCTGCAGCGTCGCGTTATACTGTTTATCTTGCAAAATGTATTCTCTTGCTTGTCCATGTAAAAAAAATACACTTCCAGTGTTATGGAAAAAGAAAAATTATGGACACGAATCAGGAAAATACTGTTTCGGTATTAGCACGTAAGAAACTTAATTAAAAAACCCAATTGCAGAAGAAACAGCGGGATAATATAAACCGAAACAGGACTCATAAAATAACCGCAAGGAACATTGAAGAAGGAAAAATATTCTACGTGTTTGTTGGTCCATAATAACTGACTGCTAGTTATTCTATAGTACTTTGCTTTTTGTAAGTATTTAATTTTCTTGGAATTGTTTGGGTTTCCTTACTTTGTTTTCTCTTAGGTTTATTTCTGCCAATTTATTCAGTCAATTTAAATAAAGGCCGACAAATATCACAGTCAATAACTACACACATACCTCAGTGCATACTGGAATGCAGGCTCCCAGTGAAGTTACCAGCGAAATTAATAAAAACAGTTTTAAGACTTGGCTTCTTATTGAGAGCGTAGTATTACACTTAAGGTTTCTGAGGTCAATTTTATTTATTCACATAATAGCACAAAATCTGCATAATACTAACATATCTACATCGCTAAAACTTCCACGGCTTACACATGAATTATACATGGATAAAGTAGGACGGTCTACTACAATTGAAATATACCATATAGTGGAGGGATAAAAAGCAAATGAAAAAGTATATTGTAAGTCGAGATTTAAAATTTGCTCAACTAACCGTCAACGGTCTATACTCATATAAACCTTACTTGCCATCACCATTAAAATTAAAAAGATAAGAACTTCAGGTTAGTTCAAGGAGTAATTGCTAATTATCGTCTCCGTGGACGAAACAGAGTGTGGCCTAACTGGTGCCACACAACACCGTTATAAGAGACATCGAAATTTCTTTCATGCAGTTTCGTAAATAGTGGGTGAAACTTTGTTCGGTGGAGCAGCCGGCGCGTGTCGTGGGACGGATCCCATGAGCAGAGCTTTGTTCGGCACACGAGAAGCATGTCGCTTTCCCAGCAGCCTCGCAGAGTTCATTAACAGACACTGTGTCGCAGTCCGCGGGCTCGTGGACGGGCGATACCATCGCTTCGTATCACACAGACACACCTCCGTCCCTGCTTCAATTAATATTTCACGTCTGGCGGCTGGCTGACTGGCAGTCGTGATACGGCAAGCGTGGAATAATAAATTTAAAATTTTGAACTCGTGACATTCTTCAAAACTCAATACTCGCATAAAAATTTTCGCGAACTGATTTGGTGAAAGGCAACGTTTTTTCGTGTTGGGGAAAATGGAAGAGTTGAAAGCCTAACTTGCTTGTGGTCGGTATCACTTTCGTAATACTCTTATAGTGAGGGCGCAAACCCCTCAGTATTACCCTATCTGCAACCTGTAGCGCAGCACACTTGTATAGGACTAAAATAAATTAATAGAGGGTACCATAAATAACATCCTCTCACCCGCTTATATATCTTATCACAAAAAATACCAGGACCATAAACTATTGGGTCTACACCTCCTACAGGAGTTGTTGAGTACCTGCTAAAAGTTTGAAAACAGAGTAAAAAACTACTTTGAATACTCAAAAGCTAAATAAATACTTTAGCTTCTAATAGAAGGTTATAGAAATCATAAAGCAAGGCAGCTGAAACTCTTTAAATTTGAACAGATTTAATTTGTTAGACTTTTTATATTTATGGTAACTGATTTAAATGGTTACCAACTCAACATATGATAGGACTGAAGAAATAAAGAAAATTTCATATTCATGTTTACTAAGCCCAATTAATAACAAATCACAATTAAAATACAAGCCTCAGTGTCCTACTCTATGAGCCCACATAACATTTTCCGCAACTTTTAATCTTTACCTAACCCACTTGCCAGAGATAACTAGTTTAATCTTTCATGTAATCAGCTTTATATTATGCGTGCATTCCCCCCGACGACTTCATAAGCAATACCTTTTTTAAATTGCTTCACAAATAATGTATAAGAGGAACACATTTAAACAGTTGCTGCTACTCCCTGCCTAATAAGTTGTAATTACTTTGTAGTATGCAATACATAAATACAACAGTAGGTATTAAATTATCTTCCTGTTATTGATGAGCAACGGTATACCTAATCCATCTACCTGAAATATATTGCACGCAAAACATTTATCGCAGTTAACCAACTCTGGCTGAAACCTGTTATCTACAGCGTACTCCAGTGTCAAGCTAAGACCGTGTAAAAATTCATCCTGTGCTTACCTGTCCCCGGAAGTGACATAAAAAGTGCTGTCCAACATGATCATATAAATTTAAATTCTAATGGAGCAGCTTCGTAGAAGTTTGGACAAAAATATTCTAAACGAAAAATTCGTGTTAGACCTATCTGTTTATAATCTACATAATCTAAGGTAAAACAAGCAATCAAAATTTAATCAAACACACAATCGGCACATCAATAACTTGTATGTGAATTTGAAATATTTTTAAATCTTCATTTATCCAATAAATTTCGGAATTTTCAACTAATTCTTCGCTGAAATAAACATTCATTAAAAGCGATTAGCTGGTTAATAGATGTTGTCAAAGTCAACAATATTGCCTGTCCATATTCATCAAGTTTGGTGGCAAAGGTATACAAGAATGCAAGTACAACATTACATACCTGAATTTGGACATGGCCTAGTCGTCTAAATAATCTTTATCATGAGAAAATAGAGTTGATTTGACCAATTTTATATATTTATTTAATACGTACTACATGACGCTACAGTAATGTGATGCAGTCACAGATTAATGTTCTCTTCAATAAATCCTTATATGTGGTGCGATTGTGAACATTTTTTAAACATACCATCTCTGTGATCTTACGCTTTACGGTAAAGGCTAAATTTATGTGAGAGTGTGACGACAGTAACAAGGAGTCAGTTAACCGACCATAGACGAAGAAATAAACAATTTCTAATAATGGTGGTTCTAAACTTACGTATCAACAAAGACGCTTCATCGTGAAGTGTATGTAAAAAGACGGTTAGAAGGAAAAAATATGTACTTATATACAACACCATAGGTCCTCGTTGAGTACTAGTTTTTGGAATGTACAGTATAGAAAAAAATGCCCCATCAAAACAATATCTCACTTATTTCCATTTCTTCTTGAAGTACTCGCATGACATTTAAGTGGCGAAAGGCCTCACAAAACACCTTAACCGCACATAGTTAAATTGTGTTGAGGTGTGTGTATGTGTGTGTGAGTGTATAAAACCGGCATCTGCTAGTAATTATTCTTAATATATATGTATTTTCAGGTGGGTTACTATCAGATTGATGTTTATGTATGATCTGCTCCTGCAGTGTAAATTTTATTCGCTCTTTGTCGACAGTTTCTAATATTAACGATTATTATAACAATTGTGAAACAAAATACTAGAAGCTTCATAATAGTAAAGTACATAAATTAATTTTTAACTGTTTAACGACACATAAAATAATTTCGTATTTGAAGCACAACTTCAAATTTACCTCAACTGATATTGCCCCTTTGGCAGTTTAACTTAATAAACCATTTTGAACAAATATTTATCAAATGGAATTCTGTCATCACAATTTTTTTGAGAATTATTTTTTATACTTACAATTTCGCCCGTAGCTGGATTGAAAATTGCAACAGTTATGAGTCGTCATTCGATAAAACTTTCACAAGACAGAAGCTATTAAAATTAACACAATCAGTTTTAAAATACTAACGTACAATATTTAAAGCATCTTTTACAACAATTTAAGTTAAATATGAATTTAATGAACATTGATTTTATCAAAGGAGGTCCCAAACTGATAATACCTTGTACGTAAGTAGCTTTAGGCCTTATTCATAATGCGCAGAAGGCAGTCGGCAGCTTGCAGTCGTCAGTCAGATATGAGTTGCTCAACTAAAATACACACATTCACAACGTGAAGTCGGCAGTCGTGTAGTCAGCAGTCCAGCAATTGGATATGGTCAATCTTTATCTTCGACTGCTCGACTGCCGACTGCCGAAAAATTCCAACCAATCAGACGTAGCGCTCGCGAACACATGCTGTAAACAAATATTTGTTGCAGGACTGTTTATTATTTTGTGTTTTGATAGTGTGCATTTTGACTTCATTAGATATTGCACGTAATCATGGAAGGCGATAATTCAGTGACGGAAATCATGATTACCTGTGTAGTATCTGGAGATGCTACTGAATGTATATTTTGTGTCACGATAATATTTAGGTATTCTATGTTTGTGTTTATGTATTTACAATACTTTTTAAACGATTTGTTATTGTTTATTTTTCATTTATTTTTGTTTTCAAGGTGATAAAATGTGTATTTTATTCATTTCAGTGCTTAATTGTCCTCTGTTTACGTTTGTAAAAGATCATATATGCGAGTATATAGATTGGGGCACAGTTGAGGTTAGGTGCTAACATTATGAAATTTTATGCGGGAAGTGTTACAAATGTTACAATATTTATTATTTTTGTTACTTTTTTATTTCATCCGCCATGTTAAAATGTCAGATGAAGGCAGCAATTAACTTTAAATTTCATACGCGGTGAAATTCTAACTTGTATTCTGAAGTTGAATTGCATTGAAGCAAAATAAGGTTTTTTTTCTCTCATTGAGTGTAAGTAAACAAAATGAAAATTTACTTTTCTTTGCCTGTTAATTAGTACATGCATATCTTAACGATGTTTGTAAATCATAGAGAACATAGAGAAGGGAGTGTGTGACATCCATGACAACATTCATGTTGTAGTTTTGTAGGCCATTGGAGCTAATCAGCTTATCAGAGAAGCGTAATTTTGTATGCGTGCCTGTGTATCTTAATCTCAGGGCGATGCTTTTTGAAGCTCTGTCTGTGATTGGTTACATATGTACAGCGTCAGAATTCGGAGAGTTCGCTCTTTACTTTGTCAAAAACGGTCTCTCGGGGTAATGGCTTTAAGACTGCAGGACGTGCCAAGGAAGGGCCGTCCTTAAACAAATAGAACCGTTAGCAAAATATTTGTAAAATATGTTGCCACTTAATGTTAATGATGTGCCATGTAGGCCAGACATACTGAAGAAGAGTCTGAGCCATGAATTTAACTATCAAGTTGAAAAGTCAAAGCCACCCCAAAATGTCCGTTATAGAAAGACTCTGGCAGGTATCCAGGTCTTAAGGATACAAGTTATAGGTCACTTGAACACTGCAGTGCTACACGTTTAGTTATACATATAATTTATGGTGTTGTAAATGTAAGACAATTCCAAGACATTTTGAAGTACCATACATATTAATTACTGAAAATAAGCAAAACATTTCTAGTCATGTTGTAACCACAGACAGGCTCTTTTTTTTTTTTCGCCCACTAGTGAGCCCTTGCGACAGATTCATTAACATTTTCTCTACCGCAGCTAAAAGGCATATAACAGTTCATTTAAAAATTAAATTATAATCTGTTTTGAAAATGTAATTTTGAATGTCTATGCAGTAGCCTACTGGAGACAGGCTTGTTTGAAATAAATACATTGCAGTGTGTTGTGAAACATGACATTTAAAAGGAATTCATAATAATTAAATATAAATCTGTGTATTATATTATCAGGGTTATTTTACAGTGTCTTTTCCCCATTACACATTGTGTGTTAGGCTAAAAGTATATTAATTGCCCACAAGTTTACCTTAATGTTGAATGCAAATGCTGAAGCCAATCAGAATGGAAAAACACTTCAAATCACTCTGAAGATTTTTTTTGTTTACTCATCTAAACGTTATTTCTCTGAATTCATATTCTTTTATAGGTATTTCACAATGGTCATGTCTCAAGTCCTGGTGTGAAAAGAGGGACCCACACCAGTTGCGCAGCTGTATTAATTGTGTGTTTGACTAGTTTGACAGATGAAGTTGTCACCATAAACTTGTCACACTCTGTATAAAAATATGCAAGGCACCCAAATGCAATCAGAAAGTTTTATGGTTAAAAGGGTAATATTTCATTGTCTAAGAATTGTCACATACCATCACATTTTATGCACTCAAATCATACAAACCGTAGTCAACAAAAGATACCACATAACACAACGTTGTGGTATTTCATGCGTGAAGTCACGTGAAACTCTATACCTGTACAAACAGACCGTTTCATGTTGTGTAAAGTATCGGTGTATAGTCCTAAAATTCGTGATGAAATAATCGCATAATTTTGTAATTCGAATAAATCTATTAAGATTATTTTTTAATCAAATAAGTAATTAATTGGCTTGTTCTAATCCATGCATAAAAAATTACCGCAATTACTGTATATTTCTATAAAGTTCTTTAAAACTGTTCTCGCCAAAAATGCTTCTGTTTATTTCTAATATTTTCTGCTATTTTGTATATTTGTTGTTTCAAAATTACATTGTAGAATGTATAGTGATGGGTATCGAAATAGTAATGGGCACAGCAACTAAAATCATGGATAAAATATAAATATCCACAAATATTTTCATCCACTATTGATACCTGTATGATGTGTATAGTTTTGATATCCTATGTATACAATCTCTATGGAATGTGATAATGCAGCGAACAAGGATCTGTATTAATTGTTGATTGTGTGCAGGCTGTTCGTTTAATTGTTCTATTCTCAGGGGTTGTCAATGCACGTTTCTCCATGGATTAAGGATGTGAGTAGACATTATTTATATAACTAATATTCGTCCTCTTTTTGTATAAGTTACCAAAACCCATAAATACTTGTTGATATATTCGTTAAATTAACAGAAGAATTTAGGGCATAAACAAAGGGTCTGCTCATTACTGAAAATGTATAATACTGATCAACAGAAATGGGCATGGGGTGCCTATCACTATAATCTATCAAATTTTATTTTTATATGAGGCAACGGAGATTTTATGTTTTTAAGGTTTTTTTTGTGTATACACAATTCCTGAGGGTTATGTTAATATGGTTGAAACGATGATGGGTACAGAGCCAATCAGTGGAACATTGGCCATGCCCAACGCTGTCATAAATCATTCTGAACAATGTTTGCATATAATATATAATAAAAAGTCATGAAAATAATAAGTTGTTCATAATCATGTAATATATTCGCTAAGTAGTTAATTGACTGTGTTCCAGTTCGAAAATACCAAATAAAGCTAATGTGCCTTACAAGAAAGGAAGTTTGGGTGCGGCTGTTGTTCCTGTACAAATTGGAGAAAAGATAAAAGTAGTAGGGCCATGGGCAAGCTGGTGCAGAAGCCAGGAGACGGATCCGGATCCAAACGGCCATGTTGGATCCTGGACTTCCCGCGCTATCATTCTGTTAACGCATCCGCCATCTTAGATTACACCATGTTGCTAGCCAGTACGCCACCATATTGCATCCCACCATATTGCTAGCCAGTGCGCCACCATCTTGTTACTCACATTCGTTCCACTGCCATCTTGGTAACGAGTATGTCACATTTTCTTGCAATCTGAGGGTTTTCTCAGAGTGCTCCTACTTTTTACTCTTTTGCATTCTTTCTCTTTCTTTCCTTATTTCCTTTCTCTTCTTCATTCTCTCTTCATCTTTCCTTTATCTCCCATTCGTTCATCATTTGTTGACATTGGCTGTTACTGGAGGCCGCCATATTTGTTACTGAAGGGCCGCCATCTTTGTTTACATTTGTTTCTCACCTCTGTTCGACCCGCCATCTTGTTTTTTCGTTTGTCATTTGTTTCCGCCATTAGTCCTGGCTTTCAACAATAGGATCGCCGCCATCTTAGTTCTGGTTTTAGCCACTAAGAGCGCTGGTGTCACATTGTTCAATTAGTCGTTCGGCAACCATATTGGTTCTGGAATTGGCTGCTAGGGGCGGTGCTTTTTTTAGAACTCAAAATACTATCTGAAACAGTGCTGGATCGAACTGCCTGCCCTTGGGTCGCCAGACATATTCCTGAGACCGCTTGACTATCGCGACATCACCTGCAACAAGTGTTTATAAGTAGTGTATAGCTGGTAGAGGAATAAATAATATCTTGCCTCTCATTAGACATTACACTTTTATTTCTTATATAATTTTTAATGTTTTTATTAACTTATCAATCATTTTTGTAAGTTTTTATTTTTCATTTTTTATTATTTTTGTATAACTTATGTATATGTTATTTAGATTTGACTTCTACAATTTTTTTAAGTAATAATTTTTTATTATATTATTTTTTATTTTATTTTTTTTTGTTTTGGTTTGATTTACATAGGTATTATTTAGTTTTAACTTGTATACTTTTTAAGTATTTTATTTTGTATAATATATTTTTATTAAACTTTAAAGTGTAATGACATGTGTATACAGATTAATATTTTTCAGGCAGATAAAATATGTCATCAGAATATATTATGAGACTATGACAAGCACAATATTAGATTTTATTTGCATATGTAAAAATTGCTTTAGTAAATATATACCCAGTATTTTATAATATGAATGCTGATTATTCACACTTTCTCGATTTTTATTTACATATAATAATTTTTTATGTCAGGCTTAAGTTTTATATGTAGGGACATTTATGTTGGACTTAGAAAAACATAGTTCCTAATCCTATGTAATGCTTGTAAATTTTTTTTCCAACACACCATCCCATTAACAGTTCAGTATCCACTTCACATAACCTAAGACAAACTGAACTAAAATCACCTAACGTCACCTAACATAACTTCGCCTAACCTAAGAAACTCTAGTCCTATAATCTTATAAGAAATCTGAATATATTTTTTAATTCTCTCGACATTCACTTAAGCTAACCATTATACTATATTCAATAACAGGCACCTCTGTACCTCCCCTCCTTCCAATCTTACTTATTTAACAACCATATCGAATGTTACTGATTTAAACTCACAATGCCATTACCCCCCGTTATTTTATCCGAGGACAAGTTGACCTTGTGAATGTCAAGAGCAAGTCTGTACCTGCATGATAACTGGAGTCTGTACATGCTTCCTGGACATTTTCACAAATGGACGGTGTCAGATATCCTTAGTCAGCACTTGGCATTTCTGCTCCCTCTTGGTGTCTGGTAACTCGAGTCTGTAATGCTTACAAATGATTTCACACCTGGATGGTGTCGGATGACCATGTGTATGGGAATATCTGTGCTAGCAGGTTTGTACCTGCATGGCATCAGGTAAATAAAGAGAATGAGTCAGCAGGCTTCATGAGAAAATACAAGCCTGCAATGGCACATATATCACTATCTTCAACCCAATATGGCACACAAGAACAGGAAAGCATAAGTTGAATGCAAAGTAAAATAAAAACACGCTTTTATTTTTAAAAATCCATGTACATATCACCACTATAAAAAAAACTTTGCTGATTCGTACTTCAGAATGTCTTTCTCGTCGACCCAGGAATCATCATGCTTCGAGTGTCCAAGCCACCTCATTTACACAAGTCGATTACGTCGTCTCAGAACCTTTTCCACCAAATATTCGCGTGAAAAATTCGTATGCTGGATATTCTCTGCGTAAAAGCCTCGGACGATGGATTCGTCTCGTAGATCCTCCAGAAAATACATTCACGGATACCATTGTCATATGCAAACTACCTTGTACAAGTCTACTGACCAGTTGGGACAGAAACCTTTGTGCAAAATGCCACGCTGTTTGGAGATGCGCACCAGGTAACAGATCTTGGCTTTAGGCTTGCGTATATCCCTCCTCGTCAGAATAGCATAAACAGACTGAGGCAGGGCGACATCAACGACATCTTCAGTCTTCATGTGAGTGGTAGAATGAATGGTATAATTATACTCGCGAATGAGTTTTGGCAGTAGCTCTGGCCACTTGTATTTTCCATTTGCCGTGAAATGTGTCCACAATTTAGCTTTTAGAAACCAGTGAAAATGTCCAACGATGCTAGCCTTGAGTCCAGAGTACACAGAAAAGTGATTTATGCCTTACATTTTCATCAGCAGATAGAAAGTAGCATTGAAATATGGTCTTGGTGACATGATGTACATTCTTCGACTTGAGCGGCCTGGCTCAGACATATTTGGAAAACATGCCCATTATGGTCAAAATGAAGCAGTGGCCTTTATTCGTACGAGCAAAGTCTTGCATTTCGATCAAATCGGAGTGGAAAGTATCGCCCAGCCCTTTCATGGTGTACTTTCTCCGACGGTAATTCCTTAGAGCCGACCTATGCAATTCGCCAGAAACTGCATATTTCAACATTGCACTACATAGCCAGCTGCGACGAGTTCTTCGTTGATGGATATAATCTCGTTTGTGTGCGACCAATTACCAACAGACTGCGGAGCGACCAGTGCCGTAGTCTATCGACGAGTTCGCTTGGATCGTCCCAATACACATAGTCTATCAAGCATTTGGATTCGATCTTCTACAGCAGACCTGATCCAGTAGCTTCGGCAACTGTGGTAACAGTCCTGAGATACTGCCGAATTTTGCATTGGTTGTGTCCTTAAATTCATGCATTGAGGGGTTATCGATCACTTACTGAGCACAATTGGACTGTAGCAGGTGACATTACTCCTTCAAATCTGATTGGGTGCAGTGTCCCGGATGCCTACAAAACAGAAGTTCGCACTGAACATGTGTCATTTTCACCTTGAGCTTGTCGATCTGCATCACATCTCCTGGAAAAAACATCACTTCCTTGTTTCCGAAAAACTATTTTTTGCCGTGGTGTTGCAGGCTGTACATCTTGTTGCTGTTCGATCGAAGTAGGAAGCGGTGTAGTGCCCGACCAGTGTGCCCAACTTGGATATATGCTCTAGAGCTGGTTTCCATTCCCGCACACACAGCAAATCGATCAAGAGCAGATCATCTTAATTGATAGTGATGCCACCTTCTGATTCGGGCAATTCCAATCTTATTTTACTTTAATGCTTTGGAGTTGATCCTTCCACCTTGATTTCATGTTTGATATCTGACTGAAGCAAAATTTCCTTCTGGTGTTGATGACCAAGTTTGTCGAGATAGCTGGTTATCGGCTTGAAAGCCTCTTACATTCTATTATTGAGAGCCAGTTTTTATCTATTCACAAGTAGATATTTCGTGCGAATAGCTTCGATGGCTTGCTGTAGCTCAGTCATCAGTTCTGTTCGGTCCATCATCATTCATAGAATGGAATAAACACTCAACTACACCAGTATATATACACATATTCACTATCGAGTTGTGGAAAGTAAATTTTCGATCCTTTACAGTCTGTCGATGCATGCATCCAGCACCCTCTTGCTTAAGTCTTCGATTCTCTCTGTCTCTGTGCATTCGACAAATTGATCAGGTCTATTACCAGTGACTCCATGCCCCGTACATAACAGTCTATAGCCACCATATCTTCCACAGCTTCATTTTTCATGCTCGCGACCTTTTGCCTACAAAGCGACTGACCCCTGCAAACATTGGTGAGGTTAGCTTCCATTAGCACATTTACATCATAATAATTAGAGCATAGACCAAGTCAACACTTGGAAATTGTATTGTAACTCATGGTCAGTGTCTTACTATAAACTTGTACACACCATTATATAGAGGCAAATATTTTACAATCATTAAAAAACCATATTTCTCTTTGCAGCACAAGGCACACATATCCTGAAACTCTGAAAACATCATATATGTATTCATGTGGTCATCGTACGCATGGCGCAAGTTCATATAATCCTTGCGAAACAAGACCAACACATTGGCATCATCACGAAGCAGTTGTTGGGGTATAAACGAATAAGTCTGTCCGAAGTACACATGGTCATTATAAGCATGTCGTCCCATGCTAAAGTACTCTCGAATACAAGTCTGTTTCTCACTGGCAATGTCTTCAAAGACAACTATCGAGTGTGTCAGTGCTTCGCTCGGCGACACGATAGCTTCGTTATTGGTGAATGGGAAATAACCCAAGCCTTCCATGGCCTGCAGTATTCGTGCCGATTGTTGGTATTTTGGTTGCTGGAGTGATTTGGAGTACAGGTACACATTCTCGAACCAAAGGCCGTTTGGTTCTTCCAGCAGGCTCAGTAAGGTGTATGTCTTGCCGCAACGCGATGGTCCTGGAATGGTGCAGCAAACAGTGTTCGGAAATAGGCTAACATATCGAAATTCGTGGGAGATAGCTTCATCATCATCACGAATGTGTATGGGTTGAGTAACATATTGCTTGACAATCAGTATGTTTCCCTTACAATCTTGCATAGGTGGTGATGCCTGAAGTGCCTTTGGTGATGACTTTATGCCTTTGGTGATGACTGTGGTGCCTTTGATGACAATAGTGTTGCATTTATTGTTGACTGTGGTGCCTTTGCCGATGACTGTGGAGCCTGTGGTATTGATTGTGGTGCCTTTGATGATGATTGTGGTGTCTTTGGTGATGATTGTGTTGCCTTTGGTTATGATTGTGGTGGCTTTGGTGCTAAATGTGGTCCCTTTGGTTCTAAATGTGTGATGATTGCAGTTGTAAAGAACAACTGCTACAAGTCTTAGCATGACTCTTCAAAATATACTGCAGAGTAAACAGCTTTGGCAGAATTGGCATTCGAAAGTCACACCTGAAATTTTTAATCTGCAGGTTGTTATTTCATGTCGATGAACACTGCACAGAGCTGTGAATGCTTTACCACAGATGCGACAAAGCACATACATTAATAGCAATTTATGTCCATACTCTTCCAAGTCTGGAATGACACTGAAACAAAAAAGTAAAAAAGGGCCATATTTATAAGTTTCTTATTCAATGCATCGTAAGGTATAGCCATCGAAATCCGACCGTGGTATCATCGATACTCTGATCAAAAGTATACTGTTCGAGCTACACATTCCTGGATACAGATTCTGTGTGCCAGGAACCAAGCTAGCCAGAAAGCTGGCATGTGGCAATAGGGACATCTGTGCGGGACAAGGCATGCAAGGGGCACGATATCACTTATTCCAAGCACAACAATCTGAAATTCAGGCACCAGGCAGACAAGATATTTGCACAGAAGCCTGACAAGATAAGAAAATCGCCAGCTATTGGACTCTGTGAAAAATATCTACGTGGGGTGTTTCCAACACGATGAAAGCCAAGTAGAAGATGGGCATGGGAGTGAAGAAAACAAGACGAATTTCCAAACCAAAATGTAATGAGTGTGCCATAATTAATCTGGACATGGCAGCCGGGTCTGGCATGCACAGGGTAGCACATGCAAAAAATTTTAACGTGCAAACTTTTATGACAATTTTGGGAACTTGCATTTTCCATGAGAACTGCGACTGTACCTGAAATATTGCAAGCTAACCTCCAATTACGAAATAGAGCAGCTGCCTATAACATGGAAGTGTGACATTTGTGTCTCTGATTTATAGAGCAGTGGAATAAAAATAAATTGCAGGTGAACAATTATTTGTTAATCGTTTTCATTAAACGTGTTTTCATCTATATTCTCCAGTCAGTATGTCAGTGTCCATCATTCTAAGTGGTATGACATCCGAGCTGAGGGTGTCGTTTTACCCACCCTTGGACCTGGAAAGTGAGTGGGTCATCGGACTTATGGATTTTCAAACTTACAATTCCATATCCAACATAAAAGAAAATTTTAATTCTGTATTTCGGTATGTGGTGGCTGGTGAAGTGAAGGAAATAAGCATTTCCACTGGTGCATACAAACTGAAGGACATCGCTAATTCCATCAAGATATCCATGCCATCGGATGTGAATTTCGAAGTACACGGTAACCCAACATACCGAAGGCAGAAATATTTTGCAGTGCAGATATCGATTTCAGCAAACTAGATACCATCGGGCCAATACTGGGATTTGAGATGTGAATCTACAAAGCTGGTATATTGCACGAATTGTCGTGGTTGGTGAACATATTTCCAGTGAACGTGATATGCATAAATTGCAATTTGACGAGCGGCTGCTATTTCAATGGTAAAACCAGCAATACACTGCACGAGTTCATGCCGACGGTTCCACCAGGTTATAAACTGGTTGAATGTTCCGAAAATCATCATTTATGTTCCAGTGATCGTGATGAGCACACACAAAGAGTTGTATCAATCATAGATCAGGAAGATAAACAGATAGACTTCAGAAACAAAGAAATCACTTTGTGCTTGTACCTGAAACAATACGATTGAGTTTTGCTTGGAGTATAATGCATAAAGTCGAGCTCAGTACCAACCCAGAAGCCAGTAGAGCTCGAGATACCAACTTGCTAACACATGCCCACAAACAGATTCTATGTAGCCTAGGGTTGAAAGTGAACAGACATGGAAGACACAAAAAGTTAATGTGACCCAGCAGGCAGAATTCGACAACATTATTGACAAGTTTGAGCTGCATTGCTACCAGCCATATTTGACTGGTCCCTATGCCCTCGGGCGCCAGGTTCGAATCCCGATACAGCATCAAGATATCTACATCCTACCTTTACAGTCATTCTTGTGCATCCGAGATATGCTCACAAAATAGGATGGGACCCACCCCACCACAAAAGTGTTCGTTCGCACCTGTATACTTCACCTCATAGAGCAAGTAATATATTTAATGCATGGTGTTATCATTGATGAAACATGCTATGTGAGCATAACCACCACCATAAAAAACTACCTCTTGCTTATGCCTAACAATCTCGACATGATAAAAATATCAGTCTGGGGAATGGAAGAGGGCTACAGAGATACTATCTTCGCAGAAAGAAAGTTCGAGATGAGTGTGCCACTGTCGATGCTACTTGGTTTCGCCGAGGATTATGGGAAGATAATGATAAGATACAAGCAAGAACTGATGAAAATGCTAACCACTTTGCTTCTCGATTCAGTGTTGGGAGTTAGAGAAAATTTGCAGTCTGTCACTGTAACCCTGACCAACATGGACTGGTTCGTTCCTCATGTGACTCCGAGCACCCGTGAATGAGTGAAGCTACTGAACTACATCAAGAAAGAAAAAATCATTGTCATAACCTTCAGGAGTAGGAGTTTGGTTACATGTGCTGTCCTGTCATCTGCCAGAAGGAACCGCTGGCTTGTGAAGACTTCTTCAAGCATGGAAAAACCACGTTATGTCGTACTGGCATTTTTAATGAACAAGAAACACAACATCTCGGAAGGCAAATCGACCTTCAACCACTACAAAGTCCAGAATGTAAAGATATTTTTGAATAGCATAAGCTATCCGTACCTAGATTTGAACACCACCTTCGATCAAGATGGATTTACGTTGGCATATTATCTGTATACTCAGTTTCAAGCCCCCTATGTCCAAATAAAACAAGCGAGCACAAAACGAGGTGGTGGATTTTCATATAGAAATTATTTCCAAGGACAACCTGCCTCCAAACACTGCTGCCTACTGCTTGATTTTGCACGACAGAGTAGTGAGCTACGACTGCTTTACGGGACTGGTGAACATGGTGAGCTAAGAATGTGTATAAACAGGATTATCACTGCCTCTCACCTCAGTATGTAATCTGCAAGGCTTCCAGAGCCAGAGCGGCTACATGCTCAACAACAAAATCAGAGTGATCTATGACGATGATGGCAAAACGTGCACATACTCCTTCCACCCCCCCCCCCTTTATTCGTGGAAACTCTTGGGCATGGAAAGCAAGAAGACAAACCACTGGCTGACCAAGTACCACCACAGAGTGGAGTGGGACGAAGGCAAATTTTCGTACCATCAGGAGGAAACGTATTGCGCTACTTGCTGATGCAGTATCCACAAGGACTGGTTTACATGACATGGCCCGAGCAGAAGAAATGGCTGAACAACTTGTGCAAAAACGAAGTGCTAGTATGGCTGTCCTTCCCTGCACAGTCTGGCAAAACTTTACGATGACCAGCACTGACACATCTACAACAGGTCAGAACCTGTAGGGACACACATGAGGAGGAACTCACAGCTACTGCACAAATAGTGTGCTTTGTCCTTGGACTGTGAGTCGACAAGTTACGACTAGACAGGAAGTCACCCGAAATGTACAATAATTTTAGTTTTTGGTGTACTTGCACACATATTCATCATCCTTATTATATATAATAATGTATGTATATGTATTTCAGTATTTTATTTTATTTTTCCCTTGTATAATTAACTCCATTCTGTCCTACGAACTGTTATACAAATTCCAAGGCTGACTATGGAACTACAAGAACTATTTTTTTAAATTATAAAAGCAATTTTGTATTGACTGTGTACTAAATAAATAGCATATTTAAATGTGTTTGAGTGTTTTATTTATTTCTTCCTTGTCTTTTTTTCTTTTCATTTAAATGATTTCTCTATGGTAAATAAGTAATTCATGTTTATAATTTTTTTAGTTACTTTAATGTTTTCTAGGTGAATATTAAATCATGTTTCTGGGGTATGTTTTGAGAACGATGAAACAGCAGTTTTTTTTTTTTTTTTGTAATCTCCTAACTTTTAAACAAGGTATTTTACAATTATTATCCAAATATGGTATTTTTTCTGTAATTAATTACTGATGTTTTCAGAATTACTATTACAGATGCATTACCCTATTAAGGTGTATTGGCACGCACATGTAAAAAAAAAATTATTTTCTTACACACTGTGACCACTGACAGCAAAATTTATTCGCAAATAAGGTGAATTGTAAGGACACCACACCAGGTGTGTTGTGGTTATATTTTAATTATTTGTGTTCAGAAAAGGCTCTAATTACTCAATGACTCAAAGAGAACTTTTAAACTATCTTCTCAAACAACATTTGCAAAGTACTGTGCCAGCTGATGGTTGTTGGTGTAGAAGAAAATAGTACTCATTTTCATATAATTACATCTGTCTAGTTTAATTATTTATGGCAAAATAAAGGCTTTTGCCTTCATGTTGGATCTTAAATCAACTGTTCAATTACAACTGCATATCACCACAAGTGTGTCATGCAGGCAGGAAGGAATTATCCCATCTTTTTCCCCCTCTCCTGTTGGAAATTCGTCTTGCTTTCTTTGCTCCCATGCCCATCTTATACTTGCCTTTCATCGTGTTGGAAACACCCCACATATATATTTTTTCACAGAGTTCAGTATCTGGTGATTTTCTTATTTCGTCAGCCTTTTGTGCAAGTATCTTGTCTGCCTGGTGCCTGGTATGCAGATCCTTGTGCTTGGAATAAGTGATATCATGCCCCTTGCATGCCTTGTCCAGCACATTGATGCCAATAGAGCTGCTAGCCAATCTTTTGACTAACTTGTTCCTGGTGCACAGAAGCTGTATCCATGAATGTGTAGCTTGGACAGTAGACTGTTGATCAGCATATTGATGATACCATGGCAGAATTTCGATGTCTTTACCTTAAAATACATTGATTAAGACTGACCTGAAACTTATCAATATGACCCTTTTATAAGTACAGACATAAATTGCTAATAATGTGTTTGCTTTGTCGCTTCTGTGGTAAAGTATTCACAGCTCTGTGCAGTATACATTGACATGAAATAACGAACAGCAGAATGAAAAGTCCGAGTGTGACTTTTGAATGCCAAATCCATCAGAAGCTGTTTACTCTTTCTGATTTTGTGAAGAGATATGCTAACACTTGTAGAACTTATTCTTTGCAACTACAATCATCACCAAAGACACTGTATTTTACACAGAAGGCACCACATTTTGCACTGAAGACAGATCAATCACCAAAGGCACTGCATTCATCACTTAAGGCACCACGATCAATACCACAGTCATCACCAAAGGCACCGAAATTATCACCAAAGTCACCACAATCATCCCAAAGGCACTGCAGTCATCACCAAAGGAACCACAGGCATCACCACCTATACAAGATTGTAGGTACAACATACTGATTGTCAAGCAATATGTTACTCTATCCATACACATTCACAATGATGATGAAACTATCTCCCACGAATCGTAACATGGAAGCCTATTTCCGAATACTGTTCGCTTCACCATCACAGGACCATCAGCCTGTGGCAAGACGTGCGTCCTACTGAACCTGCTTGCAGAACCGAATAGCCTTCGGTTCGAAAATATGTACCTGTTATCCAAATTTCTTCAGCAACTGAAATACCAACAATTGAAACGAATACTGCAGGCCATGGAAGGCTTGAGTTATTTCCCATGCAACGATAATGAAGCCATTGTGTCACTGAGCAAAGCACTGACAAACTCGATATTTATCTTTGATGATATTGCCTGCAAGAAACAGACTTGTATTCAAGAGTACTTTAGCATGGGACAACATGCATATGTTGACTGTGTGTACCTTGGATAGACTTATTCGCGCATACCCGAATAACTGCTTTGTGATAATGCTAATGTGTTGGCCCTGTTTCGAATGGATTATATGAACTTGTGGTATGTGTACGACGACCACGTCAATATGGACATGGCGATTTCAGAGTTTCAGGATATGTGCACCTTGTGCTGCAAACAGCAATATGGATTTTTAGCGATCGTAAAAGATAGTCCACTATATAATGGCAGGTACAGGTGCAGCTTAGATAAAATTTATAGTAAAAACCTGACCATTAGTTATAATACAATTTCCAAGTTCGGACATGGCCTACGCTCCGATGATGATGGAAATATGCTATAGGAAGCTGACCATGCCAATGTTCACAGGGGCCAGTCTCTTCTTAGGCAAAAGATCGAAAGCACGAAAAATGAAGTGGTTGGAAAATATGGTGGCTATCAACTGGCACATAGGGGGCGTGGAGGCACAGATAAAAGACCTGATCAAAGTGTCGAATGTGCAGAGAGAGGAAGAATAGAAGACTTAAAAATATGTAAACAACCAAACTGGCTGTCAAAACCGATGTTGCGAGGCATAGCAAGAAGGTACTGGAACGGATCGAAAATTTACTTTGCACAAATTGAGAGTGAACATATGTATATATAACAGTGTAGTTGTGTGTTTAGTCCATTTTATGAACTGAACTGATGACTGAGCTGCAGCAAGTCATTGAAGCTGTTCGTGCGAAAAATCTACTCACGAATAGTTACAAACTGGCTCTCGAGGATCGAAGGGAAGAGGCTTACCATACGATAACCAGCAGTTTCGACGATCTTGGTCGAAAATGCGAAGGGAAAGCTTTGCCTTGGCAGCGTATCAAACATGATATCAAGGTGGAAGGATCAACTCCAACGCGAGCATACACCCGAGGTGGGCACACTGGTCGGGCACTACATCACTGCCTACTCTGAACAGAACAGCAACAAGATGAAATTACTGCAACACCATGGCAAAAAATGGTTTCTCGGAAACAAGGATATGATGTTTTTTTTCCAGGAGATGTGATGCAGATCGGCAAGCACAAGGTGAAAATGACTTATGGTCTTTGCGAAATTTTGTTTCATAGACATCTAGGACACTACACTGAATAATATTTGCAGAAGTACCATCGCCTACTTCAGTCCAGTTGTGCTCATTATGCGAACAATAAGCCCTCATTGTGACAATTTAAAGGCACAACCCATGCAAAATTCGTCATTATCGTACGACTGTTTCGCGATTGATCGAAGCTACTGGATCAGGTCTGCTGCTGAGGAAGATCGACGCCAAACACTTGATAGACTATGTGCATTGGGACTATCGGAACGAACTCGTCGATAGACTGTGGCTACTGGCTGCTTCGCAGTCTGCTGGTAATTGGTCGCACACAAATGAAATTATATCCATTATCGAAGAACTCGTCGAAGCTGGCTATATCGTGTGATGTCGAAATATGCAGTTTATGGCGAATTGCACATATCGGCTCTAGGGAATTACCCTCGGAGAAAGTACACCATGAAAGGGCTGGGCGATACTTTCCAATCCGAACTGATCGAAATGCAAGACTTTGTTCGTGCGAATAAAGGCCACTGTTTCATTTTTACCATAATAGCCACATTTTCCAATTATGTCTGGGCCGGGCCACTCAAGTCGAAGAATGCACGTGATGTCACCAAGGCCATGGCGGATGTGTTGAGCGAAGTATGCATACTGAAAATCTCCCCACTGACGATGGTAAAGATTACTTTAACACTACTTTCTTTGCGCTGATGAAAAGGTACAGCATAAATCACCACTCCACGTACTCTGGACTCAACGCTAGCATCACTGAACTTTTTCACTGGACTATAAAATCTAAATGGTGGAGACATTTCACAGTGAATGGAAACTACAAGTGGCTTGAGCTACTGCCAAAATTTGTTCGCGAGTATCATTATACAGTTCATTCTACCACTCACATTTAGCCTGAAGATGTCATTGATGTCTCCCTTCTTCAGTCTGTTTATGCTATTCTGACAAGGAGGGACATGCCAAAAGTCAAGATCCGTGATCTGGTGCGCATCTCTCAATTGGGTGTCATTTTGCACAAATGTTTCCGTCTCAACTGGTCGGCAGAATTGTACAAGGTAGTTAGCCAACTCAATGGTATCCGCACATGTATTACCTGGACGACCTACGAGGCTGACCCATTGTAGGAGGCTTTTACGCACAGGAGAACCAGCCTACGAATTTTCCAGATGTGTATTTGGTGTAAAAGTTGCTGAAATGACATAATTTACGTGTGTATGTGAGGTGGCTCGGACACTCGAAGCAGGACGACTCCTGGGTCGTTGAGGAAAACATTCTGAAGTAGGACTTTCCAATGTAATTTTTTTATGGTGTTATATACATGGATTTTTTAAAAACGAAAGTGTGTTTTTATTTTGCTTTGCATTCAATTTATTCTTTCCTGTCCTTACATGCCATATTGGATTGAAGATAGCCAGATGTGTGCCATTGCAGGCTTGTACTTGCTCGTGAAGCCTGCTGATTCATTCTCTTTATTTACCCGATGTAATGCAGGTACAAACCTGCTACCACAGATACATCCAGGTGTGAAAATGACTTGTAAGCACGTACAGACTCCAGTTACCAGACACCAAGAGGGAGTAGACATGCTATGTCCTGACTAAGGCTGTCCGACACCGTCCACTTGCGAAAACATCCAGGAAGCACTACAGACTCCAGTTACAGTGCATGCAAAGACTTTGAACTTGACATTTACAAGGTCAGCCGGTCCTCGGATAAAATGAAGGGGGTAATGGCAAGTTGAGTTTAAATCAGTACCATTCGATATTGTTGTTAAGTAAGACTGGTTGGACGGGAGGTGAAGAGGAGACAGGCGACGACTGGAGTATGATGGTTAGATTTATTGAATTTCAAGATAATTGAGAAATATATTCAGAATTCTTATAAGATGATCGGGTTAGCTTATATTATGTTAGGCGAAGTTATGTTAGGTGATGTTAGGTGTGTTGGAAAAAAATTTACAAACATTACATAGGGGTGGGAACTATTTTTTTTCTAAGTTCAACACAGAAGTCCCTACATATAAATACTTAAGTCTGTGATATTAAAACAATTATTATATATAAAGAATAATCAAAAAATTGCGAATAATCAACATTCATAATACAAAAAACTTGACATATATTTACTAAAGCAGTTATTATATATGTTTTAAATAATTCCAATATGGTACATGGAAGTCACGTAATAATATATTCTGATGTCCTATTCTCATCTGCCTGAAAAATATGAATTTGTAGAAACGTCACTCGAGACACATTAAAGTTAGTAAAAAAATATTACATATAAAATAAAATACTTAATTATATACAAGTTGAATCTAAATAATGTCCGTGTAAGTTAAACCAAAATATTACACATGTTAAGTTTAAAATATATATATTAAAAAAATTTACACTTAAAAAGTTATAAAATTAAATCAAAATAATTTATATGCAAATTATACAAAAATGATAAAAAATAAAAAATTAACAACTCAAATAAATTTTGATACATAAATAAAAAACCTTAAAAATTATATAAGAAATAAAAATATAATGTCTTTAATGAGAGGCAAGATATTATTTATTCGTCTACAAGCTATACTACTTATAAACATTTGTCCCAACGCATGTCACTATAGCCGAGTGGTCTAAGGTGTAAGTCTGGCTACCCAAGGTCCGGCAGTTCGATCCCGCACTATTCCAGATGGTATTTTGAGTTCTAAGAAAAGCAATGCCCCTAGTGGTCAGTTCTGCCGAACTGCTAACTGAACGAGAGCAGCAGCAGCAGCGCTCCTAGTGCCCAAAGTCAGAAGTAATAGGGGAAACAAATGAGAAACGAAAAACTAAGATGGAGGTTCGAATGGAGGTGAGAGACAAATGTAAACATAGATGGCGACCTCCAATAGCAAAGATGGCGGTCTCCAGTAGCAGCCTATGTAAACAATTGATGAACGATTGGGAGAGAAAGGAAAGAAGAAGAGAGATGAGAGAGCGAAAGGAAATAAGAAAAAAAAGAGAAAGAAGTGATAGCATTCGGAGAAATCACTGGGAATGCAAGAGAATGGAAAAGTGACATACTGGTTACCAAGATGGCAGTCGAACGAAAATTAGTAACAAGGTGGCATACTGGCTAGCAACATGGCGGCATTCTGGCTAGAAACATGGTGAAATCCAAGATGGCAGAAGCATGACCAGAATTATATTGCGGGAAATCCGGGATCCAACATGGCCGTTTGGATCTGAATCCATCTCCTGCATCCTGCATCAACTTGTCCATTGACCTACTATTGATAAAAACAACTGCAAGGAATTTTGAAGTTCCAAGATGAACACTTCAGGGTTATCTTAAAGGACAGTCTAAGACTTTATTTGGTCCCAAGCCGATTCTTTCAAACGATGAAGAATGACGTTTGGTTGACTGGCTAATGGATTTGAACAAGAAAGGTATCCCTAGGCATAGAGAATATTTTCAGCTCAGTGTACAAAAATATTTTTAAAAGCAAATGAAAGAAATCTCCATTCATGGATAACTTGCCTGGTAATGCATTCCTCTGAAGACAACCAGAACTATCAGAAATATAATCAGTGAGTGTGACAAAGGCCAGTGCTAATATTAGGGAATAAGGTATCAGAAAATATTTTCGGTAGAGTGAAACAAATCTGAAATTAGAAAATCTGTTTCATATACTAGAGGATTCATCAAGAGTTTATAATTGATATGAAACCAACTTTCAGTTGTGTCAAAATATCACGATGTAATTGCTCCAAAGGCGTCCAAAAATTTGTATCGAATGATAATGTGTAATGAAATGGAGACACTAACTGTTATGTTTACGAATCGAGCTGATGGGTCTGTGTATCCCCCAATGATTGACATTGTACAGTCTGTGCCGGATTACTGGGGTATAGGATTTAATGACTCCGGTTGGATGAAATTTGAAGTCTTCTACGAGCTTGTGGCAAATGTTTTCCATCCTCATTTAGTGAAAACAAATGTCAAATTTCAAGTAATTATGTTTGTAGATGGTCATAAGCGCCATCTTACTTTTCTGCTCAGAGAATGCTGCACGGAACTTCAGATCATTCTTTTTCCGCACTATAATCAAATGCAACAAGAATTCTCCAACCAGGTGATGTCGCTGTATTTCAGCCAATCAAAAGCGAGTGGAAAAAGGGAATACTAAAATCCATCGAGAAAATCCATCTGAAGCTCTGACAAGAAAATAATTTGCCCCTGAACTGGAAATAATTGTACAGGAGAGAATACAACAAGAAACTTAAAAAAAAAAATGGCTTCAGAGCCTGTGGTCTTGTCCCGTGGGACCCTAGTAGCATTGACTTCAGCAAATGTATTATACAAAGAAATGTTACTTAAGCCACCCCTACCTATAATCGTCCACTTTACAACACAAACCAAACATTCAAAGAATTCTGCGATGTGGTTGGAGAGGAAAGGATTGAATATTTCGAAAACATTAGCAAAAAAAAGCTAAGAAAATAACACACTGAGGAATTTCTTGTCCTCTACAGGCTGTTTGAAGAATTTGGTAAGAAGTCTGAAACTACCATAGATGCAGACGAACAGAACATGGAACTACAAACCACAGCAACATGTTTAGAGCATACAGAGAGAGTTGAGAATATTCAGCAAACAACAGGAACTGCTAATCCTACAGCTCAACATGTAAATCCATCGCCAGAGTCACACACTCCACTTCGTTCTGGTGTTACGCCTACTGAGTGTAGTGTAATGAAGCTTTCAGATGTTCCAACATTTGAGGACTGTCTCATATGGTCTAAAACAAATAAAAGGTAAACTGTACGCAATATTCAGCACATGCTCCATGAAAGACTATTCAAAAAGAAAAGTAGAACACAAAAAAAAAAACGCGGAGCAAGAGAATGAAGAAAGAGAAAGCGAGACGAGAAAAAGACTTGGGTGAAGAAGAATTGATGCCTAACAAACACAGGAAGGTAATTCAACAAATTGCGCAGCAAAGCATTGAGCAGAAAAATACACCCAAGTCAGTAAGAAATATGAAAAACTTTTGAGAGAACACTAATGACGAACCTAACAAGTTACCGCTTCATAAAAAAAATATGCAGATAAAAAACTGCACAACAGAAATCCCCATATAAAGCGAGAATCATGTTGGAATATTAAAAACAGACATCTACGCCCAGAAAAAGTAAATGCAGAACTACAGAGACTGAAATCGACGGACAGAGAAATCTCAACAAAGCTTCAAGAAGTGCCATCAGGATGGAGAAACAAAATGAACTGTCTTCTTTTCCTCGTAAACCTATAGATGCATGTTCTTCAGGGCTGTGTTTTCAATGTGGTGTTATTATTAATACTGGGGTCCAAGGAGTTCCCTATCAAACATGTCAGAAAATATTCCACAAGAAATGTTTTCCATTATGGAACTCTGTTACTGATAATGTTACTGATAATATTCCTGATCAGTGATGTAGTGTTAAATTAAGCAGTGCCGGAGCTCTCCCTAACCCGTCATACACCTCCTTCAGAAAACATATATATACACTTTTTAAAAATATACTTCTTTTTTTTTTCCTTTCCTCAGGATAGTACTCTAAAATCGCCAACTTAAAGAAAAATGTAGTATTTTTGCTTTAATATTATAATTATTTGCATGTGTTTCCTTGTATATTGTAATTATTTACATACACCAATTATACAAAATATATAACAAACTAACAATTGAAATATTTCACTCTAAATGATTATCACATTGCACTGAGATGAATAAATGAGTTTTTTACTTAAGGTTTAAAGCATGCTCGGAAATGGTTTTTCATTTTCCTCTGTCTTGCTTCTTGTTTGCTCTAGCCATATTCTTGTATCTTCTGCTGAACGATATGTCCTTAACTGAGATGTTATATATGGCGTTGAATCCCACTCTCGCAAGGCAGGTCCAGGCTGCTAACTCGCGTACGTTTTTTCATTATTTTGCACAGAAGGAAAAAAATGATTGTATTTTGCTCCCACAATCACACAATCAGTGACGGAACTGAGCTTCGGCTGCTTGAGGCAGTACTAGAGTGACGCTCAGGCATCACTACACCATTGGACAATAAAACACTTTTGTGTGTAAATTATCTGATATTGTAGGTTTTGTATCTAAGAGTGATAATAATTGAATTAATGCGTCAATTTTTTTACAACTAAGCGAGTTTTGTGGGTCCTATACTTATTTTTTTGATGTGCTCATCAGCATGCTCTAGAGTGCCCAAGTTAGACTTCAAAGTGCCCATCATTGTTGTTTCTTATATGACATAAATAATTATATATAACATACTATTCTCTACATACTACACAAAAATTACTATTATTCAGCAATATGCAAAATTTGTGAATTCATAAATATAATTTGTAAGATTAATAAATAATTTCATGCCATCTTACGGTGCCCAACACTGTACATATTAAGCCACGGGGTGTTTTATAACTACACGAAGTCTGTTTAGTGGTTGGTTCACCTATTTTTCTTTAATAAATGTGAAACACGTTGGTATCTGCAATATTTTAATTTGTTTTAAGTATAAAAACCTGAAAATCGTGAATAGCCTAATTGTTTTAAAATAATAGATTAAACGATTATAATTAAATAATCAATTATTTTACTAGCGATTATCCCATCGCTACCTAAAATATTTCATTAAAATTATGTTAGTCATTTACAAAATTCAATTTAACCAATTAAATAAGTTGTTACCTTCTGGTTGTGTTTGGTGTATTGATATTATTTGACTAGAAGATCGTTTTGCGAGTATTCCTTTATTCCAAAACTAAACTAGCAGTGTTTACAAACAATATATCAAAAATATGGACTGCTTATTGTAAATTACAGTCGACTGTCGACTGTCGACTGCCAACTGCCGATCGCAAGCTGCTGACTGCCGATTGCCGACATTACATTGTGAATATGGTCAGCTTTTTCTGTTGACACGACAGCGCAATATTATAAAAAAAAAATCTAAACAATGGACACAAAAATGAAACATTAATAACACAAAAATATATACATATGAATCATATGGTAAACTCTACTAATATAATATCTTCCAATTATAGCACATAAGTTCAATAATTGCTATGTATATGCCACCTATTTCCTCGAAAATGAACTACATTTTCTCTTTGAAAGTTTCAGGTACTACTGAACACATCCTACACTCTTATGGCAGAATAAAGCACATTGTTTCGAGACTAGGTCCAGAATTTTGTTATAGGGTCAGCACATGTTGTATAATATTTTACAGGTTAAATTGCATAACTTTCCCATTAAGAAACTGTTGGACTTTTAGGCAAAGCATCTTTAGACAAAATGAATTTAGGCTAAATGACTTTAGGCTAAATGACTTTCTGGACCTTTAAGCAAGGGGCTAGAATTTTAGGCAAAACAATTTTAGACTAATTCTACTTTAAGCAAAATGACTTTAGGCAAAATTATTTTAGTAAAAGTGACTCTAGGCAAAACAACTGTTTGTAAAGTTAAGCAATGGATTATAGTTTTAGGCAAAAATACTTTAGACACATAACTTTGCACAAAACGACTTTTGAGTAAAACTAATTTAGGCAAAACGACTTTAGGGAAAATTATTTTTAACCAAACGAGTTCAGCCAAAATGACTGTAGGCCAAACTAGTATAGGTAAAATGACTTTTAGGAAATAATAAGGTGGTAGCACTTTCAGGCAAAATGACTTGGGCAAAACAATACACTCCCTAACTACTATACCATTTGACCAAATTCCAACCGAATTTTGTACGTTAACAGTGTCTATTACAAGCATCATATAAGCCAAACAAAACTCCTTCCATCTGTCGTTCTGTCGCACTACATGAATTAATAAAGTTCTTTTGTAATATCTCAGGAAAAAATTGACCAATTCCTAACAAATATGGTAAATATGGAGTAATGCGGTGGGCAACATTAATTGATATGTTTTATAAAAGCCAGACACTTATTTTCAAAATTGTGGTCGTATAGTTATTTTAGTTTTATAGATAAAATTAGCAACATTTTTTAACTAATTTACATGAAAGTTTCTATGATGGCTGTATACATTACAACCATCAAATGTGTCAATATGTTTTATAGCTCATGAATACCCCGCATTAGTAATACAAATAATGATAAGAATAGAAACCTCCAGTGATATTAAACACCTCAAATAACTGTTATATTGCTTGGTGGGAATAATAATAAAAACTATTAGAGTGCATGGATCATTCGGGGGTTGTTCGAAAATCATATTTGAGTAAGGAAAAAAGAAAGTGAAACCAATATTACAAGTAGCTAACATTTAGAGAGTTTGTAAAAGTTCAGTATGTTAAGACACAATTGACTCTGAATAAATATGCCACCAAATTAAATATTAAATCAATTAAAATGTCCTGTAGTCCACACCTTGTATATAAATTACTCCAAATTTCACTGTAACAATTGTAAATCACTTATATATGTGTGTGTACTACTGAGTGCAGTACCTAGCCACCACATTTGTAGAGCCACTTTAATTATACACAACCTACTATAACTGTACATAGTGTAGATTATACATATAATAATTTTATACAGTGGTGAACATTGATTGTGGATAACCAGGTAGGCGTGTGTGAATGTGTGGACATAAAGGAGACGTTTCTCTGTTCAGTTCTTATCCCCAACTGAAATCTTTTACCAGATTTAGTTCTTATATAGGCAGACTTGTAAGCATATGGGATGGAAGTGAAGATTTATACTTCTGAAAGATTGAACACTGCCAATCATTTATTTTTTGCCTGCAAGTTACTATAAGCAGGTTAATTGGCTGGGTTCTTCCAACATATATGCTAAAGACAACTAGTTTTCAACTTTCACTCTCAGTAGAATATGCTAGCAGATTCTGTACATTTAACATTCGATTATGCTAGATAGCTGCAGTAACTCCAGCCAGGTCCAAACAGCCTGTGGCACTCATGATCACATATGTAAGTGTGTGTGTGACACAGTGATGAACTTTAACATGTCATTTACTCATGCTAAAAACTACTATTGTTAACCACAACAAACAAGCTCATGTAGCATGAGCTGTAGCAATTAAAAATAAAATATCATGTAGCTAATATATGGTGGTGTGAATATTACCTAGGTAGCAGCTGAGAATTGCCAGGTCCACACCTAGGATTAGTTGAAGACACCCTTACCGTCCTTCACACCTTCATTCAGCACATCAGTTAGTAGATGCACCATGTGTGTACATACCAACACAACACAGATAACTAAAATACTAAGAAATAGCATAATTTCAATTGAGTACGAAACAAGGTAATTCCATGCTATACTGAAGTAGACAACATTGATATTATTAGAGTTTAAGAATAGTACTTTATTTCAAAACTTCTCTTTTTTTTTATTTCTGTAATATTTAATGAATAATATTCTTTAAAATTTCTGATGGCAATACACAAGAGCTAGAGGACATCAACAACTTCCTGGTGTCGCTGAAAGTGATCATGCCTAGCCTGCATGATCCCTATAATAATGTATGTGTAAGCTTGCCAGTATCTCAATATTATCACTTCCAGAAAATAAAAATTTTACTGTTCCACATATACTAAATTTTGTTGTAAAATATATGTGTTAAGTTATGTTGCCTAGCTCAAGGAAAAACTCAATTCTCTCTTAGTTTACCATAGCAAAACTTAAGCTGGGATGCGATGCATTGAAATAATTTAATATGGCATCGATTTAAACATTCTATAACTAATGGCCAACTCTCAAATGTACCATATGTAGACAATACATAAACATCTTATCTGAAGTGATGTAAGCAGCTCTCGCAGTAGGAATCAGCTTTCTTTTTCAAACCGGACTTTTAGTAGGCTTCTCTCATATGATTTAGGGTAGGGTGGGGTGCTTAATAAGTGAAGTTATAGTCTTCTGACACATAGATGTCATTACGATACATACTACCTCCTGACTAACTAAAACCGAGCGAAAGGGTCGAATCTCAGCACCCTTGTAGCAAACTCAACCTTTAATGACATCGGGGAAGTATCGAACATCCTAATATACTAAAAACAGCTCTACACTCTACCCACTTGTGGGCGAGGGTACTCACCAACTTCCGTTCTTGATGGAGGCTGATATTGGAGTGATCATTAAGCTCGATCGGCTGATACTAGCTGAAGGTGGCTTACCATGCCAGCCAATCACAATTCAGAATTTGAACCTGTTAGCCAATGAGGAGTAAAACACTTCAAAAACCCCCTTATGTTGCACTTTCAATGGCCTAACTGCTTTAATGACATAGAATATCTGGTCTCAAAATGGCGACATTAAAAACAATAAACCCTGAACTATTCACAACCGGAGACTAAAAATTATATATATATATATATATATATATATATATATATATATATATATATATTATATATATATATAAAGAAAACAAAAAATTAAAACTAGCTAACCTAATCGAATTTAACATATTAGATTGCCATCGTACAGTTAAATTAAATATTCCTACATTAAAAAATAACCACAAGTAAAATAATATATATAAAAATGAAGTTACATTAGTGGCATAAGTGGAAATATTTGCATACGAATGTACATAAAATATTATGTATTGATAAAAGTGTGAAAAATAACAATACTATTCCTAAGTAAAACAACAACATAACTAGGTACAATACTATACACAACATCATTGAGTACCTCCCACATGAAAACTTAGTCATCTCAGTTCAACATAAATACATATTCGCTAGAAATTGTATGCGAGAAATAACATAAACAACTACTACACTTTATAGAAGACTCTCAAAATACAACTTATTTCTTTATATTCACAACAGATCGGCATCAACTATGCCGAAACAAACATCTTATGTAAAGAATCATGGATTAATAACAATGCTCAGATTGGATTATATCTGAGTGACTCTACTCAACAGCTAGATATAAGCATCAATACGACTGGAACCACTGTATGTGACCTTTCCAATTGCAGTGTATATATGAGTTAATAAAAGAACATTTTCTTTGTGATTAAATCAGGATGGTGCCCATTTTCTTTTTTATTTCAGATCATCCGTTATAGCAGATAGCTGGATACTTAGTGAGTTTCGCAATATTGGGAGTGAGTGATAGGAAGTTTGGTTACATTTCATAGGCAGTTTATGCTCATTTCCCTTGGTAGGCATGTAGGGCATTAGGTGACTTCTTCAGTACTAGCAATGTGTCATTCAGTAAAACACTTCATGGTTATTCTTGACTACAACAGCACCCTAATTCCGTAACAATGCATAGGTTCAGCATTCTGTAAAATTACTCGGCGTCCAGCATGAAAATAAAATTAATTGGGAGGCTCTTACTAAATTACCAAAGTGGAATGTAAAGGGACGTTTCAGCTCTCAGCAGCGCTCTTCCTGGCAGATTCATATTAAAAATATCCTCTACCCAGCTTTACTCAATTAGTAACGTAAAATCACTGTCTAACTTGATGCTCTGTTTGCTTCTTTATTAGATGCTGCTACCCTGTGCTCTCGTTGCACTCATCTCTTTGCTAAGATGATAAACGTGTAGTGCTGTCAAATTATACTTCCCTGCCAGCTTACTTGTATTTGGCACTACTAACTTGTAACAGTTTTTATGAACATCCTATGTCACCTCATAAGGGCCTTGATAGAGCGGTAACAACTTCGTTGTAATAAAGTCCTAGTGTCTGCTCACATGGCTTGCCCTGATCAATTAGTTAACCAGGTTTCAACTTATTAGTTTTTGATTTCTTGGCTCTCTTTATCCTTCTGTCAGCTGCATATGCAGGCTTATGCATACTATTTCCGTGAGTTCCTCACACAGATCTTGAGCATTGAAGGGTGTTTCTACTAGTACACTCGGCCATCCGGTAACAGGTCGGGGTTTAAGATAGCCGATCGCTTCCCTGTAATTATTTCCCAAGGTATTTGAGTCAGGGATCGGCATCTCTCTTCCTTGACTCTCTTTAGTTTAATGTACTGTAGGTTGCTGGTTCTTGGTCAACTGCGTCAGGATTTCTCCAGCTGTGTTGAGGCGGAGTAGGTACAAACACAAGGACACATGGGTCTAACGGCCTCTGGTTGTCGAAATATCCAACTCTCGGCTGATTATTTTAGCCGGGTTGCACTGAATTATATCCCCCTTCTGCGATAGGTTGCGAATATACCATTGTGCCGCACCTACAACTTCATTCTTTGCCATGCCTCATTATTTACCTTGGTGCATACCAGTCGTCACAGTTGGCTTCTCAGTATTGTTGGGTAGTGTCTGATGTCCTCTCGCTGGCAGTTGTGGTTCAGATGACCAGGGTAACTCTAGGCTTCGGTCCTCCTGTGGCCTTTCTCCTCCTGAGTTATACTTATCATCTTGACTGATGTAGTAGCGACGATTTCTCTGTCCATTACGCCCTGAATAATACTTTCTACCACAAAATAACTGTTGTGCATTTTCTGGCTGTAATACTGGTGTAACCTGTACGGTTCAAAGTAATCCACTTGGTACGCCTGCACCCTCAGATTCTGATCCTGTCTGAAATTACCTCTGAAGGGTTGTAGCAGGTTGCAATGGTACAGGGTTGGCGATCGTTCAGCTGGCACGACATTTTTTCTTTCTCTGTGTGAGTGCGCTGCAAACGACCTATCTGATCAAAGGCAAGCAAACCCTCTCTAAGTGTCACCAAATCACTGTCAGTTCTCCCTTTCCAGTGAGCTGATAGAGGTACAGAAGTTGGTGTAACACAGTAGCAATAAATTCTTCATTGTTAATTGGTGGGGTCAAATGCCTGGACATCACAGATAACTCCGACAGGTGTGTTTCCAGGCTTTTCCCTTTACATGGGAAAAACTTGTCTGCAAGGAGCTTTGTCCTTAAGTTGCCCTGAATTTTAGTACTCCCAAAATGCTCGATGAATTTACTTCTGAGTTCTGAGACATTTGTAATGCTGCTACACATTAACTCCCACCAATAATGCAGAGTTGAGGTAAGGGCTAAGTTTAGGCAACACAGCATGTCGCCATCGGTTAGTCCGAATTATACAGCATACTTTTCAAATTTCATAAGGAAGTTAATAGGATTTTCTCCTTGCTGTACTTCGAACTTTGGCAGCGGTTCTGCCCATAGCTTAGATGGATGATATAACAGTGTGGAAATTGGTGTAGCAAGCACTGGTACATTAGAAGCAGTGGCTCTTGTAGGCACACTAGGCATCCGATTAGCTAAGTCAGGTTGTAATGAGCTAGCACTCAGATATTGTACTTCCTCCCTCGGAGTTTCATTTTAGCTAATTGTAGGTTCTGAACTCCCTCAATCACTTGTCTCAGGTAATCAACCTTCTCCGTGACACTAACCAACCTTCGAGCGGATGCTCTCTACTTGTGACAGGCGGTTTTCCACATGGTTTCTTAGCAAATCAACTTGTCAGTTAGAGCTTCCTCAATTACTGTTTGCTTAGCTGGAGAAACCGTCTGAAGTTCAATTGTCTTCAAACTGTGTTCAACATCACTAGCTTCCTTAGCTTAGTTATTCTTGACTCGCTCCAATTCTTCCCTAGTCTCCTCTACTTTGCTTCTGATTGTAATCAAGTTAGCTGTAACCTAGCTATGGTTAACAGTGGCATCCTCTCTTAGCAAAGATTCTTGCTGTTGTAACAAGCTGCTGTGGTTCAGCAGTTGAGCTTGTACATTCTCTTTAAGCTGTGTAGTCTGAGCTTGTACATCCGCCCTCAGTTGCATGGTCTGAGCCTGAATACTGCCCTGTACATCTGCTTTCAGTTGTGTGGTTTAAGCCTGCATACTGTCTTGAAGTTGTGTACCTTGTGTACTAAGGTTGGTCTGTACATCTTGCAACTATGTCTGTACATCCTCTTTCGGTCGTATTTGTAGGTTTTCTTGAATATTTTGCAGTTGTTTCTACATCAGTGCTGCAAACTGCTACATTATATCTGGAGGATATGCCTTGTTTTCTGTGGCTAATGAGTTTACCAGAGCATCCGTGTTTTCAGTGCTGTCTGATGTGGATGTAGTGTTTCTGGTTTGGCCAACCACCGAAATTTCCTGTGTCACTTCCACTGTCTCCTCCATCTCAATAGTGTATTTTAATAATATGTCGTCGATTGGTGTGAGTGTTTGAAGATCGTGCGGTGCCCGTGTTTTCCTACTCATTTACTAACACATTAGGCACTCCCAGCATTTATTCAGCCAACTCGTTAGGAGCGCCAATAGATATGTAAAGCACTTCTACATATAATACTGAGTGCTGTACCTAGCCCACCATGTTGGGAAAGCCAATTTAATTATGTACAACCTACTATATATAGTGTGGAATATGCATATAATAATTTTATACAGGGTTGAATATTGATTGCGGTTAATCAGATAGGTATGTGTGAGTGTGTGTACATATAAGCTTGATACTTCTGAAATATTAAACTCTACAATTTATTTCTGTTGTGAGTATCTGTTACTATAAGCAGGTTAATTGCCTGGGTTCTTCCAATAGGTATGGGTACATGCTAAAGACAACTAATTGTCAACTTTCACTCTCAGTAAAATATGCTAGCAATGTCTGTAGATTAAACATTCAATGATGCTGGATAGCTCCAGTAACTCCAGCTCGAACCAAACTGCCTATGGCACTCACGATCACGTATGTTAGTGTGTGTGATACAATGATAAATTATACAGTGTTTTTACTCATGTGAAAATCTACTATTGTTAACCATGACAAACGAGCATATGTAGTAGGAGCTTTAGCAATCGAAAATAAAACATCCTGTAGCAAATATATGACTGTGAATATTACCTAGGTTGTAACTGATAATTGCCCGATCCACACCTAGGCTTAGTTGAAGACATCCTCGTCGTACTTCACACCCACGTTCAGCACATTAGTTAGTAGATACACCATCTGTGTACATACCAAACACAACACAGATAACAAAAATACTAAAGAATAGCATCAATTCAAATGAGGAGTAGAAGGCAAGGTAACTCTACGCTATTCTGAAGTTAACGAAACTGGCTATTATTATAGTTTCAGAATAGTACTTTATTTTACACTTCTCAATATTTATTTCTGCAAAATTTTATGATAAAGTTCTTTGAAATTACTGATGGCAATTGGAAAGTGCTACAAGACATCAACAACATTCTAGTGTTGCTGAAATGAATCATGCCTAGTCTGCATGATCCCTATAATAATATATGTGTAAGCTTGTCAGTGGCTCAATCCTATAGCTTCCAAGAAATAAAAATTTTATTGTTCCCCATATATTAAATTACGTTGTAAAATGTATGTATTAGGTTGTGTTGCCTACCTCAGGGAAACACTCAATTATCTCTTGGTTTACCGTAGCAAAACTTAAGCTGGGATGCAACGTACTGAAAAAATTTAATATGGCGTTGGGGCAAACCTTCTATAACTAATGGTCGACGCTCAAATGTACCATGTCTATACCATACGTAGACATATTATCAGAAGAGATGTAAGCAGCTCTCGCATTACGAATCAGTTTTCTTTTTCAAACCGAACTAGTAGTAGGCTGCTCTCATAGGATCTAGGGTAGGGTGGGGTGCTTAATAAGTTAAATTATACTCTTCTGACATATAGACTTTTTACGATACTTACTATGTCCTGACCAACTAAAACCGAGCGAAAGGACCGAATATCAGCACACTCTTAATAGCTTGTAGCAAAATCAACCCTTAATGACATCGGGGAAGTATTGAACACCCTAATATTTTAATAACAGCCCTACACTCTACCTACTTGTGGGCGAGGGTCTTGACCAACGTCCGTTCCTGGTGGAGGCTGATAATAGAGTGAGCATTAAGCTCGATCGGCTGATGTTAGCTTAAGTGTACTTACCATGCAAGCCAAACACAAGTCAGGATTTGAACCTGTGGGCCAATTGGGACTAAAATACTTCAATACCCCCTTACTATCCATTTTGAACGGCCCAACTGCTTAAATTACATAGAATATGCGGTTCAAAACTACAACATATAAAACAATAAACCCTGAAATATTCACACCAAGAGACCCGAATTAAAAAATAATTACGTACTTATATATAAAGAAATACGAAAGTGAAAACTAGTTAACTTAATCCAATTAAACATATTAGATTGTCATCGTACACCTGAATCGAAATATCCTACATACGAAATTAATCACAAAAATAAATAAATCAAATAAAAACAAAATGAAGTTACATTAGTGACATAAGTGGAAATATTTACATACGAATGTACATGAAATATTATGTATGGATAAAAGTGTGAAAAATTAACAGGTGTAAATTATATATACAAACGGCTTACATTTGCGGGCGTTACACCCGCGTGAAGGTTAAATAACTGAGACGAACGTACGATAGGTATATTATTCTTTTAAAGAGCTAGTTTAATTTTTAAAAAATAATATTGAACATACATACTATAGAGAACCACCATATTTATTGTATATTTTTCAGGCCGAAAGTTTGTAAAACATGGAGCAATTAGTAGTAATCAGTCAATGTCTCTTAAGTATTGAATCGAAGCGTGTAAACGAGATGTCAATGCGAATTGGGAATCTTGCGAGGCGAGTCAGTCGAGCACCATATGATGCGACGGTGTGTCATGTTATACGCCTATCCCTATGTTTGAGATTGCATAAAGTGTAGTACTAGTCAGAGAAATTATGAACAGAATTTGCTGTAAATGCAACTCATGTTCGCTACCAGACGCCACACACTTCTTCAAAGCATGACGACTGCTTGAATCCTCACCAGCATATGAAAATACAAAGCAACCGTTGCAAACAGATTGCCATTTTTTGGAGAATAGCCAAATCACAGATTTTCTCAGGATGCATCACAATTTTCACAATTATCCTTATGGCAGTTTCCATGATGAAGAAGCCACGTGACCTTGGTGCCCATTTTGTAGGGCGTCTCCCAATTCAGCTTCCCACCAAGGCGAACCGCGTTCAATCCCCGTCCGGGCCACCGGATTTTCGCAAGTGGGAATTCTGCCAGATGATGCCGTTGGTCGGCGGGTAATCTCGGGGATCTCCCGTTTCCCCCACCTCTTTATACTGACGTCACTCCATTCTCACTTCAATCACCTTCATCGGCTCTCAAGACCCCGCTGTTAAATACCACCCAAATCTCTTCACTCACTCACTCACCAAATCCAGCTTGCAGTAAAAAGTCAACTAACCAGAAGTGCACGCTTGCTGCACAGCGAGTTGGTAACTCGTCCTGCATAAACCATTCAAGACAACCACACTTTACATTATGGTCTCATTTCATTTCATCGTACAGCATATGAAAGTAATTTTTTTTCCGACTGACTGTTGACTTAAAGTACAATTAAAGAAAATTGGATTTGTTCCGTAAACTGCTTCGCGCCGTCTGTTTTAGAGAGTATATTTTTTCCTTGCTGTCTTAAAACAAATACAGTTTTCTTTATGAACACTATCTACAATTCTGCTTGTTCACCTCATTGGTACTTCTGCATAAATATTTCCGTGGACGAGGTAGTGTAGTGGTTAAACTCCCCCTCCTCCTAACCACCCGTCGTTAACATGAGCCGCGTTCATTTATCGGCGTAGCCAAATGCAAATATTTACATGGCGAACGTTGTCATTGGCGGATGACTTTTCTCAGGTTGCTTCTGTTTCTCCAACTATTGCGTCTATCACTGCGCCGATCCATCATTAACCGATATTAACCATTAGCATCCGCCTCTTCACCGAACATAACTTCCTCCAAGAATGGTGGATTTGTTTTAAATAAGCACAGAATAAAATATTTTCATATCAAAACCCTGCAATAAAAGCCCTTTTCTTATTTTGTAGAGTAATATAAAACCTAGCCAATACAAGAATTAAAAGTGAAATTATAGGTTTAGGTCGGTGCGTATCGTCTAGGTATTGGCCACCGGTAAAGGTGAAGTGAGGTGAAAATGGAGCCACGATGGAATGCTCAGGTGGTAGAGACGGGGGTATCTCGAGAAACCCTACTGGCCAACGGTAGCGTCCACCACGTCTCCCACACGCGAGTGAGTAATCTGACCACTACACCACCGCGGGGCGGCCACAGCCAACACTGCAAGCAGTTTTGATTTCTGATTTTATTTTCGGTCTGCCAGAACACATGCAGCATCTTGTGAATCGACCTTGTTTCCCAACATTTATAGAATACTTCACAAGTTTACTGTTGCGTGCTGCTATCTCTCTGTGTGTTTTCAGATAATCGGCCGCCATTTCCTTCTGCGTTCTCCCCTCTCAGCACCATTCAACACTGAGAAACATGTCCATGTGTAGCTCGGGAAAAACAACAGTCTGCAAAATATCTCTCCTATTAACAAGTTTCGCGCAGAATTAGTTTCATTGATTCCCTAGATATTATCATGATTTGACAAGGACATGTCGTCTTGTCTCCGATGTTTGTAAATATATCCAGAACTCAAAGTCTCACGGTTATCTCTAATCGGCCGTCTTTGGTCGACAAAATAGTCCACCCCTAATCAGACGTAATGAAACTTTACTTATCGTTTGTTTTAAATCAATCGTTCTATTGCAGCAGCGATCACGGGTCCCACGGAACAGGACCAAGGGAATGATCCATTAACTTATTTGTTACTTTAAGCGAACGGATCTGATCAAGGTGACAAAAGGCTGCGTGAACGAGAAGTGATAGTGCACTTGTGGATGTTTTAAAACGAAGCACTGTATTTCTAAGTAAGCAGACCATCGCTACGCCACTGGAGAAACCAGAGTATTATCGCAGGTCCTGGAGCCCCATTGTCATCTCAGGACAATCGAACCAGGGTTTCCAACTTTCCACTCAGTGGCCGAGCAAGCTTTCACCCCAGTTAGTGGTGCTGTGCATGATTAATTCACGATTAATCAAACATATCTGAAAATCACAGTTAATTTCATTCTCATACCATTTGTATACAATTTCGCCACAAAACCTTGGATCTAGCGACAACTACCATCTCGATTAAGAAAGCGAAATGGCTCAAGTAGTAAATACTTAACTTAATTACCGCCTCTCACTGCAGTGTGGACAAAACCAAATGAAACTGAATTCAGTTATTATTACTACAAACAATAGAATTTTAAAAAATAAATAAATACTTCCGCCATTTAATGGAAAAGCACAGAAAAAAAAAACAGTATTGGACACGTTGATTTTCCTCTTTGTTTTTCAACAACGGACTTTTCATAAATTTTACAGAAGTTTCCGTAAATTCGCGGAAACTCACCGTAAATTTGGTAGTAATTGTTATATAATTCTGTTAAAAAAAATAAAGAAAGAGAGAGAGATATAAATAAATCTTCACTTTTCGTTATACGAACTCTTTAGAGGGGGAGGGGGGGGGGGGAACTCACTAGCATGATTTGAACACGACTCGAAGAGAGATGTTTCGTATTTTGTATTTACGAAGCTCAGGTTTATGTTTCGTCATTAAGAATTGCATTTCCGTATATTAAATGCACATTTCGTAAACAATTTCCGTGAATTGATGGAAATGTTTAACATTGTGACTATACTTTCAGACATAAAAGACTAGAGCTTTCTTCCGCTGACAACTTTACTGAAATTATGACAATATGTGTTTACGTGTCTTTAGCCAACCTTCCTTCGGAAAGCAAGGCTTATGAAATCATCTGAATATCTGTCTGGATGTATGCCCTTCCCTTTATAACTTTTTAATCCCTGAACAGATTGTAATAAAATTTTGTAGGAATATGTAGCCACGTGTAACCTTTTATAAAAGCACGTATTCTATATTTATAAAACTCTGTGAATGTAAATATTTTAAGTATAAATGTACTAGACCACGAAGTATACATTGGCGTATGTGCTCGACATACGTTGTGCAAGCTACTCGCATCCTTCTTATTGTCTGTAGTCCACCATGGACTGGCGAGTGACTGAGCGACAACAGAACATTCCTCCAGTGCCCCTCCCACTCTTACATCTTTCCTACACCCACAGTTCTTCTCAGCTCTGTCAGTCTACAGCTCCACTGCAGAGAATACTTAAGAAAACAGAACTGAACAAGTCACTCCAAACGCACAAGCCACAAAAATGGTGTTACTGGCCAGCAACATTTCGCATCACTGTTCGCCAATCAGCGCCTGGTAACTTGCAAGCCGACAGTGCAGCCAATAGAGAATGTTTTGAATGTAGAGGTCACTAGTTAGACGTAACGCCGGTTCTAGATCCTCGAGCCAGCAAATGGATACTCCTACAGCAGAGGAACAGCCATGATATTTAGCTTCTTTATACGTGGTTATTGTGTGCCGGCAGGGAGTTACAAGAGCGTCGAGTCGAGTGACAAATCTTTTGCGTTAGCTTGCACTCATCTTGTTCGTGGTTGCCCTCCTTAGGCCCTGTCCACATGAGGCGACTATGGCGAGACATTTCGTGTCGCACGACTTGTCGGTACCTGGCTGCCATAGGCCTCGCCAACACGGAGCGACAGTCGCTGTCCCCTTGCTGTAGCACAACTGTCGCGCGGCTTCATTTATTTGGGTTCCCTATGATCCGCCTCACGCGACAGTCGCGGTGACCGGACCGAAATGGAGAACGAACACTTTGACAGCAAGCTGTTCATCAGCGAAGTTGAGAAACGGAATGCAGTTTGGGACGTACAGACTCCAAGATATTCTAATAAAATTCTAAAACGAAAATCGTGGGAGGAAGTAGTGAAAATATTCTGCGAAGCAGGTGATTCGACGGAAAAAACGAAGTCTCTCGGTAGTTTTAATTCTATTGTTAAAGTTGCATATAGTAGTATAGTAAATTTTGCTTTCGCTATGCTACCACTACCTTCGCATCGGCAATGTCTGTATGTAGCAAGTTGTGTAGTTCACTAGCCGCTAGAGCACATATTAATGGCAGCTTGCTTGTGTGCAGTAAGAACAATGAGCATACTTTAAAAGCTTGAGCAAGCATAAATAATATTGGAAATGTGGAAAATAATTTGAATACATTTTTATTGATTAAACAATGGCAGTAAGTGCATTGTTTGCAGTGATGACCCGTTTACATTTTCTTTGGATGTATTGTACTGAAATTCTACTTTTATTTTTTAACCTCCATAAGAAGCAATGCAAGCATGCAGTTTAAACGAGCGCTAACTTGTATCTCGTAGGCAATGCCTTCAGATCAGACACTGGCATATGTAACAACCATAAAGAATGTTTATTTAGTTAAATACTTACTGTATGGTTAGAACTGTTCTTACTATAAACGTGCGTACAGAAATACTGTATGTGTTAACTAATTTTTTTTTTTAGATTTCTGCAGAACTATTTATTGGTAACTTTCCTAGTGAGAAACAAGTTGTATTACATTCAGTTGTGTTCTCGGTTATATTATAGAAGAAAGTTTGAATGCAGTTTGGTTTAGATATCCCCATGCCAGTCTCTGAGGTAGAAAAAACAATGCTACAGTTGTAAGTTACATGTTAAGGCGTCTTAAATATGTAGACTTATTCCTATAATCAGTTTTTCATGGTAATGCACTTTTAAATTGAACATTACTCACAGCAGTATCTGACATTCCTATGGCGCATGTATCTAAAGATTACACTAACAGCAAATTGTTAATTTTTGTATCATTTAACATTCCACTACATATATGTTCCATTAAGGTAGTGAATCAGTGAATGTAAAAGAACAACCCAGCAATGAAACTTAACAATAAGCATCAATCAACGTCATCTCATATTATTTAGTTAGTGCGAGTTACAGATCAATATATGAGCACACGTGTTCCTGCTCCGCACTCGAGTTCCGAGACTTTTGTTGTTTAACCAAAGTAACATCTGTATAATTTTGTCTTGCCATTCGACTCGACCTTCATATACAAAGTAATGTGCAAATCGTTCACTTGTATCTAAAGCTTAAGAAGTGCCTCTTCTTGCTTGTGTTTCTATGGGTAAAAGTGGCGCAGTGTAAAAAGTGTCCTCGTACCTATAGTCGATTCCCGGTTGGAAGTGACTTATGAAAATCAACCTTTGAAAAAACACTTTAGGAATAGCATGTCAACCTGTTTTTCGATAACCTGTATTCCACAAATATATAACACTGTGGTTAACTTTAGAGTACTGTATTATTGAATAAATGAACCTTTACCTTAATATCTTCTATAACTTGTAATATTTATTTCTTTTTTAAATATGAATTAACAACAGCTAGTGCAGCGACGTGTTGGCAACGACCGGTAAGAGATAGTTCACAGCAAAAAATATTATTTTAACCTCGTTCTTTAGTATACAATATGTAAATTAGACGGTGCATATCGAAATATTTAACTATTTAAGTAGCACCGATGGCGACATATCTCATTTTTACAGTGTAAAATAACAGCGGAAAATATCGTGAGTAGGCCGTAATGGTACGGTATTATTTTATCGAGCAAGAAAGCAATTGAAAAACTGTCTGCTGGCGAGACTTGTCGCACTCTTTTTCTTTCTTCGTCTCTTTCACACTCGGGAAATTTCACTTCGCTAGTAAGGAACAAAATGATACATGTTTTCAATTGTAGCATATTTCATACTTATTACAGCAAAATCATTATTTTTGAACTTGTAATTTTCAATTGAAAAGATATTTTATTGTTTGAATACGTATTTTAATATATTTAGATATTATGGCGGGGCAGTTACCTAGTGAAGTTGGCATACATGGCGAGCCATGACATGGTATGTTGCTTTTTGTCAAACGAAACGTAAATTATTCTTACTCCGAAATATACTTGAAATTAATACATCACGTTTGTAGATGTTGTGTTTTTTAAACCTACCTAGGCAAGTTACGATGTTGTGATAAATCTGTGTTTCCACGGCAGTAATAAATATACTGTGACGTGTGTTTCGTTAATCATTGCGTCTTTGAAATGGCATGCCTTTGTGCTTCGTGGTCGATACGCTGGTCCTGTGTGTGCGTGATTTCAAATATTTGATTAGCACTATTTTTATGATGACGTTAATTATTTACATCCACGTCTGTTTATTTATCACAACGTTGTACCTTTGCCCTAAGGGGTTTGAAACACAGTCGTGTAACGTAATTTGCCACAATCCCAGAAGAAAAATACTAAGTGCAGTCCAATAAATTTCAATAAACCTAATAAACAGTAAGTAGCAATACACAGAAATATGAGCGGAATAAAAGTTATCGTAGACTTATTTGTGTGCATATTCATCGCCATCTTTTAAAGTTTGTATGGCAAAAATGAGCACCACTAGTTGCGTGCTTGAATTTAATGTGCCTTTTTCACTGGTTGTTCCTTCGTTTTAATATTTATTCCAACTGACGCCGTCCTTTTAGAGAAATGACCCAACACATATCAATAACAAAAGGATAATTACAATTAGTACAGCCTTTTACCTCGCAGTTGTAACAGTGTTAAACACAGTCACGGCAAAATACTACCGTGCATTAAATATATTGGGCTACGTTGTGTAAAACAAATATGTTAATGTAAAAAAACTGTAAGAACTGTCTTCAATTCAGGCATTTTTAAAACGTCATAAAGCTGACCTAAATAATGTTAGAGGCATAAACTGTGAATATTCATACGGAATGGTTTTTGAAATATGACAGAATTCTTTGAAAAGCTGTAAACAGTAACCAATATATTTGGCAGGTATAAAAGTAGAAGCACATTTCAATGTTTATTTGTAGGTGTAGCGAAAGTATACGAAAATATGTACACACACAATGGAATGTAAACATTGATTTCGACAGATGCTACATGACAGTCACATGGCAATGTTTGTTTACATTTGGCGGAAGGATACGAAACGGGCAAGTAGATATTTGGCAGGGCTTCGAGAAAGTTGCTTCCAATGGGGAATGGACAATATAGCCATCTCTAATTCTCAGCTCTTTTTGAGGAACGCAACAAGCTTTCACAATTTCTTCAACGAAGTTAATATAGACGTTAAGTGGCCTGTGGAAAATTCGCCATTTGTTGGCAAGAATACCGAAAGTGCATTCAATATAATGACGTGCCCGACTTAAGCGATAGTTGAAAATTCTTTTCTTGTATGTCAACGTCTTTGCTCTGAAAGGTCGCATAACATTTTCCGTCAAACCGAATAATTCGTCTCTAACAATGACGTGCAGCAGGGGTGTTTGGTCAACATTTGATATTGGCTTTGGTTGTGGAATATTGAAAGTCTTCTTGGCAAGTTTTTTATAAAGCACAGAATTCTGAAAAATTGCCGTATCATTGCTTTTACCGTAAGCTCCAACTTCTATGACTATAAAACAGTAATTCGCATCACACAAGCCAAACAAAACAGTGGGAAAGTAGTTCTTGTAATTATAGTACAAAGATCCGCGGTCGTTCGGTTTTGTTATTCTTATGTGCTTACCGCCTATCGCACCAACACATTCCGGGAAATTAGCACACTTCTCAAAATCGTTACTGATCTCACACCACCCCTCCTCTGTAGGCTCCACCATTTCTTTAGTTTTCAATTTCTTCCAGATTGTCTTGCACACTTCATGAACTATTTCAATTATGGTGGACTTTCCCAGTCTGTATGCATAATGCAGATCAGCAAAATAACATCAAGATGCCAAATACATGAAAAGGTAAAAAACGACAACATTTAATTATGTTTCTTTTATTTCAGGTACGTTACTGCAAATAAAATGGAAAGGATAGTGGGACTGCTTTTCCCAAGAACTGAGAAAGAAAAAGAACATGGTGTCTGACTTCGGAGCAAGTAATACCAACAGTTACATATATTTCACACGTTTAGGGTTCTTGGAGAATTCTATGCACAAAAAAAACCGACTTCCAACCTAGAAGACGCGTATCCTGAAAATGGGCAAGCTGATGGAGACGAAGAAAATGCAGATCTTGTGAGGACACAAACGCAAAAACCAAAATCGTTGTTCGTCTCATAAAAAAATATAATTAAGTCCAGCTGACTAGCATTTTTCTGAAATGATTGAAAAATGTCTTGTAGCACGAGAGAATCGGGAATGTGGAAAAGATAATGATGAAAAATTATTTTGTTGGTCCTTGTACAAAACTTGCGAAAAGTCCCTGAAAACAAGCGAATACTGACTAAAATGGAAAATTTTAATGTCATACATAGAGCTCAAAACACACAGTAACCAACATTCGGGTACTTAAACAGTCAACAAGCTACCCTCGTGGGAACTCACCATGCCTACTTGGTTAGTGAACTTTCGTTGGCTTCACCAATAGGATCAACTGGATCTCACAGCTTCTACAGGAACAATGAAGAAATACCTGATCCTGTATTGCGATAGACTGATATATCGTGGTTATGTAACACACCAAAATTTTTCACAGCCATCTCAAAGCGAGAAGGAGCGTAATGGAATACTCAACTGCCCAAATGCTCCAACTTTACAAGAGGAAGTTTTGGAATCTAACGGAACTACGAGTCGCCAGGACGCTCCGGCTTCATCACCAGAACACATGGAACCTCATGGGAATATATGGGTCAGTAACCCGGCGAACCGGGTCTCACGGAATCTCATGTGACAACAAATCATCAACCCGCACAAAATGCATTGCAATGACTCATGGGAACTCCCAGACCTACGAACTGTGAACCTTTACCAATTCAATCTCTGTAAACCACAGAATCGTGTGGTTATTTGGGACGTGAACCTGCACCAAGTCCTTCGCCGGCAACGTCAAACATGAGCATTGCGTCTTATTTATCTCAAGACTGTGAAATGGATCTATTTGTAGAAAATTCAAGTGCCCAGTGACCTAGTTTTATGTTGCACAACCTATGTTGCGAATGTATGTCAATTATCTTGTAACGTCAATTTGTTGTACTAGTAAACTTGATTGTTTTAGAAATTCGTATCGGCATTAATATTTCTAGTGATAAAATATTATTTCATTACCTAAGTAGCTACTCAATGCCTATGTTGATAATTATTTCACCATTTTGTGTTAGCAGCCCCAGACAATTGTGTCTAGATTTTGTCACACCGGTTTCGTCACACAAATACGAAACTTGTACTATTACAGTCATGCAAATGTTGTGTACGGTTTTATATGCATTTCATAAGATTTTGGTTTTCGTTGGGTTGTGACAATTTAAGATAAAATTAATTATTCAACACAGCAGTGACCAAGTGTTTCTCCATGATAAATTTGTTACATTCCACCATTGAATACAAAATTATTTAATGTTTACTTCTGACGTTTGTAATCAGTTTTGTATGCCAATTAAAGCTATGCCTTACATGTCATGTTCAATGATACTTAATTTTACTTATTACAATTGTTTAAGCAGGCATATTAAAAAATTAAGGCTATATATAATTGATACAATACGTCATCATGCAATAACAATACCAACCACTGAATGCGACAAACCAAACACAATATTACAGCTGTCAGATAACTGTTTGAGATATTACTGATGACTAAATTCGAGCACATGCCATGTGCTCGAATTTAGTCCCGTAAAATAGGGTGCACCAAGTACCTTCTAGTTTCTTGTTGTTTACAACGCTTCCATATTTTATGAAGAACCCACAAACAGACTGCCTCCTCGACATCCATAATGCTACTGAAGCTGCATCGCTATGCAGCTTGTCGCGCCACAGTCGCCCATGTGGACAGGACCTTAGTGGTGAGGTGAGAGCGCAGCCGCCCGCCTGCCTGTGCGTTTGACTCCGAGAAGCGCGGCAGCGATAAGGGCGACACTATTACGCACATCAAGTGCGACATCGCCACTACGTGGAGGGCTGTGTAGTGTTCTCTCTCGTCCTGCTGCCTTCATCTATGGAACTTCAAGTGGTGACCCATGACATTATTAGTGAAAAATCTGTAGCAAAAGTTCAATAGAGGCTGCTATCGCAAACTCACTTGTGTCCGGGTAGTAAGAATGATGCTACTGAAGTCTGAAAAAGCCGTTTTTATGGACGACAGAAAGCTTAGCAATAATATTTATAGTATGCGTGACATTTTTTAATCATCCGTCTGTATTATTGGGTATCTTTTCTTTTCGTAAGAAAGCGTAGTAGGAAAACATTTTGTAATTTCGCGCATTTTAAACACGCCGACGCGCAGTTCAGGCGTGAGGTAGACGAAAGTTAGACCCGTGTTGTTTATAGTGAACATATTAATTTTGTTTTCAACCACTCACACGCGGAAAAGAAATTTATATAATTGTGGCGAAATAGTGATTTATTAATTTTCCCTCAAGTTAATTAATTAAAACAAATTCCACTAATCTATTTAATTTTATCTGGCAGTCGTGTAGTCTGAAGGTGTTGTGGGCAGAATATAAAACACAATACAACATTCTCGTAGACGTCAACACGTCACGGCTGTTTTGTATTCGACACCCACGCGACGCAACAGGAAGAGAATTGTTGGAAAACGCACCGTGGTTTACAGTTTTCGTCATGAATTGAGCTTTAGCTGGGAATTGAACCTAGGACTCCCTAAAATGATACAGAAGTTATCGGGACTCAGCCTTCTTAAGTGGGATCACTCTCCGCCTTATTAATCTGTGGAATTTTCCCAACAAACTGCATTAACGGCTTTGTGTGAAGTCGTAACAATTGAATAAAATTTGAGAATTAACAGTGCGAAAAACTTTAGTCACCCCAGTACCTGGCACTTTGCATGATGAACTAGTTTTAACTGTTATGCATTGTACACAGCAGAATACAGAGGCAAATTAGGGACGTGCCTAACATGTGATAAGTAGCCTATAATTCATTGCTGAGAATGTAATCTCATAAATAGTTGCTGTCAGTATCATGAAGCAAAATAGATTTCTATTGGACGTTATACGGGATAGAATTGTATAGAATCCCGAACAAGAATTTTGATAGTTGCAACACCCACAGCGATTTATTTGCAATCAAAGTACTAAATGGAACTTACGAATAAAAATATATAAATACAATTTGGCGGCGAGTGATTCACTTCTACACTTTCAAAATCTGGTAAAATCATAGCGAAATCCAATAGGATAGATGTGAAACATATGTACAGAGTGCCTGTAGAGAGAACATTTGATTAGATGTTGCAGTTTACTTTCGCTATGTGTTTTATTTATTTGTCCACACCGAGCACGCCAGTTATTAAACAGCTGTGTTACAGCATGTGGCCATCTTCAAGTGAAGTAGAGATATTTGGGCGGGTAGTAACATCGAGGTCTTGAGAGCCAATTAAGATGAATCAAGGTGAGTATGGAGCAGCGCAGGAATGAAAGGGCGGGGGAAACGGGAGATCCCCGAGAAAACCAGCCAACCAGCGGCATCGTCCGTCACGATTCCCACATGAGAAGATCCGGGAGTGACCCGACCGGGGAATGAACCCGGATTGCCTTGGTGGGAGGAGAGCAGGCTAACCCGCTGCCTCGCCATCTTCAAGTGCACCAGTAATATTATTATACTGTTTATCAGTTAATAATGCCCAACTCACGTATTTTATGACGGAGCAGTTTGTGTTAGCAGATCGTTGCTCGTGTGGCATACGGACACCATGTTGAAAGTTGTAACTAGGGCAGATGACAAGTCCAGCGGTGTAAAGTTGCGCCAAACGGAGGTAGGTGGGCCCTTTCTCGATGTCCAGGCTATTGCCTAATCGTACTGGGTCAAGTAGAATGCCAACAGCTCCCCCCTTCCTTTCTCCAGACGACACCCGGCAGGCCGCAATTGGCGTTGAGATTCGTCGTACTTGCAAAAACTGGCGGCCTGGGAAAGCGGGACGAGCCACGCCCTGTATCAGTACGTCGTCATCGCGCGCGGGCGCCTTTACATTTCGACACGAGATACGTCGAGGTGTCGCCCGGTAGATCGGGCTGCTCTCGAGACGCGACTCAGCTTGCACAGCGTGTTGGCAATCCTGCAAGTCCGTGGGCTGGGGGAGGGGGATGTACAGCGGCGACCAAGCGCTTAGCCCGCTCCCCTCCCACAAAAAAACCCGCAACCGGGCTCAATCCCCGGCCTGGTCACTGGATTTTCGCATGTGGGAATCGTGCCGGACGATGGCTTTGGTCGGCGTGTTTTCTCGGAGACCTCCCGCTTTGCCCACCCTTGCATTCCGTCGCTGCTCCATACTCACCTCAATCACCCTCATCGGCTCTCAAGACCTCGCTGTTTAGAGCCGCCCAAATCTCTTCATTCACTCACTATGTGCCCGGGGGAAAGAAGCGCGCGATCTGTATAGAGATGTAGCCAGGAAGGGGACTTTTGGGGTTGTAACATACCCTTGCTAAAGGTTGTCAAAAATTAATATTTAAATTATTTATAAGCCTCTAATTGCTATTGAAATATGTAATTTTCCTAAGTTATAATGCATTTAGTTATACTGTGAAGTAATTTTTCCTATAATTTGACCTGCGTTACGTATCTACCAAAGCTAATGCCAATGTACCTTTCCAGCCTTCATTACAATTAGTGTAATACCCTGCTCCTTCTCAGAAATAATTGGCTAGTCACTGGATCAAATCGGATTGCCCCCGGAACATCGCACTTCTCGAACCTCGCACGAAGAGAGGGGACGTCGGAAGAGCAGTCTTTGTCCATTGGTTGGCTACCTGCAGGTAGCTAACTGACTACGACGAGTGGCTTGTTTATCGCTTCTCAACTAAGAACTCCCCCTTCGGTAGCATTTGCCCTAAATTTTACACTCGCAACTACAGTTCAATTATTTTCCTACGGTTATGTTACTCATAGTAGCGCTGTTATTAGTTTAAAAAAATGTTCTGAGGTATCATCGACGTAGTTGTGAACTGTATGGGCAAGTTAACTACAAAATAAGTAAGTAATGTTACATTCTTTTAACTTATTTGATATAATTTTGATTTTACTTCATACTGTCAAGCGAATACATGAAAAGTGCTCCAAATGTTCTCCTTACTTTCACACGAAACTGAAATATGATTAAATCGGTGGCAATTTGAAAACATTTATGCCCATACAACAACCAACAACTACAAAGAAGCGAAAAAAAGAAACACGAAACACGTAATGGTAAGAAGTGGTGTATTCTAATGAGAAAATTTAAATACGCTGTTCTACAGCAAGTCATTCAGAAACGCGTTTACCAACCCATAAAATGTGGAAATATAACGTACGTGTCACGTAAAATTTCAATTCAAAAACTTATACTAACATATTTTAACATTATAAATAGCAGGTAGAATAAACCACAATTGTTTTGTTTAAAATTATTATATTAAGCTAATATTTTATAAGTAGGCCTAATAACTAGGGGTAGTGCAATTTCGCTAAAAGATTTCAAGACAAGTTATATTTCAAAACTGTAGGGTTATTTACCAATTTTGATTGGCTGAATTAGTTTTTGACACGTGTTAACTGTCTCTACACGAATCACGTAGTAGCTGTGTTGATGTTGCCAAGTTCTAAGTGGCCCGGTCAAATACGAAAACGCCTTTTCCAGCAGACAGCAATCAATGGCAATATAAAAATTGCTGTTGGGTGTTTATAACATTGAAGCCTATCGTGTACTGATATTTTATCGCGAAAAATCAATAACTCTAGTAATAACTTTGTTCGCCACAAAAATGAAATTCTAAAGCAGTGAACTTATGGTATAAATGTTCCCTTATGAACTTTTTTCATCTAGTGAACCTCGCGTCTATATGAGCCTATAATGGAAACCACGGCGTTGATTTGTTTTAAGAATAGGGTTGCATCACGTTCAGAACTAGGCGATTTTGTTGTAGGTAAATGTAGCAGAAAAATAAGTTATAAGGTATGCTGGTTCAGAATTAGGAGACTTTGTTGTACGTTAAAAAATTGAGAAGTTGTAAAGTTGTTTTGTTCTGCCCGTTGTGTAGCGAATAAATTTATGAGCACAAGTGTTACAAACGTTAATTTTTTTACGTGCACTGTACTTGTGTGGAAAGTGCTTCTCGCAACCAGAGAACATGCCGTGTATTACTTATGTTAGCATTAACATTTCACAAATTAGAGGAGCAGAAACGTCAACAAATCAGATTACTCACGAGGACAACGTTCAAAACACAAGTCACTGATGCCTTGTTGTACAGTTCCAGCCTCCATAAGCAACGTGTCCTCAAACGTGAGCACAGGAACTAAACTGGTTGAACCGGAAATTTTAATAATTTAAATTTATGTTTCTTTGAAAATGAAATTAAGTAGTTTTGTTAAACATGAATTAATTTTATATTTTTATGAGCGACTTAGATATTATTACAACTATATGGAAAATGTATTGTTCCAGACATATTTAACAACAAATTACCTGGAATTAATTCGGGGAAAATCTTTGCTCTAAAATATTAAATGAGTAAATATTTTACAAACGAACAATCTAAGTATTTGAAAAAAATACACAGAGTTTAATTCGTAAATATTCACTTAGGTTTAAAATAACAATTTGAGCGTTAAAAAAATACGCAATCCCAAATATTAATTAAGTTCACATTTTAAAATGTAACTATTTAAAATTTTTATAAAAAATTGTTTGAAAGCTTCTTTCATTTACATTGAAAATAATAAATTTCAGCTATTGGTACCAGGCATTCCCCTTAAATCTGAATCTCTAGTTTACATAAGAAATACAATTGACCGAAATATGATATTGGTATAAATCATTATATCGGAACATTAAGAAAATTAAAATTACTATAATTAGCTTCGAAATATGAATTATGAGTACATTGAAAATTATTCCTTCCGTCATATTATCCAAAATGCTTGATATCTGAACTGATCTACATCTTAAGAATAACGTCCTTTATATAAAATGGAAACTCATTGCAGTATTCGAGATAAATGCTGACCCAAGAAATTCAAATAATACATTAAGAATTGACTTAAGTCAGAGCATCAAAGGCAACATTAATATTTTTTACTAAGAGCAAAATTTAGTTTTTTTGAAAATGTACCACGATAACTATGCAAAGTTGTGAAACAAATGATAGATTTAGTCACTGAAAATAAGTACATACTCAGTATAAAATAAACTTGTTGACACATAAATTAACATTTTTGTATTGAAAAATAAACACCACGGTTTTTAAAACAAAATATATATGCATTTTGTTGTTTCCAGTGATGCAGTGAATTTAAATAATTTTAATCCAATATAATGCAAATCATATATTTATCTGGAAAATTAACAACTGGGAAGAGAAATTAAATTTTATGAGAATTACAATGGCTTAAGATAATTGTATCCTATATGATGCGTTTATTGCAGAATTACAGTAGATATTCATTAAGTATTTGAAAAATAATGAAAAAAATTTAATATATTTAAGGATATAAAATTATATTAATATTCTTTGGTGGAATTCAAATTGCTAAAGGTTTTATAAAAAAAACTAAATAATGTTAGCCTTTGAAGAAATATAATTCCTTTCATAAATAAATTAGCGACTACGCACATAAATATCAAGATTGAATTTTCAATACCAGTAAATAACATAAATCCGCTTGATAATTACGTTCCTAATAAGACATAAACATATACAAAAAAGAAAGTTTGAGAGAATGCATTATAAACTAAGATATGAAAGCCATTAAGAATAATTTTCCCTCGAAGTATCATTTTCTAATGGTGAATCACATTTAAAGCGAATGATATCAATTATTCATTTTTGCATTACACAAAAACTGCACATCACCAAACACATGTACATCACCAGTGATGGTCCGCAATGGTGTAGTGGACAGGCTACTCGCCTTTCCCCCAGGGCGGTTCGTCTTTGGAAAAGGGGGGGGGGGGGGGGGGCTGATTCTTGGCGGGGTTGCTCCCGGATTTTCGCACCTGGGAATTGTGACGGATGAGCCCTTGGTCCGCGGGTTATTTCGAGGTTCTCCCGTTTCCCTTATCCTTTCAATACGTCTCTGCTCTATACTGACCTATCGTCACACTCATCGTCTCTCAAGACCTCGAAGTTAAGAGTGGCTCTAATATCTTCACTCACCCTAAGTCGATTTCATTCTAGCATAGTAAAAAATCTTTGCACATAAGTCTACTTTGACTAAATATGTCAACAATAGAAATTTTAATAATTTTGAAAAATAAATAGTTTTGAAAAATGAAATTAATGATTACACTACAAATTCAGATTTTGTAAATTTTGCTGGAAGAAGAAAGAATAAAATTGCCATAGAAAAATATTAAGTAGTCTTATTCGTAGCAAAGCTGATTACAAGATATCTGAAATTTAATTTAAATATATATATATATATATATATATAATTCATAATGTTATGCTTTAAAAACAGAATGCAATAATGGTTATGTCAGGATGGATTTTCCAAAGATATAGATTTGTCGCTAATCTGTGTTCGTTTTCCTTTGCCGCGAGTGAAGAATTTGCGGTTCCCGTAAATTGACAGAAGGCATGACATTGATTATGTGGAGCTTACAATTTACGGAGGGCGCTGGTTGCCCCAGTGTTCAGTGTTGTACTTATGCACGGGTTGCAGTTTCGCTGGCGCGATGCAGCCTAGCCTATTGTAAAACGTGTGTGCTAGGGTCTGACAAATCAGTGGTCTGCGCCGCAGGGCGCGAGAGGACGCGTTAGTACGACGTCAAGGAGAGTCGTTGACAAGACACTAACCCAAAAGGTCGCCTTTGGTGCGGGGTTAAGGATAGAATGCTGCTTAAGCCTAGGCGGGCTTTGACCTCGCCAAGTGCGTATGTTATTAGCTATGCGCGTGATTTGTGGCGCCGCGGGAAAACGTAGAAGCCGGTGCGCGCAGCATGAAATGGCAGGATTGCAGTATAGTGAATAGTTAGATACGTGGTCAGTCCAGCCATTGGAGATGTTGCCCCTTCTTGAGGCACAAGAGGGGCAGGCATCGTTAGTGAGGGATGAAGGAACAGTGAAGTATTAACTGCTTAAGTTAGGTTTAATGTTGAATACCTTAAAGGTAGACGACCAGATGCAGTTAATATGTTAAGATTATTCTATACAGGCTGCACTGGCAACGACAATTAGACTTAGTGATACTCAGACTTAGTGATATTCAGACTTAGTGATACTCTGATGTTATTAGTACTCATATGTTTAAATTTCTAATGTAGTGAGTTAATAAGTAATGATGATTTATATCTGATAGTGGCTTATGTGATAAATCTAGGAAATTAAGCCATTATAGAGGAATTTACTTTGGAGATGAGCATCATACCGTTACTTTGTGGTTTAGGTATCACTGCCTTTCTCAAGTATGAGTTAATGAATTGAAAGTATAGATTTGTTGATTATGACTAAGCAACACCCACGAAAACCTCTCGTAAGAAAGCCAAGGAAATAATAAAAACGACTGAGAGTTCCCTGGGGGCATAATGCCTCCGGTCTACCAATTATGTTTGTCTACCCTCTGAGCTGAAAAAGGTAGCAGCCTACATCGTGACAATATACAAATATGGCAATGTTATATATAAAAAAATGTTTTTTTTAAATAATATTGATTGTACTGCAAATGGAAAAATGTATAATTTGATCAAAGATGCTGTTTTTAAAAAATAATTCAGTGATAGTACGTACTCCAAATTAAAATTTAATAACCTTCAAGGAAGGCTTAAAATTTATAATAGAAATGAAAAAATGAATTAAATGAAATATTTCATAATATTATAAATAAAGTTGTTAAACAATGAATTAAATATTATTTATAAACTGAAAATATTAATGGTTTTTTAGTAAGACTTAAGATGTATCATAACAATTAAAGCAATTTATTTAATGACAAAAGTTTATAACTTAAAAATATGTCGCTTTAAAACTTGAATGAAACGATTATATTAAAAATGAACATCATTATGAAATTAAAAATTTTGATGCTTATGAGAATAAACTAAAATGACCAGGTCTATATAGAAATTTAACATTTGATAAATTTGAAAGTTATGTGTTTAAAACCGAAATGAATTAATATGTTGAAAACAAAAAAAAAGTAATGAAGAAAATATATTAATTCATCATGACAAACATAATAGAAAACTTAAAATATACATATTTATGCTTATGTTGGGGAAAAGGTGATTTAAATTATTTTAGTACAAATAATGTATATAAGTTAACTGATCTTGGAATACGAAATAAATGGTTTATGAAATAATTCAAAATAAAATTTATATATAAGCATATAAATGTATTTTGTTGGAGAATCATTACTTTATAAAATGCTATCAAAATATTTAAATTATTGAGTAAAACACTTTAACAAAATTATTATTAAAAGATTTTCCTTAAACAATTATCAAAATATCTGAATAGCATTAAAAAATTATGAAAATGTGTTCCTATTCCTATTAATCATAATTATGTGGTAAATTTATAAGCGTTTCAGTCGAATAGAATACAAAATAAAATTAATATACATAAACAAATAGTAAAACAACTTTTCATATTACATTACATTCAGTATTAACTAATATTTATTTTATATTTTGTTGTAGAGATTTTATGATTAATACAGATATTGATGATGCTACTATTGCTTTTAAGTTATTTAGAATAGGAAATCATATAGATTTTTAAAACTATTTCCTGTAAATATGGCGTTCAAATAACTTAAAAATGAAATAATGAAATTCAAATTACAAAATGATTTCCAATAAATACATGTATGTTTAATATTATTAAATATACACACGTATATGATATATTTTATTAGATGTAAAAGAATACTTATTTTAAAAATTGTAAGAAAGAAACTATAAATATTGATATAAAAATTGTAAATACAACTAATGGAATTTTTTTTTAAAATAATACTTATATTAGTAGTTCTTAAGAATCATGAATTAAATGTTGTCCCCTCGTGAACTTATAGTTAATTAATCATGTAAACTGAAACGAAAAACATTCCCATCAAACAAAATTATTAGTTATGCAATTAATGATTTATGGCAACCTGATTTATTGAATAGGATTCAGAAAATTTTGAAAAATGATATTAAAAAGATATGAATCTATTTCAACTGTCTTTGATATTTTTCTTTATGTGGTTTTGCTATTCCAGTTGAAGATAAATATGGTGAAAATATTATAAAAGCTTTCAATAAATTTTAAAACATTTTATCTAAAACATTTACGAACTGGTAGCCTAATGAGATATAATTGTATTATGATATATTTAATAAAATAATTTAAATATAAAAAATTAATCATATTAAATAAAATTTTTAAAAAAATGATTTAACAAACGAATATAATACTACAAAAACTGAACTATGAAAGTGAAACCTGCATTTGTTGATAAAGAAAATTAATTATTCTTAAAAATACCCAGATGATAAAAGTTTATCCGCGGTCACTGAATATAAGGTTGGTGCTATAGTTAGATTTAGTATAATAGAAATTTTTTTTAAACAATTATATACAGCAAGTTTGTCAACAGGCTTACTTAAAATTGATAATGTTTTAAATTATAATGTTCCTACTTATATTTCATTAGATATGTGTAATGAAATAATTAAAAGAAAATTTGATGTATGTGAAATCATGGAAACTATTTACTCATATATATATATATATATATCCGGTTGGAAATATTTATGACGTTAATATGAGTAAACTTATGTTATATGACTTGGATTCTATAATTCATGTAATAGTTAGATTAATAAAAATTCTGTTTCATCAAAATAATTTCAAAACTTTCTTTATTGTGACAGCACACAATCCGAGCGCCACAGTGGTCCGAAATGTAGTAGTCCACCTCAAAAATCAGAAAAACTTTGTGAGTTAATTGTCTCTCTTTACATTACACAAAAACAATATTATAAAGTGTATTAATTTAATACAGTACCAGGGGTAGCACTTTTCTGTGCTGCGAGGAAATGATTTTACTCTATACTTCACAGCATGTTAAACTGCACAGTCATTCAAAAACACGTCGTAGCATTTGATTAACATCAAATGAAACACTATGAATTTTAAAAATACTACCAATATCAATCTTAAATTTAGAACATACATAAATGCACTATGAGTAATTTTCAGAACCATAGATGCTTTCGGAAAGTAAAGGGATTATTCATTTGATAAGTCTCTCTACCTCTCTCTCTCTCTCTCTCTTTCTCTCCCTCTATTTTGAAAAAAAAAAAAAAGTGCGAATTGAAAAATAAAGTTTTTACATTATATCTAGCCAACCATTTAACCAATTTTAACCAAATATGGTACATTACCACTACATGAAATAAGCTTTGAATTTATAATGTGATAACGTTATTACTTGGCCATTTTTTCAGATATTGTAACACGAAAAATAAAACTTTTATGTTATATTTCGGTTACTACATAACCAATTCCTGCCATATTTGGCATACATGTAACAGTTTTGTACACCGTGTACATATATGCATTTTATAAGGTTAGGAAACTTTTTCCAAAATGGCGGTATTAAATATATTTTATTTTCATTTACAAAATCTGCAATAGTGTTTAACTAATTTCGACCAAATATTGTTATGCTGAAAGTATATTTTACAAGAATCAAATGTCTCAAAATGTAGCATCTTTGGTCCGCCATTTTGTAAGATAGCACAATGTGAAAAATAAGGTTTTAATGTCACATCTCGGGAAACAATAAATCGATTCCTACTACATTTGACACACTAGTAATTCTACAGTACGTCATGTAAACTGACATATTTTATTGGGTAAGACTATTATTTTCGAAATAATGGCAACATAGACATTATAGACTACCATGTAATATCTATGAAACTATGTAACGAATTCCAACATAACTTAGCTGGCAGTATCTATGCAAAAATCAAGTATGCTAATATACAGGTTGTCCCATTTATCTTGAACACCCAAAATAACTCCGTACCAGGGCTCCAAATGAAAAAGTTTGTCGCACAAAGGTTATATAACTGGATGAGGGAAATAATATTTCTGCGGATTCAGCCTTATAGCATTATTTGTGAGATACAATAACTAACATCAGAAAATATATCACAATATACGATTCTAACAAACAGAACGTGAAAAACTGCCACAGACATTGGGACTCATAAAGGTTCATAAAGACCAGTTATATGATGCCTTGTGGCAGGATTACACTGTATGGTACAGTGCAGTATGATGTTGATGCTCTTGCATTTGATGTAGAGGCGGAGTAAACAGTGCTGTTGCAAGAGTTTCGTACCCCATTAACAAACGAGACAGAATAAATGCTGCTCTTCTATGGAGAATGTAAGTTACAAGATGAATGTGTTCGTATGATTTTACAGTACAGTGTAAAACGTTCAAGTGAATTGTACTGAAACACATACACATCCACACACAGTTATATTACACAGGTGGAAAATAAAAAATAAAAACCACCAAATCAGTGATGTAGAAACACCATATGCACATGGGCACCGATAGAGGGTATTAAAGGCAATGATTAACACTGATGTGCTGTGGACAGAGTAGGAACCACGTACTAGGCATAACATATATGAGCCTGAACCCAATGCAATTGTAGTTGATTCAGTGAAAGAATAATCTGTGATTTAAGAATCGGCCTGTGTGTAGTAAGAATTTTAGACGTGCCACGACGGCATAGACTACCACACTTCGTGCAAATAACGAACTTTAAATGAGGTCGTATTGTGGGCCTGAGGGAGCCTGATGGTCGCGTAGGATGTGAAGTGTCTGCTGTGCATCATTGGTGGTGCCAGTGCTGATCGTACAGCGACCGCCATACAGATTAGGACCACTGTTGTACACAGGGTGTCAGTTAGGAACATCACCAACCGTTTGTTGGATGCTGGGCTACAATCAAGGGTGCCGCCCAGCAGAATTCCTCTCACACCTCATCACCGTGCAGCCCGCCTCGAATGGTATCGCGAACGATGCAACTGGAGAGATGAGTGGTGCAGAGTTGTGTTAAATGATGTGAGCAGATTCTGCCTTGATGCCAGTGACGAGCGTTTGCGAGTGTAGTGTCAACCAGGAGAGCGGCAACACCACAACCAGAGTGTATATGGCAGCGACATACAGGACTAACTCCTGACATCGTGGTCTAGGGAGCAATAGTCTAAAATGAACGTACACCTCTGGTATTTGTTGAAGGAAAACTTAACAGTGAACGCTACATCTAAAACATCATCCAGCCCAATTTGTTGCCGTTCCTACAATGCCAAGGAAATGTCCTTTTCCAGCAGGACAATGTCAGTGCACACACATCTCCTGTTGCCCACCGTTCTCTCGAAGGTGGTCATCAACTCCCCTGGCCAGCACGATCACCCGATCTGTCTCCCATTGAACATGTGTGGGACGTGTTGGGATGGCGTTTGATGTGGGTTTAAACGCCGGCGACAAACCTCCGCCAATTGAAACAACAGATGGAATTAGTTGTAATACTATTCCCCAAGATCATATTCGACACATTTATGATCGTCTCTATGCACGATTGCAGGACTGCATCGTCGCTAAGGGAGGCTACACAAGATAATGACATTGATTTTCATGACACACTGTAGTCTCTGTCCATAGGTGTACGAACATGTGATCATTGCCATATACAGTAAACTACCTGTATAATTATTCAATACAACCTTTATTCTTGGGGGACATAGAATCCGGGTGTTCATTTTTCATTTGCCACCAATGTGTTGCCATTATAAATAGCTTGGTTTGCTTACTCGTCACTCATTCTGTTGAAGACCGAGTAATATTAGTCAGACGGAGCAACTATATAGAGAGCAATAGCCTGACAAGAACCCAACGTCCAGACGGATGTTTCGCCGTCTCGTTGTGAAACGGGCAATTTGAACCCACTGCAACACATTGGTCGTAGAACTCACACAGACGAAGCTGTTGAGGTTGCTTTTCTCTCTGATGTAGCTGTTAATCCACATGTAAGCACACGCCAACATGTAGCCGAAATTGGCATTCCGAAAACAAGTGCACATTGCTTTCTTAAGCGCGTTAGGAACCTATCGCGCTTAAGAAAGCAATGTGCACCAAGAATTGCAAAGGAATGATTTCCAGAATCCTATAGAGTTCTTTCAATGGGTACAAAATCTAATTATCGCCAAACCCGAACGTTTATCATATGTCATTTTACCGACTCAGACTAAGTGAATATGAAGAACATGCATTGTTGGGCCATCGAGAACTCATGATGGCTCTGACAGGTAGACCATCAGCATCAATGGGATGATTGGAAATAAGATTATAAGGTGTTATATTGTAAATGGTAACCGAAACGAAAGGGAGTATGCCCCTTCATCCAAACACTTCTTCTTACTCTTTTTAAGGAGTTTCCTCTAAGTAAAAGAATGGCAATGTGGTACCCGCACAATGGATTCCCAGCACATAATACCGTGCATGCACGTCGTATTCTGTACCTACCATATCCTGGTAGGTTTATTGGCCATAGAGAACCCATTCAGTGGCCTGCTCGGTCTCCTGACCTTAACCCCCCGAACTTTTTTATTGTGGCTACCTCAAAGGCGCTGTGTGTGCTTGTAAAGCTCTTCAGCAGGCAACACTGGAGAAATCAGTGTTGTAATTCATCCAGAGACCGAACTTGTGTACCGCTGCCAATGGGCACCACTTTGGACATCTAATGTGAATGTTCTACCCCTCACAGTAACCATATGGATTGTACTAGAAAGAGGCAGTAAACGTCCTTCTTTCTGTTTTTTATTTATGTTCATGTTATGAAAGTGTACATTGTACTACATGTTTTAACAGGTGTTGACGAGCTGCATTGAATTCTTGTTCAATACATACAGGGTGCTATTTAAAAAACTGATTTTAGTACTCGTATGTCAACGATTAATAACGATAAAAGGCTGACTCCCCAGCAGTATTATTTTCCTCTTTTAGTTATACAATCTTTGTTGAAACTCTTTTTCATTTGGAGCCTCGGTACAGAGTTATTGTAGGTGGTCAAGATAAATGGAACAGCATGTATAAACTTATTTGTCAGTCGTTTTGGAAGAGAGCACTACATGAAAGTTTATATACTGAAATATATATTACAAGAATCACAAGTGCTAACTCATAAGCACTTTTGTCAGCCATTTCGTAAGATAGCGCTACATGAATAATGTTTTTATGTCATCTCGGTAAACAATTATCGAACTCCTACTGAATGTGGCAGATAATTAGCACTTCAGTAGGTAATATTAAATTATATGTTTTAGGTATGTCAGGCATTTATTTTCGAAACGGTGACCATATAGTCATTTTAGCTTTGAAAGTTATATCGTCGAAACCATATAATCAATTTCAACTTAACACTGAATGCTGAATGTTGGCAGAAGATATTACAACTATGAATGGTATCTATGTGATCAACATTTGTCCGTCAATTGATCGATTCCTATCAAATTTGAAAAACAAAAAGTACTTCGGCAGTTGATATATAATTGGATGTTTTGGTATGCCAGGCATTTATTTTTAAAATATCAGTCACATAGTCGAGACAATGTATTTGATTTCAACTTTTCGATGTATGCTGGTAGTATACATTACAACACTCAACTGCATATTCACGAAGCAGATTTTGTCCGCCATATTGTAACATAACATCATATTAATAAATGTATTTTATCTCATATCTTGGTAATTAATTGAACTATCCCTACCAAATTTGGCAACCAGTTTGCACTGCAGCATGTGGTGTAAACTGGTATGTTTAAGTAGGTTAGTCTATTATTTTCAAAATGTTGGCTATATATGTATATATTTTAGATTAATAAGCTCGGGGAAGATGCAACATTTAAGGGGTTTTATGGCTATAACATTTGAAAACATGTACACACAAAAATATAACTATTGGGTACTGTTTTCGGTGGACATTTGTCCATGGCAATAATGAACAATGTCTCCTCAAATAAAATGTACAAATAATAATGAACGGAATGGTAAAACTTGCACGAGTGGCATGTTCCCTCAGTAGTGCGGGTAAGATGCCACGCAATATAGGAAAATATGCCATCATCTATAAATAAAAATGAAATAAATGGCGAGTGTATTACAAAAAAGAATCTGTATTAAATTGTAAAGCAAATATCACATACACAATGACAAAAAAATTGTTTGGGTTATAAAATCCAGTTCAAGATCGTCATGACACTCCAAACACCTATCGCAATGTAACTTGTCTGAATTAAAATCTTTGTGTAGATATCTCCTACATGTAACACACTGAGTCCAGTCACACTTAGGACCATTTTTAGCATAGAAGTACCCATTACATACAGTACAAAAGTCATCACTACCATTCATGTCATCTAGTTCATCGTCACTGTTACTATTCGGGCAAGATGCATCTACACGAAGTCGATGGGCTCACTTTTCTCTTTCTATTCTTTTGGGGAACAGGCTTGGTCATTTTTTCAAATAATTTATTTCCTTTATTCTTGCTTTTCATATTACTTTCCTTGTCGTGTTTTGATTTCCGCATGTCCGTTAGTCTTTGTGGTGTGTTCAGGACTACTGCTGTCTTCTTCTTCCGACCAACTGGCTTTGGCATCCTAAGAACAGGGACAGGCGTTATTTCTTCGAAGGAACTCTTACCACCATCCTCTCCTAGCGAACGTTGACACACCATTAGCAGGATTAGATGTCATGTTTACAGGAGCATTTGTACAAGACCCTCTTATCGATGCAGTAGGCCTATGTGTCTGGCCAATGTCTGAAAGATTGGCAGATGTTTCACCTGCAACAACATTAGTAATGTTCTCTGTTATATTTTCGTGGTTTCCAGAAGAATTGTCTGATACAGCGAATGCGTAAGCTGGAATGTTCTGTGGGTTGTAAGGATAGATGCCACAAGCAGCAAACCCTGCACTACCGTTTCCCACTGTCACGGCTGCGCTCCAAGCTGTATTCAACAATGTTTCAAACTGGAGTCATGTCAGTTTTCTTCCGGGGTTGCTGTGTATCCAAGTGTTCACATCTTGCTGCCAAAAATTCTTCAAAGGTTTAAAAAACGACCGATCCAAGGGTTGCAAGTATTGGGTTGTGTGGCTAGGAAGGCAGAGTAGTATTATGTCAGAGTAGTATCAACGTCTGAACAGTGGGAACTGTGGTCGTCTAAAATAAGCAAACACATTCCTGCTTCCTTACGAAGTACAAAATTAATTTGTAGCCAGTCTAAAAAGGCCTCAGCATTTACATAACAAGAGATTCCATTCATTCAGACGTGTGACCTAGGGTGGCATACCATCTTCAGATTCGTTTTCCTTTAAAAATACTCAACGGGGGCAAGAAGTCACCTTCAGCATTACAGCAAGCGATTACACTAATCGTCTCACCTTTTTCCGCAGAAGTAATAGTGTTAACATCTTTGCTCACTTTACCTGGATTATTGTTAATTTGAAGACCACACTCGTCCATGTTATAGATTTTTCTAGGAGTGCTAAGAAGGTCGTTTTCCTGGCAAACACTCAAAAGCAATTCAAAGTACCTGTTAACCTCTTTATGGGACATTCCAAGCCCACGTGCGATGGAGATGCCCTGTATCTTCGTAATAGTCAGTTCAGGATGACGTTTCAAAAACATCTGTAGCCAGTCATAGCCAGCTAATTAAGTATGAGTGTTGAGCCTATGCTTCAAACCGTTCTTATTAGCGAAACGGAAAGCTATTTGTTGAACAGTTTTCGGTGTCGGTGAAATGCCAGCTTCTTCTAGGTATTGCACATACTTCACTAAGGCTGTTACGTGTTCTTTTCCCAGGCAACCTAGAACAAGTAATGTTCTGATCTAGGTATGCTTGTACGTGTCAAAAATATAAATATAAAATGACTTATCAGATTATATACTTACCTACAGGTTCATGTGCTCCTTTAGTTATATTCCCAGCTTCAGTTCGTCTTTTTAGAGCCATGTAGAGTATGTGATACAACTGGGATGCATTACATATTGTAACTTTACCGTTTTTCACATCTTCTGAAGCAACAAATAGGTTTACTACCGATCATGACGCCCGATCCGTTTTCCTCTCATAGGTATGGGGCATAATCTGTTGGGAAAAAAAGATGTTTGCATTAATATCCTTCCTTAAGAAAAATTAATGAATAATAATAATGTTTTTGTTTTTATCAATATGAAATAATAATTTACATAGTGGGGGAAGATGCCACTCACATTTGTTTTATCCCAATATTCTTGGGTGGGAATCGTTACACTGCCATTTTTTGCGTAAAAATGTGTTTCTACTTCGTATGCCAAAAGTTTGGCAAATGAACATAAATGTATTTTTACATGTCTTACGAGAACATACTAAAATATGTTAAAATAGGTAATTACCTGGTAATATCTTCTAGTAATTAACCATAAAAAATAGAAAACGAAACTGCATGACCGTTCTCGTTATGGCTGCTTCTACACTGGCAGCGCTGTCCCTCCACACAGCTAGAGCTGCTTTCTGTTGTTTTCCTTCGCAACTACAAGGTTGCTGACATCTTCCCCCAAATTTCATCTTCTCCCGAGGTACCTTATATTTTGTTAACGAAACAGTATTTGTATACTGGCTGTATCAATTACAACGATCAAATTTGGCTATACATAGTTTCATTTCTCTGTAATTTTGTAAGATAGCATCACGATTGAAATTAAGTTTGTATGTGATATCTCAGAAAACAATCAACCCATTCTAACAAGTCTGGCGAATGAGTTGTGTTGTGGTAGGCCATATAACTCTTATATACTCTTTAAGTGCTACAGATGCTTATTTTCAGAATTCTGGCTATTAAATAATTTTAACTTAGTGTGCTATACCTATGAAACTATGTCATTTATTTTATTTCAATTGTATATACCGCCAGTATACAATCTTCGAATGAGCTAATAAGTAAATTGTTTGTCCTCCATTTGTGAAGATAGTTACGTGAATAATATGAATGTTTTATGCCATATCTCACGCTATAAATCTGAATCAGTAAGAATTTCACTTTGCCAATCAGTCAAACGTGTCTGACTGATACATCAGTCCTTCAGTGAATTTAACTGAACCAGTGAAAAAAAATGCCATATTTCCTTCACTGATTGATTCAGTGACATTTCCCACTGATTCGTCAGTCATTTTTTTCACTTCTTACTCTGTGGTTTATTTGTGTCTGATGGACCAAGGAAACATCTCATCTACTTCCTCTGGGTCTCTAATTATTTTTTACTCATGCGAGTAAAAATGGCCGTCGCATATCGTTTAAAAATGACAGCTAAGAAACGTGTAATAACAACGAATAAAAGAATAAAACTAACAAAAATACTTTCTGAAATGAGTTTCTTGTTTCAAAACTTCATTTTACGAGGTAATATGAACACACAACCTTTAATTACGTTTGTATGTCTTTCATTTAAATTCCATGTAATCATCATAGCGCTCTGTTTGAAGGTACAAACTCCATATAATGTGGTGAAAAAAGTGTACTCATATATAATATTCGTTTCAACAATCCTAACGGTACCAATAAAACCAAACACGAAAAGTATTAGCATACAACTTAAAACTACACAATTTCACAACGTAACTATAAGACAGATATTTTACTTTCAGATTTACAAGTTGGCATGGTAGCCCTCCCTACCTCCATAGCTCAGGGGTAGGGTAGCCGACTTGAAGCCGGAGGGTAGCGGGTTCGCGCACGGGTGCTCCCCGATGTGGCAGATTTTCAGTTTTCGCTTGTCGCACTGGGAATCTGTCAGCAAGACGGCCTCACTAGAGTTTCGTCAATATCAAATGTCAGGACAATGTCAAATGACGGGGGGGAAAAAAAAAATGTTGGCAAGGCAGTGGCCTAGGGTTGAAGGGTGAGCGAGTTCAATCCCTGGTGCCTGCAGTGCTATTATTACTTCCTTAAATTACAGTAAATTTGCCCAATATAAATAGTAAAACTATCGTAAATATATTTATTTCGCTTAATTGTTTGGCTACATTCAATAAAAGCAATATTTAATTTGCCACTGAAGTCGGCCATCATTTATACAATCAGTGAAATTGTTCCACATCACTAATTCAATCAGCGAAATTTTTCCACTGAAACAATCAGTGGTTTACCACTCATTCTAATTGAAGCCATTTTCATTGATAAAAGTAGTTAAATTTTACTGCGAATCAGTGGTTTCCCACTGATTCAAATTTAGAGTGCAGGGACTAACCAACAGTTTTTGCCCAAATTCATCATAAATGTAGTACTATGCAAGGCCATGTAAAATTGCATTTTCTAAGTGGCTCAGTCACATATTTTCGAAATGATGGCCTTGTAAACATTTTAGGCTAGTAAGTCCTATCATTATAAATATTAGACTGGTTAAATTATAAGTTGATGCTCGAATCCGACCTCCGCAATGAAGTTGATAGCACACTAGTTACGTTACAAATTTTTCTGGTTGGAGTCATGTGTGTATTTGTAATAGTCTCGATACTGGTGCATATGTTTCTGGTTTTATCGGTGAGGTTATTGTTTTCAACGAGACAAGTCCTACCTACCAACTCAGATCTTAAGAAATTATTTAAAAATTGATTGCCATTATGTTAAGGTAAATAGGCTGATTAGTTGTACTAATAACTTCTTGATATTTTTTGTAATGGCTGTATATTGCAAGATTTTCCTTAAAAATTGATATTAAAATAAGATCAACTATCTTCTAAAATTTACAAATATTGTTCATTTTGATTGGCATTTCTAATTTTTCTAGATATATGTCATTTTCGAAAACAAATTTTTATATTTCGGAACTCTCTCGGAATTTTTGATTGCTGGGTAAGAAGGTAATATTTTCGAATATATAGAAAATTTCACAAAATTATTTTTTATATTTATGAAAGCTTCTTGTTTTTAATTTTTTCTATTAACTCAATAAACGATCAACATATAATAGATTATATCTATTAACATGTAGTTATAAATTAGTAATTGAATGTAATGACCAATGAGAATTTGAGCTTCAAATACTCTTATTTTTGTTAAAATATCATAGAAAATATTATTGAAGGTTTTATCTAAATCAATCAATCTGTATATTATTGTATTTGTAGTTTCCTTTCATAATGTTATGCTTTAATTTCCCTAGAAGTTTTTAATATGACAATCTGTATATATATACATATATATGTATATATATATATATAATATATATGGTTATTTTTGTAATTCACACAATCATTTTTTAAAATTATAATAAATTGATTTGCGTTTTCTCCTAAATTTTTTAGACCAAACATAGCAGTAAACATAATTTGTTTTATATTTTGAAAATAACATACAATGGTTGTTTAACAGAAAAAAAAATTATTTCATGAAAATTGATTTAAATATTTAAACGAAGATTTACAACTTGTGACTATCAACTTTTTTTATTAGTCATAATAATGCCAATTATTTTTAATGATATTTAGTCATTCTTATAATTATTCTTTATTATGATTTTCATAATCTTTTTTTTTATTCTATCGAAATTAATTTCTTATGTTCTTTTATAACTTATTATTGTTATATAACTTAAATTTGAACATTCTTTTAAACAATTTTAATTTTAATTTTTTTTAAATATTTTTTCTATATATATTTTTACGTAGTTAAGATATACATAAATATTAATCTTTTGTACTAGGATGAGAAGAAAATAAATTACTTTCTCTCTCTCTTGTTTTCCACAATGTGAGATTTTTTTACATGTTTATTTTCTACTTTAATATAAATTTTATTTTTTCTTATGTTTTCTAAATAAACTTTTAAATATGTATTTTACAATAAAAACACACTTGCACTTTTTACTATTTAGTAGTACAAGTTTTACATTTGTTAATATGTGTACCTTTTGAATTTTTATGCGAATGAAAATAATTGATGTTTTTTTTTCCTTACACTTTAAACATTTATTCGTTTGAATTTCCCCCTTTAATATTTTCTTTTAATTTTCTTAATAAAGATGAAAATGAAACCAATTATAAACAAATTACATAACTCAAATGAGTTAATAGTAGATGAAAAATATAAAACCTGATAGAAATGTTAAACTTATTCAAAATAAATATTTTAAATTTTTTAACAAAAAATGTTACTATGTTTGTTATAAAGGATAAATGAATCAATAAATAAATCAATGCATTAATTAGAGTTTCCTTTGGGCTCGAAACTGCTTCTGAATTTTTATTATTTCTATTTAAAATTTAAATTTCTTTAAATTTTATTTAAATATGGAAATTTTTTAAAACCTTTTGTATAAATTAGTTTTATTTAAATACGTTTTGTAAAGTTTGCTTTTTATTTTCTGATCTTGCTACGCCCTTGAACCCAAGAGTGCAGCAAGGTTGGAATTAACCCAAAATCCCATAAATGTCTCAACAACCAAAGACACAAAGTGCCAGCAATATGACAAAAAAAATCTTTGAGCTGTGAATGAATATTACTAAGGGAAAAGTTCAAACAAGTATGAAAACTCACGAAGTGTATAGAAACACTTTATTATTATCTTTTCATTTTTGGTTTACCTTGGAATTATAATATCTTTGTTGCAGAACACAGTACATCTTTAGAGAAAATTTTCAAAATTAAAAATTTTTTTAAAGAGAAATACAACAAATAGTATATATTTTCTTATAAGGAATATCTTTACAAGAAAAATCCAGAGTATTACACGCAATATTTACTACAACATGCAGCAAATTTAATAATGAACTATTATTTTTCCATTAATACTCTAGAAACATTTCTGGTACTTGTATTACTACATTAACCACCAGTATATTATTCTGGTTAAAACCACACAACTTCCATAAAACATATTTTAAAATGTCATATACTCTGATTGATGAAACGTTTAACTTCTGGCTAACATGCCATCCAAACACCACGATAAAACTCTTTTCATTATAACTGAAATTTCAAGTTGAAACATGTGGTATATTTTTGACTTGACAAAACTTATAACTTCGGGCTAACAGGCCTTCCAAAGTCCATGCTAAACTCCTTTCATTATAAATGCATTTCCAAGTTGAAATATTTCTCTTGGTTAACCTGCACATGAGAAGACGGCCTTCAATTAAAATTGCTATTTCATTTTGTAATTAAACGTGCCATTAAATTTCACAAGATTTCTGTGTTTGGAAAGAGCAAAACTTTATTAAAATCATACATCCATGCTTGGTTGACAGGCCTACCTCCTAAAGTCACACCTTACAAACGCATTTTTAAATTTTCCTCGAGTCCCACTGACACGAGGCAACTGCTCACTAATGGTGAGCCTTAACCTCTGAGGAAAAATTCTATTTTAATAACCACGAGGTTCCTGCTCAAAATGACTGCTAAAAAAAAAAACATTTTCAAAACATAAGTCGTTTTTTTTTTTAAGATTCCTATCAGTAAAGGAGTATTTGAAAAATAATTGAAACTGGAAAAATTAAGCCATTTCAGGCATCTATTCCTACGCCAAAGCGATGTCACGACCTTTCTTTGCTTTAAATGCATGCATTTCAAGGTTTAATAATTACCAATGCATAACTTATGTTAATGCTCTCTCGAGGCCGATAATCTGATCTCGACTGAACATTTCAACCGGTATAAGTACAAAACAATCTCAATTAATTTTTAGAGGTGGTGAATACAATTCGTTCCCCAATAACAGTATAGAAATATTTTTCTTTAATTGAAATCTGCCAATAGGGATGTATGTTACCAAATATGGGGACAACATAAATTTCCATGGTAGTGGGGTGTTAAAAAGTTCGTTAGGCTGTAGAGTGATCTTCATTGAAACAGCCAACCCCAGTCGTTTTCTCCAAAAAAAAAGTCTAAATATGGCGAGCACTGCATCACACGTCGGTAGAAATTTCGTCACTTTGAACTGCATGCTGACTAGGGCGCATATGATGTCACACTCGCTGGCCGGCGAGGAAGGAACACCAGCGCTCCACGCTGGATGTATGCAGGAGCAGGAACTACCACCAGCAGTGATAGCTGAGCTGTAGCCCACACCTGTTGCATGGGCACCGGGCATGAATTCATTATTAAAAAGTGCTATAAATACTATTTTCAACTGCACCAGGCCTTCACCAGATGCAGCGTGCAGCAAACAGGTTTACAATGAGTAAGTTTAAGTGTTTTTAAACAAGTCCCATATATAAATTTTAAGTGTCAAACTGCCAGTAATATTTTTGTGCGTGCAGAGAACGAAATTCGGACGTTGTCGTGTTGAACGCGGAGGGCCAGGAGACAATGGAATCGCGTAATTTTCGATGTAGTCGTCACAACTTTTTAAGGTTTTGACATTTTAATATATTCTTAGGTTTATGATATGTATTGGAAATTATCAAAAAATATGGGGTGAGCCAGCTCTGCCGTTTATATACTGCTTGTTGAAACTTTCCCCACTTATTTTCTGAAAGACCTGGTAGTAAAGTTTATTCAGTTTTACTCCGATATTTGTTGGACTTGGTATAACATTCACAGTGCACATTGTAACGTCTGGTAAATGCCACATTATTTACAAACAGAAATATACATATTTTGTCAGAAAAAGGAAATATTTGAGTATACGATCATTTATTTTCTTTATGGGAGATAATTTGTTTGATGTACCCATTACATTAATTTGCATATGGTCAGGAGATTATTTTTTCAGTGATTTTCATTTATTTGGTATTTTGCTTAGTTATGTATGTTTCCACTTTTTCTTGTATGTGTAACATTTGATTAGCCATGTTTGTTTTGAAAGTTATAGTCCGTTGTCATGGACAACCTAGTTTGTTTATAATTTAAGGAAGTAGTCGCCCTGTGATTGGCCTATTTGCTGGCGTCATTTAAGTTTTAGCTGGTTTGGTCACGGCCATGTTGTCTTATAGCAGCTCCAGGCGGGGAGTGACGCGTGTTACGCGCCCAGTAGGATTTAATTTAGTAGTGTTAGGGAAATTGTTTTATACTTGAAAGCTTAGCAGGGGAAGGCTTACAGACTAACTTATAACCTAACTTAAATGAACACCCATGCCATACCCGGGATTTAAAATCAGAGCCTTCCACTCCCCAGATCGGTGGCCCACCAACCGACTGTGCTACGGGAGGTTGGCTGTTAGGGAAAGTTTTTGCGAGTGCCGCAATTGTATAACAAACCCAGGAGAAGAATATCGGGACTTTTGCAAGATAAGAAGAGGTTTGTTTCGGTCTGTAAAATATGTATAAGATAGCTTAGTTCGCCTTCCGCGATTTAATGAGTGGTGCCATAAGAGACTATAGACCGAGTACCTAGGCCCGAGAGCCTGCATTTAGGGAAAATTGCCATTGGAAAATGAGAGGGCTCGCAGATCCACTACTGAGTTGCTGAGTCAGACTACTACATTTACGATGCGTGAGTCATAATATTTTCAGAAGTTACAAGTATTACTGCATTAAAGATGGCCACGGGTATAATTTTTATGCAAGCTAGAGTCGTATGCCATTATGTATAACCGACGCCTAATGAATTTTAGTAACTGAGTGAGAAAAGTCCTGCTCCCAAGTAGATTGGTGTGAGCTTTGTTGTTTTGAGAACTCATTATAATTTTTAAGGGGCTACATCTATTGAAATGTAATTTTAAGAGGCGTAAATCACATGGCGTTTTCCTACTTCCGTAACTGCTACTCTCAT